>OZ020557.1:6269060-7469060 GCA_963971465.1 Lepidochitona cinerea | reverse complement strand
AGTACACAAGTAGTGTTATTCTGAAAAACGAAAACTTCATATTGACTCAATATTTCGACTTTTATTCAGTCATCATGATCTTTCACTCCTGATGATGATAACACTACATGTGTGTATAACGAACAAGCATTGTAGAGTCCAAATCTGAGCAAAGACTGATCATGTATGTAGTACTAGTTTTGTATTCTATTTTACAATTCCTTACTCCGATATTTTCCCATGATGAAATTTGATAGTTTTTATCATGGATTTCTAATCCAAGGCTATTATTGTCTGAAAAACAGTTGAATTTCCGCCGCTCATGGAACTGAAATGTTTATCAGTTTTCTATCAGTTGATATACGACAATTGATTGAACAGCATTTATTTTTATCAATTATCAAAATATGTTATATTTAGACCTAATTATTTTTTACGATGCATTATGTAAAAATGAAACTACATGTATGTAATCTTATATATGTGAATTAGCCTGTCATTTCCTGATAGTTTTACAAAAGGCCTTATATGCAGATATGCCTACACGTATCATATGCTCAATTTTTTTAGAATGTGAATTCATAATTTTCTTTTTGTGTATCGAAGAACCAGAAATTAAACACACGAGCGAAAAACAAATCCACTGACTTCCTTCCTTGAATTGAGATTCTACTTTCCATTTTTTTTTTTTTTTTAATTTATTTCCGGTACTCAAAATGAAGATGACGTCAAACTCGTCATGGCCAGTAATGAGATAAATGTTTCACAATGGGCCGTAAAAAGACACAACACCTGTTTGCTGTCCGGTCTAGATGCGGGGTTTCTGTTACTGTCATGAGTCACTCAAGCGCATCAGTGTGTTTTGTTTCAGGATATACTGAGTTTTGGTTGCTCTTATTTAGGTCAACGTGACATAGTTTATATGAAGTTACCCGGATTTCCCTTCATTTCACAGACGTCTTGGATAATACAGTTCATACGAGAGTGAATGCTGAATCATTGCAAGACTATTTAAAGGAGACTCGGGAGTTATACAACATCTTATTCCAGTGATTCTTCAAGTCGACCTTATTCTGAAGGTATATTTCACAGGTACGTCTTTGTTTTGATCTATAGTTAAACGCACTTAGCCTACCTCGAGGTTCTACCACCGCCACTACCGCTACATTCACACACGAACCCGGAGTATATTTGCCTGCCTCACACGTGAGCCATCCGCTCCGGCGATGGCTCCCTTCTGCGCAACCTGACTAAAGTCTAGCCGCACTCCAGCCGCACTCGTGTGTCTCTATCCTGGTTTACTTACTTCTTTGCCGGCCAGATGCTCATTTCAACTTTAGCCAGATTGCCTTCTAAGTTCTGCGCCAGATATATTTCTTGATTACACACCCCTCCCATCGATGCGGCGCGGGTTCGAATCGAACGCGTTTTCTTATTTTAATATGCCCCACCCCTACCCCACACTCCCACCCCAGACGACTTGAGCCGAAGCGAAAAGGAGAAAATGCGAAATAGCTAGTCTACGCTTCCTTAGATTGGGAGGTAGGGCACACCCAATCTGACTTTATAAGTCAGGATTTTCACTGAACCTCATTTTCAATGAACATTCAGATTCGGACTTATGTCAGATTATGGCAGACCAACCTAAATGCTGATCGATTTAACAGGCAGCGAAAAACCCGACAACCGGTTCAGACACTACGGCCTTGTCGCTTCTTTGTCCTCAAAAAAATATTATCGGCTTTGGAAACCAACGAAAATGTATTTTGTCAGTAAGTCGATATCCGTGATCTCGCCCCAACCTCTTGTCATGTATTCCTATGCCCGTATTAAACTAAACCTGTATCCGGGCCCCTTCTCCAGTTTCTATTGGGACTCCCTACCCTAGACCTCTGTCCTCTTTTCTACTAACTCAACCCCTCTCCCTTAGACCTTGTAAGCCTACCTTTGTCTCCTTTTCTGCCTGTTTTTCTCACCCTAGCCCCCTACTATAGATATTCAGATGCAGCGATATCCCCTCTGAGGGGTCAGCGCAACCCTCGGAATAATTTAGCTAATTCTAAATTTTGAAAATGTTGGCACACCTCATCTAAATGGGTGTTTGCTCATGTAACTATATAGTTAACTTATAAGAAAGTCTTCTAAGGCCTTCCACTCAGGCCAAATATTGTTCCAAAGTTCTGATTTTCCATCGATCGCCGTACTGGTATGTGGAAGTCAGAGTTGCCAGGTATTCGCCGAAGGTCGGGAGTTTCCTCCGGGTAAAGAACCCGGTTTCCTCCCCCACTAAACCTGGCAACGCCGCCATATAAGAGAAATAATCTTGAGTGCGGCTTAAAACATGAATCAATCAAACCTACTGACACGCATCAGCTGCTACATGCTGGGTCATACCATCCTCCTCACACTTCCAAGGTAGTCATTAAGTCTCAGGTCTGCAGTTTTTTCAGATTTTTTAATCAGGTTTGTTCCGTTCTTTTTAAAGCTCTTTTCCATAGGGTGTATTATGTTAGGTTACTCCGAAGAATCAAATGTGACACATTAAGGCAAATCCCCCCCCCCCCCCCCCCAGCCCGGATTATCGGTCTTACGGCGACTGGTATTATATGGCTGCTAAATGTGTCTTGACGAACACGGAGAAAAAAAATTCGGCAGAGCCCAGATTTCTCGGCTACCCCCCCCCCCCCCCCCTCCCATCACCCGATACGTTCGCTTCCCCTTCACGAGTGTGTCATTACCGCCCAAATTTGTTTTTTGGTACATCAATCATCAATCAAATATCCCAAGACGCGATGTAAACACGATAAATACGTCTTTCGGAGCTAAATCTTGCAACAAATATCAAATGGTAGTGAATCTTAATTGCGACTCCTCTTACATGGTGTATGTTTTCTATTATCCCATATAGACCCTACAATTGATACGTAGATAAAAACAAATAATCACTAATAATAGATAATAACTCTGGATAAAGCTATTCCTTGTAAGAAAGTAAAGCAAGTAGACAATAGACCAAATGAAAAATAAAGCGAGGAATTTCTGTGAAAGAGTATGCTTAAAATGACATATGTCTAAGTTATTCTTAATTGAGGCATTAAGGCATGATCGCGACGGTATATGTCGGCTGAAGACTATTTTCTATCAACATGGTCGATATATCGAGTGAGGTTACAATCTATTCAATTCTGAGAGAGCATTGGGAGACCCTCTATCGAGCCTGGGCCTAGTTTCACAAAGCGATCTTAGCTAAGTGTGATCTTAACTACCATGGCAACCAATGCTAAAGGTATACGTTGCCATTGGTAATTAAGATCACCTTAAGCTAAGATCGCTTTGTGAAACTGGGCCCTGGTCACCACGAATGGTTTTGTCAGTTTAATGCAGTCTGAAACTTCAGACAGACTTCAGGACATTTTGAATGTGGCGGCCAAAAAGGCATCCTCGGATACCCAGGGTTAAATTCTCAACATGTTCACCTTTTACCCCTTGGCCAACTGCGATTCAAAGTCTCGTTTTCTGGGAACGCCCATTTACCGTCGGACCAATCAAAAATTCTCTTCTAAACGTTAACTCTTCAGTTTTTGAGACACGTTTATGGAATGGAAGTGTAAACCGAAAAATCGTCCATCTTTATTTTGAACACTGTCTGGTGCTTACATAACGCGGATTCTGATTGGTGAAATTTCCGCGAAAGTTTTGTGACGGAACCAGTCTACATGCATATTAAATTAGAAACGACGGATTCGGTTCGATTTGTCCCACGGGTAAAGTGCGCATGAGCCTAAGTTTTATTCGGTTCCGACGATGCCAAAAAGGTAGCTCCGCGAAACAAACAATTTCCACAACCTCTTGAGGGCTCAATAAAGGTCTATCACCGTATTTTGGTGCTGAAACCATGCAATTGGCGTTGAAAGTACAATATTTCACGACAGACGAAGAAAGAAAATAAAAATAATGGCAAATCAATCAAATGCTGAAATCATCTAAAAATATATCTGTTTATATGTTATTTAGTCCGGTAAAACACATGTTCGTGAAACGATGAAGGCAGACGCAGTTTCGTTATGTATCAGGAATCCTCCAATACTTCAATTATATAACTGATCGAGGCTGAAAGTTAACAAACGGGTTGTTTCGGCCCCTTGCATATTCCTTTAGATCATTCAGAATGACCTGCAGTCGCCCTCTGATAAACTGCGGGGACCTGTTTCACAAAGCGGCGTAGATGTATTTTTTGCGTAACTTTCATACTAACGGATCTCTACAGTATGGTTTGCTATGGCAGTTACGTGAAAACTTACGCTACGCCGCTTTGTGAAACAGGGCCGAGTCATTTTGAATGTGACTACCAAAAAGGCTCTTGAGGGCCCCACAAAAGAGATCCCGTGATAATCTAAGGGACCGAAACACTCTTTTTGTTAACTTTCAGCCTTTCGACGCCATTTGTACTCAGCCCAAAAATACGATGGTTTACCGTATAAAAGCGCAGACTGTCAAAGCCAACCGGTAGCGAGCCAAGATAGCCGAAGTGTGTTCCGACTGCTACAGTCACTGTCTATCAGACCCGTCTGAAATTTCGGGGGTTTGCGTACGTGAAATACCCTCATATAGACTTAAGGGCCCAAAAAAGTGTTCCCGTGATAATGTAACATTATGTTTGTCAAATTTCAGGCTCGATCATTTTTATAATTGAAGAATTGGAGGATTCCTGATATTGGGCTAAATAACAGATATTGATAAATAAACTTTAGAGATTATTTTGAGCATTTGATTAATTTAGAATTGGTCAAAAGGAAAAAATGTGAGTAGGATGTTCACTCGACTATCCTATGTGGTAGAGTTTTCGCCACTAAACTTTACAGAACCGCTGTAGGCCTACAAGAGAAATAATGTTGATTGCGGCTTCAAACATTAATCATCCTTCCACGATACATGTGCTTGTTCTTGCAACATGCAACCTAGCATGTAGGTTCTGGCAGAGGACTTAGTATAAATACATTTTCAGTAATGTCCTCCCTTTTAAATTAAATTTAGGTTTAATGTCTAAAGTATCATTTTACAGCATGGATGAAAAGTAGTTCAATCAGCTGCAACATGTTTTCATTTGTCAATTTTCCCTGATAATAGTTGCAAACTTTGTTAAACTGACGGATTTAATCCTAAAGTAGACTACTTACATTTAAAAAAGGGTGTCAATAGATTATGTAATTGAGACATATTGGCCTGTATGACGTGGAAGCTTTTCAGACGAACAAAGCCTATTTTCAAAGGGCAGACGTTCAAGGTTGTGGCTCGTCAACTACCAATCTCAGATCTTGTTAGAGAGACAGAGGGTCGCCAATGATGTACGGGACATTCGATTAAACCCATTCTATGAACAATATCCCTTGCTTGATCACTTCCCCCAAAAAATCATTTTTAGCTTTTCTAGAAATCGTCAAATTGTTGTTCGGATTGTGTACATGTAGTTGTGGTTTGAATATATTGATTGTATGTTTAATGTGTGTCTGTTTGAAATCTCAAAACATCATCAGCAGTGATTATATATAATTATGAAATCATTATGAAATTTTTTATAGATCCATTCAGATTAAAGATCTTATGTACGTTTTTACTGATATTCTAAATCGAGATCTCGCTTCAGGCTTTGTGGGGCATACATCCTGCCAACTGCCAAAAAGTGTCCAAAAAGTAAACACAATTTAAATAGCCGGGACGAACGTTCATTCATTGTTGGCGTTAGTATGTTCAAAGCCCAACATTAAAGTGGCATGAGCTGCCAAAATTCAAACTTTTTTCATAATTTCTGATCGTCATGACAGTAAGAGGCTTTGAAGGCCGTCGAAAAACTAAATGATTGGCGTTGGAATGAGGAAAATCCATACAGTATGTGGCCTGTTCGAACCGAAAACGCGTTCGAAAAGTTAACAAAATTTAAACTAAGCCAAAGTTAGTTCAAAATAATACTTCATCGTACATTTTTGAGACTAGAAGCACTAAAAAGCTTCTGAATTATACGTCTTGAGAAAAATAGTCAATAATTTCAACATTGTATTTTAACGTCAAAATATCAACATTTTGCAGCTCATGCCACTTTAAAGTACATTCCGGGCCATACCTTAGTTATAATTGTCAGGATTGTTTTGAAACTTGGCTGGTATATAGTCATTACCAAGACCTTGTGCGGTGTTACGCTTTTCTCTCCGTGACGAGAATAATTTTAGAGTTACTGCCCTTGGTTTCTTCAATTTGTCAAGCTGTTTGCTGAGCGTATATCTGCGATGGGGAACCGGGGAGCATCCATCAGTTTTACCGATACTTTTCTTGTTTCAAAATTTGTTGGTATATATCACGGTAGCCGCACTCATGTGTCTCATCCTATTTCACTTACTTCCCGCTGGATCTGAGAGAATCCATCAGTGTTACTTTTCGTGTTTGAAGATGGATCTTATGTCCATTTCCGCTGTTCAATGATACCAAACCTAGCTATCAAACTGGTTCTTTACTTGTAACGTATGGTTGTCCACTTACTGTTTTCAGATCCAGAATGACCAGCGAGAAGCCGCATCTTTATACAGCCTGGCATTCTCCATTTGGTTGGCGAGCTTGGGTGTCTCTCTTGGAGAAAGGCTTGGATTTTGAATATCATGAGACCGACCCTTACGAGAAATCCGAAGAGTGGTTTAAAATCAGTCCCCGTGGATTGGCACCTGTCGTACTACACAAGGGCAATGCGGTGTACGAGTCTACCGTTTGTATCGAATACATTGACGAAGCTTGGCCGCATGAACCTCGACTTATGCCGTCGGATCCCTTCGAAAGGGCCTATGTTAGAATGTGGGCTGATCATGTTAATAAAAAAATCATTCCTAATTTTTTCGGTATGATTGTAAAACAGGAAGCCAGTGAACAGGAAAAATGCAAACAGGAAGCCTTAGATGGGATTGAAGCTTATTTGGGCGCTATGAGAGGCGATGGACCGTGGTTTATGGGGAAACAGTTCACACTGGCCGATATAGTACTTGGTACCTTCGCTTCGATTCTCTTCTGCTTTGAACATTATCGGGGTTTCACTGTCCCAGAAAACGACCAGAAATTCGCCCGGTTTCACCCGTGGGTAAATGCTATCAAAGCAAGAAAAAGTTGGCAAACGGTTTTACCTAGCCGAGAAAAGGTTTTGGAAGACTGGAGGCCGTATGCTGAAGGAAAGGCTCAGACAGAATTAGCGAAGGCCGCCAGATTGGGAAAGACTCCTTAATAAATATAGAAAAATATAGCAATTAATGGAGGGCATGAATTCGGTGACGCCCAGACCATCCCAAAGACTTTTTGTCTCACACATCCAATCATTAACATCATTTAAAAAAATGTATACTCTTATATGATATGATAGGAAAGTTATCATTCCATGGGTATAATTAATTGCAAAAGCCCAGTTTAATTAAATTCGCTTTATCTGAAATTCTAATCTTATTGTGTCTGTTAGAAATCAGATAATCTTAGACCCTTTAGGTGTTGGATAAACACCAATAAGAACGAATGTCAACGATTACCATGTATAATTCTGAGATCAGTTAGGCTAGCTCTCCAGATATACTATTGTACTAACAAAGAACTAACACTAAAACCATAGCACTTGCAATTTGGGGTCCATTTTCTTTACATTTTCCTATACCGTCAATGGCCATTTATTTTTTCTTGTTCAAATAAAAAGCCTGTGGTATAGAATATGACGTATTTGAAGTGTTATTGTGCTGGATGAGCCTTCTAACAGTACACATTTTAGGCATACTCAAGGATTTTACGGTGTTGTCAAAGCCAATGAATTTGATAACGATGTAAGAACTACATCGAAACGTCGTCACCCAATAAACCAAGAAGTTGTTATCCATAAGTAATTCTTCACCCTGTTGAACCACTTCAACTTCCTAATGTTATCGCGGTTGCCCTTTGTGCACAATTATTTGTTCGATGGTGTCCTTCATTTGTGTTCATCGGTTCTTTATGAGGTCAGTCTCGCATTCAAATTTTCGCGCGAGAGTGTAAACATTGAATGGATCCGGATTCTATGGTGTGTCAAATTGTATCTATAGAAAGTTGTGAATCCAATGGCATCAGATCTTATACCATCGTAGGTGAAAATAATTAATTTAGAATATCTGATCTTAGAGTTTGATTTTCAGCGCATGTTATAGTCCGATTTTAAGTATGTCGGTTATTTGGAGATATCCAAACTCGATATCCAAAGTATATGTTGTACTGTCCAGCACGACTTCAATATATACTTTGGCCATAGAGCTGATATTTCCAACTGGTCTGACTCGAACGACCTAAGTGGGATGGTTGCCAGTTACCACCGGAAGGTTGTGGGTTTCCTCCGGGCATAGAGTCCGGTTTCCTCCCACAATAAAACTGCCAACGCCGTCATATAAGTGAAATAATCTTGAGCGCGGCGTAAAACACCAAACAATCAATCCAACTGGCCTGTCGGTCGTGTGAGAGGTACCCTAAAACTTACCGGTCGGGTAATAGTGAATTTCAGGTAATCCGGGGTTACAACTGACGGTCATAATTTGAAGTCCGGGTTCGTTAAAGTAAGTATATACAAACTCTCAAAGTATATTGCTGAATGATGTTGTGTGACCAACAGACCACATAACATCAATGTACTTTGGCTATAGAGTTGTGGATATTTCCAAACAGGTTCATTGCAATAAAAAAGCAGGAGAAGACTGCCCTGCTCTGAGCGATCAGTATGTGGTCAGATTTAGACAGTCAAATAACAACATATTCTACTCATATCCTGTCAAACGGCGTTCATTGATATTTTAGCTAGCATCCAAGTAGATTTAACGTTTCAAAGCTGAAACACAACAAAACAGTGTTAAATCATCGGGAGGGAAGGTTGAGACTGGGCAAGGCACTAGTGAATCCAGGGGACGAACGATACATAATGAACGATCCTGCTTCTAGATGGATATCAGATAACAGTGGAAGTAACACTTTGAAAGGAGATGGGAAGTTTGACTGGGTGATGCATGAAATTATGAATGGTAATGAGATGGTCGAACTTAGTCAACAACTGAATGGGATGGATTTTTAGACTACTTTTTTTTAAGTAATTGAAGAGGGCGAAGATGAGAATGGTTGCTATTTCCCCAGAACGCGTTCAGATATGAGAGATAAGGATAAATTAAGGAATGGTAATATACAGGCCATAAGGTCCAGTTATATAGAACGCGAAAACGAACGCGGTTGTTCGTCCTGGAATAGCTCAGTCATATTTATGTTAAGTCGTTCATATAGAACGCGAATAAATTTTTGTTCGCGCGAACGACCGCCTTGATTGCCTCCAGAGCGAATTTTCTCAAAAAGTCGCGCGGGTTTTTTCAATTTTTCAATTCAGTACTAGTTTCTTAACTGAATGTAGTTATAAAAACAAGGAAGCAAATCATCATTTTTATTTCTAGAAAATCCTCAGAACCCATCTCCGGCCGTCTAGAGCCTCAGAGCTTCCGGGGCCTAGGCGGCCCCTGGACCATCGCCTGTTGGGCTGTAATATTTGTGTTTACCATTTTTTATCTATCAAGCGATGGTTTTTTTTTTAGCTGAATAAGTAATGCCAATGCCTCTGAGCTTCCGGTGCCTTAGCGGTCCCCGGACCACCGCTTCTTGAACTGGGGTCAAGTGCCGATATTAGACATTTCTTAACTTAATGTAGTTATAAAAACAAGAAAGCAAATCATCATTTTTATTTCCAGAAAATCCCCAGAACGCATCTCCGGCCGTCTAGCGCCTCGGAGCTTCCGGGGCCTAGGCGGCCCCTGGACCCTAGGCGGCCCCTGGACCCTCGCCTGTTGGGCTGTGATAGTTGGCCCCCCCAAACGCAATTATGCTCCGCTGTCCCTGATGTGTCTGGTTGAATACGAAAAAACAAAAAAACAAAAAAATTCGACAGAGCCCAGATTTCTCGGCTATCATTCATATAACCAAAGAAGAGAATTTGGCCCAAAACTGATCCTTGAAGAACGCCGTACGTAGTTTGAGGCGACGATGATTTACAGACGTCCCAAAAGACAATCTGATTTCGACCGGATAAGTAATTTTGTAGCCAAATATTTTAATAGTTTCTATAGCCATAGTGTGAAATTTTATCTAAAAGAATATAATGATTTACCGTTTAAAAGGATTTAGCTAAGTCAAGATGCACAATTGCACTAAAATATTTTCTGTCTTATGTATAGAGATGAGGCGATGATGAAGAACCGTAGCTGCGTGGACAGTAAAATGGAATTGTTCCACGATTTGAGTCGATTCTATTCTTTACTTCATAATCGGACCCCACATTGACCGCTCAGAAGCGGGTTGTTTGCTCGACTGTTGATTGCTATGACCCCGGACACCGAAATACGTGCGTCAGTATATTCTTATTAGTATTTTTGGAATCAGAAACCCAGACTAATTTTCAGGGAACTCGCTTTGGTAAAACAATTTATGTAGATTGACTCTTTGTATACAACGCCATTGTGTGTCTTAGGGATGAAACTGTTCGCAAAGGATGTGTTCATTCTCGTCTTTACTTTGCTCTATATCTGCGGAGTCAATACACACAATATAAAAAGGGTTAAATGGCAGGCAAAATATATACCGTAAGTCACTAAATTTGTCCACTATGCATGTCCTATTTTAAAGTTTGCTCTTCCGTTTTTTTTTTAATTAAAACTAAACGAAAACAAGAGTTTTAGTGAATTCAACATACGCCCTCCGCTACGACTGATTACTCTACATTGTTGAACATATTTCAGCAATTGAAATTCTATGTTCATATGAAAGATTTTCATTTCTCTATTCGATGAACATATATGGAAGCCGTATTATGTAACCAGGGAGATCCTAAATTGTTCCCAGCACACCGTCTACCCCGTTGGTATATATACTCCACAAAATGTCAGGATCAGGTCATAACTAAAGAAGATATGGACTAAAAGATATTATTACATAATCTAATATAAATGCCGCATTATGCAATCATGCAACAAAAATATTCATATTAAATGGTGGACAACACACCATCTACACAAAAGGTATATCAGCCGTGAAAGAATTATAAAGATTAGATTAAAACACTTCAAATGATGAAGCGGTAGTGAAGGAAGATATAGACTAGAGATATTATATAATCCAATATATAGATGCCATATTATGCAACCGAAGATGTCATAAATGGTTCATGACACACCATCTACTCATAAAGTATATGCTGTGAAAGAATTGTAAGGATCAAAACTTTTCAAGTTATGGAGCGAAAGGGAACGAAAATATAGACAAAATGGGATATTACATAATCCAATGTAGATGTCATATTATGCAACTTAGATATCATAAATGGGCCATGATACACCTTCTATCCATAAGGTAAATGTTGTGAAAGAATTGTAAAGATTAGATCAAAACTTTTAAAGTTATGGAGCGGAAGGGAAACCGAGACGGACGGACGGACGGACGACTTAAAGTTAATAAAAAAATTGACGTCAAATTCTAATTTTTTACAAAAAATCTACAAACAGAAAAAAAGAAACTATAGACTTTCGGAAAACAGAAATTAAAAAAAATGTATTAAACTAATACAAAGTAAAAATGAAAATCCAATGAGAAACAAGAGTCATCAGAGAATGACGTATCCCCCCAGCCCCACATAAGATTGTGGAAGTGGAAACAAACTAAGAACAGACAAAAGTTCATTTCCATACAGGATATCCACATCCTCACTTGATAACAACCATCCTCGCCAAGTTTGAACAATATTCAATGCAATATGTAGGAGGAAATGCATTTAGAAACCCATACCAGGTGGAATCTAGAAAAAACAACAGGCACAGCTTTCTGGAAGGTAACCATGCCCTGAAACACTGTACATGTATGTCATCAGAAACAAGCACCCATTGCTTATGTCTTCTTGTACGGTCGGAAAAGGGCAGTAACTCTGAAAATAGCAAAACAAGCGTAGGTCGCATGATATCCAGAATGTCCACTGAGACAAAAATTCGATACAAAACTTGGGAGAAGATGTGATGACACAGAATAGATTGATTGATTGATTGGTGTTTTACGCCGCGCTCAAGGTTATTTCACTTATATGGCGGCGTTGCCAGTTTTATTGTGGGAGGAAACCGGGCTCTATGCCCGGAGGAAACCCACGACCTTCCGTTGGTAACTGGCAACCATCCCACATAGGTCGTTCGAGTGAAAACCCAGTCAGAAAATTTTCCAATTTTTTGGACTGAGTGGGAATCGAACCCGCGACCCATTGGTGGAAGGCTGTTCGGATTGAACGTCCAACGCTCTACCTACTGAGCCACGGAGGCCCCCCGACACAGAATAGAAGGGGCAGATCCTCGCATGACATTCAACTGATGTCCACCAAGTTTCGAAAAAAATTGATGAAAACCCTGGGAGGAGATGCGATAACAAGCACTAATTGTCTATGTCTTCGTATACTGTCGTAAAATGGCAGTAGGGCCTAACTCTAAAAAATAACGAAACCAGCGTAACCAGAATACGAGGTGCACATCCTCGCATGATATCCAACATGTCCACCAAGTTTCGAATAAATTGATGAAAACCGTGGGAGGAGATGCGATGACAAGCACTAATTGTCCGTCTTCGTGTACTGTCGGCAAAGGGGAATAACTCTAAAAATAATTAAATCAGCGCAAACAGAATAGGAGGTGCACATCCTTGCATGATATCCAGCATGTCCACCAAGTTTCGAAAAAAATTTATGACAACTGTGGGAGGAGAGGCGATGACAAGCAGTGATTGTCTATGTCTTTGTAAACTGTCGTGAAAGAGCAGTAACTCTAAAAATAATGAAACCAGCATAACCAGGATAAGAGGTGCACACCCTTGCATGATATCCAACACATCCACCAAGTTTCGAAAAAAATTGATGAAAACCCTGGGAGGAGATGCGATGACAAGCACTAATTGTCTATGTCTTCGTATACTGTCGGAAAAGGGCAATAACTCTGAAAATAATGAAACCAGCACAACCAGAATAGGAGGTGCACATCATTGCATGATATCCAACATGTCCACCAAGTTTCGAAAAAAAAAAATGATGAAAACTGTGGGAGGAGATTTGATAATAAGCACTAATTGACTATGTCTTTGTATACTGTCGGAAAAGGGTAATAACTCTAAAAATAACAAAACCAGCGTAACCAGAATACGAGGTGCACATTCTTTCATGATATCCAACATGTCAAGTTTCGAAAAAAATTGATAAAAACTGTCGGAGGAGATGCGATGACAAGCACTAATTGTCTATGTCTTCGTATACTGTCGGAAAAGGGCAATAACTCTGAAAATAATGAAACCAGCACAACCAGAATAGGAGGTGCACACCCTCGCATGATATTCAACACATCCAAGTTTCGAAAAAAATTGACGAAAACCCTGGGAGGAGATGCGATGACAAGCACTAATTGTCTTCGTATACTGTCGAAAAAGGGCAATAACTCTGAAAATAATGAAACCAGTGCAACCAGAATAGGAGGTGCACATCCTCGCATGATATCCAACATATCCACCAAGTTTCGAAAAAAATTGATGAAAACCCTGGTAGGAGATGCGGTGACAAGAAATGATTACGGACAGACAGACAGACGGACAGACAAGCTGATCGCTTTATCCCCCCGCATTATATGCCGGGGGGATAAAAATGAAATGAAATAGAAAACAAAACGGTTTGAAATTGAAAGGAAAACCAAATCAAAATCAATGGATTGCATTATTGAACCAGTGTTGTCAGTCACCTAGTTTTGGCATTTTTACTCCGTATACATACATAATCTGATTATTTTGCGGCTCCATGTGCGCCACCATTTTTACTCACTCTGAAACTTTGGGGATTTACGTATGTGAAATACCCTCTGATATAGACTACAGGTCATTTTGAATATGGTGACCAAATAGGTAGCCGTGAAGCGTACAATTTCCAACTCTTCTTGAGGACCCCACAAATGTGTCCCCGTGATAATGTAAGGGACCTAAACACTCTGTTTGTTAACTTTCAGCCTGGATCAGTTATATAATTGAAGCCTTGGACGATTCCTGATCTGTACCGAAACTGTGTCTGTTTGCAACATGTGGTTTAAATAAAATATATAAACAAATATCTTTCTAAATGATATTATTTAGACCAGTGGTACTCAAGCGGCATCTATTGTGATCTTCATTTCCATTATTTAGACCAGTGGTACTCAAGCGGCATCTATTGTGATCTGTTGGTCTTAATAATGGAAATAAAGATCACAATAGATTCTGCTTGAGTACCACTGGTCTAAATAATGGAAATAAAGATCACAATAGATTCTGCTTGAGTACCACTGGTCTTAATAATGGAAATAAAGATCACAAAAGATGTCTATTTTGGTAACTTATTAGGTTCCTAGCTGAAATACAATTCACATCCCTGTCGTATGGTTGTCATAAATATAGACTAAAAAATCCCAGAAATTTATGTTGTGGTTAACATCATTTATTTGTCTCTCAGTGCAAATTTATACTACATACATTTCACTCTTTCTTCTGTAATATGGTTAGTATTTGGCTAATATAATATACATATATAAGACATATAGTTGTGAAACACAAATTAAACCCATATTATACACAAAGTGGTTAACATGGTATTCCACTAAGAGGACTTTGGAAAGCTTGAATGTTAATCAGTGGAAATAATATTTTTGAGAATAAAACAGCAATCCTTCAAGGATACTAGGAAAAGATGGTAAGAAAACACATAGGATCAACAAAAATAGGAGAAAAAATTGATTAAACAATATCTGAAAGCATTTAAACAAAAAAAATTGACAATTGACACATTTTAAGTAAAAAACATTTTCTTCAGAGGTGTTGTTTACTACTAATAAACTCTAAAGAAATCATACAAAATTCAAATTAACTAGCAAGCCCCTAAATCAAACTTAAATAATGTACCGGATAAATTGTACCAGATATTAAATAAGTTATAAATAATTTCATCAACTTAAAAGAAGTTTTTGTTTCAAATCTTTTGTCAATTTTTGTGCATTGCATCTAATTTTCTAAGCGTAAAAATATATTAAACAAATCTAATGCTATTCTAGCTAGTCACCATTTTTATTTACTAAGATGTACAAAGATTTGGAGAAAAAAAAAGAATCAAGAAGATAAAAAAGATAGTGAAAAACCAGAGGCGTACAGCTAGCGTTAAAAGCATACAAAAAAAACTGACAATCTCTATTTTTAGCAAAAAATATTGACGCGCTTGATTTGATAAATACATCAGCTTAAGTGTTTGAAGCTCAAGTTGTTCACAAAAACTAACTTTGTAAGCATCTGTTTTGCACGCAACCATTTATGATTTCAAAATTGTGTTGAAACCTTATCACATTGCAACCAAAAAAAAAAATTATATACAGAACTATTTTTGACTGGATTTGTAAAATTAAGATTTGAAAATGTAAGATTTATAAAAGAAGAAGTAAAATTACCCAAAATAATAAATTACAGGAATAATTTTTAAGAAAATAATGAAGATAATAAAGAAACAGAAACTCTTTTTTTTTAAGATTTGAGTAGAACAAACAAAAATGTTGTGGAGAAAGTCAGAAATGACATTTACCCCTGTGGCAAGAACAGAGTAATATTATATATTTGAATTATACACACAAGCTAAAGTCACTATGGATTACTCTAGCTCTGCCTCCAAACAGTCGCCTAAAGTGAGACGATAATTAGCTATCTCAGAGATGCCATGGTAATGAACAAAAGCCGCCGCCACAACAAACACATGGAATATCTGATGACTCTGAAACTGAAAAATAAATAAAGAACATAAAATTAGATATGTGCAAGCAAGTATACTGACTGGTGAATTGAGATTGCATGGTTGAGAGCCAGGTGAAAAACCAACTCAGAAATATTTAAATTTGTTTTGGAGGGTGTGGGATTCGAACCCCCAACCCACCGATGACAGGTCTGTGTCAGACTATTGCACTACCGATTGAACCAACGAGTCCCCTTCAGAATGGAAGAGAAAAAGAAAAGGTGTATCACTTACCCAGATGTCAAATTTTCCAGGGAAGAGTCGTTCAGGAATGCGAACAGCGTAGATGACGGCACCAGCGATATATAGAAAAGCCATGAGAACCAGCCAACCGAGGGACGCCTTGTTAATGGCATGATAGAAGCCATCAGTTATCACATAATGTAAGGCAGGAATTACTCCGCTTAAACCTAGACCTATGAACATACCTGCATTAAAAAACAAAAACAAAAATATTACATTTATTTGCAGCAAAAGGTTTTCTTCTGGTTTAAAAAAAAGTGACATCTTTGTTCTCAGCTGCTATAAGACACAAACTATCACTATCAGTGTTTCTGGGGGTTTTTTTTCGCTTTCACCATGATTGATTGATTGGGGCTTAATCTTGTATAGTGACAAAAGTGCCCACCAATCAAAAGAGTACCCCTCACCTACCCACACATGATATCAGACTCAGACCATAGAACGTTAGGAAGGCCAGTGCATTTGGTATACTTAATGTTCCTCCTTGCTACACCAATACAAATTTGACCCCGCCAGTTTAAATTTTGCACTTTATTTATACTGGATATAAGTCTTTTGAGAAAGCCCCCCATGCTTTAAAAGATTTGTTGTTAGATGATTGGTAGAGAACTCACCCGCTCGAACAACCCGGAATTCTGGTTGGCTGAATTTATCCCAGAGCGAGACAATGATACAACACGTACCCAACACAAATATCAGGGCTAAGTAGGCTATTTTAGGTTCTATCCTGCAGTAAAAGCTATAATACAACCAAGGGACAAATGACCCCATGGTCAACAGGGCTATGCCACAGTAATCCAATCTGAAACAAAGTAAAAATCCCTTTTATTCATCCCCTTACATGTGTAAATTCAGTTTAACAATGAGTATGGTCAAAGTCTTTGCTTATTCTGTTTAATTCACTTTCAATCATTATTTAAGGTAAATAATTTTACGTTGTACAAGATCCTTGACTTTTACACTTGTGGGGAATGAAAGCTGACTTTGTGCTCAGAAGAACAACAAATGTCATGAATGTGGCCTTGTACAAAATGGACTTGATATAGAGGTTTTCAATAATCATCCTACACTTGATGTTAATATGCATTTCTTTACAAAAAATTAATTTTGTAAAATATAAATTTAAACTAAGTTAATCAAATCCTAGTGTTCGGTCGGTTTAGACCTACATGAACAATAGAAGGGGGGTAACTCACTTGTTGAAGAGCTTTCCCACTTTTTCGGAATGACAATACACTGTATGGAAAATCCAGGAAAACCCTAGACATAGAATAGCCCCGGCAAAAAATGCTGAAAACACTGCCTTCTCCTGCCACTGTATCTCCACAGAGGGTCGTGTGAGGAAATAGGTGGCAATTCCAACAAAGGCTATCATTCCTGTACAAAATAATATTACTTTGGTCTATAAATCTAAATCAAAAGTCCAGCCGAGATTTCATATAACACATCAGGGTATAAAATTCAAAGTGAAATCAGGCTTCAATCAGCGAATATAAGAAATCAAATGAAAACAAAGTATACAATCAGGTGTATCATACACTTTCAAGGCACACTCACGGCTTAAATGTACAAAACTGAGTATATTAAAAAAAGTAGGTATTTTTCTTAGATAAAAGACGCCTTTCATTTTTGTAAAAAGTATCTATATCATTTTGTATTTGCGATAGTGAAAATAATTTATTGGGTACCCACAACGTCAACAATGGACCCTTAATGATTAATGTCATCAGAAAAAGCTAAAATTTGAAAGATTTTAGAGACCTGATAAATACATGTGAAGGAATGAAATTAAGTCTGTCAATAAATATAAAATTATAATATGCTAAAAATTTGATGTTACACTTCCATTTAAACGTACAACTTCAATGCTACATAGATTATTTTTTATTTATTTCAAAATTCATCTGCTTAAATTTCTTACCTAGTAGATGTGTCCATATATTGCCAGTTTCTGTGTGTATTTTGAAGATGGATTTAAAACAAGCACAGAATGAGTTAGTAGGTGGTCGATGTCCACTCAGTAAGAAGTCATTGTCTCTCAACCAGTTTGGTAAATGATGGTGGCCGACAACTCGCCAACCGGCCTCCCAAACTTTGTGTACAAACTCTTCAGCTGAGTCCACAGCGCGACTACAGACGGACATGATTTCCAGACGGGCTGATCTGGCAGCAGAAAGTTCTTCATGGTGTGGTGGTGTAGCAGGCTGCAACAACAACACAAACACACAATGTTAAAACTGATTTGTCACAAGTGAATGATTGAGGTTTTACATTGAATTCTATACTGTTTTATTTATATATGCCGGCGTTGCCGGGTTTAGTCATTGATTGATTGATGTTTTACGTTGCCAGGTTTAGTGAGGGAGAAAACCAAGCTCTTTACCATGAGCAAATGAGGTATCGATAAGACTAGTATAAGACTAGTATATAATATGGAAGCTTTATGGAGATGGATTTCCAGGTACCAACAGAAGGTCGACAAAGAGCCCGGCTGGGTAGCCGCTGTGTGAGGATCTTAAGATGGTCATACCTAAAATGACCTAATCCTTGGCCAATCCTTGAAACCAACATAACCTTACTCATTCAAAAAGTCTTGCCTTAAGTAAGCTAAGGGGAAATCATAATATACACTGTAGTTATTAAACCTGTTGATAAAGGCTCAGCAACAGTTATTATGTCTGTATCAATAGAATTCTTCTTTCTCTTGAAGAAAAAGGCTATCTTAATGATAACAGTATCAGTATTTTGAAACTGATCATAACTCTAAAAACAGTCTTCTTCATTCTTCCGAAAATTCACAAACTGATTGAAAAATGGCCCAAGCCTTCAATTCCCCCAGGGCGTCCTATTATCTCAGATTGTGGCAGTGAAGTTATAAAATATCAGAGCTAATTACTATCTAAAACCTAAAGCAGTGGGTTAGAGTGATAGTTCCTCAGTCCGACAAAGACCTGCCATAGATGTGGCGCAGGTTCAAATCCCACTCAGAGCTCAAACAAATTTCTGAGTAGATTTTTCACTCAATCGTTTTATGTGGAAAAGTTGTCAGGTGCTCTGCAAACGTCGAGGATTTCCTCTTGATCTAGGAATATGTGAGTTTATTTTGAAAACGCGCCATTATTGACACTGGTTATAGGTACTTTGTACTCTCACACCACCTTGTTTTCCAGGTCAACCCAAGTCAGTGGACTATATTTAGGTAAAGTGTACATAAGGTTACAAGATATACCTGTAAGCAGGTTATGAACTGAACATACCTGTACCCATATATTCAGTGACTGTGACCCATTCATGGCAGTAGAATTTCACATTAAAAAGTATTATTTCGATTTCTTAACTAATTCAGCAATATGTGATCAGAATTATTCTATAGGTTTTCATTTTCTGCACAATTAAAAACCAATGTAAGAGAAAATAAAAATAAGGATTTAGCATGACAAAAAGTTTTGTGAAAACATGTAGTTTAAGTTCTTTGTAATATTGTTTATGTTAAAAAGAACAGAACGGTTTCAGTATTTTTCCTCGTACTGAAGAAGTTAGAAGTTAGGGGGGAGGGGGGGGGGGGGGGGGGGTACCGATAAGTTGTTGCACTAAAACTAAATCTCATGATATTTCATTAGGTTGATGACAGGCAGGAGCTTGGCCTGAGTCAGTAGAATTTTCTGGAACACTTTATAACAGAATGACAATGCTTTACGCATCTTCAGATTATGATACATGTACATTGACAATGCTTACACATCTTCACATACATTGACAAGGCTTTACGCATCTTCATATACATTGACAATGCTTTCCCATTTTCAGATACATTGACAATGCTTACACATCTTCAGATACATTGACAAGGCTTTACGCATCTTCAGATACATTGACAATGCTTACACATCTTCAGATACATTGACAATGCTTACACATCTTCACATACATTGACAATGCTTTACACATCTTCAGACACATTGACAATGCTTACATGTACACATCTTCACATACATTGACAATGCTTTACACATCTTCAGATACACTGACAATGCTTACACATCTTCACATACTGTACATTGACAATGCTTACGCATCTTCAGATATATTGACAATGCGTACGCATCTTCAGATACATTGACAATGCTTTACGCATCTTCAGATACATTGACAATGCTTACACATCTCAGATATATTGAAAATGCTTTCCCATCTTCAGATACATTGACAACGCTTTCCCATCTTCAGATACATTGACAATGCTTTCCCACCTTCAGATACATTGACAATGCTTTCCCATCTTCATATACATTGACAATGCCTACACATCTTGGGATACATTGACAACGCTTTCCCATCTTCAGATACATTGACAATGCTTTCCCATCCTCAGATACATTGACAACGCTTTCCCATCTTCAGATACATTGACAATGCCTACACATCTTGGGATACGTTGACAATGCTTACGCATCTCAGATACATTGACAATGCTTACGCATCTTCAGATACATTGACAACGCTCTCCCATCTTCAGATACATTGACAATGCTTTCCCATCTTCAGATACATTGACAATGCTTTACACATCTTCAGATACATTGACAATGCTTTCCCATCCTCAGATACATTGACAATGCTTTCCCATCTTCAGATACATTGACAATGCTTTCCCATCTTCAGATACATTGACAATGCTTACGCATCTCCGGATACATTGACAATGCTTACGCATCTTCAGATACATTGACAATGCTTTACACATCTTCAGATACATTGACAATGCTTTCCCATCCTCAGATACATTGACAATGCTTTCCCATCCTCAGATACATTGACAATGCTTTCCCATCTTCAGATACATTGACAATGCTTTACGCATCTTCAGATACATTGACAATGCTTTACGCATCTTCAGATACATTGACAATGCTTTCCCATCCTCAGATACATTGACAATGCTTTCCGATCTTCTGATACATTGACAATGCTTACGCATCTTCAGATACATTGACAACGCTTACGCATCTTCAGATACATTGACAATGCTTACACATCTTCAGATACATTGACAATGCTTTCCCATCCTCAGATACATTGACAATGCTTTCCCATCCTCAGATACATTGACAATGCTTTCCCATCTTCAGATACATTGACAATGCTTTCCCATCTTCAGATACATTGACAATGCTTTACGCATCTTCAGATACATTGACAATGCTTTACACATCTTCAGATACATTGACAATGCTTTCCCATCCTCAGATACATTGACAATGCTTTCCGATCTTCTGATACATTGACAACGCTTACGCATCTTCAGATACATTGACAATGCTTTCCGATCTTCTGATACATTGACAACGCTTACGCATCTTCAGATACATTGACAATGCTTTACGCATCTTCAGATACATTGACAACACATGTTCTAAATAATTACACATTTGATAATCATTAATGCTATTCATTAAATGTTCAAATTATAGGCCTAAATAAGTGATGTCAATAAGGTTGTTCAGAGTTCAAAAGGCGCATGCAAATATCCAGGTAAAAAGGTGGATAAACAAACCTTTATATTTTTCCATTTTAAACAGCCTCTGTATCGCTTGTGTATCTACCCTCAATCCCAAAATGCACTGCGAGTATCTAGACACTGAACTAGCTTATTGAAAGTACCCCAGGGCTTTAGAAATTAAACATTTATTTGAAGTTGGTACATATAGATTACGGATCTGTAAATTGGTTTTTCAATTTACAGAATATGCACTTGGACAAATTTATCATATTTAGAATAACATTATTATTATTATATTTCTCTTTAATTTCCATTTTCTATTTATGATACATGTAAGTATGTAAATTTACCCTTTTGAAATAAGCAGGCTAACAATATAATCAAGCTGAGAAGAAACATCTAGAATTCAGTAGGGAATATAGTAATGTAACAGGTAAACCAACCCCTACAAACTGACACAGAAAGATGGCAACACCTGTTGAACGTACATTGTATATCTAGGGAAACAGCACTAACTTTGAATGTACCTGTATAAAAAAAGCTAACAAAAACGGTGACAACAGATAAATGATATAAACACATTAATCAAACTAAATCCCTAACAGAGATCATAATACCAAATGGATGATCAGTCTTTGACATGCAAAGTTTAACTAGCTGGTTTAATAAATGTTTACATTAAAGGGTCTGTGGCGGAAGATAACACTACTTGAGGGTGACTCCAAGCGAGATAACGGGCGAGTGAAAACACAATCCTTATGTGAAATGATTTGGAATACCGGCAATCTCAAACATGACATCTTTAGTTTTAATGTACATGAAATGCTTAAACTTAAATCAATGGTAGACTTAGTGTAAATATCTGCAGGTTTGAAACAAAAAATGCCTATTCGGAAATTATTCTTACCTGTATATCCGATTCAGAGAGTAATTTTCCTCTTTCCTGTCGAGTAGCATCCCCTCTTGATGACGTACTCGGCAATTCTTCTTCAGCGTCTGAATATTTGTCGCTGTTGGAACCCGATGATGATGAGCGTAGATGTTCTCGAGGGATGTTTTGTCGAGTCCGCGCTACAGTCTTTGCTGGCAACACCGTAACAGTGGGGAAAACTCCAGCTGTGCTGGTTTCACTTTGTGTATGTAAATCATCCGTGGATTCCAAAACTGGAGGGCTATTGTCTAGTATTCCACTCATATTTAAAATGGTTCCAAAGTTTTTACAAAGATCTTGTGTCAATTATCTGATGGTCGAATAAATAACCTTAGGACTTCATAGCCTGAAAGCAAAACAAGAATAAAAGAGAGAATAAAACAAAGTCTGAGAACACAACAAGAATCCTAACTATAAAATTACTGATAGTTTGTTAAGCGACCCTCAAAATTTTGTTGCTGAAGTGGCAGCAATATCAAATTTATCGAGAGAGAAAACTCAAGGCTCTATAATCATCATGTGCAACACCTAGATTTTCTAATGAAACAACCTTTATTTATAAGAATAATTAAGGGAAAATTTCATAAGCAACCTAACATACATGTATGACACGGTACTATATTTATGAACACTAAAACACACGGGCACAGGGAAAATCTTCTTGTATAAAATAACCATGAAAACAAAATTCTAATAGTGTTAAAAAGAGGAATATCATTTAGAACTTTATAACCAATCATAAATTATTGTAATAAACTAAACTTGTGATATTTAATTAGGTCAACGACTGTACTATATATACTACATCAGAAGTCTATGAATGGGGAAGTGTGAAACGTCCCATTACACCATAAACAGGGCATCATTTTCTCAAGTGACGTCACCAAGCCTCAGGCCTATTTTAGTCAGAATAATTTATTTGTGTAGGTGTGTTCCTTGTAAGATGAGAATCTGCCCTTATTGGAAGAGAGAATAAAGCAGACGTTAACAAATGTTAGGGGTATCCAATATCACTATTTCTTCTGTTGGTAAAACAGTCCTGGCTATGTGTGTGTGGATTATGATCATTGTACTGGTTCTGCTCAAATTAGTCCCTGTTACATATGTTGATGATGATCATTGTACTGGCTGTGATACTAGAGTCAGTGAGCCTTACTGACCCTTTGCCTGTTCATACTGACACACATTAAACACATTTATCAGATCATCATGAAAAGTATAGTATTACTGGTACACTATATGATACAGTACATGTTACACACAGATGTAACTTCACAAAATTACAATGAATGTGCATATACACTGTGGTTGGCTGTCAACTACCTGACAAACTGTTAGTTGGATTACAATATTGGATTACAATACCTAACAAACCATTACTTGAATAAAAATGTTGTTGGCTGCCAGCTGCCTAACAAACCATTACTTACAATGTACATGTAAATATGTATTTAGTTGGCTGTAAACTAACTAACAAACAATTACTTACAATATTTATGAAATCTTCTCGTCTAAAATAACCATGGAGACAAGTTTCTAATTGTGTTAAAAAGAGGTGTATCATTTAGAACTTTATACCCCATCATAGGTTGTTGTTATAAACTAAACCCATGATATTTCATTAGGTTGTAGACTGACATATTACAATGTACATAGTTGGCTGTCAGTGTCAACTACCTAACAAACCATAATTTAATAATGGATTCTACAAACATTTGGAACTAGATGACACCTTTGTAGCTCTCCCATGGTGATACCAGGACAAAGTAGTAGGTGTGCAGTGGCTATAACTTTTGTTCCAAATCATTTGAAACCTTATGTTGATGTTCAATGCTGTATTAAAGAAGTCCATATTAAAATGTATGGGTCCATCAAAATAACTCAATTACACTGACTCGATATGTAATTGTGGACTAATGAAATACGGCTCTGTCTTGAAATACAAGAAAGATGTTTCTATGCATTTAGATCATGATTTGGCAATTTGGCTGGTATCCTCGCTGTTCTCTATCGACTACAGGATTCTGATATCTTTCAAAACCAAGATTTAGTTCGGGATTCCAGCCAAATATGAGCATTTGCTAACCCCAGGTGATTATCCTGTCATTCTGTTGTAAAGTCGCAGATCTGTGCCATTTGCATTTTGGCTCTGTAGGGAGGTTAAAACTTTTGGTCTTGTAGCCGTTATCAGGCCGTCCCATGATTGAATAACATACTTTAGGAACAGTTGACAAATAAAAGAGCAAATACTCTTTCTATGGTCTACTTTGACCTATGATAACTAAACACTGGTCAGAGGAAACTGCGCCCTCTGAATGACCTACATGTACTGTTGATTCATATTAAATTTAGCATAATACACATGCGCTCCATTGTAAAATTTCAGTCTGAGATATGAAACGGGAATATTTTCAAAAAAGAGAAAGCTATAACCGATAAATCCGACTCATCTCAATTCTGATATTTGCTGGTCGTCGGAATTTAATGGCTCTGACATGTTTTCTGAACAGCTGTTTTGGACAAATATTAAGCTTTAATCCCTTCAGTTAGAATTTGTCGTTTCTTAGATTCCTGTGTTAATGACAACGGGTTTCAATGGTCTTTATCAGTTTATAGTCGTTTCTTTCCAAAAAACAACATGTCCCCATACAGAACGAATCGTCAAACCGATAGAACTATTTGAGGGAGGTAATTGTCTACTTCAGTCTCGTGATAACTGCACACTTTCAAGCGATCTAAAAAATCACTGAAGCAGGCGATACCATATGGCTACCAAAAGTGCAAAATGGCAATCACAGACTTTTTTTTATTTATTTTTTTATCAAATTGGCAGGTAATTTTACTTTTACATGATTTTAACACAACCTCAACCTCCTACGAACATTGGGGCAGCTGATGTCAACCATGGCAACCGGCTGCTTTTTTGACAACCCATCTCCCCCCTGTGCGTCTGCAATCGGTTCTGTAGCATTACCGGTTGACTAATGGGGGATAGTGAATTCCGCCCTGAAGACATAATGAATATCAGATTATTAAACATGGGGGCAGGTAAGGAATTCACTTTTGCCGTTTTGGTGAATAACCTACAGGCTTAAAGTTAAACAGCAGTGCCAGTACAGCTCCAGCTACAGTAAACGATTACAGAGTCGAATGGCACCTATCGGTAGCTATAGTATACAGCAGAATGGCAAGATAGTCACCTGGCAAACAAGTAAATAAAACAGGATGAGACTAAGGAGTGCAGCTAGCTGGGGCTTAGCATTAGGCCTACTCCATTAGAATAATAGAATGATTTTTCAATTTCAGTCAGCAGATCGGCTGTGTTGCTTCAAAAATCAAACAAATGGGGAGATTCTGTAAAGTTACACTTTTCAATGGGTTACATTTTCAGTTTCAATATACTTTGACCATAGAGTTTGGATATTTCCAACTAGGCACACTGGCAGTGAGTGAGTAACATTGACAACTTTCAGAATCCAAATGATTATCATTTCTTGCACTTCCGAATCCGATTTCCGATAGCCAACTATAATTCAGTCTCTTGTACTTGTAGTTGAAGGGAGCTTTTTAAGCCATTGTAAATGATTTATAGTGGGAAATACATACCTTCAAAGTAGACATGATCTATAATGAGTGTCTGAATCTTTTAAAGCAATATAATGTAGACTAAAGCAGTTTATTTCGCTGAACTCAGACTGTGTTCACAAACAACGTTGTTATCATCGACTGTTTCGCTCATCATGCGATATCACGAAAATATAAACGTCAGATTATTGTCGTCATCAACTGTCGTGTAGAGGAACACTGGTAACGGTGACGTATTGCACATTTCCATTTGACATGTGACTGCAAGTTGAGGTTATTTTCATTCAGTTGTTTATGGGGTAACGAACGAGAACATGACAGATGAAAAAGGCGGTGGGGTTTAAAGAACTGCAAAAGAATGTCAGCTAGGGGTAAAAGGCATAATGGGAAAGGGAACTGGTTCAAACCAAACCCGGTATGAATTTTAGTACATTTGTGTCAATATTTAAAAAAAAAGAATATGATGTAGTGTACTTTGTAGTGTAATTTGTAAACTGTAAAAATAAAATACTAAAAAAGTAATGTAAGTTGTAACTGTATTCTGTAACCTACATCATTTATTCACCATTGTTAGAAATGTAAATTTGTATTGTAATTTGAATATGTAAATTTGAAATGTCAACAGGTAGGCTAATAATTAGTAATATGTTAATTGTTATTCATTCTCGTTGGGATATTTGACGATCAGTACAGCTTATGAAGTTATGATTAAATTTAAAATAACAGATGATTAAATAACGTATCAAGATTTTTACTTTAGTAAAGTAGTAGCTACGCTACACTTAACAGTACTTAATTAACCAGGCCTATTGTAAATGTAATAGTGCTATTACTTTACTATAGTAGTCTTAGGACCACTGTTAGTAGTATTAATTATTATAATAATTATCAGTAATACCAGAAGTCTATGAACAGGGAAGTGTGAAATGTCGCATTACCCCATATTCAGGGCACTGGCGCTTTCAGCCTGCTTATACTACATTATGTGACGTTTATGCGCGGTAAATTTTGAAATTGTCAACGGTTGCGCAATTTCAAATCAGAAAATAAATTCATTCTCCACTTACTGCATCTATCGGCAATTCCAGTAACCGCAGTTCGGAGAATGCATTGGTTTTTATAAAAGCTTTACCGAACATGCGACTCTGATATCTCCATTTCGACTCAAATCGTTCCAAACAAGTCTTCTTGTCTCATTTTCAACTTTATGAAGTTCTTCGGAAACTTCAACTTTTGCTCCATCAAGTACTGTTATCATAAATAAAATGTTCGCCATGTTTTTTCTTATGCATCCCATAATAGTTCATATGCGAAAGTGAAGAAAAGCCACGCTTTCTGACTAACCGAGAGAGGGCTCTGTGTATGGTGACCTCTGGGTCAAACGGCGCCAATGCCCTCAACACTATGTAATGGAACGCTTCACACTTCCACATTCATAGACTTCTGGTAATACTAATAGCAAAAGTACTAAGATTTGAGTTGAAGTGGCATTAGTCCCAACAATGAAAATGTTGATATTTTGTGGGGGTATTTTGCTGAAAATCTGTTATGTGGGTTAAAATAAATTTCCTGTTCAGCTTCCAGGTAAGACATAGATTAAGGTGTAGAGTGCCCATCCCTTTAAAGAGTTTCCATTTTTGTAAAACAAACACATCAGAATAAGTTCAATCCACTCAATATTTTTTCTTTGTTATTTCCATACTGTATTTATTTTGTTTTAGACCAAGTCAGAGTCTTCACAATCCACATATTTTACTGCCGGTCCACCAAATAAACATATCCGCCCTCAATCAGCTTTCCCATCCAAGAAGTCAACTGCTGGAGATGTCTCGGCCGACGATTTGTTGGAGTTGAAAGACGAACGACCAAATACAGCTCCTAATTCCAAAACCAATCGTTTGGATATCCCTGCTACACCCACAAGGAGATCATCATTGTCTCAGAATAAAGAACTCAAAAAGTCACATCTCAAACCGGTTCCTAAAGTTGAAACCCAAGATGGAAATTCCAATATTTTCTTTGACTTTACAGTGAACTCCAATTTTAAAACCAAGAAGAGGAACAGTCATGTTATATTTCCATTCAATCAACATGGTAATCAATCCCAATTTTTGTCTATTTTTTTTAAATATTTGATTAAACTATTTTTTAACGTACTCAGTAAGATTTCTGATTGGCAGATTCATATATACCCATTAATCTTTCAAAGAAAAATTTTCCGTCATATTTTTATGAAATTTTTTAAGTATATTTTGAATTGATATACCGTATATATAGCCTACCAACATTCTATTTTGTATATAATTTCATATCCATTCTTTTGCATTATATTTTTGACTCAAAATACTGATTTTTGGTTTGAATCATGTGTACTATTAAACCTCTTTATGTTTTTTTTTTTCAACTATAATTATTGTTTTGTGTTTGTTGTTTTTTTGGCAAGATGACAATGAAAACCCCTTGTCACTCGATTGTCCCAAGGAGGCGTGGTCTAATGACGTCACCAAGGTGATAATCAGCCCACCAGAAGCTCCTCCCCCTCTGACTAAACTATCCAAACAACAGTCATTTGAGGCGTGGCTATCAGGGCCAGAAGTTGACTCTGATGAATATGATACGGACCTCGAAGATGATTTTCCTAAATGTAAGGATTAAAAAATAAACTTTTAATATTTTTTTTCCGTTCGTAGTGAAATTTCCTCTGCCTCTATTTGATCTCATCTAGCAAGACTTATTCCCAATGATTTACTCTTCACATATCTCTGTATGAATTCCCCTGTCCATCTTCTATGGAGGTTTTTCTGAGGGGAAACCAAAATTTTCACTGTCTTTTCTCATGATCCTATAGAATTCAATCTCAGTCAACCGATATTTTTGCCATAGCTTAAGATGCGTATTAGCATTGTCAATGTATTACAAAAGGATTCCAGAAAATTCTACTGACTAAGGCTAACCTCCTGTCAGTCGTCAACCTAATGAAATATCATAGGTTTAGTTTATTACAGCAATTTATGATGGGGCATAAAGGTCTAAATGAATAATGATATACCTCTTTTTAACACAATTAGAAACTTGTCTCCATGGTTATTTTAGACAAGAAGATTTTCCCTGTGCCCGTAAGTTTAAGTGTTCATACATATATGTATTCAACTCTATACATGTGACACCAAGAGAAGCTCAGTATTCTTTTTGTGTAAAGAATCTGATTTTCTTTCCCAGTAACCATAACATTGTCACCATATAAGCATAGAAATGAACAGCGCAATGATTTTCTTTAAGATCATTGTCATCCTATCTAGAACATACATAACAATGCTCTGTCTACCAGAGTCTATTTTTTAATAATTTTTCTAATTCCGACTTTGATTTAATTCCTATTTATTTTTTACTCTCAGCAGGTCCTGAAAAACCTATTGATCCTACAGGAAAATACCTGTATTTGGAAGAATGTCAAAAGATAGGTAAAATAATTTCACAACTCATTGATGAAGAAAAGATTGTATTGAACATTTTTGTATTATAATTAGTCCAAGGTTTACAATGTATATATTTCGTTCATGCTCATTGTTAACATTCAAGTTCAGAGGTTTAAGTTCAGGGTTTGTGTTATATTTAAATGCTACCCTTAATAAACTGGCATAAGCTGCCAAAATTCAGACTCTTTCATAAATTCTGATTGTTAAAGCATTTGAAGTACCTTGAAAAATTGAACGATTGACATGGAGAGAAACAAAATTGGTAAAGCCACTTAGCTGTACGAACCGAAAATGTGTGTTAATTTTCCACATTTAGGTGTTCTACCTGCATTGTACATTTCACGTCATTTATTAGACTATCACATGGTGTATAGTACATTTTGTGTTTATTTTCAGGTGTTTTACCTGTATCGTACATTTCACGTCATTTATCAGACCGCCACCTGGTGTATAGTACATTTTGTGATTATTTTCAGGTGTTCTACCTGTATCATACATTTCACGTCATTTATCAGACCGTCACTTAACAATGAGGCATCATTACCTGGGAGGGAAGAGAACCCTTCCTATTGCGGAGGCGCTTAAGGTAGGTTTGGATCGGTACGGATCGGCAAGCTTTATTTGGAATGTTTCAAATTTTCTTTTCAGTTGCATTCATAAAATACTATATATTTCATAATACATTAATTATCAGATAAAGTACCAAGAATCTTGTTCTATCCCATATGTAGATCATTTAGAACAGAATTGATTTAAGTAATTTAATAGCAGAGGTAAACATTCTTTTAGAGTAAAAAACAAAACACATGAACAAACCAGGGTTCTCCTGCCAGGAGACCAGTTGGCTGAATGGCTAAGACAGCCGCCAGTTTTGTGCTGGCGATACGTGTCATACTCTGGGACCCGGGTTTGATTCCCATTTTTCTGCCATATTTAAAGAAAGTGAAATCCTAAAAGTAACAAGAATACTGAGATCTAAATAGTGAAGTCAAAGTTTTTGATTTGAGGTAAAGAGCAAGTTTACCGATATTCTGCTCTCAGGGGCCGTGAATGACTTTAATTAAATGGTCTGTTATGGTCGCAGCTGTAAAATTCGGTTTAGAAATTATTAAATTTGTTTGTGAAATGAGCATTGATGTATAACTTGTTTGTAGATTTTGAAATACATTCAGAGGTATATCAGTTATGTAGTAAATAGGTTATATTACAATTTGTTAGGATTTCCCATTTGTATCTTAATACACGCACTGCTAACAAACAACCAGAATTGGCATAGGCATACATGTACCTGTATTAGGAGGTAAACTGAATTCTGAAATATATAAATACAGGTGGTCTGACTGTAAATAATACTTTAATTAGGCATGTCTATTTAATTGTAATCAGATAGTTTTAAAATTCTTGTTATATGATATAATAATTGATCTGTTGATATGAAACAGGGAATGGTTATTAGATATGATAATTAGTCTTTATTGGGATATATCTATGGGGACATATCTTTTATGATCCACAATAATTATGCAGTCAAGGTTTTTAGTTACCATTACAAAGATATTAAATAATCATGATCACATACTTCCCGCCAATTGACCAATGAAATGGTCGGATTCGCGTGCTATATAATCTGTAAACCACATCATTAACGTGGCATAAGCTGTCAAAAATAATAGTTTTCTCATAAATTCAGGTTGTCAAGTCAATAAGAAGGTTCAAAGTTCGTTGATAAATTAAACAATAACCATTTGAATAAAATTTGTCCATAGTCTGTGTTCTGTACCTACCAAAATAGTGTTTGAAAAGTAAACAAAATTTAAATAACAGGAACTACTGTTCACTCATTCTCTGCATAAGTTGGTTCAAATTACAACTTGAACGTACATTCTCGATACTGGGAGCAATACAAATTTTATAATTGGTACTTTTTGAGAAAAATTCTATTTCATCACAAAAAACATTTTACATTTTATGCCACTTTAAAAGAAAAAAAACAAGAAACTTTCTGATGGCGATTCACAATATGAAATAAGACACTTTTAAGTTCAATTCTACATAGGATTGTTTATCAACAAACTTTTATCTACGGATATGTGATAAATTCCTTATAACAGAAGACAAACTTGATGATTATAGATGATGCCACAGGCCGTCATTTAAAAGGCAATTTATCTCGTATTAGCACTGGACTTAATAATATAACAAATCTTGATAGGGATTATTTTCTACACTCCCAAGTTAAACACTTTAGGTCAATATTCACTGAGTCTGGCTGGAGGCATTTTGGCTGTATTTCCTTTCCAACGATACCACACACACATTGTTATGACTTTGTTACGCCTACATGTAGGTTAATTTCATCCATTTCCACGCCTTTGTAACTCACCAATATTTTTATTTTCCTCCAAGCCTCCGTTGTAATTCAATGTAATGTTCAAGAAACTGAAAACAATTTTATGGATACAGGAAGACTTCTAAGAGACTGGAATTGACCTGGGTTAATCATAGAAATATATGTTTGGTTACTTTGGAAAGAAAAAATTAGCACGTTTTTTTTGGACCCTAAAGGTTTTTTTTCTTCTCAATCAAATAATCACTGACTAAGGCTAATGGTACATTGTACGATCTGAATACTAATTTATCTGGATGGTAATTTGATATTTCAGAACAACACTGTCACAGAGACACTTGATCTTACAGATAATTACATAGAAGGACAGGGAGCGTTTTGTTTGGCTGACATGTTTAATACAAACTTCTTTATCGTCAGCTTGGTGAGTATGACACCTCATTGTCATCAAGGGGCCAGTGGGTTAAAGTGACCTTCCATTGATGCGGCACTGGTTGAAATCACACCCAGACCAAAAAAAATTGAAAACTTTCTTAGTGGATTTTCCACTTGGTTGTCGTATGTGGAAGAGTTGCCAGGTCCTCCAGTAGGTCGGGGGTTTCCTCCGGGCAATGAGCCTGATTTCCCCGCCCACTAAACCTGGCAACGCCGCCATGTAAGTGAAATAATCTTAAGTGCAGCGTAAAACACCAATCATTGTCCTCAAACAGAACCGCCAAAAATATCAGAGAAGAAACAATTCTCTTCAAGTCTTGAGATCCTCAAAAAGTAATACTGTTAGGAAACAGAGGGGTGGATGTGTAATGATAATAGTATGTGGGGCTTGTTAATTCAAAAGAAATAGACAAAACAATAATTTTTTCATAGCAATTTTGTTTACCAGAGGAAATATATGTGTATATTACTGGTTCAGCGTCAATAGACCCTTTTGGCTTGAGGATTGACTCTTGCACAGAATCCTCGCTGTATGGCAAAATAACGCTAAATTAAGTTTTTGGATCACTCTGACTCGGAAACATGTCACAGCGACTGCAACTGAGAAATGACGTCAATGCCATAAGATTCGCACAATGTCATAAAAACGTCATTCCCAGCCAAAAAGGTTCTATTGGCCCCAATCTGACAAATGATGGGATATTTGAGGGTCTTGTTTGAAGTGATATTATAAGCCTTTGTAGTAATACACATAACTGAACGCCTATAAACATTTCTGTGAGGAGTCCTTTCCTTGGATCCCTCAGTGGATACCCCAATTACATCATTAAACAATTGGTCAATTTATTCCCAACCTTGCCATGGTTTTATAAGACTATGTTTACCATGTATCTCTTAATAGTTGTTTATTTAGTCAGTGAATTTATGTTACATTCCTTGAAGAAAACAATACTTTTTTCTATATAAAAATATTTATTGTATATTGTAAGAACAAAAACATTAATTTATAGTCCACAAGTTATATTTTGGCAAATTGTGACACAGCAGTCAGTACTTGATACTGAGAGGCTGTTAGGGGTAAAATAGAGGCTGTAATCTTAACTGGATGTCTAGTTATGTCCCCTGAATAAACTATCTTTGAATTATCTCCCTTGGGTGAGACATTCTATTGTGTAATACAATCTATTCTTTTTATTTAGAACCTGTCCAACAATTTTTTAAAAAGTGAAGGTGCTAAAGCTATGGCAGAAATGCTGGAGACAAATACAACATTAAAAAGTCTATCTCTTAGCGGTGAGTTTAGTTAATTTGGTTAGATTTCATTACAAAAATGAAGACTGTGTTTGTAGTAGAAGATCAATCTGATTATATAACAAGTAGTAGAAGATCAATCTGATTATATAACAAGTAGTAGAAGATCAATCTGATTATATAACAAGTAGTAGAAGATCAATCTGATTATATAACAAGTAGTAGAAGATCAATCTGATTATATAACAAGTAGTAGAAGATCAATCTGATTATATAACAAGTAGTAGAAGATCAATCTGATTATATAACAAGTAGTAGAAGATCAATCTGATTATATAACAAGTAGTAGAAGATCAATCTGATTATATAACAAGTTCCCAACTACCCAGAAAGCCTGAATTAAAAAATTCTATACATTATCTATGTTGAAAAAGTATTTTTTTTTCTAAAGGATTTAATAAAAATGTTTTCTTATCATATGTTTGTATTGTTTCTTAGGTAATCAGTTGACAGATATGGACTGCCTTCTATTTGTGGAGGCTTTAAAAACAAACACAACATTAACATGTCTGGACCTCAGCCATAATGACATTGGGGAATTGGGTGGATCTTGGCTTGCAGCAGCACTGGTAATTTTCATAATTCACATATCCTTTTTTAGTATATGTCCATTTCCATTCATAATTGTTTTTAGATTTTTTTAGTAGATGTATTTTATATATTGAATGAATTTTGTTTCTAATTGTGAAAAAAATAGACAGAAAAATTGTTAAGGGAGAAATTATATTCTTGTTAATTTGGATGAGGAATACGGGTGTGGGCGATGGGTGGGTGATTACACTTTCTTGAGAAATAGAAATAATTCTGCTAACAATTTTGATTGAGATCAAACCCACATGACTGAGTATTGCACCCAGCCCTCGCACTCATGTCAGCTACCCATTTACCCAAGCGGCTTTCTCACCTGATCTCCCAAAATCATTAGAAGAATTTGAGGCTGATTGCAACTCGGTTTATAGGCTGTATGAGAATTAACAGTGTATGTCTTTACCTTTGCTGGTTAATTTAGGGAGTAAATGAAGGTTTGATAGAACTGGATATGAGTTGGAATTCCCTCAGACAGAAAGCAGCAAATTCATTTGGAAGTGCTTTATTGGTGAGTTAGTTTTGTATACCTTATCATATCTCAAAGACATTTCTAAGGTTCTGATTGGCTAATTACATTTTGGACGATACCATATCCTGCTTCAGGCAGCTGGCATTTCCTGACGTCCACAGAATTATGGACTGTATACTGCCCTAGTTAAGGAAGTTCGTACTTCAGTGCTTTGTCACTGTATCATAATTCAGGTCATCAAGATTGATGTCATATCTGTTGTTTAGTACGTTATTACAGTAAGTCAGCTATGATGGAAACAAAAGTGTATTGAAACTGACGTTGTACACACGTGTTATAATCAGCGAGGCTCTACATGTGGGGTACTCATTTACAATAGCGACCGAGTTCAGGAGAATGGCCACCCTCATGCCAATATCAAAGCAATATGAACACTCTTGATCCATAGCATATAATATACCTGCTAAAAACATTATATAACTAACGATGTCTATACATTTTCGTTAAAATACTGTCTGATAAACAAGGTGATGTTATCTAAATCTTTTGACGGGCACCTAAATTTATTTGTGACATGTTTTTATAGTAATTCAGTCTGTTATATTGAATTTTCATTTCCAATATGGAAACAGCTAACCTTTTTGCAAACTCTAAATTAGAATCTATTAACACTGAGATATTTTGATAATTTACAATGTAGTACCCACTGCAGGCTAGTTTCTTTGTACCCCCCCCCCCCCCCCCCCCCCCCACCCCCCTTGTTCATGCCTGATAAAAGAAACATTTCCACAGAATGTTTTATGTTTCATTTAGAAAAACAGTTATTTAGAAGTGTTGGATTTATCTTGGAATGGATTAGGAGAACATGGTGCTGCAGGATTGGCTAAAGGAATCAAAGGAAATAGTAAACTCAAAGTACTAGATTTGTCGTAAGTTTTAGGTTTATTAAAATTTATAAACATGTAAAAATTACCATCCGTATTTATTTTTAAGCCATACTTGCTGCCAAAATGTTTTTTTCTGTTTAGCTAAAACTTTTAAATTATTGACTCTTTTATAAATTAGAAATTTTAATGTAGTGTTTTGATCTAACTTACGTGCATTCATCTTGGTAATTAAAATTGTGTCAATTTATTTCAGATAGTACATGTCACAGACTTCTACCATCATCAAACATTTAGTTTTTTCTAATTAACTTGAAACCTCTAATGTCTTAACAATCAGAATTTATGAAAAAAGCAAATTTTGACTCCACATAATTAAAGATGAAGCAGTAACTAAAATATTGTTTTACATGTATGCTGACATTATTGACATCCCCAGCTACCATATAGTTTAAAGGGAAAGAAAATCTAAGCTTTAGACTAGTTTAGATGGAAAGAGTAGAGTTCATTTAGTCCACAACAACTGTCCAATCTATGTTTTATCCCCTCGTAAGTGAATAATTGAAATTTGAAGGTGGCATTACAATAGAGAATAAGCTGCATAGGCCATTCACAAGGCCGCCACCATTTTTTCATTAGTTTTATCCAATTATTGTTGAATAAAAATTTAAGTGCGTTATAAGAGTAGTCTTGTGATGCAATTTAGCCAATGGCTGGCTAAGCAATGGCGTGCGGTTGCATACTGACCTATATATTCGGAGACAATCTTCCCACTTCAAGTTTGTCGCCATGTTTTTTTGTACCCAAATCTACCATTATACATTAGAGAGCGGTAAAAATACGTCATTATTGATCTAAAAATAGCTACACCAACATCACGTCATCCTAAAATAGAAAAATGGCTACACAGATAAGCCACTGAAAGGACATACTTCTGTCTGTTTTTATTAGCTTGAGGGTCAATAGCTTGAGGGTAATTGACGTGAAATGTTTGAAGTACTTTGAAGGTTGTTATCGACGATAATCCCTATGTATTTCTAGAGATTTCCCCTCCTTTAAAGATGTACTCCTAAACCTCATCCTGTTTGTTATATCTATTTCAGAAATAACCGCCTGGATTTTAAAGCTGTGGCAAGTTTCTGTCCAGCTCTCAAGAAAAACAACTCTCTTGAAAATTTGGTTGTGAGTAAAAAATCATTTGAAAAGAATTTTTTTTATTACATTTCTAAGTTGTATAAGAATATTTAATTCCCAATTCCCATGTAGATTTTTTATTTGGAACATGAATGAATCATGCAGTTGGATGTATTTTCTCTTTTTTCTTCACTTCTATTTTCTCAATGAGCACAGGGTTGGTGTGGATGACAAACTTCTTCGTTTATTTTTCTGATGACGTTTCAGTGTACATGTTGATACTAACACCGTTTTCAAGTCAATAACAATAAATAAGAATAACATGAGTATTTAAGCAAGTTATGATTAAGACATGTCATGGAATTGATAAATTTTAACAATGGATTTGATTAGATAGGAAAGAGGATTACTGAATGTATGTGTGTAGAGCTCAATCTTGGTGGGAGTTGGCTGAGGTCATATGCGCTCTATTTTCTCAGTTGTAATCTTAGTAAAACCATACATATATCTTTATTTGCTCAGTAGAGTAAAAACAAAAACAATCCTCAATCATGAAAACCTTTTTTTCCAGTTGAATTTGAACCCCATAACAGAAGCTGGGCTTGAGCTGTTACTTAAGACATTATTAGTCCACCCAACCCTTCGCTTCCTGTCAGTCGAGGTGAGTGTAGACTAGCAATAACTCTTGAAATTGACTACAGGATCTATGTGCTTTTGAGGATTCAAACTATGCACACCCCAACTCTGATATGCAACTGCAGACCCAGTCTATTGTCAAATCATTAAGATTGAAAACCAGGATAACCACGATGGCACAATCCCTTCTCTTCCATTATTGAATACTGAATGTTTTATTCCTACTCTTAATCCACCTTTAGAGAACACATACACATGACTGATAGGCACAATTTCCCTCTTGTATGCTTCATATTTGGTTTACTGTAGGTATGTACACATCTTCTCGAGCCAAGTTATAATCTCCATGCCCCCATTCCGTGTTTTACCTTGGCGGGGCAGACTACTTCACTCCAACCTGTAAATCCAACAGTGCCTACTGGTTAGAATGTAAGAGTTGTCTTTCCTACCCTTACAGTCTTGGCCAATCAGCACTCGTTAAACAAAAGCTTGAGGTGTATATAGCCGCCATTACGTTATTTCTCAGCTGGTTGAAGAGTGTAAGTCTCCGATGTTTGTTAAGCTGCGAGAAGTTTGACTCATATCCAATCAACAGGAGCTTTTTGATTTACGGGTTGGCGTGGAGTATTCCGCCCAGGTATAACACAGATTGGGGCCATGGAGGTTTAAACTCGGCTAGGGAAGATGGTGTGTACATCTAAGAACGCTGTGTTTGGTACTTCACTTTCTATTTTTGATTCAACCAATAAAACATCAATGTACCCCCTGGCTCTGAATATAATGTATATCTGTTGAGATCCTTCATTAGATTGATTGGGCTTTAACACCACATTCAGGATTACACCTTGTTACAGATATACAGGGAAGATTCAATCATTTCTGTTATGATTTCAGGAAGTTATTGTGACTCGGTCCATATTTCACAAAATGCAGGAAGTCCAAGAGAAGAAGAATGTTATCATTATCCATGGTGATTTGGGAGGCTACAAGAGATTTACTGTAAGTATCCGTCAAAACAAACTTTTCATTACTGTAAGTATCAGTCAAAACAAACTTTTCATTACTGTAAGTATCAGTCAAAACAAGCTTTTCATTACTGTAAGTATCGGTCAAAACAAGCTTTTCATTACTGTAAGTATCAGTCAAAACAAGCTTTTCATTACTGTAAGTATCAGTCAAAACAAGCTTTTCATTACTGTAAGTATCGGTCAAAACAAGCTTTTCATTACTGTAAGTATCGGTCAAAACAAGCTTTTCATTACTGTAAGTATCGGTCAAAACAAGCTTTTCATTACTGTAAGTATCGGTCAAAACAAGCTTTTCATTACAGTAAGTATCGGTCAAAACAAGCTTTTCATTACTGTAAGTATCGGTCAAAACAAGCTTTTCATTACCGTAAATGCTCGACCCTTTCAGCGATTTTATGGGGAGGTGGGGGGAGTGACTCTGACAGCTCAAGTCTTCTATTTACTCCCGATCGACGAAAACTTCAATGACGCCGACTAGAGAGGGGTGGGTAATTGGTTTCACGCCTGTGTCGGGTAGATGAACAAACATCGCGCCAGGTGGGGTATGTGCGGCACCAGTTCGAGAGCCACGTGTTGGTCTATAACTGCCTATATCCCACTCGTATTTACCCGTTAATAAACCAAATAAATATTTACTATTGTGTTTTGTTTATATGTTGGGAACATTCTTTTTCGTTTAAATGGAAAAGTTTCACCCGTAAAAAGGATGAGAAATCACGTAAAACGTAAGGGTTGTAATCTTGTTTACTGCCGATATGACTAAAGTTGCACGGTAAAACGGTCGTGTTCATAGAGATATTATCGATATTTGCAAATGCCGACATCGCTGCAATTTCAACTGGATAAACACTTATGAATCTGATGTAGACTTTTGTTTGGTTTTTACAATCTGGCTGTACCGAAAACAATATATCCGATATATTTTCTGACTGGTGTTTAGTCGATATCATGCTGGCTTTACACAAGCTCCATTGGCGAACTGACAGCGTGCCCCTCAACAAGCATATTAAAGTGGGCTATACGCTGCACAGTGGGTGGCCTACTTTATCCATATAAAGCGGCCCATAGTTCAACTCTAGTCAAGGCGGCAAATTGTCCGATGCGTGAACTGCTGACTATTTTATAAACCGCTTGTACTTCGTTATTTCGCAAATTATTAAAAACCAAACGAATCATCGGCGACTAAAGACAATAGTTTCTTCCAGTTGTAATCTATATTTACATAGGCCTATTCAAAGTGTTAAGCTTCGAATTCAGGGTGTAGTATTTGAGTACCGGTATGACTTTATTTGAAAACCACATATAGTATTAGTAATACGCATAGGCCTACCGAGGTGAAATTACTATCGGCCGTGTCGGTAACGGTAACTCAGACTACAGTTATAATTTAATACGGGGACAAATCTCAAATTCATTCCTCAATCAAAATCTTCATAGCCTTTTGTTTTTCTAAAACCATTATCAAATGCGATTTTCCCCAGACTTTGTGAGATTAGTCCAAATTCCTTTCCGATAAACCACAGCCTAGATCGAAAAAAACAACAACAGCAGCATCGATTAAAATGCGTCAAAATCGAAAACAAGCTAAAAGAAAATTGCATTAATCGGCATATCTTAACAGATTCATTTTTTATAACAAAATATATGAACGTATTTTCTCATTTCCCGCCACAAACCGGTACATTGACGAACGAATGGACTGGCTTGCAGGTCAGTCCGTTGTCACTGTGAGCTCAGGCGCTCTGAATATCGCATGTGGGTTGTGTATTGTGTGTTTAGGCGCACAGCACCAATTTACCACCTGTGGGTAGGCCATTCTACTTTTTCTAGTCTGCGAAACGGATTATCCCCACATTCCCCATTTTAGTTTCTGTCATATGCTCTCTAGCTTTTCGGCGATAATCCCCCCTGGCATCGCCGAAAGGGTCGAGCATTTACGGTACTGTAAGTATCGGTCAAACAAGCTTTTCATTACTGTAAGTATCAGTCAAAACAAGCTTTTCATTACTGTAAGTATCGGTCAAAACAAGCTTTTCATTACAGTAAGTATCGGTCAAAACAAGCTTTTCATTACTGTAAGTATCGGTCAAAACAAGCTTTTCATTACCGTAAGTATCGGTCAAAACAAGCTTTTCATTACTGTAAGTATCGGTCAAAACAAGCTTTTCATTACTGTAAGTATCGGTCAAAACAAGCTTTTCATTACTGTAAGTATCGGTCAAAATAAGCTTTTCATTACTGTAAGTATCGGTCAAAACAAGCTTTTCATTACTGTAAGTATCGGTCAAAACAAGCTTTTCATTACTGTAAGTATCGGTCAAAACAAGCTTTTCATTACTGTAAGTATCGGTCAAAACAAGCTTTTCATTACTGTTCAAGACAATCATTTGAATGACAACGTTAGTCTCTTGTACCATGATTCAAAGCACGTTGTAGGTTGTGTTGTAGTGTCTATAAATATAAATTCAGCTTTAGTGATATGGTTGGGTTTTTTTTATATAAAAATTCAAATGCATTGCAGGCTCACGGTAGTGTCATAAAGCTGTTTCAAAGATTTCTAGATGACAATAGCTCCCTATTGGAAATGACCTTGAGAAGCCAGGACAAAGGTCGTGAAGGGGTTGTGTCCATCGAAGAACTGAAAACAGCTTTCCGTGAAGCTGGACTCCGACTGACCAATGTAAGTCATTGAAGTTTTATTTCCAAACAAAACCCTATACCTCCCACTGACCAATGTAAACCATGGACATTTTCTTCACAAACAAAATAGCGATAGCCTCTGTTCTCAGCCAATTTAACTCATTCCCAATTGATGAATCTGGTGTCCACTTTATAACTTGAGAATGCTGCTTCATATCAGTTTGAAAAGCTTGTGGTTCTAATGGCAAAAGGAAATAAGATTGCTTTTCCATTATTTAAGCTATTATTTCTAAATTGGAGCAGAGGAGATATTCCATCTTTTGAAGGCTCGTGTTGATTACACAGTGACAGGAAAACAAACACTATTTCTAGCATATTATTGACTACATGGTGAAGCCCTCGAGTTTGTTTGAGGAAATGTAGTTGGTACCAGATATTGGAACTTCCCCCACTTAACCTTGCAACACTGTCGTATAAGTGAGATTGGTGTAAAACATTAATCAATCAATTTGTATTCCAGAAACAGCTTGATTTACTTCTGAATGAAGGAAGTTTATTACAAAATGGCTTTGTTACGTATGGGTAAGTTAGCCTTCTTCACATTTCACTTAAACTTTTTATAGAATTATCACTCTTATTTTTTTTGTAAGCTTCTGGTTGTGGATAAAAACTATGTAATATATGATGCTTCAAATCATTATATGCTGTCATATCTGTATTGGGTGGGATTCATTCTGAATAAGAAAATAAAATACCTGTTTATAATTAGTAACTTTAAACGCCTTCTGTATTTCTAAACCAAAAAATATTGAAATCCTAATGGTATGGTATGATGTTTTGTTTGAATTCTTGTTTTCAGTGCTTTTTTTGATGGAAGTATCTTCAAACAATGAACTCAGTTGTTTCCTTTTATGAGAATTCCTTATCTTACATCAGACAAAATACTTGTTTTGAATCATTGGATCTCATCAATCACATGGGGATCATATTTTACGGAAGCTTATATTAACCTTCCCAGAGACACCATGAAAAAGTTACAGCTACTGACAACAACATAAGATCTTACCAAATAGGCCAATTAAATGTGAGTTCCTGGTTGTGCCTAGGAGACAGAAAGGTCGCTAAGGAAATATGGCCAACTAATTCCAAGAATTGGTACAGCATGATGCTCCATAGTATGTAGCTGTTACTAAAACTATCTACATGTAGCAAGTTTAAGCAACGATCTTTAGCAGGATAGATTTGTTACACAATACATTATTGGGCCAATAACACAATGTGCTGCAAGTTTTGATTTTCTTCAACAAGTTTTATCCTTAGCCACTAAGGTCACCTTAACTAAGATGGCTTCGTAAAACTGGGCCCTGGAGAAGAGTGAGGATCTGATCTGTAGCAGTCGACATGAATAGTCTAATCGTTTTAACCTCTGGGATGATGTTCTGCTGAAACTTAATGAGAAGCAGTCAAATAAGATAAAATAGCCTAAATAGTCTTGTCTATAAAAGAGAAGGTATAATAACTGTTTTCAACTATAGTTAATCTGAATCAGTCATTTAAAAAAATGCTCAACTATAATGTTGACTGATGCAAATCTCCTTTTTACAAAACTTACCATATGCATTGGTTATTGTTTTATTATATTTGTAATATTTTACACTTCTATATTTTTATACTTTTCATATTCTGTATACTCATACATTTTATACCTGGAAATCAAGTCAAGTTTCTGGTTTTAAACAGAAATTCTGTATTTTTATATTATTATTATACAATCTGTGATATAAGAAAATCAAAATTAGATAAATATGTACCCTTATTACAATTATTTTACATCTGCTGGCGCTTTTGAATTTTCATATTTTCTCTTATCTTTATTGGATAATGTATGTAATATTTTCTTTGAATAAATGGTCAAGAAAAAAATTATGCTTGCCTTCAACAACTTTATTTTTATAAGAAATGTTTGAAACTCTTTGGGTTCAATACTATTGAGAAAATGATTAAGTAAGTGTTGGTGAACAACACAAATTTTCGTCCCCGATGCCGTTGTCTGCACTTCATAAACACAGAAGTGTTTTATATTACCAACCAAAGAGACGAAGTAGGTGGAATTTGAGAATCCATATTAGAGTGACCATATTTAGAATTTCTGGTTTCAAATGACTCATTGCATTTTCTGTATATACCACATACAGTATGGATGATAAGACTGGAAACCAACTTTTGTTTGTTGGGTTTTTTTTGGTCAGGCCGTCATACATGTAAACATTATTATCCCCTCGCGACGACAGTCGGGGAGGGGATATAGCTTTCCGTTCGTACGTATGTTCACCTTTTGCTCCTTAGAGGCAATTTCCATTTTGAAGAAAATAAAGCGATTTTTTTTGTTTAAATTTTTTATTTCCTTGGTTTATACATTTTTTACTGGAATAATTGTCGAAGTCGAGCAGCCTCTGTAGCCATTTCCTCTTCTGACCTCAAACCTGACATGGTCTTATCTTTTCCAATATCTTTATCATGTTGATGTAACTGAAAATTAGAGTTAAATATAACATTGATTGACTGAAGATTGACGCTCATTTCATTTACAATTGCCGTTGTCTGGTTTCGTTTAGTGGGCGAGGAAACCAGAAACCCTGACCTTGGAGAAATTTCACATTACAGAATCAAGTGAACCCAACTAAAATTTTTGGCTCCAAACTCTCTTTTTTTTATTCAAACCTGAATCTCCTCAATGGGTCACTCTGACTACCGATTGATCCCCTTTACATGTAGATTCATTGTTTGGTCTTATGCTATATTCAAAATTATTTTGGCTTGTAAGGTTAATTGTGATTATGAAAACTTCTAATATTTGGTTCAGCTCTAGCAAAAAATCTATAATACATCAATCAAGTTTTGCTATTTGTTTTTTTCTTTTTGGGGATCCCACTTCTTGGGCGGGTGGCTTGTTAGATTGAGTACTACATTGGTGGGTGGCTTGTCAGATTGAGTACTACATTGGTTGATGGTTTGTCAGATTGAGTACTACATTGGTGGATGGTTTGTCAGATTGAGTACTACATTGGTTGATGGTTTGTCAGATTGAGTACTCCATTGGTGGATGGTTTGTCAGATTGAGTACTACATTGGTTGATGGTTTGTCAGATTGAGTACTACATTGGTGGGTGGGATGTCAGATTGAGTACTACATTGGTGGGTGGCTTGTCAGATTGAGTACTACATTGGTGGGTGGCTTGTCAGATTGAGTACTACATTGGTTGATGGGATGTCAGATTGAGTACTACATTGGTGGGTGGCTTGATAGATTGAGTACTACATTGGTGGGTGGCTTGTTCGATTGAGTACTACATTGGTGGATGGTTTGTCAGATTGAGTACTACATTGGTTGATGGTTTGTCAGATTGAGTACTACATTGGTGGATGGTTTCTCAGATTGAGTACTACATTGGTGGATGGGATGTCAGATTGAGTACTACATTGGTGGATGGTTTCTCAGATTGAGTACTACATTGGTGGGTGGGATGTCAGATTGAGTACTACATTGGTGGATGGTTTGTTAGATTGAGTACTACATTGGTGGATGGTTTGTTAGATTAAGTACTACATTGGTGGGTGGGATGTCAGATTGAGTACTACATTGGTGGGTGGGATGTCAGATTGAGTACTACATTGGTGGGTGGGATGTCAGATTGAGTACTACATTGGTGGGTGGCTTGTCAGATTGAGTACCACATTGGTGAGTGGCTTGTTAGATTGAGTACTACATTGGTGGGTGGCTTGTTCGATTGAGTACTACATTGGTGGGTGGCTTGTCAGATTGAGTACTACATTGGTGGGTGGGATGTCAGATTGAGTACTACATTGGTGGGTGGGATGTCAGATTGAGTACTACATTGGTGGGTGGCTTGTCAGATTGAGTACCACATTGGTGAGTGGCTTGTTAGATTGAGTACTACATTGGTGGGTGGCTTGTTCGATTGAGTACTACATTGGTGGGTGGCTTGTCAGATTGAGTGCTACATTGGTGGGTGGGTTGTCAGATTGAGTACTACATTGGTGGATGGTTTGTTAGATTGAGTACTACATTGGTGGGTGGCTTGCTTGTCAGATTGAGTACTGCATTGGTGGGCGACTTGTCAGATTGAGTACTACATTGGTGGGTGGCTTGTCAGATTGAGTACTACATTGGTGGGTGGCTTGTCAGATTGAGTACCACATTGGTGAGTGGCTTGTTAGATTGAGTACTACATTGGTGGGTGGCTTGTTCGATTGAGTACTACATTGGTGGGTGGCTTGTCAGATTGAGTACTACATTGGTGGATGGTTTCTCAGATTGAGTACTACATTGGTGGGTGGCTTGTCAGATTGAGTACCACATTGGTGAGTGGCTTGTTCGATTGAGTACTACATTGGTGGGTGGCTTGTCAGATTGAGTACTACATTGGTGGATGGGTTGTCAGATTGAGTACTACATTGGTGGATGGGTTGTCAGATTGAGTACTACATTGGTGAGTGGCTTGTCAGATTGAGTACTACATTGGTGGGTGGCTTGTCAGATTGAGTACTACATTGGTGGGTGGCTTGTCAGATTGAGTACTGTGGATGGTTTGTTAGATTGAGTACTACATTGGTGGGTGGCTTGTCAGATTGAGTACTGTGGATGGTTTGTTAGATTGAGTACTACATTGGTGGGTGGCTTGTCAGATTGAGTACTACATTGGTGGGTGGCTTGTCAGATTGAGTACTACATTGGTGGGTGGCTTGTCAGATTGAGTACTGCATTGGTGGGCGACTTGTCAGATTGAGGACTACATTGGCGGGTGGCTTGATAGATTGAGTACTGCATTGGTGGGTGACTTGTCAGATTGAGTACTACATTGGTGGGTGGTTAGTCAGATTGAGTACTACATTGGTGGGTGGGTTGTCAGATTGAGTACTACATTGGTGGATGAGTTGTTAGATCGAGTACTACATTGGTGGGTGGCTTGTCAGATTGAGTACTACATTGGTGGGTGGCTTGTCAGATTGAGGACTACATTGGCGGGTGGCTTGTCAGATTGAGTACTACATTGGTGGGTGGCTTGTCAGATTGAGTACTGCATTGGTGGGCGACTTGTCAGATTGAGTACTACATTGGTGGGTGGCTTGTGAGATTGAGTACTACATTGGTGGGTGGGATGTCAAATTGAGTACTACATTGGTGGGTGGGATGTCAGATTGAGTACTACATTGGTGGATGGGATGTTAGATTAAGTACTACATTGGTGGGTGGTTTGTCAGATTGAGTACTACATTGGTGGATGGGATGTTAGATTGAGTACTACATTGGTGGGTGGGATGTGAAATTGAGTACTACATTGGTGGGTGGGTTGTCAGATTGAGTACTACATTGGTGGGTGGCTTGTCAGATTGAGTACTACATTGGTGAGTGGCTTGTGAGATTGAGTACTACATTGGTGGATGGGTTGTCAGATTGAGTACTACATTGGTGGGTGGGTTGTCAGATTGAGTACTACATTGGTGGGTGGCTTGTCACATTGAATACTACATTGGTGGATGGTTTGTTAGATTGAGTACTACATTGGTGGATGGTTTGTTAGATTGAGTACTACATTGGTGGATGGTTTGTTAGATTGAGTACTCCATTGGTGGATGACTTGTCAGATTGAGTACTACATTGGTGGATGACTTGCCATATACTTAATCCACAACAGTAAGGGCTTACTGTCTTGAGTCACTAAAACCCCAATATGGATAAAACAAAACCATATCTTGAGGATTATATCTTTTTAGAATATAAATTATTTAACTGATGGAGGGACTCCGATCTTACCTGGTTATAAATGTCATCGTTGAAGGCAAAATCTCCAGACTTTCTTGGTAGGATATGCACATGTACATGCTGTTGGAAACAAAAATTAATAAAGACAAAATTGTTGAATTACAATATTTGAAACTGATTAACCAATAACACCAGGCTTTCTCAACGAGGGAGAAAATAATTTAAAGTCATCTACAAAAGTTCAGCCCATATATAACACACATATCATATATAACACACATATCATCATATCATAATCCTATGGGGCTCAATCTCAGTCTGCCGATATTCTTGCCATAGCTTAAGATGAGTAAGCATTGTCAATGTATGACAAAGTGTTCCAAAAAATTCTACTGACTAAGGTCAAGCTCCTGTCAGTCGTCAACCTAGTGAAACATCATGGATTTTAGTTTATTATAACAACTTATGGGGTATAAAAGTCCAAAAGCTATACCCCCTTTTAACACAATTAGAAACTTGTCTCCGTGGTTATTTTAGACAAGAAGATTTTCCGTGTGTTTTAGTGTTCATAAATTTATAACTATATTTGATGTTAGACTCTACCTTAAACAAAATCCCAAACCGTATTTTAAGGGATACATCTTATTTATGAACACATGGTCACAGGGAAAATCTTCTTGACTAAAATATCCACGGAGATAACACAATAACAGATGTTTTCTGACAAGCCAGGCTATAAGAAAGCCAAACCGCCCCATGTCCAAGGACAAACCCGAACATGTCCAAGGACTGATTGATTGTTTGGTGTTTTACGTCACGCTCAAGATTATTTCACTTATATGGTGGCGTTGCCAGTTTTACTGTTAGAGGAAACCGGGTTCTATGCACAGAGGAAACACACGACCATCAGGTGGTAACTGGCAACCATCCCACATAGGTTGTTCGAGTGAAAACCACGTCAGAAAATTTTCCGATTTTTGGGGGATTGAGTGGGATTCGAAGCCGCGACTCAGTCCAAAAAATGGAAAATTTTCTGACTGGGTTTTCACTCGAACGACCTATGTGGGATGGTTGCCAGTTACCAGCAGAAGGTCGTGGGTTTCCTCCGGGCATAGAGCCTGGTTTCCTCCCACAAAAAAACTATAAGTGAAATAATCTTGAGCGCGGTGTAAAACACCAATCAATCAATCGAAGCCGCGAACCATTGGTGGAAAGCCGTTTGAAAAGAGCGTCCAACGCTCTACCTGCTGAGCCACTGTCCAATCTTTTCACTTATTTAGAACCGTTGGACCCAGGGAATGGAACAATTTACATGACCAACTTAAAAATACAACTTCGGTGTCATTGTTTAAATCTAAATTGAAAGACCATCTACTCCATCTTATAAACTAGCAATCCATATCCCAGTAAAACCCACGTCATATTTTGTATTATATGTTATCTTAAGTTTTTTCCACTGCCATAAATTTAGTTCACCAAACCAACCGTACAATATAGCTGCAAGTTGCAATATTTTTGGGGATAGAACAAACTCTGACGAGTTTTATTCCCACCATTACCTTCTCGTTTCTATGCATGGTAATTCTGTATATATTTTTATATGGTGAATAAACAAACAAATCCCCCAAAAATTAAAACAATAATACAGGAATCCTGACCTCGACTGTTTGTCCAGCCTCAGCTCCATCCTGTATTGCAACTGTTAATGAGGTCGCACCCCATTCTGCTTCAACAACTCGGGAAATCTTCTGAACACAGGTGAATAAATCAGCCACCTCCAGTTGAGTGAGATCGGAGAATCGTTGAGCGGGACGTAGAGGTGCCACTAACACATCTGACCATCATTAAGGGTTAGTTCATGTCTCAATATGGTAAATAGTGTGTGATAAGACAAGATTTCAGTACAGTATGGATAGCATATTAGTGTGAGATAAGACAAAATTTCAGTACAGTATGGATAGCATATTAGTGTGTGATAAGACAAGATTTCAGTACAGTATGGATAGCATATTAGTGTGTGATAAGACAAGATTTCAGTACAGTATGGATAGCATATTAGTGTGAGATAAGACAAGATTTCAGTACAGTATGGATAGCATATTAGTGTGTGATAAGACAAGATTTCAGTACAGTATGGATAGCATATTAGTGTGTGATAAGAAAAGATTCCAGTACAGTATGGATAGCATATTAGTGTGTGATAAGACAAGATTTCAGTACAGTATGGATATCATATTAGTGTGAGATAAGACAAGATTTCAGTACAGTATGGATAGCATATTAGTGTGTGATAAGACAAGATTTCAGTACAGTATGGATAGCATATTAGTGTGTGATAAGAAAAGATTCCAGTACAGTATGGATAGCATATTAGTGTGTGATAAGACAAGATTTCAGTACAGTATGGATAGCATATTAGTGTGTGATAAGACAAGATTTCAGTACAGTATGGATAGCATATTAGTGTGTGATAAGAAAAGATTTCAGTACAGTATGGATAGCATATTAGTGTGTGATAAGAAAAGATTTCAGTACAGTATGGATAGCATATTAGTGTGTGATAAGAAAAGATTCCAGTACAGTATGGATAGCATATTAGTGTGTGATAAGAAAAGATTCCAGTACAGTATGGATAGCATATTAGTGTGTGATAAGACAAGATTTCAGTACAGTATGGATAGCATATTAGTGTGTGATAAGACAAGATTTCAGTACAGTATGGATAGCATATTAGTGTGTGATAAGAAAAGATTTCAGTACAGTATGGATAGCATATTAGTGTGTGATAAGAAAAGATTTCAGTACAGTATGGATAGCATATTAGTGTGTGATAAGAAAAGATTCCAGTACAGTATGGATAGCATATTAGTGTGTGATAAGAAAAGATTCCAGTACAGTATGGATAGCATATTAGTGTGTGATAAGACAAGATTTCAGTACAGTATGGATAGCATATTAGTGTGAGATAAGACAAAATTTCAGTACAGTATGGATAGCATATTAGTGTGTGATAAGAAAAGATTCCAGTACAGTATGGATAGTATATTAGTGTGTGATAAGAAAAGATTCCAGTACAGTATGGATAGCATATTAGTGTGTGATAAGACAAGATTTCAGTACAGTATGGATAGCATATTAGTGTGTGATAAGACAAGATTTCAGTACAGTATGGATAGCATATTAGTGTGTGATAAGAAAAGATTTCAGTACAGTATGGATAGCATATTAGTGTGTGATAAGAAAAGATTTCAGTACAGTATGGATAGCATATTAGTGTGTGATAAGAAAAGATTCCAGTACAGTATGGATAGCATATTAGTGTGTGATAAGAAAAGATTCCAGTACAGTATGGATAGCATATTAGTGTGTGATAAGACAAGATTTCAGTACAGTATGGATAGCATATTAGTGTGAGATAAGACAAAATTTCAGTACAGTATGGATAGCATATTAGTGTGTGATAAGACAAGATTTCAGTACAGTATGGATAGCATATTAGTGTGTGATAAGACAAGATTTCAGTACAGTATGGATAGCATATTAGTGTGAGATAAGACAAGATTTCAGTACAGTATGGATAGCATATTAGTGTGTGATAAGACAAGATTTCAGTACAGTATGGATAGCATATTAGTGTGTGATAAGAAAAGATTCCAGTACAGTATGGATAGCATATTAGTGTGTGATAAGACAAGATTTCAGTACAGTATGGATATCATATTAGTGTGAGATAAGACAAGATTTCAGTACAGTATGGATAGCATATTAGTGTGTGATAAGACAAGATTTCAGTACAGTATGGATAGCATATTAGTGTGTGATAAGAAAAGATTCCAGTACAGTATGGATAGCATATTAGTGTGTGATAAGACAAGATTTCAGTACAGTATGGATAGCATATTAGTGTGTGATAAGACAAGATTTCAGTACAGTATGGATAGCATATTAGTGTGTGATAAGAAAAGATTTCAGTACAGTATGGATAGCATATTAGTGTGTGATAAGAAAAGATTTCAGTACAGTATGGATAGCATATTAGTGTGTGATAAGAAAAGATTCCAGTACAGTATGGATAGCATATTAGTGTGTGATAAGAAAAGATTCCAGTACAGTATGGATAGCATATTAGTGTGTGATAAGACAACTTTTCAGTACAGTATGGATAGCATATTAGTGTGTGATAAGACAAGATTTCAGTACAGTATGGATAGCATATTAGTGTGTGATAAGAAAAGATTTCAGTACAGTATGGATAGCATATTAGTGTGTGATAAGAAAAGATTTCAGTACAGTATGGATAGCATATTAGTGTGTGATAAGAAAAGATTCCAGTACAGTATGGATAGCATATTAGTGTGTGATAAGAAAAGATTCCAGTACAGTATGGATAGCATATTAGTGTGTGATAAGACAAGATTTCAGTACAGTATGGATAGCATATTAGTGTGTGATAAGAAAAGATTCCAGTACAGTATGGATAGCATATTAGTGTGTGATAAGACAAGATTTCAGTGCAGTATGGATAGCATATTAGTGTGTGATAAGACAAGATTTCAGTACAGTATGGATGGCATATTAGTGTGTGATAAGACAAGATTTCAGTACAGTATGGATAGCATATTAGTGTGTGATAAGACAAGATTTCAGTACAGTATGGATGGCATATTAGTGTGTGATAAGACAAGATTTCAGTACAGTATGGATAGCATATTAGTGTGTGATAAGACAAGATTTCAGTACAGTATGGATAGCATATTAGTGTGTGATAAGACAAGATTTCAGTACAGTATGGATGGCATATTAGTGTGTGATAAGACAAGATTTCAGTACAGTATGGATAGTATATTAGTGTGTGATAAGACAAGATTTCAGTACAGTATGGATGGCATATTAGTGTGTGATAAGACAAGATTTCAGTACAGTATGGATAGCATATTAGTGTGTGATAAGACAAGATTTCAGTACAGTATGGATAGCATATTAGTGTGATAAGACAAGATTTCAGTACAGTATGGATAGCATATTAGTGTGTGATAAGACAAGATTTCAGTACAGTATGGATAGCATATTAGTGTGTGATAAGACAGGATTTCAGTACAGTATGGATGGCATATTAGTGTGTGATAAGACAAGATTTCAGTACAGTATGGATAGTATATTAGTGTGTGATAAGACAAGATTTCAGTACAGTATGGATGGCATATTAGTGTGTGATAAGACAAGATTTCAGTACAGTATGGATAGTATATTAGTGTGTGATAAGACAAGATTTCAGTACAGTATGGATAGCATATTAGTGTGTGATAAGACAAGATTTCAGTACAGTATTGATGGCATATTAGTGTGTGATAAGACAAGATTTCAGTACAGTATGGATAGCATATTAGTGACTAGCAAGTACCCCAGCAAAGCAATCCAAAGCAAAAGCTGAATTGAATATGTAACCTGAAGGTTGGTGTCTTCGTTGGTTAAATTAAAAGCTACATGTAGCTAAGAAAACTTATACATTTTTGGCAACAACTGATATAATTAGTAGGAAACAGTAATTTTTGTCTTAGCACAAAACTGACGATAAAAAGAAAGTCTTTTGTCTTTAAAGGTAATGTTCCAAAAAACAAATCTAAAGGATACGGCCCGGCACAATAGGTTTGATGTTAACCAGTGCATAACTTAATGCTGAGCGATAAAACACCTGTGTGGAGGCTACCTGATGATCTCCAAACTGATATGTTTTATCACAGTCAATATCACCTGTAAATCAAATAATAAGGAATCAAATTAACCAGAATACAATAGGTCTCTGTGGAGTTCAGTAAAATATACCAGGGTTATGCCCCTTTTGAAAATCCGAGGCAGTGAAAATTAACATGGGAGTAAATGGACAAAAAGTCAATTTTCGACTGTGAGGTAAAACTCGGCCAGAGATTAGAAGTGAAACTTTGGTAAGTCATAGGGAATGTAGTTTTCTTGGACATACTGCAGTTTGAAGTTTTTTCGGTAGAAAGTTTAAAGCTTCGATCCGAACTGAATATCCCCCATTTACTCCCATGTTTAAAGTAACGCTTGCCGAGTGTAAAGGGAGGTAACTTTGTACAGAAAAATGCCACTCTGCAGAGACCTAGAGAGATTATAATTTTACGCCAATTCAGTAAAGCAATTACATGTATATGCCCTAAAAGAGCGTGTGTGGGGGGGTGGGGGGGGGCAGTGGCTGATTTGGTTAGAGTAATTTTCCCTCAGCTCGACACACACCTTCCGACGGTACTGTCCGGGATACAGCTCCACTCAGACAACATAAAAATTGAAAAATTTTTAACTTGATTACTGTGTGTTGAAAAGTTGCCAGGCACTCGCCAAAGGTCAGGGTTTCCTCTGGGCAAAGAGCCCAGTTTCCTCCAACGCTAAACCTGGTAACATCGGCATATTAGTGAAATAATCTTAAGTGTGGGGTTAAACATCAATCAGTCAAGGATTTCAAATATCTTGTAAGGCTACAGGAATGACGTTGAAATAAAATCAGTAAAGCCAATAGGCCAATGTGCTGATAATGGGCAACATTAGTGTTGGGATGTATGAGTACATTTTAGGGGGGTTTGTTACTAATGTAAACTAGCTTAAAATGATACACCGCTTTTAATAGTTTGTTGTCATTCTCTGTTAAATTTCAGATTATTAGATAAATATGAAGTGGTCAATCAAGGATGACGGGCTGCAAGTCGACTTTCCACCAAAAATGTACATGTAAAAGAGTTCTAGGGAATTCCCTGCTGCTATTGTTTTCTGGCAGTCAGTAAACAAACAGCCTGAAATGCACCACACGCACACCCACAAGTCCATACCGCGCACCTAACCACAACAACAGTCGACAAAGGAATTCCCAAATAAAACTGCCTTTCTAGCTGTCGGCGGGGGTAGGAAAGTTACCAATGCCTATCTGGAAACCTCATCTTAATATACATGTACATGACAGTCAAATAGCACACATTTTAACATTCTATGTGTCGCTGGTTCTGGACATCCCCCTTCAATGAACATTGCTATAAGCAGAAACTTCTTATCTTATACTACATGATAACATTGACAATCAATCATGCCACTTAAATAAACCTAAATGTGTTTTCTCCGCATACATACCTTTTGAGAAACTCTGTACAAATCCATATAAATCTGGTCGTCGATGAGTTTGAACAGGCATTTTACGTCGGATTTCATCTAAATAATGGAGATCAATTTCAGCTACGCACACATCTGTCCCTTCTCTACATTGTCCAATCACAGTGCCCCATGGGTCTACCATCTGGAGGGAGAAATGTGCACATTCCATTAAAAAAAAATCTTGTGCAAAAATTAAAGTGGCATGAGTTGCCAAAATTCACACTTTTTACATAGTTTCTGATCGTCACGACAGTAAAAGGATTTGAAGGCCATCGAAAAACTAAATGATTGGCATTGGAATGAGGAAAATGCATACAATAATTGGCTTGTACGAACCGAAAAGGTGTTCGAAAAGTAAACAAAATTTAAATAAGGCAAAGTTAGTTTAAAACAATACTTTATCGAACATTTTTGAGACTAGAAGCACTGAAAAGCTTCTGAATTATACGTCTTGAGAAAAATAGCCAATAATTTCAACATTCTGTTTTAACGTCAAAATATCAACATTTTGGCAGCTCATGCCACTTTAAGTTTAGTTATTCAAATATATTGTAAGAGGTTATATTTGATGATGTAAAATATGAACTGGAATAACATTTTCCATTTGTGGTGCTTCGTTTGAATTATGTATAAGAATTTTACATTTGGGACTATCTCAAACTCAAATTAACAAATTGGTTAATTATATGACTAAGATGTAAGATTTCTGGTCCAAAGAAGGTCCAACATGTATCTTTCATTGGTGGTCCACATTTGTGTTTGGGTGTTCATAAATATATATATTTATGAACACTAAAACACACAGGCACAGGGAAAATCTTCTTGTGTAAAATAACCATGGAGACAAGTTTCTAATTTCTTGAAAAGGGGTGTATCATTTAGACCTTTATACCCAATCACAAGTTGTTGTAATAAACTAAACCAATGATATTTAGTATAATTTTCTGGAAGACTTTGTAATACATTGACAATGCTTACTGATCTTCAGCTATGGCAAGAATATATACAGTGTATATACATTACCAAATCCTTGCATTGGAAATCTTGTATAAATCTCACCATAGCATGTCCATAGGAAACCCTTTTCTCGTTGTGGCGACCAGTTTGAGCGGCAGCGATAACGTAACACTGATTCTCTATTGCTCGACTCCTCAGTAAAGCCTGAAAACGATCATTGATAGTTTGATAACCCGAAACAAACACTTGATAAAGACACTGGTAGTGTTGTTCACAAACAACTTACTTTGTGACGATGCCTTAATCATTTCTCATCAGAAACGAACACTTGATAAAGAAAATGATAAAGCCAGACTGAAGATTATTTCACTTTTATGGCCGCACTGACAGGTTAAGTGGGCAAGGAAAGAGCCTGGAGGGAACCCCCTATCTATGGCGAGTATCTTGTAACTCTTCCCCATACGGCGATCAAGGGAAAAACCCACTCAGAAGAGTGGGATTCGAACCCGCGCTCCTGACATTTGATAAACCATCCAAGATTTAGCTTTCAGTTTTACAATTCTGGAAGCAGGTTGATGTGACAAGCAAAAGGCAGTTCCCAATGAATATACTACATGAAGAATATATCTGCAGAGGTCCACTTCAACAAAGCACTCTTAACGTTAAAAGACTCTTGGCACACCTCAAGAACGTAAGATAAGTTTAAAAGTCCTCCCAGTGCAATGTAATGGAGATACACTAAAAGTGCCCTTGGTTAAGAGGGCTTTCTGCAAGCAGGCCCAGGGCTTTATATTTTGGACATGAATAGGATATGAGGCTTGGTTATGACACAGACACAGTTCAGTACATGTCAGAGGTTTAATAATAAACCTTTCCAATATGGCTGATTGCTCATGTCAGTTGTTGAAAAAATCCATGCTCTAAGCAACTTTTTGGTGGAACATGAGTTTTGGTGGATGTGGAACTTAAGGGACTTAAACCAACCTTAAATATAAACACACTTTTTAATAACGATTAATACAAAATTGGTTGATTCTGTTACCTCCCAATGGGCCATTCCAGTTTTCTCAGTGAAGGCTGATGGGAAGGTTAAAATCTCTGCCCCTAATTGGGTCAATGATATGGATAGCTCTGGAAAGCGAAGATCATAACACTGGCTACATGTTAAGGGGGAAATTTTGCATAATCGTCAAAACATATTTTAATTATGTCAATAGTTAAGAGCGCATTTCTAGCCTATGTATTATAATTCTTCTGCATTCATTTTCTCTAACATCTGCCAAACTATGTTGTAGGATTAAGTATTATTTTGCCTCAAATACAACGGTCATTTTCTATTATCCGGCAATAGCCAAGTGACGTGAATTAATTTTAATAATAACTCATTAATTAAAAAAGTGTGAAAAACAGTGAATTGTTGAATAACGTTTACGAATGACGCTGTTACTTAATTCATGATTCTTTAGTACCGTAAATTCTAGGATTCACACTTGTCTAGAGAATGTGCTATGGTTTATATTACCTTCAATCCTTTCATTTTCAAATAATATCAGTCAAGCAGTTTTAACAGCCAGAATGTTTACAATGAGAAGTAATCTATAATCTATTAACAAATCAATCATTTATATAAGGATACAATCTGTAAGCCAATTTGTCCAACAGGGGAGGTAACTGGAGGAATGATTTCTTTTCCTGCTACTGTGTAATCACTCTCCATCAATCTCACCTAAAGAAATGTATGAGCGTAAGAACAATACCACCACTAATACTAATTGAAGAAATAAAAAACATAAATTGATATAGCAGATGGAGTGGGGAAAAATGTAGATAAATATACAACATAAATGGAAAGAAAACTCACGATAATAACAAAAGATTGGTTGATTGATTGATTGGGGCTTAACGTCACACTCAACAGCTAAGGTTATATGGCGACAAAAGTACCAAGCGACCAAAAGATCTTACCCACCCCCATCCCACCTAAATTTTAACATTAAGACCTCCGCAGACCATATGAACGCCAGGAAGGCTAATGTATTTGGCATACTTAATTTTCCTGCATGGGAAAAAATAACAGGCTGCATTTGGTGTCTACCCTACTAGTGGAAGTCGTAGAATTTTCAGAAAAGGTAGTCTTACTGCTGACATTACAGGTTATAGTCATACAAGATACAATAAGCTCGCAAGGGAAGTAATTTACTAATACTTCTTCCTGTCAATTTCAAAATGTCAATGGTGCACTCCACTGACGATCAAACACGAGTTTGTCTGACGGATTCATTTTCAGTGTATTTCACACCGTAAAGCACATGCAAGATTCACACATGAATACCATGGCCTAAAGAGTCCGTTCGATAAAATTGCATTCTGTTTTTTTTTTTGTTTTCTCAAATTACATTTTCATGAGATATGGAAATTATTTTTGTGTTTTTTTGTTGTGGCACTGTAGCTCAACCACTGATCTACAAATAGCGGCTCTCACATGATGCAATAGAGAAGCCAGCAAAATTGTGACATAAGCCTCTGTGGGTGCAAAAGTGATTATCCTTTTATTAACATAAAAATTATCGGTAATAAGAGTTGTTCTGTGTTTTAAGGACCTTGATGTGTATTGTTTAAGTTAGATTGGATTAATTTCTGGAGTTTTCTCTGCCTTTAAATACAACTAACAATAATCATTATTTGGGTATATTACAGTAAAATACTGTATCAGGATGTTGATGAATCTTCTGACTTTTATCGCTGCATCATCATGTGACTATATTTACTTGTGCCAAATTCATGGACTTTGCATGTGTTTTTAGGACTTTTTTCAGGATACAGTGTTTTGTGACTTTTTAGTGTACCTTTTTTGTTTTAATTTAACAGATTCATTTGTGAGCTGTTGAACTGAAGTAAAATACTTTAGAGACTGCATTCATGAGGAAAGTAAGTCCAAATGAACGTTGGGCTAAAATTGTGTTGAACTGCATGTTAAGTTTATTAAAAGTGAATCTCGTTGATTGAACAGTTTTACTTCTAAACAACAGAAAGAACTTTATTTAAATTTGTTTCAGAAAAGGATGCATGAAAGACTTTCATTGAGTATTAAAGTTTAATGCATGCTTCATCTATCACATTTATCATCATTCTTTTTTATTGTTTTTGATGCCTCGTATTAATCATTGTATTTGTTTCTAACTTTAAGGTTTTACCAAGTCTTTTAAAGAGTGCAAGTTTTAAAAGTAATCATCACAAGATAAGAGATAAAGGCATCATAACAAGTTTATATGTATGTCTCTTGGTGTTGGATTAATAAAACTGTGAACTTAATATTGGATTTGCGTTTGAGAGCTGAAACACCCCCCTTTAGAATGCTGTTAGTCTCGCCCGGTACAAGATACCAATACAGTAAAACTTTCAAGATTAAAGGGATGCTCACAGATTATAAAGAAATTGTATAAGATACAATTTGGATGATCTTCTGACACCAACATAAAGGACAGTAATATATCAAACATGGCAGACAACATTGAAGAAGTTAAAGCCAATAGAAGCAAGGCTAAACAGTCTGTGACTGTTGCTGCAAGACGGCTAACAGGATCAATCCAACGTGGATCAGAGATGGAAATTCTCCAAGTTTTAATGACTGAACTTGACAAAGCCTTCAGTGATTTTCTCATAATTGATGAGGATTTTGAGGGGATGGTGTCACCAGATGACATGTCAGACCATCGCATAGTCAACAACCAGAACTTGGAACAATACAAAGAAACTGTTTTTGAAGTTTTTGATCAGGCTGCTGACAAGTTCAGAAAATCAAAAGCTGAAGAAAAACAGATTCAGCTGAAAATAAAGGCAGGACCACACCAAGCTGTTCTCAAGAGGAACATTTCAACCTTGAAAGCACTCTGTTCCAGTATAGATGAAACGTGTACTGCACATGAACCAAACATTGAATCACTCAGGGGTGAGAAGGAGGAACTTGATTCTTTAGTGAACCAAATAGTTGGAACTTTAGAAAAAGTCAAAAGTATACTGCCTGCTGATGAGTTGCTTGAGGAAGAGAAAGAAGTAGATGGTCTATGTCAAGAAGTGTTTAAAAAGAAACGCAAGATAAATATAATGCTGGCTCAAGGAAGTGGTTCCCGAACACTGGAGACAGGTCCAGTACCCAGTTCCACATATGTGACCACACCTGATTATTTTCAAACTTATCCTGTAACATCAGTTGAAACATCACTGGGATATATGGCATCGCGAACCCTGCCTATTTATAATCAGGTTACCTTACCTTCGACTTCAGGTTATGGTAGATACTATCCACAATCAACTCTGAACCCAATGGGACCAAATGTAACCAGCACAAACGTTGAGCCAATGTTTGATCCAAGATGGTCAACTCCTCAACCAGCTCCAACAATGTCAAGCTGGTCAACTGGAAATAATTTCCAAGGTTCTTTGAACCAAACATACATCAGACCTCCAGCTCCAAGAGAAGCTGACATTAAGCTGAAGAAGATCACTTTGCCTTTTTTCTCAGGACAAAGAAAAGATTGGCCTGAATTCAAAGCAGTGTGGCGAGAATTGGCTGAAAGAAGCTATGTGAATAAAACAGCTCTTGCACATGAACTAAAGAATTCTGTAAAAGGTGAAGCTGCCAAGAGAATACGTTCAGTGTATATTACTAAGCCTGAAGCGTATGACATCATGTGGCACAAGCTCGAAGCCCACTATGACAACACAAGTGCCAGTGTACAAGCTGCATTGGACAGTCTTCAAAGGCTAAAGCTTGTTAAAGATGAAGATTTCAAGGGCCTTATAGATCTAATTGATGAAGTAGAAAGTACTTACAGTCAATTAGAAGAGCTTGGTGAATTGAGTACCCTTACAATGAGAGATGTTGACAAGATCATATCCTTGTTACCAAGTCACCTAAGACACGAGTGGAATCGTAAGTATCATGACTTACCAGCTCATCAGAAAATCAAACCATTTGCTCCATTTATGAACTTTTTGGATAGAGAAAGAGAATCAGTAGCAAGACTAGCTGACTCTCAAGCAAGTCACAAAAGGGAAAGAAGTACATATGGTAGAAATGTTGATGAGAAGGATCGTCGCTCTGTAAACACCCATCAGTTCAAAGCCAAAGCTCTTGCAAAGAAGAGCCAACCTAGGGTTATCAAGAAGTTTTTTGCTTGTGCTTTTCCAGGGCACAGAGTTGATAGTTACAAGCATAGTACAGAGGAATGTAGAGAATTTCAAAAGTTGCCCGTGTCTGGACTGGGAAGTAAGTATGAAGCCCTCAAGGAGGTGAATGCTTGTTTCATCTGTTTCGGTGATCATAGGAGAGAGAATTGCCCCAACCGAAAACCATGTGTGACATGTAATGAAACCGAGCACCACACAATGCTGTGTAGGAACAGCCCTCCTGCTGAGGCTTCGTCAAACCATATCAAATCATTTGTGGAGAGTAATGCTACATCAAGTACTGCCTTGGCTTTGTACCCTATACATCAAGTAGCTGTTGCTGGTACAAACAAGCAAGCTACTGTGTTTTGTGATGGAGGATCCAATACTTCATACATTACCCATCAGGCTGCTGATCGTCTTCAAGCAAAATCTCTAGGCCATATCACGCTAGAGGTAACAACTATGGTAAATGTTGAAAGAACATATGACACAAGACAGTATGAGGTATGGCTTCAGACACAGAGTGGAAAAAGAGTTAAAGTTCTTGCATATGGTATGTGTAAGATCTCAGGTTCAGTAAGTAAGCTGGATCTTACAGTGCTTGGAAAATTGTTTCCAGATTACAATCCACATCTGCTACAGCGAAAATCCAGTACAGTGGACATTTTATTAGGTTGTGACAACTTTGGTTTGCACCCAAAACAAGAAATTGTAAATGTTGGAAATAACCTCAGCATTATGAGAGGTGAATTGGGAATTTGCCTTCAAGGGACACACCCAGGATTAAAAGAAGAAACCTCTCTGGATTCCAACCTTGCCAGAGTAGTTCACAACACCCGTTTGAAGGTAGAGTCAAATTATGTTAGGGAGCATTCCCACAAAGAGTTTCTAGTACCAAGCAAATGTCCAGTCATAGAAACTGAAGTGGTCAACTCCCAAGTTGAGGGCATTCAAAGTAAAGCTACTGAAATAAGATCATCTGCCTATTCAGCTACTTCCATCAGCAACAAGAGCTTTGAAGCATCTATTGGGAAATTCATTATGGCAGAGGATCTAGCAACAGAAACAACACCAAAATGTGGTGGTTGTCGTTGCGGAAAGTGCCCAACAATAGGACACACATATTCTTTCAAGGAAGAACAAGAACTTAAAATGATTCAGGACAATTTGGAGTATGACGACAACAAGAAATGTTGGGTGACAAGTTATCCTTGGTTGGTTGATCCAATGACATTACCAGACAACTATAAATCAGCCTTGGGCACCCTTTTTAACACTGAAAGGACTCTCAAGAAAGATCCTAATTGGGCCACTACCTATCAAAGTCAGATACAAGATATGCTGGACAGGGGTGTAGCAAGAAAGTTGTCTTTGGAGGAGATTAAAAGTTGGAAAGGACCCAAGTATTATCTCTGCCACTTAGCTGTTGTCAACTCAAGGTCCCAGACTACTCCAGTACGTATTGTTTTCAACTCCAGCCAGGTCAGTGATGGAGTGTCATTAAATTCCTGTCTGGCCAAAGGTCCAGACTGTTACTTAAATAACCTGATTGGTTTGCTTCTAAGATGGAGGGAAGAACAGATTGCAGTGGTAGGTGACATAAGAAAGATGTTTAATTCTGTGCTTCTAAAAATGCCTGAACAACATTGCCATCGTTTCCTATGGAGGGATCAAAACCCCAATGTTGAACCAGCCATCTATGTTGTAACCACAGTCAACTTTGGAGATAAGCCTGCTCCAGCAATTAGCACAGAGGCCATCTACAAGACAGCTGATCTCTTCAGAGAAGATAGCCCAAGAGCAGCTGAACTTTTAAGGAAGTCAAGCTATGTAGATGATCTCATTGATTCATTCAAGAACATACACGAAGCTCAACAAGTTGTCAAAGAGGCTGAGGAAATGTTGAGTAAAGGAGGTTTTCTGATTAAGTGCTGGCAGTACAGTGGTGAATCTACTTATCGTCAACCTGGACAGCAAGAACCAAAATTGAATAGCAGAGAAGATGCTGTGAAACCTCTTCTTAAAGGGACCTCAGACAATTTAAGAGTACTTGGTGTGGGCTGGATGCCCACTAAAGATGTCCTGACTTACCAAGTGGCTCTGAATTTTTCCAAGAAGAAAAAGGGTCAAAGGACGGAGCCTAACTTGACCAAAGAGAGCATCAGAGATTGTGTACCAATCATACTGACAAGAAGGTTGGTCCTAGAACAAGTCATGGCCATTTACGATCCTTTAGGACTTGTCTGCCCCTTTACCCTTCTAGCCAAGGTTTATTTAAGAGAAACCTGGAAACTCAAATTGGGCTGGGACGACCAACTTCCTGATTCCTTACGTGCCAAGTGGGTGAATTTCTTTTCCACTATGTTTGAGATGGAAAATCTGCAGCTTGAGAGATGTCTTCGCCCACAAAACTCTGTTGGTGATCCCTGGTTAATCATCTTAGCGGATGGAAGTGACCTAGCATATGGCTTTGCTGCATATGTAAGATGGAAGTTAACTGATGGAAGCTACCAGTGCAGACTCATCATGGCCAAATGCAGAATTGCACCAATTAACAAAATCTCCACGCCACAATTGGAGCTTAATGCTGCTGTGCTAGCTAAAAGAGGAAGGCTTGTAATTCAAAAGGAATCCAGATTCGACTTTGAAAAAGTCCTTCAGCTAGTCGACTCTGAAACTGTTCTCAACATGATCAATAAAACCAGTACAAGGTTTAAAGTTTATGAAGGAGTGAGAATAGGAGAGATTCAAGCTGCTACCAATGGAGACATGTCTTGTTGGGCATGGATCTCTGGTGAAAACAACACTGCTGATTGGTTAACAAGAGGACGAACACCCAACCAGCTAAATTCTGACTCAGAATGGTGGAAGGGACCTCCCATTCTGTACAGTCCTGTTGAAGAGTGGGGCTTGAAATATGGGCTACAAAAGGATATTCTACTACCAGGTGAAAAGAAAATTTGTGTTTCAAATGTTGCTGAGACTGTTGTGTCACTGATCAACTATTCCAGATTTAGCAACATAAAGAACATAATTGGTGTAGTGGCAATACTATTAAACATCATCAGACTCAAATCCTTCAAAGCAGGTAAAACAGCTTTGATTACACCTGAGTTGTTAAGAGAATCTGAAAGCTGGATTGTCAAGGACATTCAGAAGACAATACATCAAGAATTGGTTAAGAGTAGCTGTAGGTCCACTAAAGGAGGACACTACAGTAAGTTGAACCCTACTCTGAATAGCCAAGGTTTATGGGTTGTGGGCCAACGTCTACAACGTTATAATGCCATGACCGGTGATTCAGAGCTACAAAAGCTGTTGCCCACCTCACATCAGGGAACAAGACTCTTCATGAAACGTGCCCATGAAAGTGGACACAGAGGTAGAGATGCCACACTGGCAAGTTTTCGACAACAATATTGGACACCTCATGGAGACAAATTAGCCAAAGCAGTAAAACAGAAATGTCAACTCTGCAAGCTCAGAGAACCCTCATTACTTCAGCAAGAAATGGGCATGTTGCCTGAAGTGCGTCTCAAGCCTTCAACACCCTTCAATCATACCATGGTTGACCTGTTTGGACCTTACTTAGTAAGAGGTGAGGTGCAGAAGAGAACTTCCGGTAAGGCTTATGGAGTTATTTTTACCGATCTTGTCATGAGAGCTGTGCATATCGAGGCTGTCTTTGGATATGATACAAGCTCTTTCCTGATGGCTCTCAGTCGGTTTGCAAGCATGAGGGGATGGCCTGAAACAGTTTACAGCGATCCAGGATCCCAGTTAATTGGTGCTGAAAGAGAGTTAAAGGAAGCTTGGGAGAAAATGGATAAAGATGGTATTGTACATTCAAGTGCTGAGAAGGGTTTAAAATGGGTATTTGGACCAGCTGACAGCCCATGGTACCAAGGTGCTGTGGAATCTCTTGTCAAGGCTGCAAAAAGAGCTATTCACTTTTCTGTGCATAATCAGAGACTTTCTGTTCCGGAGTTCCTCACTGTGTGTACTGAAGTAGCGAATCTGCTAAATGAAAGACCCATTGGATACAAGCCCAGTATTGATTCTGACATCACTGTTTTAACACCCAACAGTCTGTTATTGGGTAGATCTACCTCAAAGAACCCAGGTGGCTGGCAACCAGTGACTTCATTAAACTCCAGATACAATCTCATACAGCAGATCACTGACCAGTTTTGGAAAAAGTGGGTTGAGTTGTATGCCCCCATTTTAGTTACTCGACAAAAATGGTCGAAATCGTCCAAAAACCTTAAGCCAGGAGATGTTGTTCTCATTGCTGATCGTAACGTACTTAAGGGAGAGTATCGTCTAGGTAGGGTGAAAGAGGTATTTTGTGGTGACGATGGACGAGTTCGAAAAGCAACTGTAACTTACAAGAACTTCAGGATAGGTGAGAAAGTCAACAGATACAGAGGTGCACCAGATACCTCTGTGACACGCAGTGTCCAACGCCTGTGTTTCTTGGTTCCTACGGATGATTCTGGGGACTCTATTACTGTGTGAAATGTGATTGCAGCGACCCCCGCCCTCCCGGTGTATCAGGATGTTGATGAATCTTCTGACTTTTATCGCTGCATCATCATGTGACTATATTTACTTGTGCCAAATTCATGGACTTTGCATGTGTTTTTAGGACTTTTTTCAGGATACAGTGTTTTGTGACTTTTTAGTGTACCTTTTTTGTTTTAATTTAACAGATTCATTTGTGAGCTGTTGAACTGAAGTAAAATACTTTAGAGACTGCATTCATGAGGAAAGTAAGTCCAAATGAACGTTGGGCTAAAATTGTGTTGAACTGCATGTTAAGTTTATTAAAAGTGAATCTCGTTGATTGAACAGTTTTACTTCTAAACAACAGAAAGAACTTTATTTAAATTTGTTTCAGAAAAGGATGCATGAAAGACTTTCATTGAGTATTAAAGTTTAATGCATGCTTCATCTATCACATTTATCATCATTCTTTTTTATTGTTTTTGATGCCTCGTATTAATCATTGTATTTGTTTCTAACTTTAAGGTTTTACCAAGTCTTTTAAAGAGTGCAAGTTTTAAAAGTAATCATCACAAGATAAGAGATAAAGGCATCATAACAAGTTTATATGTATGTCTCTTGGTGTTGGATTAATAAAACTGTGAACTTAATATTGGATTTGCGTTTGAGAGCTGAAACACCCCCCTTTAGAATGCTGTTAGTCTCGCCCGGTACAAGATACCAATACAAATACAAGCACTTACCTCCCCATCAATATCAAAGAGATGAGTCTTACAATATTTAGCTTTGATGTCACCCTCATTATCTATAATGATATGCATATTAATGACTTTGGAAGATGCTTCTGACGGGCCCTGTTATAAGAGATAGAATAAACCTTCAATTAAAATGAACACTTTAAAGGAGCAGAAAACAAATAAAACTGGCAAATGCACAAAACGGACTGCGAATTTCTCTTTTCAATGGTACCATATACATATTTTTACGATTTTTTCCCACCGCACAGTCTTTAAGTGAAGTTATATAAAACCATCGGATTTAGACTTAGACCGACTTGCCTACTTGGCCGCCATCATCACAACAGTGCTTAGGGGTGTGTCTCCTTCGGCCAATCAGTAGACGCATACCCAGCAACCCAAAGCGCACGTGCGAGTGAAATTGGTCAACTTTTTTTGTCTGCCATTTGAGCCTAGGTTAATTTCTAGGCACATCTGTTTCCGGTCAATTTCTCGTTTTACAAATGGCGGTCCCCATCGTTATTGTGACCCAATTTAAACATGTGCAATTTTCTGCAATTTTCTGCATCACCCTAAAACGCAGGTAAGATTTACAGCTTAAAAACTGACACTCTTGAGGTGATTGTTCGTTACAATTTCATGTTGTTTATTTGTTTTCCCCTCCATTAAGCAAAAATATGTTGGATTTACAAATGTATGTTGTGAGGTACTCATCCAAAAGTCGGGGGTTTTCTCCAGGCAAAGAGCTGTTTTCTAAACCTGACTATATAAGAAAATAAATCTTGAATGTTGCACGAAACATCAATCAATCAATCTTCTTAAAATAATTTTTCTATTGAAGTTCATCAATTTACAATTCGAGCGGAAATGAAGTATAATTTAATTGTGGTAAATGTTTAGTCTCAAACTCTATATGATACACAAATAACCAAAATACTAAATGGTATCACTAAAGATTGATCGATGTTTTACGCCACACTCAAAATTTTTTCACTTATATTGCAGCTACCTTATTCGTCTATTGCCAAGTTAGTTGTGTAATATCCGGACACACTATATGTCTTCAGTAAAACAGAAATTACAAGTATGTGTATCTACAACTGGAGCCTGACTGGAATAAAAAAAAAACAACATTAAAACAAATACAAACCTGATGATGAAATCCTCCCAGAGACAACCATATGTTTTCGTCCTTTGCCAGGCACATGTATTTTGAAATTATCTCCCCTTTTAAAGTCTCTGCCATACTGATTGACTGTTCTCTTCTCTCACCCACATAATCAAAACACTCTGGCAAAAACACCATTTCTGCACCTCGGCTTTTAGCTCGACAGATCAACGACTTAAAAGCTTTAAAATTCGCCTCTTTATCAGCAGTACTGGTCATTTGGCACACGCCTACCAAATGACGACCACGTACATCCACACTGTGTTTACTGCTCATCTTTCTTGATCTGCCGGCTTCACAAAACACCTTACTCAAACTTCTAACTTGTCTCCAGTTCTGTCTAAATGTCAGCATCTATTATTTTTGGACCCTGCTAATCAAAAATTTTGTTCCAAATACAATCAAATTAATATGACAAGACGCCTTTGTAGACAAGTGGCACTACTACATGTAGTTCAAGTTTCTAAATAAATATCAATTATTTTTAGATTTGCAACCGCCTGTAAAAAAACTAAAAAATCTTTTGGGGCTGGGTTAAACTATACTTATAACTAAAACTAGAGCTTACAATGGAAGTAGTAGAAAAATTAAACTAAAACTGACTTAGCCGATAAAGTGCTGGTCAGGCATACAGTTATGGATTTTGCAAGCTGGAGAGGAGGGTGACATGGATTGGTGGAGAGCACAGAACCTGTTCAACCTCATGTCCAATGTCAACTCACTATGCTAGAAGAACAGGTATCCATCCTTGGTAATGGAAGCTCAGAGGTCTAATATTAGCTTCTGATGGCAGGGCTAATTTCTAATAACCTGTCAGTACCACTGGAGCTTTGCCTTTTGGCTGAATAAGACATACTATATCCGGTGTATATCTGTCATTAGGAATGCTGTGTAAACTCTTGTCCTGTTATACTTGAATATGACAGTTTACATCAGCAGGTTAAGTTTTTAGGGCAGAAAAACATAATTATATAGTTTGGCCAATGGGGTGGATCTATAGTCCAATCTGCAGACGTTTGATGAATTGACCTACTAACATGGCTTCTGACCCGACCAACAGTACCGGTAGTAAACAATACACTCTAATGAGCTTACCTTCCTGACCAGCAAAGTAAGTAAAACAGGATGAGACATATGTGTGCGGCTATAATGAGCTAATAGCCTCACATTAACGCTACACACCTGAGCTATCCATTCTAGACACAAGGTAATTGCAGTAACCAATCCTCTTTATACAAGATACCTTTAATTCAATAATATTGAATGCCTACAGATACCGGTACCTCGTTATTTATGTTTGAATATTTATTGGTCGCCGAAGTGAAGGACGAAATGAAGTAAGTGAAGTACCTTTGACTCACAGTCACAGTCAAAATGAAACGATACAACTTACATGCCGCCTTAATTCAATAATATTAAATGTCTACATGTACCTCGTTATTATGTTTGGATATCGATATAAATATCCATATAAATGTCACAAATTATCAAATAATTAAAGCCTCAAATTGACCCTGCAGTGCATTTTTTTCTTTTTTAAAATCGGGCTTTGAGGAAGTCAAACCAAGTGAGAATTTAATATGTTTTGCTCTAGAGTTTAATGACAACTTCAGGTAATGGTTGCTTAGAAGCTTATCCGCACAGAAAGTACTATATTCAAAGTTTATTGTACGAATACAAGGCTAGCCCACAATGGGGTGGGTAGGCTATAACATAATTCACCAAAGTGAATTCCTTACCCGCCTCCTTGTTCAATAATCTGATTTTCATTATGTCGTCAGGACGGAAATGTCAGAATATAGATAACGAGTCGGATTTAACTTGCTGAATTAGGTATAACATAGTCCGCAATATGTTGAGTGGATTGAAGGATAAATTCTGATACGCCCGCACGGGCTTTAAGAAGCCCGTGCGGGCGTATCAGAAATTATCCTTCAATCCACTCAACATATTGCGGACTAGGTATAACATGGCAATTACAATAACAATATATATTATAACAACAACAAATAATCAAGATATATTGTTGACTGCTTCTCATTTGAAAACAGTCATGAATAAATTTAGAGACCATCGTAGCTATTTCACTGGGCAGGTCTAATCTAGTAATAAAAGAGAGAACAATAAATAACGGTCTCGGGAAAGAGCAGCAGCGAAGCTAGCCGCACTCGTGTGTCTCTATCCTGGTTTACTTACTTAGCGTTTTTTAAAAACGTACCGCCTACCGGTAACAATTAAGATGTGGGATCAGTGGGGAAATTTTATCGAATAAATCTAGTCTGTAAAAGGTCAAGTACGTCTAGTGCAGTAGTGTAATACTTGCCAAGTTGTGTTGACGACGAAAAAGCAGAAAAAGTGAGACGAGAACTGAAATCGGTGAAAATGACAACACGGCTGTAGGGGGTTTCCCCGAAGTCGAATATCCTTTTGACCAATGAAAATCCGTTTGGTTCTACTTCCGGAATTCCGGAACTGACAGTTGCTTGTCGATTTAATTAATGAGAATTAATGTTTTCTCTCTTATTGCGATTATTATTTTATATTTGCTGCGGCAATTTTTCACCGTGAATCTGACAATTTAAAGTTAATTTAAATAAAACGCCATTACGTGTATTAGTTTATGGAACCCGCTAGTATTTTTTTGTCCTAATTTATTGATTGAAAATGAAAGTTCATTTGCTATAACTCTTTCAAGCAGGCCTACAGCCACTGGTATACGGCTTTTAAATGAAAACAGAATGAGACACATGTGTGCGGCTATAGTATAGTCCGCAATATGTTGAGTTGATAGAAGTTATTCTGATACGCCCACATAGGCTTCTTCAAAACCAGGTTGTATTGATTGATTGATGCTTTACGCTGCACTCAAGATTATTTCAAACACATGGCGGCGTTGCCAGAATTATTGGTGGAGGAAACCGGGCTCATTGCCCGGACGAAACACCAAACCTTCCACGAGGACCTGTCAACTCTTCCACATACGACGCCCAAGTCAAAAAACCACTCAGAAATTTTTCAATCCAAGTGGTATTGAAGAAGCTCATATTGTGGGCGCACCAAAAACTATCAGAAGAAAAAAAAATTATAATCCATGCAATAATTACATAGTTGCTCAATGTCAAAAGGCTGGTGACTCTTTTGGTCGCCACACATATCAAGGCCCCAATTAAATTTGGTACAGGACACATCTAAGCTAGTTATAACTGAAACAAAAAATGTAAAATCCATCCAATAATTTGAGAGTAACTTAGTGCCAAAAGGCTGTTTTGGTCGCCACAAACATCGATTCACACTGTCTACTCATTAGCTACATATTGATTGATTGATTGATTGTTTGGTGTATTACGCCGCGCTCAAGATTATTTCACTTATATGGCGGCGTTGCCAGTTTTATTGTGGGAGGAAACCGGGCTCTATGTCCGGAGGAAACCCACGACCTTCCGTTGGTAACTGGCAACCATCCCACATAGGTCGTTCGAGTGAAAACCCAGTCAGAAAATTTTCCAATTTTTGGACTGAGTGGGATTCGACATTAGCTACATATATCAGAAGAAGAAAAAAAATTCAGGCAATAGGTTTTAAGTTATGGAGTGGACATGAATCCGGGATAGACAGACGGACACTACCAATATCTGTCCGCTTAAAGAGCGGGCACCGTGAGTATGAGGCAAATTAAAGATCAAAAACATTGTGACATTTTACTGTTGTACACATATTGGAAGGTGTTAAGATGATGACTGGTAAACTTTCAGCCAAAGGTGATCAAATAATTTTTATCTATTTAGCGAAAATGTAAACAATTCTACACAATGTCCCTTTAACCAGTGTTTCCAGAGTTTCATTTTGTGAAGTTAGTGATCAGTATCCCCAGACCAACACTGCTATTCCTGTCAGTGAACTGCGTGGTTGATTGATTGATTGTTTGGTTGGTGTTTTACGCCACACTCAAGATTATTTCGCTTAAATGGCGGTGTTGCTAGTTTTATTGTGGGAGGAAACAACCTTCCAGTGGTACAGTGTAACTGGCAACCATCCCACATAGGTCGTTCAAGTGAAAAACCAGTCAGAAATTTTCCAATTTTTTATGGACTAAGTCGGAACCTGCGATGTAGCTTTCAACAGCATCAACTCGCTTGATGTAGACTGTTACCGGGAAATATTTCTTTATTATTTGAAGACTTCTAGTGAAGTAACCTGGGGCAACAGTAACTCATAACGATCGTCTAGTGAGCTTATTTTATTTATTTAATATTTATATACAATTACAAGATATATGCTTTCTATAAACTATAAAAAAATACTGTGCAGTAAATATACTAATTATCATTTCACAAAGGCTTTAAGATCAGATACCTTCAAAATTATTGGTGTATAAGATATATGATTGATAGTAAAGGATTAATTTGATTGATTGTTTGGTGTTCTACACTGCGCTCAAGGTTATTTCACTTATATGGCGACATTGCCAATTTTATTGAGGGAGGAAACCCCTTGACTTACGGTGCTCGTTTGAGTGAAAACCCAGTCAGAAATTGTATTTAATTTCCGTGACCCATTGGTGGAAGGCTGTTGGGTATAGTGCGCCCAAGGCTCTACCTACTGAGCCACGAAGGCCCCTGATACTAAAGGACTTTAAAATATAGCCAAAATGTAATGCCCATAAGTTATTATACAAATATAAGTTACCTAAATCTATGCCTGTAAGTAGTTTTTGTGAGAAAGGCCAGCAAGACCTGACAAGTGCTTTCTCTGCTTGCCAAGTTTAGGAGCAAGTTTAACATTTTATATAAATCATCAGTTTATACCTTAATAAATGAAGTAACAGGGCATTCAGTTGGTACAAAGTCACTTTTCATATGCTTAAAAAAACATTTATGACAAATCCAGGCAATCTAATCTTGTCGCTGGCAACCAGTTTTGCAATTCAGCTTGCCCTGATGGCAACTGCCCTAAACAGTTAATTTCCAGCACTGTAGTTCCCCCACTGAGTATATCCGAGAACACTGGCAACACATGTAGACTTTTTGTTTGCGTCACCACAGCTGACTGCTGAGCGTTTGCATCACCACACCTGACTGCTGAGCGTTCATCTCCATATCCAGTAATTCGGGAGTATGAATCAGATTCCTTCTTGTTAGGAGACCGGCGTCATACAGACAATAAGGTTTCCGGCCAGCTTGTCACAGAGGGTGAACTTAAACTAAAGTTGTTTCATTACAGAACTAAAACTGCTAAAAAATTCTATGACTTTTAAATACCAATTATGGGGCTTATCTTGTCAAATTAGCCGTTAAAAAAAGCTGGGCCATTTACTAACTATTTTTCGTTGTATTTGTGTGAATAGTTAGAAAGATGTAAATACATTTACTATAAAACAAGGAGGATGCATGTGCTGTGTCTAAATACTATTCAACAATAATAGGGAGAGCAAGTGTGAATTCCACATATTTCCTGTCACCGGCACTGCATTGAGCATGTGACTGAGCGTTTTTCGTTTCATTTTATTTAAATCTGACGTTATGGAGCAAAATACGTCAAATGGAATTGCAACATTCTTAATGGCGTTATCTGTCAACTTATGAGACTTGCACTCCCTATAATATATATCCATTGGATAACACTAACATTATAATAAATTTCTATAAACAAAACAATCACAGTTGGCAAGCCTAGAAGGATTACAGATATACCTTGAAGAAAATCCTGTAAATTAAAAATAGTTTTCACATGAGTTCTCCTTGCATTGCAAAGTTGTCAGTTCACAAGAAACGGACATATTTCCTTCAATGGCACATTGCAGCCGAACAATCCAGCATTTTGTTCAATGGTAGATAACAGCCTTTTCATCCCAAATACATCTAGCCCAGAGACGAATTTGCTCTACGTTATTTTACACGGAACAAAGAGCAACCAGTTGATATTACTGATAGACAGTTAACATTTGTTCCATGGGTTGATAAACTGTGCAAGTTAGGATGCAAGAGATATAGCACAATTTTGTTTTAAAGAGAGGGTCAACAAAAATTTTGAGAAATTGTGAAAGAAAGCTTACATTTTAAGCTATCCACAGACAAAAATCCGTGATAGCAATGAAATAACTATTTACAAGATAAATCAACATGATTTAAGGCTCATTGAATTAGAGCCTTATCTTTCTCCGGACCCACCACTTTCCTCAATGTATAATTCTGTAAGTTTCTGAATGTTTTTTCTGTGCTCTTCAGTAAATTGTAATGCAAGCTCGGGAGGAGGCACCCAAAAAGTTTCCATATTTGGAGACTGATAAAAAAGTCTTTTTCTCGGAGCTTCCTGTGTCACTGCTGTTTGATGTACGGACCATCCCTCAGGCAATTGGGATTCCTTCACCGGCAATCCACAATCACATATTTCTATCTCTCGTAAGGTTTTAATCAAATCCCCAGATTTATCCTGATCATCTGAAGGGTAGGAATATTCCGGTTTCTTGTCTGTTTGAAGATCATTTGGTAATGGTGCCGGTGGACGAGAAGCTGGAAGAGTGGGAAGTCGGTCTCCTGGAAACCGCTTTGTTTTCCCACCACTAGCACTGGTTCCACCTTCACCTCCTTCACTGCGCGTAGAACCGTTCCTGTTGCGATCAGGTACACCTGTGAAATTACTCCCCGACCTGTTGCGACTACCTCCTGAAGCCCCGCCAGAACCAATACTTTGTGTTGAGGCTGGAGACAAATCATATCCACCTTGAATTGTTGGCTCGGTAACACGTCTCTGAAGTCTGCTCGTTTTAACAGGATGTAAGAATTTAACATCTGACACACATTCCCGATTGTATACTGGATTGTCGGCATAAAACTCAATCAGAGCGGGAATGTTATTAAACTTGTTGTCCTCAACAAGATAGTACATGCCATCATAATAGATGTTTAAGTGACGGATCTCTCTTGAGACAAGCCTGCAAGCAAAAAAACAAACAAAATCAGGCAAATCATTGACTCTTAAACATGTATTTTTCTACACATTGGATTGATTGATGTTTTTTGCCGCACTCAAGATTAATTCCCTTATGTGACGGCGTTGTCAGCATTACTGGGGGAGGAAGCCTTCAGCAAGTACCGGGCAACTGCTCCACATAGGGCTATGGATTTTGGAATAAAAAAATCTATACAACCTATGGTATGTACGAACTGGAATAGTAAACAAAATTTAAATAACCGAAACGAATGCCTAGTTCAAAACATAAGCATACACATGTACTTTCTCAAGATTAGTAGTACTCTAAAAACATCTGAATTGTGCTGGTTTTCAACTGCACACAAAGCACCCCACAATCTGTTGAGGTTGGCAAAAACTTTCTTTTAAACCCACACAAGCAAGCTGTAGGAGTAAATATTCTATTCTTAGCAAATTTGATTAGAAATTTGCGCCACAATTTTTTTTTGGTGGCATGTAAGATCCTGTTGATATATCACTTTTTTACATGGCAAAATTATTGTCTGGACCGCGACGGCGAAAAAGAAATGGCCTTTACAGTCCTGATTTCTCGCAATCATTTCCAAAGTTAAGAAACTGTACACAATGTACATAAGGTAACTGGTGAGTGTACTAAATTGAAGTGAGTCTCCCTGGCCTATCTAGTCTCCAGAAGTCAGCTTGAGAGTCGTTTTACAATGAGCTTCAAACTCATATTGTTTTATTTGAATTTTATAAGAAAGAAAATGTGAATTTTGGCAGCTTGTGCCCCTTTAAAACTTACACCACAGAGACAGTCACACAATTAGGCTTGCTGAAACTAGGCCGCAGTATGAAGGACCCGGGTCTACTCAAATGAGACGCAAGGAAGACCTTCACCTAGAGATATCAACAAAAAACAGCATTAAATTAGGATTATCTTTTTACGTGCATTTTTTTTTTCCTGTAAACAAATTATTTAATACTGATTATTTACTTCAAAGTTAGTAGAAAGAGTACTACCAGCTACTTCGGATAGTACTTTTCATTACTGGTATATTTTAACAGACAGATTTTCAAGATTTCAGTTTTAACCAACTCCCTCCTTATACCCAATCGTAAGTTGCATTACAATTTACTGAAGAGCACAGAAAAAACATTCAGAAACTTACAGAATTATACATTGAGGAAAGTGGTGGCTCCGGAGAAAGATAAGGCTCTAATTGAATGAGCCTTAAATCATGTTGATTTATCTTTAAATAAATACGGGGTATGTATGGATAACAAACTTCTTCGTTTATTTTTCTGACGACGTTTCAATGTAGATACTAACACCGAAACGTCGTCAGAAAAATAAACGAAGAAGTTTGTTATCCATACCAACCCCGTGTTTATTGACAATTCAACTTCTAAATGCCACTAAAACAAGTTGATATATCTTGTAAATAGTTATTTCATTGCTATCACTGATTTTTGTCTGTGGATAGCTTTCACAATTTCTCAAAATTTTTGTTGACCCTCTCTTTAAAACAAAATTGTACTATATCTCTTATATCCTAACTTGCATGTACAGTTTATCAACCCATGGAACAACGCATGATATAGTGTTTTATACAGGGAATTTATGGAAGTATGTTAATGCAAATAAAGGAGAGGAGATAAGTATACTTACATCATTGGAGGATCGAAATGAAGTGTGGAAATAAGGGAGATTTAAGAGCTGTTGATGATGGTTCGTCCCTTGTCTACTCATGATTCATAGTGAACAGCTAGGCTCTGTTACGCAAATTTAATCGTCCAAAATCTCGTGCTTCACTCCACCAACCTTTAAAATTAAACAGGAAAGAAAATAAAGGTAATAAAAAGAATAATACTTCTTACTAATAAGAATATTAATGTCTGTTCATTTTTGTACCCTATATACAGTTTATCATAGAAGAGCAGATTGTTGTTGTTGACCCAAGAGAGCAATTGCACTATATACATGATAGGTCAATGGACGTGTATAACCTCACAACTTTTCAATAGAAGGAGGTATTACAGTTTACTATACTTACCTTCTTTTCTCAGATTGAACGTTCACAAATATATTTTTCTTACTACAAATACTGATTCAAGAGATAGTGGTAAATCATTAGTTTGTTGTGTGGGTTACAAGTCCAGAAAACAAAGACACCCTTTGTGAGGACTTCAGGGATATGAATTCATGAATCTTTAAGATATCGAGAACACAAGGTGATTATTGTGTATTGAATTCTCATAATCTATCTTTAGAAGTCCTAGATATAAATACGATTCAAGGTGAATTCATTCTCATTAGCATTGAGCTAACAAAATGTTGAGAATTTTTTTCCATATAGTAAAATTAGCAAAATGTCCCGTCTTTTTCTCAATAAACGTTGGTTAAAATGGTTTTAGTGATACCAGTAGTTCTTACATCATTATCAAACTCATGAATCAAAACAGAACATAATTATAGTAAAAACAATCCACATACGAGCTGCAGTGCAGGGAGCATTGTAAAGCTGTTCTCATAGAACAGTATTGATTATATAAGATTATTTCACTTATATGGCGGTCTTGCCAGGTTTAGTGGGGGAGGAAACCGGGATCATTGCCCGGAGGAAACCCCTGACCTAACGCGAGTACCTGGCACCTTTTACACATACAGCGACCTAGTGAAAAATCCATTCAGAAATTTTTCAATTTCCCGGGGCCCCCGGAAGAGTATTGAAAGTGGACCATTGATTAATAGTAGAGCTGAGGTGCTAACCCTATGTTCTGCAGTAAGTCCCAATGTTAACAGGTCATACATTATCACTGATTAGATCACATAGTACCCGCTATACTGCATGTTGTCCTATGCTGTAGAAGGCACTTGAATACTTATAGACAGTTTGCTTTGATGCCTTTAAGCCTGCCGCAGACGAGAGCTATCAGCTGAGGCAAATTCCTCTCGAGGAAATTTCCTCAGCTGTTAGCTTGTTGTGTGCGGGTGTTTTTAACGAATTTCTCGGCTCGCGAGGCTTTGAGACGAATATCTATCATGTTGGATAATTTTCACCTCTCGAGGTAAAAAAATGACCGTCTGCCGGGCACTGAGCTATCACCTCAAAGTGAGATATCGTGTCACCTGGTACACTATCTAAAGACCTACATTTTTAACAGACTATCCTTGTATATTTTGAAGATTATTTTTGTTTAGTAATTTACAGAGGCGATGAGCTGCCAAATACATGGGGAAAATTTTGATGAAACAGAATTAGCTAATTGTTTGTAATTTTTAACAATAGTACGAAATGCGAGCTTTCTTCATGTATTATATATCAGTATTTAAGCAAATTATATCCGTTATTAGCACTCGTCTTCAGTTTGTATTGACAACTAGCTTAATCTGTAGTTTTTATTTCAACGTCAATTTAAGCCTATTGACAATTGGAATGTATTAAAAAAGTCCGAATTAATTTTGGTAGCTTCTTTAAACCCAGAATGCATGATATTGTATTGTGTTATGTGTTCAATAAAATTGGTTTGTAAACTTGAGCAAATATTGAATTGAATTGAATTGAAAATACGCTAGATACGTTAATATTTGTTGATTTCAATATTAATTTGCAAATAAAATATCATATAGAGCCGTCTGTGTATATTCTACTGCAGTATAATCGTCCGCAAATTCCCCCACACAGCCATGTGATATTTTCGTGAGTTTTCATTTGTCAACGGTCAAAAGTTAGCTGAGCTGATAGCTCAAACACCCTGCAAACAGTGAGACGAGAAATTCAGTAAAAAACACCCCGCAAACGACAAGCTAACAGCTGAGGGAATTTCCTCAAGAGGATTTTACCTCAGCTGACAGCTCTCGTCTGCGACAGGCTTTAGTAAAGCTGCATGTAAATATTTATGAACATTAAAACACACAGGCACAGGGAAACCCTTTTTGTCTAAAATAACCATGAAGACAAGTTTCTAATTGTGTTAAAAAGTGGTGTATCATATTCTTGTAATAAACAAAAGCCATGATACTTCATAAGGTAGACGACTGGCAGGAGCTTGGCCTTAGTAGAATTTTTATCGAACACTTTGTATTACATTGACAATGCTTACGCATCTTCAGCTACGGCAACAATATCGACAGACTGAGATTGAACCCCATAGGATCATGGGAAAAGAAAGTGAAAATTTTAGCCAAATCTTTCCCATGCTTGCTCAGCCTATACATTGGTTCCCATAGTTTGTATTCTTCTACTATAATCTTGGCCATATTGATGCTGGCCTTGTTATACTGAAACACAACTGGTATAATACTAATAGTTTTCTCATGACATCTTCTCAGGTGCAAGCTCAAACCCAACAGACACTGAGTCACAGTTTACCAAGAATAAAAAGACTGAAAATTTTCATCAGTTTATGTCTCTTTTCCAGTGCCTGTAAGCTGTACGTTGTTCGGTGACAACACAGAGTCTGGTTGACAGCTCCGGAACATTCCATCCATTCTGGGATATTAAAATATTATGATAGCCATCGATTCAAAGATTTTCCTAACAAGGTAAAAAGTATGGGTATCTGATCAGTTATGGTACACTTTTGCCGGGTTTTCAATGATAAAATTTACATCAGTGTTTGCATTGACAAGTAATTCCACTGAAGTGAAGCTGGGCTCTGCCGACTTTTGTTAAAATAGCTTAATTTCTCCCAAGACTCTGAAATGGAAGTTTTAGGGATTTAGGTGAAAATCTTTCTCATGGAAATTATCGGACATATTGTAGTATATATGTCACATTGTCTGTCAGTGTCAACTGTAATCTCTTATTGACTATTGTTAAGTGTTATTTTATTTTATTTCAAGAAAATATTCAGTCATATCGATTTGACGACGGTCTATCGCAAGTTTTGGTCGGGAACTGGTCTTCAATGGACATAATTTACCTAAGTGAATTCCATACCTGCCTCCTTGTTCAATAATCTGATTTTCATTGCCGTCAGTCGACCAGCAAATGTCAGAATGTAGATAACGAGTCGGATTTAACTTGTTGAATTAGCAGAGCAGCTCGTATGAGCATTGTTTTTCTTCAATTAAATAATCGTAAAAATAAAATCTTCATGACTTCCGTGAGCGACTGAGTGAGTGAGACTGAGAGTCAAAGTGGTCATATCTGTTCGAATATATTTAGCCAGCTATATTACCGGATTACATTAACTGTTAAAAAAGAGAGAACTTATCAAGTGACAATGACAAGAAAGTGCTGATATCTCAACGTTCAAGACAAGTGACGACAGAAGTCGGCAATATTTTAACCCTATGCCTATAACACTGTCATTACATCAAATTAAATGAATCAGGAAGAATTCCATACCTCGGCGGCCATCTTTTCAAAACAGGTAGTTGTGAGTCTCGTTCTGATGAAGAGGCTCAAGACGGACGGTACCCAACAGGTGCAATGCCGATCGTCTGAGCAGAGTCTGAGGGTTGTAAAATTCAAGCTTTCCTAAACATCGGAGTTTCCGATATCGGATCAATTTCTCTCCCGTCTTCTCCGTTTGGTCCCCGGCCTCCCCAAATTATATCAGGGCTATTTGAATATAATATAATATAAAAGTCATTATATGAATTTCCACGCAATATGGATATTATTTGTACTCGGATTGAAATTCTATATCGGACTTTATTTGTTGATCTCATACAATCAATATTCTAACTGGATGAAAGTTCATATAAATCAAAATAACCTCACAGTATCCTTGACACGAGCAAGCAAGCCGAATCTAATATCAATTATAGGCCTATCATTACCACTCCAATAAGAATGTTCAATAAGCGCAAAAAAAACGAAACTATCCACTTTTTGAGAAAAAATACTAATACACGTGATAACGCCAACTCCCCCCCACCCCCCAAAAAAAAATATACCAATATTATAATTTTATAATTTGCATTGGGTTATTTACACTCTAGATACACAATCAGCAATAACGTCAGTTTTACTTTTAATGTGTCTGATATAAATATTATACCGGTACTCTTGGAGTATGAGGCTCCATCTTAACACTCTCGGATTTTTACCTTTCGACTTTTTCCTCTAGGGAGTTATGATCATTAAAAACAAGAATAGGTTGATCAGATGAGGAAATATACATTGCAAACTGTTGCAGAGTATGACTTTTAATTTTTTTTCTGGACTTCTGGACATAAATCAGATCAAATAGATTTAACAATTTTCTTCAGTAAATTAGCCAATGGCTCAGAATGTGAAGACAATTTTTCTATAATATCCAATCAGACGGTGGGAAATTTGAAATGGCGTCAACATTGGCTTTAACTCATGGGACCGGAACTAAACTGACGACAAATCCGAGATAAATGACTGTGGCGCATCCAACTTTCCTTTTGACAAGATTGATAGTCAACTTGGCTCCACACAGTCTTCCGAAGAGTTGGATAATGCTCAATCGAGATCTCGTGCCATTCTACGAGATCCTCAACTCGAGACTACGAATGGCAGTAGGATCAAACTCTATTTTAGATTGGGATAATGCTGTCAAACTGGTCTTTCCAAGTCTCGCTGAAGATGATGACGCCATCAACGAAGGCAATACAACTGTGTAAACATGATAGGCCTATGACCCGATTAACGAGTCTAAAAGTGAATGACGTATTCCACATTCCAAAAGGCATAACTTTGTACTGGAACAGTCATTTTGGTTTGATGAAGGCGAAAATTTCAGAGGTCCTTCCCGTTAGTCAAAAACCTTTAAGACGGTTAAACTTTGACAGAAATTTGACATTACCAAGGGCGTCAAAAAAGTCGTTTACCCTCGGTATTAAAAGGCTATCTGGTTTGGCAACACTGGCGACTTTTCGGTAATCCGTGCACATTCGGAATGCAGTGTCAATCCTAGATGGAACATCGGGAAAAAAAATGAGAAAAGTCAGAGATCAAAAAACCCAGTACCAAAAATACTGATGGTTTGTAGCCAAATTATATTTTCCAGAAAATTCTACTGTCTAAGGCCAAACTCCTGCCTGTCGTCAACCTAATGAGATATGATGGGTTGTGGTTTTATTATAAGAAACTTATTATTGGCCACGTTTAAGTGATATGCCCCTTTTTAACACAATAAGAAACTTGTCTGCATGATTAGGCCTATTTGACAAGAAGATTTTCCCTATGCCCGAGTGCTTAAGTGTTCAAAAATATATATATCCAGCCATCTACTAAATTACCGGGCAGTGAAGTTTCGAACCTGAACCTATATAACGAGCGACAGCTAAACAACCCTCTTCATTACCAAAAACTTAGTAAAGAAATTTGGCCCGAAAATGTTAGAAATGTTAATAGAATTCATCTTTCTCTTGAAGAAAACGGCTGTTTTCATGAGAAACAGTAGTGCTATTTGAACTCTAATCATGACTCTAAAAACAGGGTCTTCTATATTCTTCCGAAAATTCACAAACCGAATGAAAAATAGCCCAAGCCTACAATGCCCCCCCCCCCCCTCCTCTCCCTGGGCGTTTTATTATCTCAGATTGTGGTAGTGACACTTAAAGGCACACTTGCCGCGAAAATCAGGAATATTGTTTCCATTAAAAAAGAAAGACCGTATTCTGTATTTTTCCCAGACAATATAAGTTAGGAACTTTCTATTTTTACCAAAATTGAAAAGTTTGGACGTCACTTTGTATTTTTAATTTGAATTTGAAAATTTGAATTGTTACGTACCCGGAACGTAAACAAACCGATCTGCCCCCTATTGGCGATTTTATGTTTCAGTCGAGTGAGTGAACTAACGGCACAGTGTAATTTTACGTAGGCCTATTTATCTGAGAAATACAGACTGACGATCGGTTAACAGCGACTGGAAAAGCCTGCTGATAATTGTTGGAGTGTAAACCACAGATACAAAGGCCTGAAAGGAGGGTAATCCAACACGAAAGTTGACCGACACTGATCGTTGTTGTTGTAATCAGGCTTCGATTCTTCGTTTGTTTTTCACCCCATTTTTACAGTCTAAAGCTAACTAGACATGTTTTATGTGTCCTATGTTTAAGTTTAGTGGTACTAGTCGTAGTAAGCTCATGCAAATTGGTTTTCTTAGCAAATTTAAACAGGCTACGGCGGCAAGTGTGCCTTTAAAGAATATTGATCGCTATATCCTGGGATGAATATCATATTCATCCCAGCTATATCTAAAACCTATAGCGAATCGGCATCCTATAGCTTTATCAAAAACACTGATGATCTGTTGGCCAAATTGTCTGGGAAATTTGGTTACTCTGTGTATACAAATATTGATACAGACCTGGGTCTAAAATCCATTAAATTCAATGGGGAGATCTTCCAGCAAATTAAAGGATATGCTGTGGGAAAACGTTTTAGTCCTAACTTTGCCTCCATTTTTATGGCTGATTTGGAGTTTGACATACTTCGCAAATGTGACAAACAACAGTCCCTTATTTTAAGTTGAGTCCACCGTCTGTGTTCTACTCATACGTTCGACCAATCCTGACCCAGAGGGTGCGAGCATCCGATATGCACATAAGCCCTAGAATCAGTTGGGCAACAAGTTTCTTGCGTTGGCCATGTAGGCCTATTTTTGGAGATACGCATGTCTGGCATGAGCTGCCAAAAGTCACACTTTTTTCACGATCGTCACGACAGTAAGAGGCTTTGAAGTCCATTGAAAAACTAAATGAAAGGCGTTGGAATGAGGAAAATCCGTACAGGCCGCGTACTGTATGTGTTCGAAAAGTAAACAAAATTTAAATACGGTAATACCTGAGTTAATAACGTGTTCGAAAAGTAAACAAAATTTAAATACGGTAATACCTGAGTTAATTAGAGAACTACGCATGTTGCTAAATCCTCAATAACAAAAAGGTTCTGAATGAGATTTAAACTTTCCACACATCTCATTCCAGGGAGATGATTGACCAGCAGTTAATCCTTGAATGTTTTACAAGCTCTCTCTTGAATTGAGATGAAAATTTGCAATCTTCTACTTTTTTCCAGCACTTGAGTTAACTCAGACATTACCGTAACCGGGACGACCATTAATTAATTCTAAGCCAAAGTTAGTTCAAAACAATACTTTATCGTACATTTCCGAGACTAGAAGCACTAAAAAGCTTCTGAATTATACGTCCTGAGAAAAATAGCCAATAATTTCAACATTCTGTTTTAACGTCAAAATATCAACATTTTGGCAGCTCATGCCACTTTAAAGTAAAAAATCTATATTTTATATATACAGCAAACTTTGTATATACTATTCCATATCAAAAAGTTATTTAAGATTTTCTTAAATACTTTCAGTTAAAATAAAACCATTTATTATATTTGAAAACCCCTCCCTCCCCCCCATTAGTGTAATTTGATGAACCAAGTATTAATAACTGGGATCAATGATTTGGCTTTACACCCAACGATGATTTGATCATTGGTCTACCTTCAACCTTTATACTACAATAGATTTAAGATGCTCCAAGATGTATTTTTTATAAGCCGGTGATACCCGTATGACAGCTTATTTTTGTTAAATCACGAAAATTTCATCGAATCAACATTTTTTAAATACTATTCACAGATGACATTTTCTTGGTAAAGATATACATGAAAAGCTATCTTGTAAGGCGAATGTGCCGGTTAACAGAAAAGCCATATCTAATGAATAAAACACAGGTTTCAACGGGCCAGGCGATCGTTTATTATCTTTCAGAAGAAGAAAAAACAACAAACCGATAAGAAAATATCAAACAGTCCATTATGAGTTGACCAGACGTAAACGTCACAAGTTTTGAAATAACAGTCTTTGAAACGTCTTCATACAGCATCAGAATCACAAGGTGTATTCATAAACTTCGTGGTTATTGGCATATTTTACATTTAACAACTTCTATTATAGTCAAATTAAGTCATCGGTGCATCAATGGACTCGTTCTCGTCTTAATTCTCCCATTCCTTCAACGCACACAGTCTTACTCGTGTAAGTATATTGTGTACTAATATTTTGTAGTGTTAATTTTAGACGCATAGTCTGCAAGCCATGACGAATTATATCTCAATCATAGTATTAAAAGGCATTCCCTCAAAAGAGGAACGATTTCCATCACCAAGTTTTTTAAAAACTTTTCCCGGCTTTTGTTCTTTCCCGGCTCCAATCTACTAGTATTCCATTTTCAGATCGAAAGGGTTAGCCTGTGGTTACTTTCCACAGCTCTTACATCATTTACACCTCTTGTTAATATAGAACATGTTTCTCCGAGGTTCCTTGAGACAGTCGAACTCGTTTCTCTTCTTGACACAACTCAATGAATATTGCTAGACCCTCATGGAATGCATAAGTGACTATACATGTATATGTAGTCGAGGGTTGGGAACTTCATTGTGTTCTATGGGTCGACTGAGACTACCTGAAATAGATTGAAAAAAAATTTTCTGTTATATTATACAGATTATTTCACAGGGGTTTTGGATAAATCAAAACATTGTATTGAAGCTCTATCTCACTATTTTCGGAGATTTTTTTTACGATCATGAACCTTCAAAACCTCTTGAATTATATATATATTATAGCAATAACACGTACGCTTTTTTAACTTATGGCCCCAAACTCTTTATGATAGATAAATATCTAAAAGACTACAGGGGAACTCGTCGAATGTCAGGGGTTTTCTCCAATCTAAAATAGGGATTTCCTCTCCCACTTAACCTGACCACCCCGCCATATAAGTGAAATAATCTTGAATGCGGCGTAAAACATCAGCCAATCAGCCAAAAAATGCCAGACTCCGCATACAAGTTTGAAAGAAAAAGATGATATTTGAATGAAAAGTTCTATCGTTTGGTGCTTTTGAAACATTTGGCCATAGTGGCGGAGATTACTATTTTTCTTTGAAAATAACTTTTCAATTCAAACGCATAGATATCTTATACCAATAATAGAAAGATCTCTATGTTCAAGAGGCGGAAAGGGGGGAATAACTCTATTGACCATATAGAAATTAACTGCCTCCATCAGCGGACTTCAGAGCTTGGAAACAAAGTGTTTAAATATAGGTTTACGGCGACGTTCCATGTGATAACAGAAATTGGGCCCTGACAGCAACCATGACTGACAGATATATAAGTTTAGGCGGTGGCTATACATTTCTGGTCCGATATCGGATTGTACATTCAACAATAATGGAGATGAACATCAGGAGCCTGTTTTACAAAATAGCGTATCTATAGATGTATTTTTTTTTTTGGGGGGGGGGGGGGGGCGTAACTTCCATAGCAGCGTCTCTCTACAATATGGGTTGCCATGACAGTTACGTAAAAACGTACGCTATATATGCCGCATTGTGAAACAGACTGAAGGAAAGCATAGGTTTACCAATTTTTAAACTTTTCCAGAAAAACAGTTTGAGCTCTTTGTAAGAATTGTTATGGATGTCAGGCTGCTTTAGGCTTTCATCATCGCATATAACAAACTGTTTGTCCTTGATAGAAGCTAGCACAGGACCCGTATAATCTTTGTTGTCCGGCCTAAACAAATACTCATGTGATTCCTAATTAAACCAAGGCCAGGTCATTTATTGTTTATTTCGGCTGAACTATTGGATAGCGCAAGTACCACACGAAAATCTGATGATGGAAGTCAGTGTGTTATATTATAGATGAAATGCTCATGGCATAACACATGCGCATTGTATAACAAAAAAACCTTCGACTCCTAGGTGGTTCTCTGGTAAACACATTCAGCGATTAGAGAAAAGTTATCTGAAAATCATATATAGGTACTTTACGGGTGATCTTTAGATATCACAGGGGGGGGGGGGGGGGGGGCTGTTTTTTCAACACATTTACGCCTGTCGTAACGTAATCTTGAAGATGTATGTTGCCATGCCAGTCAGACCTTGCATTCGACTTACGTCGGGCGCAACATTTTTGAGAAACAGCCCCCTGAATATAGCATGTGATATGTATACGGCATATAAACATGACCCTAACTATACGATAGATCAATTCTCTCGATATCACTAACGTGTACTGCGGCGTATAGGCTATAGAAATCAACTCGCTCTATGTTCGCTAATAAAACCTCTGATAAAAGCAAATTGCCTGCTTGACGTGCTGTCGGCGCCCTTAATAATAAACTTGAGGAATTTAATTTCCGTTTGTGACCCGATGGCTTGGTGAATCTTAGCTGTTTTAGACGAATCCGATCAGCTTGTGAATGTGCTATCAACTCGTTGCAATGAGCTCCAGGAAATTCACACTTTTTCAGAACCACCAAAACCCACATTTTATATAGGTTGCAACTATATACACAGTATATTGAGGCTTAGAACACATATATATTTTTGTATATATGCCCGATTCTCGCTTCTTTGCACGTTGAGACAATATCTCATTAAAGAATGGTCCATTTACTATGTATACGGAAATCCTTGCGTTAATTCAAAGACTCAAACAGCGGCTTTAATTATAGAATTTGAATTCCCACTTGTAAGTCTAGCGTAATAGAGCAACGTAAGCACTCCGAGGAATGACAATTAATTTAATTAAGATGTCTCAATTCAGAATAAATGTGCAAAAAACTGTGTAAATGTTTTACAGGTATACTATTGAACTGAGGCATATGAAGGTGCTCTTCGAATCCTTGAAGAGGGAGTAAGCCTATATACCTTAGTTTTGTATACGGTATAGTTAAGAATGGTGTACCGTTTATATTTATGAACACTGTAACACACAGACACGGGAAATCTTCTTGTGTAAAATAACGCTGCGAACTCCAATTAAAAGCAAATTTTGGTACTGTGCGGTAAGGTCGGGTATACAAATATCCTGCCTGTCGTCAACCTAATGAAATATCATGGGTTGTGGTTTATTATAACAACTTATGATTGGGTATAAACGTCTAAATGATATCCCCGTTTTTAACACAATTAGAAACTTGTCTCGGTGGTTATTTTAGACAAGAAGATTTTCCCTGTGTCCGTGTGTTATAGTGTTAAAAATATATAGTTTTAGACAAGAAGATTTTCCCTGTGCCCGTGTGTGTGTTCATAAATATAATGATCTACATGTATATATTATATCTGCAGGGGAATTGTTTCCGATCCGATGACCATTTTTGAATAAACGGGAATGTTTCAGGTGTTAACAAGTATTTGTGAAATAAAGAGAGATGTCGTTATATATATGTAGCATCGACTACACATTGATGCAGAGGCCGTGTATTGATTGATTAATGTTTCACGCCGCACTCAAAATTATTTCACTTTATGGCGCGGCGTTGCCAGGTTTAGTGGTCAAGGTCATACCGTGCAAAGATCGAAACCCCCTTCAGCGAGTACCTGGCAGCTGGCAGAAAGGCCATAGAAATTGAAAAGGCCCGCACCGATGCAATCTGACTAAAGTCAAGATGCTCATTGAAAATAGCTATTTTTCAATGAGCATCTCGACTTTAGTCAGATTGGCACCGATGCTGCGCTGTGTAGGCCTAGGCTACATTGATGGCCGGGGATGCGTTTTGAGATTTTGGAGTTTCCCCGCAAATAAAACTGGTCTTCACACGAATGTTTCGGGCAATGGGGTGTTCTCCTGGAGCTGTTTCACAAAACGGCGTAGATGTATATTTTTGGCAAAACTTTCATAGCAATATAGGCCTATGTTACCATTAGCACGAACAATGAGCCTCTATGGTGCTGAGAATCTAACATATAGGCCTATAGGCCTACTAGTCTACAGTCCCTGGCGTGGTAATATAGAATTTCTAATAAAGAAAAAACACACAGACTAGATTTCTCGACTATGGTTGCCATGATAGTTATTCGGAAAAAAAGTATGGGCCCTAGGCCTATATAGCCTAATATAAGCTAGCCTACAACTGAGGTGCTAAATTTAACTACGGTACTAAAATCCAACACAGGCACTTCAAAGGCCTATGTCTAAGGTAGGCTATGTCGATCATATCATTCTTGTTTCAAATAACCCGATCTTGATTTTGAAAAAAAACACAAAAAAACGAATAGTGCAGATTTAAAGTCTATCACATAGGCCTATAACAGATAGGCCTACAAACATAAACCGGATGAAAAGAATGCCAAAATAAGAGCGATAAATCAAATATTTATTCTTTCTAAAAGTCATTGATCAGACCAGGTCTTGTTTTAAAATTAATTGTGATAATATTTGCTAACTAGTGGTAATAGTAGGCCTGAATATATCATATGAATATAGCCTAAGCCTAGATTAGATAGAGCCGGCTAAACTAGTTTGTATAAAATACTAGATAGCCGATTACCTGGGTAGGCCTATACACTACAGTGCTACTGCTAGGTCTAGAGTGTGAAGTCGACACTTTCATACTAAGTTTGAACTAATTATATACTGTTTGACATATAACTATTCAGTTTTAACGATATACTTGTAGAGGCTACATCAGGTTATGGTCAGGGTGATCCACACAACCCAGGCAACACACTGACATTTGGCCAACAGACCGCAGTACAAACAAGCATGTGACCGGCGAAAGTCATTCTCCCGCCATTCGCTACGGCCGTAAGGTGCTTGACAACCAGATCGGAACAGACATGTGCAAATAGTACTGCAAATAACAACAAATCTCAAGACTTTTCCCGTGACCGTACTATTTGTAGAAAGCTAAGAATATTGATTAAGCGGAAGCCACTGATACCTGTGTGAAACCAAAGACTGCTAAGTCTTTCAAACGACATTTATGGTTGAGAATGAGTATCGAAACGCGCAATGATTTCTTGTATTAGTTGTGACGTCACGAACATGTCTCCCGGAGGTTGTGAAAGTGTACTGAAATGACAGATGAGACCATGTTTTATGCTTTTTGTACTTCGAGTAACTTTCTAAGAAAATAATTTTCTTAGTTTGAACGTTTTTTGATGTTTGTTTAGCTTACTTTCAGAGGAATATATGAACGACTAAAAGGAATTTTTAGGGAAGCAAGAATGAATTTGGAAATACCACCGGGTCTGACGGACCTTCTGCAGGAGTTTACCGTGTCTGTGTTACGCGAGAGACCAGCTGATCTTGTGCAGTTTGCCTCCGCTTATTTCAATAAATTAAACGAAAGGAGATTAAATGAAAAAACGCAAACTCAGCGCGGTGTTAGGTTTGAGGCACCTACTCCGCCTCCAGATGAGCCAATGAATACGGATGACGATGACGACGAACCAATGCCAGGTAAATTTACCGAATTTTAAACTGCCAGCTGGAATTACCAATACCAGATTTTCCAGATCTCATCTCATTTTTTATATAAGTTAAAATATATAGGGATTATTCCTCTTAAATTAGCATCATTTTTCGTCTTTGCACCTAGGATACTATTTGAAACTGAAAGACTAAAAGTATAACAGCTATCTAACTTTTAGATTGGCAATCTCATTGATGATAAATTAAATTAATTAGTCTGAGTCTTACATGTATCATGCCAGTGTTATGCCAATGGTTCAAAACTATATGATAATAGTTGATTTAGTTCATATAATCATAGGCCTTATGCTATACTAGCTATTAAGTTCCTAATACTGTAGCCGCACTCGTGTGTCTCTATCCTGGTTTACTTACTTTGCCGGTCAGGTAGAGGCTAGATCCACACATTAAACCGCCATTCTAACACATGTGTGATGTCCCTACATGTTGTGAGATAGGACAAAGCTGGCGTATAAACTAGCATATACGCAGAGAACGCTTTTATTGTGACGTTAAACGCCCTGACATTGAACGACGTCATCATTTTTAAATTATAGTGACGTGATGGAACACGACGTCACTGGATGACGTCATCACCTAAACGCGAGTGGGGATGTCAGGCCGTTGTGTTTGTCTAGTATTTCGTCTGTAAAACTAACTTATAAACGCAGGACAATGTTAATACTCGACGGGAAGACTTGAAAGTGAACTTCCATAAGCTAAAAGTGTAGATATATCTTTTAAAAGTTATCAGGTCTGTTAGTAGACTTAAAAATGGTAACACATAAAACATTTTTTTGAAGCTAGCACCCCTATCATTTTTTCGATATAGATTCGTCCACGAGGCAATCAGGGAAAAACTATTCAGCTATAACGTAGGGGTTGCCAATTTTTAGTTTGAAGTAGAAAATAAGGCAAACAACTGAAATTCAGTTTTTCTTACATTAAAGTTTATGTGTTAGAATAGAAATAATGGATTGATTCTCTGCGTATACGCTGTGATAACTGCAAGAAAAAAGGAAGTGTCCACACTTTTTGAACTCGGGCCTCCGGCCCTCGTCCAAAAACAATGGACACTTCCTTTTTTCTTGCAGTTATCACAGCGTATACGCAGAGAATCAATCCATTATTTCTTAATTATAAGGGTGAGATAACTTGTGTAAAGTCATTAGGCCAATTTTTATGCTATGCTTTTCAAAGAGTGATTTAACAGTTTAACAACGGATTTCGAAGAAATCAACTGGTTCAGTGAAAAGAGGAATGTTTCAAAGATATAATACTACTATTACTAGGCGGTAATAGCTGAAAGGTAGTTGAGATTAAGGATAGTTAAGACTTAGCTTAAATCTGAAATCCGAAGTCCTTCCAAATAATTCATTTAAAAGCCGTAACTACTAATACTGGAGCTCTTAATAATATTAATAACTGTCTTCAGTGCTGGAGCTTAATTTTTTAGGGCAGTTGTCATCAGGGCAAGCTAAATGGCAACACTGGTTGCCCACACGGAAATATGGTTGCCTTGATCTAGTAGTATCATAAATCTAAATGTTTCTAAGCAAACGAAAAGTGACGTTGTTGAGACAGAATAATGGTAGTCAAAGACATTGTTTGTTTGGACCAACCGGGGGCCCTATTAAAGTGATATATCAAAATTTTATTAAATCAACTGCTAAACTTGCTCCAAAACTAATTTTCAAACAGGGCAACCAGTTTTCAGGGGTCCGACGAAACACCCATAAGAACCCATAAGCACATCAAATCACCCAAAAGTACCCTTTTAAGTTTTTCTGTTAAAATATAGCCTGGTAATTATGAAAATCCACTCCAGAAGTGTCCTTGAAATCAGAATATTGCGTTTGACAAAGGTTCTATACTAAAAGACGAAAGAAGGAGCTATATCACTAGCATAAATGCATGAGGGCAAGTGGGAAATTCCAGCACTGGTCCTAAAATATTGTTAATCTGGTGGCAGAATTCTGGACTAGTGCCTTTATTACAGAGCCCTATTAGTGCCATGGGTGGAATTTTGAGTGTCTACAGCATTTTTCGCAAGTGCAAACTTGGTTTAGAGACGAGAGATTCTGTATGTCGAAGAAAATCAAGCGTGTATAAGAATCATGTCTTTAAGTAAAACGATTTGCAGAGAAAGTCGAAAAACGCATGTAAACTGTCAAATCACTCTCCACCGCGGAGAAAAGGTTCTCACCACAGCGGTGAAAATGTTTCCCTTGTGAGTTTACAGTTTACATGCGTTGTTCGATTTTCTCTGCAAATCGTTTTGCTTAAAGGTATGATTCGGATGATACACGCTGGTTTATCATCGACATACAGAATCTCTCGTCTCAAAACCAAGTTGTGCAAAATGCTGTTAAAGAAGGAAAAACACTGGATTTGTAACAATTCCACCCATGGCAGTAATACTAGGTTATAACCACTGTCACTCGAAGTAATGTTTTAAGAAGGGCTTTATCACTGGTGCAGGGGGGGGGGGTGGCATTAGCTCGATTGTTAGCCCTTATGGTTATACTGTGTACTGTTCAGGCCTAGCCTTAAAGATCACCACCAAAAAATGCTGCTACAATTGGCTCCGAAATTTGGAATCAAAACGGCAAATGTATCCTTATAAAGTTAGATAATTTTGCTAAGAGTGTGAAACATAAAAATGGTTTTCTTGATTAGAATACTTGGAATCGACCGATGCAGTAAGAGATGGTACTTTGCACAATATGTATACGCCGGTCATGCTGGATAACAGATTTTTGTTTCCGTATTTTTAGAACAGCAGTAACAACAGCCTACCGGAACCGATAGTTACTGTGAAATCTTATTTTTGCTGCACAGTGTTAAATACCCTAGATGACTGACAAATGTTTTCCCCAAAATGGCCAGCAGAATTTGTTGTTAACCCGAAAAAGGCCTTGCAATGCTGTGCATGTATCTCTCATAAATAGCACTTTGACTTGCGATCTCCGACGAATATCCACAGTGTTTTACTTTTTATTTGATTACTGTAGTGTGAAGGTGTTTGTAGCGTCACTGTGTCAGTCAGATTGCTTTCTCCTTTAGCTTGGGCCATGGCAGAGGGTTCAATGCCAAGTTTGCCTTTGATTTTTTAAAATACACTGTACCAGGTGTTTCTAACAGAGGTTCCACACCTGTCATTAAATAGTAAATTGGCATTTACTTGATTTTTCTGTGTTGCAGAACATTGGTGAAAAATTAAAGCAATTTTGTCCCATGAAGCATTGATTAAAGCAATGCCAGGGGTTTTCCCTCGCTCGCAAAATGTTGGGCTCTGTGGACCTGCACAGATAGAAAGTGGGATCACATTTCAAGCCTACTATTTCATTATTTGTGTTTCAGTGAAAAAAAAAATGAGGGTCAGAGATGCAGGTTTTTAGGATCATTCTTTGAATCCTTAACAATGCACTGTCTAACAACTTGGCTCTGACACTTATAACACTTTTCTCTCTCGGATACTGATCCTCTCCAAGGTCATTGTGAGAATAGAGAATTTAAATAAAGACAAAAAGTTAAAACTACTTCAGAATTGTTTTTCTATTAAAAATTAAAGCACTCACAATTATTATAGGATACTGTCACAATGATCCTCAATTTATGTGTAAATATCTAAGAACTCTAAAAAGAAGATTTAATGATAAGATTAAATTTTATAGGTTTTGATTAACTAATGTTTTTAGTGCCTTTAGTAAAATGTTATAGTTAAGTGGTAACTGATTGCACAAATGAAGATCTGCCCTCTTTCCTGATGATATTGCCTAAACAATAACTACAAGAAAATGTCCTTAACTAGTCTAGTAGTCCAAACTAGTCTTAAACTGGTCTCAGAGTTTGTGTAGATGTACTAGCTTTGGCATGTGAAGCAATATGAAACTAAGATCAAATGGACACAAAGAATGTTTTAAAATCAACCAAACCCCCTATGCTACAGGGCTTGAAAGTTTGCTCTGAGATATTTAGTGACTGACAGGTTAGGTTTTTTGATCCACAAATTCAATCCAATGCCCGTTACTGTTAAAGCGAAAAACTAGTCATCCATTTGTGCAATAGAAGCACTGCCGATAGGAACCTTGTGGAAGTTTCTAACTTAAACTACTTCTAGACTTGCCCTCTTATTTAACCAAAAACAATTAAACATACAATAATTCTTTAATTTATCCTGATCAAGGTATTTGTTTCTGATCAACTTTGATGTCATACTATTGACTGGCATATACAATACATGTATGACTTAATCACATGAGAGTAGGGGTTTTGTGTCAAAGGTGACTGTATATATACTGTAAGCTGAAGGATTACAAACTACAAACCATACATTTATATAATTTTAATTGAGCTTAGTGGTTTAAGTACTTATTTCTCTGTATACTTTGTGGCCCAAGCTCAAGCTTGTTCAGGCTGTTAATTAGTAATCTGTCCTGGTCACCAGTAGGGTATAATACCATAACATATTCTACTTATAAACATCACTAGGGTGTAATTCTCTTCCCAAAACAACCCACTTTTCATGCTCCACTTCACATACACTGTGGGTGTCGTTTCATATTAACTTTTGCATAGCAAATGGGGTCAACAAAATAATTAACATATTCCCGTTATTTTTTGTTGATAAAAGTTTATTTTGTTCAGCAAGAAAGAATCAGATATTTAATTAATTAAAAGCAGACATCTATTTATTATTATTTGGCATGCTAAACCCGTATTTATTATATACTGTATTGTACATTTTAAAATCTGGCTAACCGGACACATTACCTCAGTTTACTGATATCCTTGCCATAGCTGAGAATGCATACAGTCATTATCAATGTATTCAGTGTTCCTGAAAATTTGGATGACTGGGGCCAGAGTCCTGACTGTCATCAACCTAATGAAGTATCATGGGTTTTGGTTTGTTACAACAACTTGTGTGACATCACTGATTACCGCAGTGAATTGTGAGTTTTAAACATAAGTAGTTAATTGTCATCATAACAAACACGTTAAAATATATATTTTTTCTGCGGGCATTGCCGACTTCAATGGTTGGTTTTAAAGTAAAACGAGACGCTACTAATGCAAAACAATAGAAACGTCAGTAAAAAAAGGTACATGTTAGGCTTGTCTGATATTTTTAAGAAAGCTTCATAATGACTAAACCCAACCCTAATGACGTAACAGTATGTCGTCAACTTAATGAAATATCATAGGTTTTACATGTAGTTTGTCAAAATAAACCGGCTCAGTGTTGGATTACCCTCATTTTAAGTATTTTTGTCTTAAGTATAAAATCTATTTATTGACCGGCTTTTTGTGTCCCTCAAACCAGATCCATTGTCTTTAGTACTCTGCTCAAGAAATTGTTCACTATCCCAAGAGTTAAAAAAGCTTCTAATGGCCACCTAAAGTAATATTCAGCTTTACGACAAATCAGTTAGACTTTTTTTTTGTAGCTTTCTCGACATATGCATTCGTGGTAAATACAAACATTTGAGGAAAAAATCACCAAGGAAACATTGAATTCATTCTCAAACACAACAGTAGAATGTCTCGCCAAGACTTTGTCATCAAGAGGAATTGTTTTAACCCAACAGTTCCCTGTCATGTACATGTAGCTAATTTTGTCCCACTCCCTGTAGTGTAAGCCTACATTTGCATTTCACTTAAAAAGCAGCCAAAAGTTAACTAAAAAATCCATGCCTACCAAATTTTTTTCAAAGGTTTTGATATAGGAACGACAAGTCTTGTAAGACATCCACTAATTTCCTGTCACCGGTGCTGGCATTGTGCATGTGACTGAGCATTTTTTGCTCTAACAGAACGCCTACAGCTACATCTGAACAAAATACTTGCACGTCAAATGGAATTGCAACATCACCAAAAACGTTCTTAATAGCACCAGACCTTGCAAGCTTGTTCCCGGCAAAAACTTTACAAATTTTTGAGTTTAGAGTAAAGGCGAAGAACCTTCCAACCATTAATATGAAGATTGACCAAAGTATTTGAAAATTTCTCACCTCGACTGATGCTGAATGGTAGGAATTTGTGTTCTCAGATTTGATAATGGTGCTTAGCTTAGCCCAAAAACAGAACTGAAAAGTTTGATACCACAAGTTCTGTCATGGACAGCTGTCTTTACAACTGCACCTCTTGTAAACAATGTGTTGTTCTCTTGTCCTGGAAGCATGGGTCAATGTAGATCCGTTGTAACAGAAGGATGGGACAACTAACTAAGTCATCCAATTCCCTTGATGATTATCCCCTGTGACAGTTTCTTGATTGCAGATTTGCATGGAATAGAAATGAGCTCATTTCCAGTAAGTTTCTATTCTAGTCTCTATTCATGGCTGTGTCACAAGTTAAGCAATAGTTGAAATCCCTTTGTGAATAAATATGGATGGAGAATCGGCAGTGTCTTTAGGAATTTGTTGAAGGCTTGTATTAAAGGGAAGGATATTTGTCAAGGCAATCGGTTTGTTTATCCCGGCTTACCAGAGGGGTCATTCCTGTGCCTTTGACCACATCTTTATAGGGGGTCACTTCGCTAACAACAGCTCATCCACAATGTTGGTTTAACAAACGCGCTTTGAACAAAGTAGGAGTGATCTGTAAGGAACTAGAAAACAACAGTTGCAATTTAACAAAGGCAACCACTCAAAGTGCCCTACTCGTTTTTGTTCCCTTGTTCCTGTTTAGGAATTGTTTTACTCCTGACATTTTGATACAAATGTGTTCATTCACCAGTCTCCATGGAATAGTGGCTTATGGATCAGTTTTTATAATTAACTAGTGAACTTTTGGAGATACCCTGATGGCTGCCATGCTATGGTAGATTTATCCACAATGTGAAACGCATTTCTATGAAATAACTGTATCTCACACTACTTTCTAGAGGATCATCATGTTAGTTTCAAGAGTTTCTTCAGTTGAAGGTTTGCCATACTCTTTGTCAAATTTTATTTCTAGGTCCTGGGTGGGTGATAATTTGCATTAATTAGAATTTGATACTTTTGGCTCCATACTTAAAACCATCTCAAAGAAAAGGAGTTTGCTTAAGATGCTTTTGTAAGAATGCTAACTTCAGATAGTGCAAGAGCCGAATGGAACTTGTTCTTGTACTTGTAATACATACTATTTTGACATCATATATATAAATATTAATATAGCATTCTAATAAATAAATAGTATCCAGTTTAATGTACATGTTAATGTATTTTATAAAGTGAAGCCTCAATTTGGTGGTCTACACATAGTAGGTACATAAAATGTGGTACGACCATCTACTCTAGTCCAGGAGACTTCAAAGGGTGTTCCTAAGTTACGAGTACATAGTTAATGTGGTTGGGTAAAGGAAAGACAAAACTAATCCAGTGGCTCATCAAATCAAATTAAAATAGATGTCCAAACCTTTAAGTATGCATGCATGGGGTCAGTTGAGTGAGTCATCCATCCAATTTCAGCAACATGAACTGGGGTCTCTTTCTCAAAACATTTACGCTTGACGTAAGTCCATTGCAAGGCCTAACATATACATGTACTTTCAACATTACGTTACAACCAGGCGCAAAGTTATGTTGGATGTAAATGTAACAGCAGCCTGGGAGATAAGAAATTCTCCACCAATGCATGGCGCAACATTGCCAGGTGCTCGCCGAAAGTCGGGAGTTTCCTCCGAGCAAAGGGTGAGCTTTCCTCCACCACAAAACCTGGCAATTCCGCCATATAAGTGAAATAATCTTGAGTTGCAGGGTAAAATAATCAATCAATAATCAAATCAATCTTAATGTCAGTCGTCTTAGATGTATGTGATGAAGAACAAATTTTCAAATAAATACAATTTAATTTAATACCGTTGCATAGTTATCATATATTGCAGCCTGAAGTCAACTCCCCTCCCCAAAATTTCTTCAGGCTTGGTGGAAAATTGCTGACACCAGTAACGTTATTCTCATTTGATTCTTTATCCGTTTCTGGGCATGTTATCAACATACATGGTAAATTTTTGTTCTGATATGTTCACAAGTGGGACTTCTAAAGATAGGAATCTGTTCAAGTGATTTTAATTAATTTTCAAGGCTAACGAAAACTCACAAAAACGACAAATGTTTTTCTATAGGATTCAAGGGTTGTCTGCCTTGCTGAACCTGCCTGGCCAGACTCACTTTCTGGCCAACAACATCACAACGGCGTTACGGCAGTACGCCAAACCCGATGATATACAGTCAAACGATGTACATGTAGTACAGCAAACAAAATAAGTAAACACAATTACAGGGAATTGAAGTGAAAACTTGTCAATAGGTTTAAATTCACAATTATGAAGGCTAGATTGGCATTGATTTCCACCAATTTCATTCACCTGTTTACTAATTTGATTGTTCTAGCTTATTGTTTTTAAATTTTTTTAATAAAATCACTCTGTATCTCAGCAACTTTCAATGTGTGTAGATTTCGAAGATCTTTGTTATGTTTATATTGCTGGGGTGATTTTTTAAGTCATCCTGCGCTAAAATAAAATGTGATTTCAAGGAAATTGAAGTGATTTGGGATATCCTTTAAAGAACCTTGCTGAAAAACTTTGGAAAAAATTGAAACAACTTTTAAGGAATAAGGAACCTTGCTTAAGGTCTTTGGAATTGAAACGACTGCTTTGAGGAAACTTGCTGAATTACTTCGAAATGAAAGCAATTGTTTTAAGGGTTCTTTAGTGAAATTTTTGTAACTTTTTGCATTTAACTGGTATGTGTAAATAGTGAACTTGTCAACATGTCAACCGTATACGCTTCCTTGTGGCTCTGCCAATGCATCTTAACACGATTCATGTGTGTAACAGTCATAAAGAGAGTTTCCACGCCTGTAACCGTGTACATGTAGTTAACTTCGATAATGATGCCACTGGCACCCAATTCAGCAGGTCAGATTCTTCCAGAGGACCTTTACATGTATGTAATCCAATTACAATGACCAGTGGTGGCTTCTTCCTCGGGCAATGTCTCATGGTCAAGCAGCTTTTCATTGTGTTTCTAGACAGAAATGACTTAGTTTACCAGCCCATGCTTTGAATTCTGGTTTCCTTGACATGTCTCATATTTGCTTGTTTTTACTTAAGGTAGTAAAATTAATATTAGTTATTATGGAATTTATTGGATGCTCCCAATCCTAAGGTTATTTAGTCTCTTTCCTTGTTACTTCTTAGTTCTAGGGTTCAATGTAACAAGTAAATGTTTTCTTATGAGGCAAGGAAAGTATCAGGCTTAAGCCAGGAATTGAAAACTGGGTGTCCAAGTTGAAGCAAGTTACCTTTTAGAGGGGATGTCCAGAATTTCCCAAGTGAAATTCGTTGAAAAGAATCCCCGGCACCAATATGGGTCCATTTGTAAATCATCTGTCCCCATGGACAAGATACATGAACATGTACCATGTGAAAAATTTATGGCAGACTGGAGAGATGGCCTTGATGATCATGTCATTTCATGCAAATGTTAGAATAAAAGAACAGTTTACATTTATTTTTAATAATCGTTTATACCCTAGCGATGGCCATAATCATATTGGTTCAGCATTTTTCCTAGCTCAGGATGATTCTTAATCTATCTTGTTTCAGTTAAGATAGTGAAATTATCAAGATACCTTAATCAATTAATCATAGCACACTTAGGTTTTTGTGTGATGTATTATACTTCAATCATGATGCGGATAATGGCGCACCCATTGAGCCAAAGACCGGTTGTAGTCTCGGAGACATCATGAAGTTTATCTGCCAGTTGGCAGAGTGATATTCTCAGTCTGACACACTCCTTACGTTGATGGGTTCCGGGTTCAAACCCCACTAAACCTGGCAATATCGTCATATAAGGGAAATAATTCTGAGTTCGAAGTAAACATAAATCAATCAGTCAATCATTGTCTGCAATTTGCAGAATAATGTGAAGTTACACTATACCGAGATTAGATATTGTGTTAAGGGTTTATAAAAAATCTTTGAAGAGGTTGACTTGATTTTCTGTTTCATTCTTCATTATCATTTTATTATCTCATTTTTTTTTTCAGAACCCCCTCCTATGCGCTACAACAGAAGAAAATCAGGTAAGAGAAGTTCACATACATTTAACTAATTAACATTCACTCAATGTCAATCATACAGCTTTTATCCAGAAATAAAAAACAGGGTGTTTCAAACTTAAAGGATTTATGAACAGGGCTTAAAGCTTGTTTTTGTTTGTTTGTGGACTAAATGTATATTTGAAAAGCATTTTTAATTTGAAACGAAACAACCATTGTGTTAATTCCTTGGTTGTCAAAAAAAAAATAAGCGAGGAGAAATACATATTTTTGGTATTTTCTATGAAAAACCTGTCAAAAGGGACGTCATACACAACCTTTGATGTGTACAAATGCTACAAAGACGTACTGACACTGCAGAGATCGTGTATTAGATCACCACTATGAGGGTACGTACACTATGGAGGTTGTGTTTGACGTCCTACATGTATTTCACTGAGATAATTAACTTTTTCAGGCATTGTATAGCAGCAAATGTACCTGTAGCATTGAATTTTGTTTGTTCTGCTCCAGAAATTTAATTTACTTTTTTGTCAGGCTTGTAAAGTACATGTTCTACAACAGACTCAACACAAATAATTAGGAAATATTACCAAAGGTTGTTCATAAAACCTTTAAAGTAGGAAAAACACTGAACAGTACTACCCACTTTTGCTTCCCAGAAATGTTAGTTTGACATACTTCAGGGATTGGCTTTGTCCATACAATGCCTCAAACACCATGGGAAGCTTTTATTTGCTATATAGTATTACTTACATTATGTAAATTACAGTACATTGCTTATTAATTGACACAGACAGGTTGTTTCATACATGTACAATATCTCTAGTTGTCTGCACAGCCACACATGTAATTCATATGGTCTTAGAGACTGGCGCTGTTTCATTGACAAGACCAATGAAGTATAAATGTTTGAAGCCAGCAGTGATTGGGCTTAGACTGTAGCTGTGTAATTTCTCAATCATACCAATGTGGTTACCTAAGCCAGGCAGAAACCCCCCTTTATCATCTCATTTGAACAGTATGGAAGGAGTCAACCCATCTGTATGGACAGCTGGTGGGAAATTAGGTGGAAAATGAACAGTTTGTCAGAGTATTGGCACACTGGTATTAAATAGTCATCAGACAGAGCTTATGCACCAGATCGTCCTTTTTACTCCATTAAACATTAAATGTCAAAGAAATTAACACTGGCCATTCAGAACAATGTCTCCTGTTTTGTCCAAAGATATTTAAATGAGAACCCAGAAAAATTCTCGGGCAAGTTCATCTTACAAAGATCAGTTAAATGTGCATGTCTTGTCAGGGTTTCAGAGAACCATAACCTAAAGGCAAAATGATTATTTTCAGTTGTTAGAAATTGGTAATTTTTCTGTAATTCAATTTCTATGGGGTGAAATGAGTTTTTATGGTCATTTTTAGGAAGATATTCGATTTTTCCTCTTGCTTCCTGACATTTATAGATGAATCTTGATAACTGTTCCTACATGTATTTTGAACTCAAAGGTAGTCGATTCCTGGTTGATATTATCTTTTCTTTCTTGGAATGGCTGCCAGATGAAAGGACGACGAAGGACTCAATCATATAGATCTGCAGCTTTGGTCCTTAGCCTAGTAAACTTTACAACACAAGTATTTGAATTAAATCTGTGTAAATAAAACCAATCAATCCAGACATCATGTATTGAAAAATGTAAAAACATGTACATTGGTCATTTTCTGGCAGCTTATAATTTGTACCATGTCATCACATAAATTCACAAGATCTGCGTGTTGGCAGGAAGTTTAACATAGATGTCTTCTGTTGGATACAAGCTCTCTAGTGTAACTCATTAATGTATTTTAACGATATTGACTTTCAGCAAATAGAATTGATCCCACAAAACAGCTGTCGAGGGGAGAGATTTATTATTAATGGTTGCCACTTCTCCTGTTGGCTCACTCCCTGGACAACACTACCAGTCACAAAAGCTGATTTACAACCCTTGCCATCGGCTTAATTCTTGAAATTTGCTGTCGTGTTGGTAGAGCTGCACATTCATTCTCACAAGTCCATTCATTGTCAAAGATTTAACATGCAATTGGTTTCTAACCCTTAAATCTGAAAGAACTATATTTAGCTGTAAAGGTGTGGAGTCGAATTCTAGATTAAGTTAGAGAAAGAAATGCTGTGGGTTTTCTAATTAATCTTCTGTTCACTTTAATCTTGTTGAACTACAGTCAATGAATTGCCATGTTTCCTGCACTTCCAAGATACTCTCAACACCGACAATACCTTAATGAACATGGAAGGTTTTAAAAAATATACCTATTAACCTTTGTTTGGGAAACAAAATAATTTCTGCTAAAATTTCGATATTTTCATCTGAAAATGAAATCTTGAGTGTATCAGCTCTACTGTTTTTTTTCTAAAAATGCAAATTCAAGTGTTGTTTGCCTGACAGTGAGAAACATTGAATTCGTTCTGTATTTTTGAATGGTGGAAACTTTGTATTTTTACAATAACAATGGGATAGATTACCAAAATTGATGATTTACCATGAATTCTAAATGATCTGAAAGAAGCAGACTCTCTGTGAGTGACATCATACTTTATGACATATTTTAAGGAAACTTACATGTAGTGTTCAGAAGCAATTTAGGCCAAGAGTAGATGAATTTGCATTCTGGGAATAAACTATTTGATTTGAAAAATACATACATAATTTTTTATTTTTAACAAATATTTAAATGTGAATCATTAAAGTGGCATGAGCTGCCAAAATGTTCATAGTTTGACGTTTAAACAGAATGTTGAAATTATAAGCCATTTTTCTCAAGACTTATAATTCAGAAGCTTTTTAGTGCTTCCAGTCTCGAGAATGTACGACAAAAAATTGTTTTGAAGTAACTATGGCTTAAAATGCATGAATGGTCGTCCCGGTTATTTAAATTTTGTTTACTTTTCGAACACTATTCCGGTTCGTATAGGCCACATACTGTATGGATTTTCCTCATTCCAACGCCAATCATTTAGTTTTTCGATGGCCTTCAAAGCCTCTTACTGTCGCGACGATCAGAAATTGTGAAAAAAGTGTGAATTTTGGCAGCTCATGCCACTTTAAGTTTGGTGGTTTAGAACTCCAGTGAGGAATTTTCATCCTTTTCTGGGATGTTTTGTATTGAAGTTGAGCCAACTTCAAGTAAAGGCAAAGTGTGTGACATCAAATAGGTAGTATAACGAATACTCATTTCCTTGGGTATCTTTGGGTTCCACGTCTACAGGGAACGGCTAATTCCAATGATATTGAGCTCTTGAAAGTACGGAAATCTGATTTGACAAGTGGAACTGCCCAAATGAAAACAGTGTGGTTTGGTGATAGCGAATTACAATCCCTCTTCAAACATCCTCTCCCACGAGTATTTTCAACCCTGGTCCACTACTAGCTGCGTGCCTGGCACAATAGTGGGGAGCAACATTTCGTCTATCAGGAAGGATACCTTTACTTTTACATAATGACCTTCCATCAGACAAAACTTGTTGGCTACATGATTTGGCAACATCAAGACCTCAACCAATTCCATTGTGGCACATCATGTACAGTGGCATGTGAAAATCTCCACAAGTTTTATGGAAACTGCAGTACAATGTATGAGTGTAAATAAATCACAGAAAATATTCTGGCACAGGTCACAGTTTATGTGTCTTTACAAAATAATAAAACGCTTTCCAATTTAAAAAGCATTTAATGCTCAATACATGGTAACATTCTCGTGTTTGAGGAAGTTTAATATACTACAGAATCCATGTGATACAGTAGGGACAACATTAGGCTCTTCTGAAAAAATGTAAGCTTTCACTTGATTCCTACGTGGAAAGGTAACCAGTAAATAATCAAAAGGGATTTCTTTAAAATAAAGATTATTTGTTGTACAAAAAATGACCTTGATCAATGCAGCATTTTCCAATAGAACCTCCTTGAGGATGTAAAACTTTTAAGTGTAGATTCAACATTATGAAATAATACAATAAATCAGCACCAGTACATTCCAATATTTCTCCAGCTCAGTATTCTGAAAAAGTGGAAAATTAAAATAAGATTTGGAAAACTTTTTAGGTAAACTTGATAGGGGTTGTCTTTATTTAGACAAGAAGATTTTCCCGGCGCTCGTGTGATATAGTGTTCAAAAATGTATACAAGGATATTTCAAGACATGAAGTAATTGTATTGACCTTTTACTGTCCTGACTTGACGTCACATCGGACATTATTTGAAAAGCAATAAGAAATGCAGAGTTTTGTTGATATACTTTTTTCTTCGGATTTTTTTTGTACTTGGTCAATCCATTGAACAAATAAATGGAACATTTTAGTGCATACTTTATGCTGAACTAGGACTTCACTATGTTCAAAAGTCTTAGACATGCTCTACATTAATGTAATGGTATTTGAGACTATGTGCAGACGTGTTGACAAGATGCCAGTTACTGACAGTGGATTTAATCATATTATAAGGGTGAGACTGTCATGGGTTATTGTATAGACCTGACCCAGGTATTGAATAGAGGTTTAACAGTAACTTTTCACTCAAGTATTTAAGTGTTTGATAAAGGTCAGAGGTGTATAGGACTTGGTGTTGACTTTTGACAAGGTCAGCCATTTTGTTTGACAGTTACTGATTGAGTGCCTCATTTTAACATAATCCATCATTTACAATGTCACCTTAATGAAATGGAAAGTTCCATGCAGGAACCATTTAAGAGCATTGCTTTTAAGACCATTTGAGAAGGAAGTGGAAAGAAAGACAGCGCGCAATCTTCAAATTGATACAAATTAAGGCGATATTGAATTAAATCACCAATTTACCATCTTTTGACCTAATTTTTTGAGTTGCTGACTGATGGTTTCAGTGCAGACTGCTTCTCATCCAAAAAATCCCTTTTATTGTGAATGGCATGATATACATGTACATGTAAAACCTAGCTAAAGGGTTTCCATGGCCAGTGAAGTAGTATTAGATAAGTGAAATAATCAAGATATGTGTGCCATCAAATGTGATGCTTACCAATTTTGATTGTTTAGATGCACAAATACCTATACTAACTGAAGTGTTATTTGAATCTGAATCACTGAGTTATTAAATATGGCTGAGGAAATATCCATGTTTTACCAGGAAGCCTGGGAAGGTTAGAGGATAATAAAGTGTAAATGTATCTGGATACTTTCTCCTAATCAGTGGTTTTGGACACCTCCATTAATATTTTGTACAAATGTAATCCTCTGACTTATCTCCTCTCAAAAGGTCATTTGCACAAAACAGAAAAGATTAATGTAATATCGAAAAGTTATCCTATAAATAGGTGGACTATAACTGTTTGATAAAAAAAAAAACAAAAAAAAAAAACGATCAACTGAATCTGAATATGGAGCGCAAGTCTCATAAGTAGCGTTACAAGATTTTGGGATATCCAGTGACAGATGACGCCATTTAGAACGTTTGTGATGACGTTGCAATTCCATTTGACGTATTTTGTTCCATAATGTCAGATTTAAACGTCATGTTGGAACAAAAAACGCTCAGTCACATGTGCAATGCAGTGCCGGTGACAGGAAATATGTGGAATTCACACGTGACTTGCGCTCCCTATTGGTTTGATATTTGCCCTTTGCTGTAATACAGTTTTATCATGATGTAGAATGTGCTGGGCCATCAGTTTGTGAAGACTGACTGTCCATCTGGTTGCTGACCATGGTGGAGTGTTTACCCAAGCTGACTGTGTGGAGGAGTAAGAGGATGAGATTAGCTCTGGTTAGGACATGTCACCTGGCTGGCTTATAGATTACTATAACATGACCTTTACTATCTAACACCTCTGCTTGGGGCTGTAGTCATGGACATATATCAACCAGGCTTTGTCCCACTTAGTACACAACCATATTAGTCAAGTTGTATTCATTTCTCTGTTTCATGTTTATTCAACAGTTATTCTCTTCATTACAACATGTACATATATACAATGTATTACGCTTCTTCCTTCAATTGCATATATATAGCCTTTTCAATGCACATAATAAAATTAGTCAGCTCATATATCTTATAGCTGGATTGCCTAATTAGCTGGTCTTGGATTATAAACACTATGCAGATGCAATCATGTATATCAACATGTACATAATGTTGAATGTTTATAACTTGTAGTATAACTTTTTGAGGCAATGATTGTTGCTGCTAATCTTGATGCTGTGTGTTATACCAAATGTTCTAATCTATCATGAGTAAATTCTACATACTCTGACATTCAATGTATTAATGAAGTGTTCTATTTGCAGGTGTTGGTGTTTATTTTTATTTACTTAATTTAGGGGGGGGGGGGGGGGGGTGTTGAATTGGCTGCTGGAAACCCCCTACATATCATCTGGGACTAATATATACTTTATATATTAGTCCCAGATATCATCAACCTGTCCTAGTTAGAAAAGTTCCATATTTAAGGACTGAGTGGCATTTGAACTGCTGAAAGTCTGTTAGGATTTCCTTCTGACAAGGAGCTAGGCCCCCGTCCCCGCCAGCACTTGGCAACTCTATAAGTGAAATAATCTTGATGTGCCAGTGGCGCAAAACATCAATCAAAAATGACCCAATCGGCCGGTGACATTGTGATCTGGCTTTCACGTCACTCTGGTGCCCTGTGTATGCTACCTGTAAAGTGCTTAATCAAACTTCTTCCTGTCTTAACTTGTTATTTTCTACACAAATTATGTTCTTATCTACCTTCACACAGTTACAACAAAATTTCCCAGGGTATGACCCACTTGTTCTTGTGTCAAAGTCAGTTAGATTACAAGAGAGGGCTTGTGTAATATCAGGTTGAGTGCAGAACTTGACGTCAGTGTTGTTTAATCATAAAAATCTATTGTAACAAGCAGGTGCTCTACATAAACACAAATAAATATTATTTTTGCCAATACATTGTACAGGTATATGTTCGAATAAAAACACTTTAAATGCAGGCAAATACATGTACATTTATATTGAATTCTCTCTGTTTCAATCATAGACAATGTAAGTAATATGCAGATATGTGTATGTTAATAAATAAAATATGGATTAAAACCACATTGCCAAGATCTTGATTTATTAACACAAAATTTTTACATTGTCGCCTTTTTCTTCAGGAATTATTAATCCTTTTACCAATAAATCTGCATTTCTAACTAAATTCTTTTCAGTTCATTCGTGCCATACACCCAACAGATATATTTTTATTTTAAATGTCATTATTTTTTGAAAACCCTTGAAAAATGGCATATTTTTGTCTGATTTTGGTGACGCCTGGTCGTGGGCCCTTGTTGTCTTTTGATGAAGTTGAAACTGGTATTCTCTTGTCAAATTGGATTCCTAAATTGAAGAGGGTCTGAATTTTATAATTTATCTTGTGTGCATTTGTATATCCAGGTTTGTCAGATTTTGAGGGAGGACAAAAATATATGAATTAGTTTTTCATCCTTTGCCTGAAGATAAATCTAATCTGTGACCTATCTGAACACTTCACACTCTGATCTTATAATAAAAGATGTCTAATCAGGACTTCATTAATCCATTGAAACAAAACCTGCAGAAATGAAGAATTAGTGTACATGGACATTTAATTTTGAATGCTGTTATCAAAGCACATGCGTTTTGTTAAAAATACAGCTCTCTCTTTATATCAGTCCAATAAAATTCCTGAAATGTCCTAATAAGGATTTTGATTTTATGTTAATTATTATACATTACAAGGTTTCAAACAAGTGCAAATTTTGCAAATACATGCAGTTGGCAGAAGTTGACTATTTCCCTAATAAATTAAATGCAATTCAATTTGTATGCTACTAAATTGATTTTTTTCTGCTCATTTTGAGGCAGATATTCCACCTCATAAATAGACTTTCAGGAAACCCTGTTATACAGTTGTACTTGTATGTACGCTAGCGTGCCTAAGTTTCTCACTTGGTCTCCGGGCAATTAATCTATGTGGGATGTTTGCCAGGGTTTGTCAATCTTGTCATGGTCTTTTTATTGGGCAAAAGCTGGGGGTTATTGGGCAACAGTTGTTGTGTTTTTTCATTCTTTTGTCTACAGGTAGACCTGGTAGCTTCCATAAATATATATCTTTACAAATATATAAATACTTTTAGCTGATGGAATTTGGCTTCCAAATCAACAATCACACTTCAAATGGTGGTTATTTTGTTTTGAAGGCAAAAGGCATGGCCTACATGTACATGTACATGGCTACTTTCGAATGACAAGCATATTTTGTCTTTTCTCACAACATTCACTGAAGCCATGCATGTTTTACATTTAGCTGTCTTGACCTCCATCAACTTGCTTTTTGCTGCTTGGACATCTCATTGTGTGGCCTTAGTGGCTGAGTTGCCAAAGTGATTGTCCCTGATCTCACATGGATGGGTCTCTGCCTCTATTCCCACTCAGCTCAAAGAAAAAATAGAAATAGTGGGCTGACCGCCTTGTTGTCAGAGCAATTTTTTCAGTCCGACATAGGAATTTCGTCAGTGGGCCACGGACTCTAATCCCACTCCGCATAATTAAAGAAAATAGGGAGCTAAGTCGGCAGAGTGATAGTCTCTCTGTCAAACACTAGTTTCCCATCCATAGGCTGTCGACTTGACTCCATTCAGTCCAAGAAAATTGTAAAAATTTCTGAGTTCGGTTTTCAGTTGATTGTGTTATATTAGAGGTGCCTTGTACTCTGCGAAGGTCCAGGTTTTCCTGCTAGCCAAGGGTCGATTTCCTCCCTCCACTAAACCTGGCTGTATACAATCAATCAATCAATCAACTGTATCAAATGTATTATTTTATGGCACTCCACTATATGCTGCATCCATTGTGAATATTTCATTAAGGATGGTCAAGAAAACTGTCTTTGAACCATATTAGTATCATTGGAAAACAGCCCACTTACATTATGTATATCTACTTTCAGTATCAGCCGAGCGTTACGACCCAGAAGCTGATGAAGGAGATAACGATGAGAAGGTAAGCTTGGTCATATCTTACATTCACCTGGATATTAAAGGAAACCAGGCACAAAAGCCACCGTAGCCGTCTGACATTTGTCAAGAAAGGCAATTTATATGAGCTTACTACATGTAAAACCACTAAAACTAAATCATTGGGTAAATTATGTATGTTTCCTTTTGCTTGTAAATGTAAGAATGGGTGTGTAAACGCCAAGTGGAATTGAAGCCTGAATACAACAACAACGATCAGAAAACACCTAACTTCATTGTGTAATTACCCTTATGTCATGTCTTTTTGTCTGTATTATATAAATTTTATCTGACTCAGACCAAATAAAACTTAAAAATTTCGGAGAGAATTTTTCCTTAAATTGCCGTATGTGGAAGACTATTCATGGAAGGTCGCGGGTTTCCTCTGGGCGAAGAGCCCAGTTTCCTCCTGCACCAAACCTGGCAACGTACCATATAAGTGAAATAATCTTGAGTGTAGCGTAGACCTCAATCAATCAATTTAATCTGCAGGCTTATTGTGTCACAATGTTCAAATCATTAGGGCAATAAGGCATTTTTTGCATGCCCAGGCTCGTAGTCAGATGGTATTTTCAATTGCAAAAACTTTCAAAATATGGCAAAAATAGAAAGTTTCGAACTTGGTCTTCTGTTGTTAATGTTTAACAGTAATAAAGATTTTAGCGGTGTAACTGCCTTTTTAATTTATTTATTTTAATGTTGAAATTCCAATTGTTTTAGGGGCCTCCATGGCTCAATAGGTAGAGCGTTCGACGCTCAATCCGAACAGCCTTCCACCAATAGGTCGCGGGTTCGATTCCCACTCAGTCCAAAAAATTGGAAAATTTTCTGACTGGGGTTTCACTCGAACGACCTATGTGGGATGGTTACCAGTTACCAACGGAAGGTCGTGGGTTTCCTCCGGGCATAGAGCCCGGTTTCCTCCCACAATAAAACTGGCAACGCCGCCATATAAGTGAAATAATCTTGAGTGCGGCTTAAAACACCAAACAATGGCACAAAAAGGATCAAAAGTATAATAACTAAGTGTTGGCATAAAATATTAACAAACTGATTACCAGCAAACAAGCAGTATTACAAACCTTTTTATTACCTAAGTATTATAAACAATCTGATTCTCTTTAACTTCTCTATTTATCCATTAGTTTCCCCTCTGAGAATGCTTAAGCCCTGTATACGCTGCGAGTATTGCTGCGACCCGACCCTACCCGACTTGAAAATCTCGCGTCTCAGAGAAGAAGTGTAGTGTATATCGGTCTACGAGGCAAATCGGTCCCAGTCGGCTTCAGTTGTGTTGGGTTGTGAGTGATCTGGATGTGCTAGATATTTTGTTCAAGGATTTGGTTGAGTCAGGTCTGGTCAAACTGTGTATCCACTCTTGCGATGATCGTCGTAGTGAGTCTGAATCTGTAGACCAATCAGAAACTTCACTGTAGTCAGATGACCTCAAACAAACATCTTTTTTACCTTCTTCCGCTAGAGAGCTCCGAATGTCTTGTCCCCCGATGACCATTCTACGACACTACAACTCAAGCCAACTGAACCCGACTCGAGTCGGGTACAGTTTGGTCTGGTCGGGTCGCAGGAAAACTCTCAGTATATACCGGGCTTTACTGAGACCATCGGATCCATAATAATTATTAAGATTTCTAAATGAAGTAGATTTTGTACTGATATCTAGACAGCATACATGTATTTGTTTTTCTAATTTTCTAAAGGCTTGCAATGGGAATGTTTTTTTTTTACCGAAGAAGCAGGATGCATAGCTGCTGAAACCTGTGTGTTAATTTACATTTCATTATTTGGAAAAGTTTTCAGCAACGTACAGATCTCAGATGTATGCACGCTTCAAGCACTCTGATTGTTTTGTTTTTGTAGATCATTCACCCAAAGTCAGATGAACAACGGCGTCGGTTGAATGAGGCCATTAAAAACATACTGTTATTTCGCTCACTAGATAATGTAAGTCTCATAATGTATCTGTAATGAATATCTATGTCTGGCTTATGTCAATTCCCAGGTGTTGATTAATTCAACGACAGGTTATCAGTACGCCATAGAATGTCTGCTCTCTGTCCCATTCAAACAATCCAATTGCCTTCCAGTAGACCAAATATGTAATTTTGTTGACATTGGATCTAATTAATAGTTTGGATTGTTTCTAATAGTACATATGTATGTTTGATTTTTTTCTTTCCACTCTAAATAAAGGCAGTCTCTCGTACCAAAGTAAAAAGGTGCTTTCCACATTTCTATTTTATCAACTCCATCGCCCTTGTGGGTGAGTTGCAAGGTCCTCACTGATTGGCAAAAAGCCTAGTTTCAATGCCACCAAATAGTTGAAATAATCTTGAGTGTGATGAAACAAACCTATCAATCTGTTTTGTTAAATATATGTGTCTTTACGAATTTTTCTTAGTTTATTGACATAGTTTATGTGATTAAAGGTATCAGTGTTTTGAAAGGAAGCTGCAATCATCATCAGTGATATTACTGAATTACTGTTTCACTTATTAACTTGCTACTTGAAGAATGTTGCAAGAGTATAATTTTCTTCTTCTCCTAGGCCCAACTTCATGAAGTTTTAGATGCCATGTTTGAGAAGAAGGTGAGTGTTTATGTGCTTTATACATCATCTATGTATCTGTCTGAGTTTGAAACTTACCCTACCAGCTGTAGTCTGTCATTTTAACTCAGAATAAGCTGAGGGACATCTAGGGACAAATTCATCTTTTTAGGGAAGTCAAAATTACAAACCTCCTGTTTGATTAGCAAGTGGAAAATAATAAAATGGAGCAGACAAAATTTGTTACCTGGTGACCACTAAAAAATGACTTTCAGTTACCTTTAGGGCTAGCAGGAAAACAAAAAGTCCAAGCACTTGTCAGAATTTATGAAATGCATGTTATTAAGTGGGAAATAAACGGAGAAAAAAAGTAAGAAATCATTTTTTTTCTATGATATCTCTGACATAGAAAGTGTTTCTTTTTTTTTCTACACTTAAACTTCTCATTATCAAAAGTGATTGAGCGTGCATTTTGTATAATGTTACTTGGGCAGAAATGTCAAATTTATAAATCTGGAAATGAATAATAGTTTCCAAACTGGGAAATGTAAGTATTCTGTTCATACTAACAATCTTTAATGAATGAAGTAAACAAACCAACTGTTATCAACCAAGTCCAGCAGTGCTAATCTTTTCTTGGCAGAGTCTGGCCAATCATATCGGAAGTAGCTGATTGTTCTATTGAAGCAACTTTACAGGGGTCTAATGTTTGAATCACTGGATACTATCTGCTGTTTATGGAAGTACAATCCTGTATAGTTCATCAGATAACAAATAAATACAACAACCTATGTCTCGATATAAAGGTCTTAATGACATACACCCTTTTAACACAGCTAGAAACTTGTCTCCGTGGTTATTTTAGTCAAGAAGATTTTCCCTGTGCCCGTGTGTTTTAGTGCCTATAAAAATAAATAGAAGGGAAAAATACATTCTACATTATCCCTAATACTGTACATTAGCTTCACAATAAATAGTATAGAATACATATCACTTGGTGTGTATATATACAGATAGCATTTCTCATTGCATACTGTTTAAAGATATGTGACGTTTGTGTATTTCAAAGAAATTTATATAAAATAACCATGCAGAAAAGTTTCTAATTGCGTTAAAAATACCTGATTTCAGTAAAAGCTTCTTCAGGTCTCTTAATATAAATATAATCTTTAAAAAAACTTTCTGTAAACTCAAGCCATAGCCAGATGCCCCCCCCCCCCCCAAAAAAAAAACAAAATAAATAAATAAAAAACAAAAACAAAACAAACAAAAACAAAACAAAGAAACTGACGAAGCAGGTAGTACAATATCAATCAAATATAGCCTGATTTACATGTACTTGTAGTCTAGACTTTTTAGTGATCGTCTTCAGTACTAATACTGATTGATAGGGTTTCAGTATTTAGGAGTGTCTGGATGGATGTTGGTTTTATAATACTGCGAGTTGGCCTAAGGGTAACTGAGTAGAAATCCCGGGACAGACAGATGGGCTGAGTCTTCTAAACATGCCTGTTTTAATGTATTGTCATCTAGTAATACAAGGCTGTCTCCATGCTGCAATTATCTTTGGCAGGTAGCAATAAGTAGCAGTGGAATAGGATGGTGGAACTGAACTTCCCAGCTTCACTCTAATGAAATGTCTTTCCTGATCAAAGAGAAATGCAGTGGTGTGACAAGCCGGCCTTGCTTTGGTTTCCGCTACCCCAGACTCATATCCTTGTCTGACGTCACATTTCTGTCAGCTCTCATTTAAACATGAAATTCTCAGCAAATCCTGCCATTTTACCCCAGTTGGCCATTTTGTATCAAGTTTTTTTATTCCATCCAATCTAAGTCTCAGATAGAAATCCATGTATCCATTTTCTACTGTGTTCTAATTGTATCAATGGTTTGCTGTGTGGCTGACATCAAATCCTTGGGCTCTGTCTAAATGAGGGACATCTTGAAAGTCAATCTGTCTGATTAAGAATATCCCCTGTCACACACAAATAAGTTACCATGACAACAGAATGACTTGAGCTCCAAAAGTCCGAACCAGCCATTTCATAAACATCATAGCATACTTTATTATCCTATCTTTAGATTAATATCCCTTTCCCATTGCTTAGTAGTCTGGTCGCATCGTTTGAACACTGACTAGCATTACAACTCCAAATATGTGTTGAATTATTGTTTGGTTTCTGTTCATATCAGTGGGTTTTTCACTTGGTAGCCCCATGTGGAATGGTTGCCCAGGCAAAGAGCACGATTACTTCCTAGTAAACCTGGCAACAACTCTATTAAAGCAAAATAATCTTAAGTGCAGTATCAAACTTCATTCAAATCTGCGGAAAATTGAAGTATAGTTTCGATAAAATGTGGATACAGTAGATACTAAATATGTCCCATTTTGTCTGTGAAGATGTAGCTTGTAAATCCCAGGTTTACGGTCAGGTCTCAATCAATCAGTGTCTTATTACACATCCACATGACTATAGCAGTCTAGATATTGATGTAGAGATGCCGGCCCTCAGGGAGTAGAGCCAGGTCTTTAATCCTTTAAGAGAGCTGTCAGTGTGACCGCAGGCTTTCTACCTCATCTCCCTTTTAACTCCTTCTTCTCATCAGTCGGACAAGATAAACACACTGGGCCACCCATCCAATACATTAGACCATTGAATCTGTCCAACGCCAACCTCATACAATCCTACACGCAGGAGCAATTGGTTTTATCTGATGGGGACACCAACCAGAAAGCACCTCTTTACATCAGTAACAGGTCTCTAGGGAGCACAATTCTCGTAAGAATTGCACAGATTTCCCCTCACTGATGCTGTCGTTGCACATGCTGTAGCATTTTCATTCTAACATAGCGTTTGCATCTGACATTGTGGAACAAATTCTTCAAATGGAATAAGCAACGTCACTAGAACGTTCCCAATAGCGTAATCTGTCACTGAATATGATGAAATCTCAGAGGTGACTTACGCTCCCTATTGACAGCTCTGTTGCTGGTAGATTCCCTGCTCTCTATTGACCATGGGATTAAGTAACCAGATTGTTCTATTCAATTGCAAATTAATTTCATTTAATTATCTTAATCATTGTAATCTGTCTAAAATGAAATTTTAATTATCAATCCCTGTTCCAAATCTCGATACTCCAAAAAAAATTGACATCTGTGGATGGAAATGGTCTGTTAGACTGATAAAACATTAATCAGACGAATCTTCCTCCAAGGTTAACATGTAATAGTACATCTAATAGTGCATACACTGTTCTATGTTCAGCTCCGATCTCAGTATGGATTGTCAGAGAAACCATAATACTTCACCGTAATTATGTTGTAATTACATTAGGTAATCATGACGCTGTGAAGAATGATTGCCTGTTATGTAACAAAAACTGATTACTTGATTCAGCATCACAAAGTCAGGTTTTTAAGTGTGGATACTGTTAACAGATTCAAACTACATCACCCCTACACAAGCATTAAACTATACCCCCCTCGCCCCCTTCCAGCATCATGCAAACAGATGAAAATCAAGCCACTTTACAAAGCTCTTCTCTAATCTTTGGAAGACTGACCCTCCAATCCTTTACTTGAAAGTGAATATCTAACTTTGTTTTAACGCCAATTTGACAAGATAAGCCTCTCAGTAAATACTTACAGTTACAGTAGCTTTATCTTTAATAACTGAAATTCAAAAGTTCTTTTATGAACTAACCCAGCAATCCTGTGTCTGCTGTGCTTGGTATCAACAATATCATTCTCTATTGTTCTAATGATATTGTGGGTGACATGAACACACTCTCTCCTCTCTGATTATCTATGAAATTTCTAATTGCAGTGATGTAATGATGGTTTCAGGTTACATTAATTTCTATGCCACATGTTTCTAACCATTAGGATTGCTCTGTTAGAGGTTGTATAATGTTAGCTCAAATGACATTAATTTTACCGCTACACGATTCTCAATATTAATTGGATTGGATTTCTCTTATTATTAAAACGCTTTGATCTTTTGTCCAATGTTTTTTAACTTTTCTTGTAGTCATGATTTCTAGAAAACTATTGAATGGGTTTTCATAAAACTTTGCATACAGGTTTCCCCAAGGGTGTATCTGTGCAAAATGTTTTCAGGGGAGAATTCTGTGCAAAATATTTTTAGGGGAGAATTCTGTGCAAAATGTTTTTAGGGGAGAATTCTGCAAAATGTTTTTAGGGGAGAATTCTGTGCAAAATGTTTTTAGGGGAGAATTCTGTGCAAAATGTTTTTAATGGGAGAATTCTGTGCAAAATGTTTTTAATGGGAGAATTCTGTGCAAAATGTTTTTAATGGGAGAATTCTGTGCAAAATGTTTTTAATGGGAGAATTCTGTGCAAAATGTTTTTAATGGGAGAATTCTTCTAAGTAAAAAGAAAATGTCAGTTTTTTCTTACTTATGATTGCAAATTCTAGAAACCTCACTGAAACTTTGCAGGCAGGTTAGCCATATAGTTTAGTTGTACTTTCTTTTAAGTCATAGCTTCAGTTAAAAGTAAATTCAAATTTTGTATTTAACATCCCTGACAGCAGGCTGCTCCGGTTTCTACAGAGCACATGTATTGACCTCATGGACAGCACTCTACTATGTCTAATATCATGATGATTTTTTTTCTCTTGTTAGGTTCAGCCTGATGAACATGTGATAGATCAAGGAGACGATGGAGATAATTTTTATGTTATAGACAGGTGAGTGATTGGTTAACCAGACCATTTGTTGCATCTGACTTTCTTCCTACAGGACGTTAACCCCAAGTCTGGACCTGCCAGGGCCCTGTCTTACAAAGCTGCCATAAAGATACACATAAGCTTACATCATGTACTAGTTGCCACCAGGTGTATAAAGTTGCTGTAGTTTTCACACAGATTTACATCTGACCTAACTTGCTCCATCTTTGGGGTCTTCTGACATGCTGTTATTAACACTTGATAAAGGCACCAAATTTTATACTGTACGGACTTTGGTCTCTCTATGTGATTTTTATATCTCCTCTATTTTATCAATGTGTTTTTTCTGTTTTATTTCAGTGGTCTATATGATATTTATGTAGAAATAGATGGAAAACCCCAGAAAGTTGGTCATTATGATAATACAGGTTTCTTTGGAGAGCTGGCCCTTATGTATAACATGCCAAGAGCAGCTACCATCGTGGCTACCACAGAGGGAACACTATGGGCCATGGTAACCTCTATGTTTGAATATATAGTCCATTTATGTTTTCTATGTTAAAAGAAGGATTTCATTATCTGTGTAAAAATGTTCATTTGATGCCGAGGGGACTCTTTAAGAGGATACTTGGCACAGGCCTTCCATCGATCGGCCAGGGGTTTGAAATTCTTTGAAGACTTTCAGTGAATTCACCCCCCCCCCCCCCCCCCCAAAAAAAAACAAAACAACAAAACAAAACAAAATTGTTTAAACTCTCACTGGATTTTAACTTGAAATTTTTACTAGTTATCACCATGAGATTAAGGGCACAATCATCCAAGATGCATTTGCAAATCATAATTTCTGAACTAAATCAACATTTTTTTTTTCTTTGGTGCTGGAGGCCTTTGGGGCTCAGTCGGTTAGAGTTATAGACCCTCAGTGTGACGTAGGCCTTCCATTTTGCCACGCAGGATCAAATCCCACTCAGATCAAATAAAATTGACAAATTTCTATCGCTGTATGTGGAAGGGTTGCCATGTTCTCGCCAAAGGTTGGGGGTTTCCTCTGAGCAAAGAGTCTGGTTTCCTCCGTCATTATACCTGAATCTAGAGTGTGGCCTAAAAAGTCAATCAATCAATCCACATTAAAGAACCTTATTAAGCCTTGATTTTGTTTTTACCCGTAAGAATTTACATGTATGGTAACCTAATTTGTCCCTGTATAATATCTTCCTCTTAATTTGCTTTCAAATTCAGTAGAAGAAAATAAGCCTTAATCTCTTTGTCGATTTTGGTCAAACTCTAATCCTTAAAAGACCATATATTTACAGCCTGGTGGATGTCTCTTCTCACTGACATCAAGTTATCTCAAAACTCTCCGCTTCTGGACTCGAATAGTAGTCTGTATTTTTTCTACTTTTTCCCTAAAAAAAAGAAGTTGACCCATGTTGAGTAAACATAATATTGAGTGATGTTGGACAGTGTGGATGGCACTTCAATCCATATTAGAACGGAGATTATAAGGCTGTGATGTTAGCCTGCTCATAATTTGATTGGGACTTTTTCTGTCCAATCTCAGCCAGTAGTATTGAAGATATCACCAACTACTAGTTATCTTTTCTATTGCCAGTTAATATTAGATGTGTGTATTTACTTAAGCCTGTGATCACACATTAAGAAGTCTGCATGTGATAATAAAAGAAGACCAATGAATATTTGATATGTGTTCGATATGAAGCAGACATCATTAGACACATCCATTCTGTTCTGTATTGATCAGCCAGAAAACGATCACCGTTTTTTCCCCCAGGATGACTAATGGTTAGGCATTGGCTGACAAAAAAACCACTAGTTAGGATAAATGTAAGAAGCATTAGAAATGGATGAATAGATGGCTTCTGCCATTGAGTAAAAGACAAGTGCAATTGATCTCACAGCCTGTTTTTTGTCAACCTTTACAATGTGACAGGCCTTCTTTCTTAACTGACAGAGTCACATCAGTTTTAATGGAACTGGAACCTTTTAAGATAAAAAAAAAAAAACTGGCTGTTATTATCTGACATAGGGTTCATATTTTATGGGGCATTTTTTTGTATTAATTTTATGTGTGTTTCATATACAGGATTTTGTCTGCAGTTCATACATGTTCTAGTTGGCATTATGGGACAAGATTGATTGATTGATGTTTTACGACGCACTCAAGATAATTTCACTTATATAGCAGCGTTGCCAGCTTCAGTTGGGTGGAAACTGAGCTCCTTACTTGGAGGGAACCCCCAACCTTCGGCGAGTATCTGGCAACTCTTGCACACAAGACGATCAAGAGAAAATTCCCACTCCTCATTTATGGAAGGCATGTGTCAGATTGAGGGACTATCACTCTAACTGACGAAGACACCGCAGGCATGTGTTGGATTGAGGGACTATCACTCTAACCGACAGAGCCATCAAGGCCTGTGTCGGACTGAGAGACTATCACTCTAACCGACAGAGCCACCGAGGCCTGTGTCGGATTGAGGGACTATCACTCTAACCGACAGAGCCATCGAGGCCTGTGTCGGACTGAGAGACTATCACTCTAACCGACAGAGCCATCGAGGCCTGTGTCGGACTGAGAGACTATCACTCTAACCGACAGAGCCACCGAGGCCTGTGTCGGACTGAGAGACTATCACTAACCGACTGAGCCAACAAGGCCTGTGCTGGACTGAGAAACTATCACTCTAACTGACAGAGCCACCGAGGCCCCCATATGGGGCAAGAGCAATGCTTCATAACCATGGAAGAAAAATAATCTACAAATGCATAAATTACAATCTACACAGATTTTCCCAGTCCCAATCATAGAAATTGAAATAAAGAAATGTCTTTTCTATTCTAATTTCTACCAGGGTATTTATTATAACATTTCATTGGGGGTCTTCCAAATAAATCTGTCTTGTGAGATACTTGACGTGTACTGGTTGGTTTGGAGTTTCATGCAATACGCCAAGAACACAGCCAAGTGAACTGTTTCTGAATTTTATAAAACTGATTACACTGCCTTATCATTCCAATATCATTTTTTTTGCTGACTTTGCAGATGCAGAAAGGAATTGTGAATTTGAATTGAATAATCTTTAAATTTCCATATTTTTCTTATTATTGTTTTGACTTTTGCAGGATAGGACAACATTTAGAAGGATTGTGCTCAAAAGTGCTTTTATTAAGCGTAAAATGTATGAAAATTTACTGGAATGTGTTCCGATGTTAAAGACCTTAGATGTAAGTAAACAAAATCAATAAGTATGTTTATATTTAGCTCAAAGGATATCCTCTCAAAACTTTGTCTATTTTAAGGGATATTTTCTTCTGCTTGCACTATGCTGTTAAAATACTCTAGAAATATCTTCAGTTGGCTGTTGATGGGTCTCTTATTCCACTCAAACCTAAGAACATTTTCTGAGTGGATTCCATTTGATCGCCCTTAGGCTTTGGGAAAGATGTGCGAGGTAACCATCGAAGCATTGGGGTTTCCTCTGGGCAACATGACCGGTTTCCTCCCCCACAAAATAATTCTTCAATAACTAATGGAATCATATTCATGTCTTACTGTCTCGTCCATTTGTTTGGTCTACTGCTGCGGCCTTCCAGGTTAAACAGTATAGATATTAATAGTTATTTCTGTTTACTAATGTTATATAATTGTTTGTCTAATAGGCATATGAAAGGATGAACGTAGCTGATGCTCTAGTATCTAAAACCTGTGAAGATGGAGAATGCATTTTACGACAGGTAAAATTTCCTTTTCATTTTTTTTACACACTCAAAAGTTTTCTATGCAATAATACCTCTCCGGTCATGGTGGTGGGCTAGTGTATTAACAACCGTCCTGACGAGCTAGGTGAAGGCTAATCAGCTTATTGATTTATACCATAATGCCTCTGTCTAAATCAGATGTGTGTTTGTTGTTGATGGAGATCACAAGCATAATGTGTGTTTGCTGTTGATGGAGATCACAAGCATAATGTGTGTTCGTTGATGGAGATCACAAGCATAATGTGTGTCTTGTTGTTGATGGAGATCACAAGCATAATGTGTGTTTGCTGTTGATGGAGATCACAAGCATAATGTGTTTGCTGTTGATGGAGATCTCAAGCATAATGTGTTTGTTGTTGATGGATATCACAGCATAATGTATGTTTGCTGTTGATGGAGATCACAAGCATAGTGTGTGTTCGTTGATGGAGATCACAAGCATAATGTGTGTCTTGTTGTTGATGGAGATCACAGGCATAATGTGTGTCTTGTTGTTGATGGAGATCACAAGCATAATGTATGTTTGCTGTTGATGGAGATCACAAGCATAATGTGTGTTTGATGTTGGAGATCACAAGCATAATGTGTGTTTGCTGTTGATGGAGATCACAAGCATAATGTATGTTTGCTGTTGATGGAGATCACAAGCATAATGTGTGTTCGTTGATGGAGATCACACGCATAATGTGTGTCTTGTTGTTGATGGAGATCACAAGCATAATGTGTGTTTGCTGTTGATGGAGATCACAAGCATAATGTGTTTGCTGTTGATGGAGATCTCAAGCATATTGTGTTTGTTGTTGATGGATATCACAGCATAATGTATGTTTGCTGTTGATGGAGATCACAAGCATAGTGTGTGTTCGTTGATGGAGATCACAAGCATAATGTGTGTCTTGTTGTTGATGGAGATCACAGGCATAATGTGTGTCTTGTTGTTGATGGAGATCACAAGCATAATGTATGTTTGCTGTTGATGGAGATCACAAGCATAATGTGTGTTTGATGTTGGAGATCACAAGCATAATGTGTGTTTGCTGTTGATGGAGATCACAAGCATAATGTATGTTTGCTGTTGATGGAGATCACAAGCATAATGTGTGTTTGATGTTGATGGAGATCACAAGCATAATGTGTGTTTGCTTGTTGATGGAGATCACAAGCATAATGTGTGTTTGCTTGTTGATGGAGATCACAAGCATAATGTGTGTGTGATGTTGATGGAGATCACAAGCATAATGTATGTTTGCTTGTTGATGGAGATCACAAGTATAATGTGTGTTTGCTGTTGGAGATCACAGGCATAATATGTGTTTGCTGTTGATGGAGATCACAAGCATAATGTGTGTTTGCTGTTGATGGAGATCACAAGCATAATGTGTGTTTGCTGTTGATGGAGATCACAAGCATAATGTGTTTGTTGTTGATGGAGATCACAAGCATAATGTGTGTTTGCTGTTGGAGATCACAGGCATAATATGTGTTTGCTGTTGATGGAGATCACAAGCATAATGTGTTTGTTGTTGATGGATATCACAGCATAATGTATGTTTGCTGTTGATGGAGATCACAAGCATAGTGTGTGTTCGTTGATGGAGATCACAAGCATAATGTGTGTCTTGTTGTTGATGGAGATCACAGGCATAATGTGTGTCTTGTTGTTGATGGAGATCACAAGCATAATGTATGTTTGCTGTTGATGGAGATCACAAGCATAATGTGTGTTTGATGTTGGAGATCACAAGCATAATGTGTGTTTGCTGTTGATGGAGATCACAAGCATAATGTATGTTTGCTGTTGATGGAGATCACAAGCATAATGTGTGTTCGTTGATGGAGATCACAAGCATAATGTGTGTCTTGTTGTTGATGGAGATCACAAGCATAATGTGTGTTTGCTGTTGATGGAGATCACAAGCATAATGTGTTTGCTGTTGATGGAGATCTCAAGCATAATGTGTTTGTTGTTGATGGATATCACAGCATAATGTATGTTTGCTGTTGATGGAGATCACAAGCATAGTGTGTGTTCGTTGATGGAGATCACAAGCATAATGTGTGTCTTGTTGTTGATGGAGATCACAGGCATAATGTGTGTCTTGTTGTTGATGGAGATCACAAGCATAATGTATGTTTGCTGTTGATGGAGATCACAAGCATAATGTGTGTTTGATGTTGGAGATCACAAGCATAATGTGTGTTTGCTGTTGATGGAGATCACAAGCATAATGTATGTTTGCTGTTGATGGAGATCACAAGCATAATGTGTGTTTGATGTTGATGGAGATCACAAGCATAATGTGTGTTTGCTTGTTGATGGAGATCACAAGCATAATGTGTGTTTGCTTGTTGATGGAGATCACAAGCATAATGTGTGTTTGATGTTGATGGAGATCACAAGCATAATGTATGTTTGCTTGTTGATGGAGATCACAAGTATAATGTGTGTTTGCTGTTGGAGATCACAGGCATAATATGTGTTTGCTGTTGATGGAGATCACAAGCATAATGTGTGTTTGCTGTTGATGGAGATCACAAGCATAATGTGTGTTTGCTGTTGATGGAGATCACAAGCATAATGTGTTTGTTGTTGATGGAGATCACAAGCATAATGTGTGTTTGCTGTTGGAGATCACAGGCATAATATGTGTTTGCTGTTGATGGAGATCACAAGCATAATGTGTGTTTGCTGTTGGAGATCACAGGCATAATATGTGTTTGCTGTTGATGGAAATCAAAAGCATAATGTGTGTTTGTTGTTGGAGGTCACAAGCATAATGTGTGTTTGCTGTTGGAGATCACAAGCATAGTGTGTGTCTGTTGTTGATGGAGATCACAAGCATAATGTGTTTGTTGTGGATGGAAATCACAAGCATAATGTGTTTGTTGTTGATGGGGATCACATTCAAAATGTGTGTTTGCTGTTGGGGATCACTAGCATAATGTGTGTTTGCTGTTGATGGAGATCACAAGCATAATGTGTGTTTGATGGTGTTGGAGATCACAAGCATAATGTGTGTTTGCTTGTTGTTGGAGATCACAAGCATAATGTGTGTTTGCTTGTTGTTGGAGATCACAAGCATAATGTGTGTTGGCTGTTGTTGGAGATCACTAGCATAATGTGTGTTTGCTGTTGGAGATCACAAGCATAATGTGTGTCTGTTGTTGTGGGAGACCACAAGCATAATGTGTGTTTGCTTGTTGATGGAGATCACAAGCATAATGTGTGTTTGCTTGTTGATGGAGATCACAAGTATAATGTGTGTTTGCTGTTGTTGGAGATCACTAGCATAATGTGTGTTTGATGTTGATCACTAGCATAATGTGTGTTTGATGTTGGAGATCACTAGCATAATGTGTGTTTGCTGTTGGTGCAGATCACAAGCATAATGTGTGTTTGCTGTTGATGAAGATCACAAGCATAATGTGTGTTTGCTGTTGGAGATCACAAGCATAATGTGTGTTTGCTGTTGGAGATCACTAGCATAATGTGTGTTTGCTGTTGATGGAGATCACAAGCATAATGTGTTTGATGTTGATGGAGATTACAAGCATACTGTGTGTTTGCTGTTGATGGGGATCACAAGTATAATGTGTGTTTGTTGTTGATGGAGATCACAAGCATAGTGTGTGTCTGTTTTTGATGGAGATCACAGGCATAATGTGTTTGTTGTTGATGGAGATCTCAAGCATAATGTGTGTTTGATGTTGATGGAGATCACAAGCATAATGTGTTTGTTGTTGATGGAGATCACAAGCATAGTGTGTGTTTGTTGTTGATGGAGATCACAAGTATAATGTGTTTGTTGTTGATGGAGATCACAAGCATAGTGTGTGTTTGCTGTTGATGGAGATCACAAGCATAATGTGTTTGATGTTGATGGAGATTACAAGCATACTGTGTGTTGGCTGTTGATGGGGATCACAAGTATAATGTGTGTTTGCTGTTGATGGAGATCACAAGCATAGTGTGTGTCTGTTTTTGATGGAGATCACAAGCATAATGTGTTTGTTGTTGATGGAGATCACAAGCATAATGTGTATTTGATGTTGATGGAGATCACAAGCATAATGTGTTTGTTGTTGATGGAGATCACAAGCATAGTGTGTGTTTGTTGTTGATGGAGATCACAAGTATAATGTGTTTGTTGTTGATGGAGATCACAAGCATAATGTGTGTTTGCTGTTGATGGAGATCACAAACATAATGTGTTTGCTCTTTGATGATTTGAAGTTAATCCTCTGGTAAAACTGTTTCTATCCTAGAACCTGTGCATAATCCGCACAGACATAAATGGACCCACATTTTAAGAGGGTTGTTTTAGGCGTCTGTATTACCTAAATAGAACACTAGAGACAGTTAGAGATGTAAGCTGCTCTCACGATTGCTTATCACAGTGACAGGAGGCTCGTGTATGACTCATGTATTATTCAGCCTCCAGGAAAATCACTTGGGCACTTTTCCTCAATGCTTAATTATTCTACTGCCTTCTAAAATCAACACGTTGCATACACTGGTTGTCCCTTAGCTGTCTGACTCAAATGGATTTGGTTACTTATGTATTTTTATTTTCTGATCTATGCATGTAGTGGGGCTTTCATATTTCTATGTATGCACTGTACTTCCTAGTGATAGTGATAATAAACTCTTTCTAAAATTCTTTATTGTACCTATGAGTACACAGTATGTTGTGAGCTCTAACCCACCATAAGCATCTTGGATCACAGATAACCCTTAGAGCTTCATTAACCATGTTTGCTGACCTAGCAAACACTAAGTATGCCAAATACTTAAGAGTTCTTAGAGTTCTATGGTCTGTGTAGCCTAATGTAGAAATTAGATTGGATGGGGTGGGTGAGCTTTTGGTTGGTTACTTACCATTCTCATCATATGATAAGTCTTCAGTGGTTGAGTGTGGCGTTAAGCCCCGACCAATCAGTCAATCATTAAAGCATAGATGGCCCTTACAGTACACCTAGGCTTGCTCTATGCCGGTCTCCAGAAACATCCATTTATTATTTGGTCTACCAGAGATACCTTGAAGAGCCTTGTATTGATGAAAACCCAGAAAACTTCTGTCTGTACAGTTCTGCTTAAGACTCCAGTCTAATGAAAACATAATACAGAGAATGCCAGCCTGTTTTAACCGATAGCCCATCTTATTCTTCCTGTTGATCTTTCCCCTGCCAGATGTAATGGCAATCAAAAGATCTGACAAGCTAAATACCATATTGTTTATTTATAAAGCACATGCGGTGGGTTTGACTGTTCAGGCAGATGGCTGTATTAGTAGAATGTTCTCTCCCCAATAAACTAACATCAACACTATATGCTATCACACCCCTCTTTACCAACATTCTAGGGTAACTTTCTTTTCCCTTTGTTTCCAGTTTTTGATGCATTTATAAACATTTTAGACACATGAACCCACATGTTACCATTTAACACACCTGTTGTGTTAGTGATGACTGAGGCATAAAAATAGATGTTTTACTCCGCACTCATCAAAATATAGTAGTTAGCTATCAATAATGAATGATTCATTAATTCATGTATTTCTAGACCATCAAGATTATTTCACTTATATTGGGGGGGGGGGGGGGGGGGGATGAGCTCTTTGCCTGAAAATAAACTCGACCTTCGGAGAGTATCTGGCTGATCACCCACATCAGGCGATCAAGTGAAAAACCCACTCAGTACAAAAATGAAAAAGCATAAATATAAAAGTTTGTGAGATACCTTGTATACATGTAGGTCTGTTTATTCATATGAAGCCATTTCGCTTATCAAAATTTTGTTTCCATGAGAAATTGTTGTAATTAGAAAAAGAAGCAGGCATCTGAAAGTTTGTTCTTCAGAATCTTCGTCATATTGCGTGAGGAAAATATCTTAAGCATTTTTCATGGTGTGAAATGCCTTTGAGTGTGTTAACTAATTATTCGGACATATGTTCAAAATGTCTGTATGTGTAAAAAGATAATTTGTCTGTTTACTGCATCCAAACAACAAGTGTTATAAGCAGGTACAAGTGTTGAAATAGTGACTGCACACAAATGCATATGCAAGTAATTCTACCTAGTGTGTGCACTGCATCCGAGTTTCTTTCTAATATCTAAGATCGATTCACACAACTCCTGTGATACTTGAAAAGCTTTAAATCTACATAGTGGCTTGAGTTGCCAAGTATAAGGAAAATTTCTTTGAAAGTACAAAATAAGAGCTTTATTAGCCATTAAGATGTACATTAAGGCAGTTTTGATAGCCCTCCCCCCCCCCCCAAAAAAAAAAAAACTAAACAAAAAACAATGAGCTTGAATATCCTGGCTATTTCAATTTTGTCTGTTATTAGTGCTGATGTTGGCTACCGACTATACCAATATTTTTTTGTAAGCCAAAATAAGTTCAAAACTATACTTTATCATACATTTTCGAGACTAGAAGCACTAAAAAGCTTGTGAATCATACGTCTTGAGAATAATAGCCAATTATTTCAACATTCTGTTTCAACCTCAAAATATCAACATTTTGGCAGCTCATGTCGCTTTAATCAATCCTTAATTTTGCATGTTTTACTTTCAGGGAGAAGAGGCAGATTGTATGTATTTTGTTGAAGATGGGGAGGTTAGAATAACAATACAGAGTAAGGTAAGCAAAATAACACTGTAAAGGTTTTCTATTAGTGTCAAATGTAATCACTTTGTAGTAGGTATTTGTTTCACACATTCTTAAATATCTGCTTAATGGCTTGGGTTTGCCATAAAACATCAATTAGTAGGCATACTTTAAGGAAACTAGTGTCCAAGTGTCCTTCAGGGCTGACTGTTTTTGGTATGTGTGATTTATGATTTTCCATTTAAGCCATACTAACCATTAGCAAATGGATTCCCTTATTGCCTGAAGTTCAAGGCCTACATGACTTATATGGCTTTGTCTGAATTTCACAAACTGAAAGAGAAATTTGAATTCTGTGTGTAAATTATGATAGAAATGTCACTTTATTTTAAAGGAGTAACAAACTATTAAAACTCCATATGTATACATATGAAATGATGAATGAACTACTCACTGACAATGTGAACTGTTTATGTACAGACTGTATTGCGAATTGAAGTATTGTGTAATCTGATAGCTGTCTCTCCCTTCCTGAAGAAAATGAATGATTCTTTTGAAAGATTTCCTAATGAAGCAGTTGTCATATGAGCTTTATATATGCTCTAATTAGCAGGTATTCTAAGTGAAAATCCTGGATATTGTTGTGTCAATTAGAACTGCCTCCTGAGTTGTGTGATAGTATATGTATCATGTGACTTATCTCCATGTTCTCTTGTAGAATGAACCAGGAACTGAAGTAGAAGTAAAGAGATGCTGTAAAGGATCATATTTTGGAGGTAATTGGTTTTTATGGTTTCCTTTTCTCTCTGAGTTACGTGCTGCCATTAGGGTGCTTAATTTACAACCATATCCTGTGTTTTCATGTCACCATAGCAACAATAGAATGGTATTACATCATTGGACATGGAAACTCCTCAAGTCTCCTATTCATGAATTAATTGTGAATGGCAAAATTATCAAGAGAGCAATAAATTTATGTCCTATAACAATATTTACCATCTAGACAGACATAAATTGCCAAAAATTGTATGCATTTCAGTGAAACAGTTAAATGACTTAAATTGCTCTTAAAGTATTCAATAGAAACTTAATTGATACCTCAGCAGTTTATAGATTTTCTCTATTCATCACACTATCCCTTACTTCCAACAGACTTTATAGAAACTTAACTTTTCAGCATGTACATCTACATGTATGTAGGCCTATTAGTTTTTGGATAATTCTGCAACACATTGTCCACAGAAGAAAAAAAAAATGATAATAATTTGAAAGGGTTGCCAAGTAACCTGCACAGTTACCATATAATTAAAAATAATCTTGAACGGTGTAAAAGATCAAACAATCGTCAGCTTCTATAAAAATATATCTGAAATAGTTAATATTTCAAAATTGTCAAAGTGACATAAGCGTAATATGTCTTGAATGGTAGAGACTGTTTCCTTCACTAAATTATCTTCTGTTACTTTTCAGAACTAGCTTTGGTAACACACAAACCAAGGGCAGCTTCTGCAATTTCAGTGGGGCAAACCAAATTAGCAGGTTAGTCTCTATTCTAACTGTATTCCCCTGATATACTACTGTTTACCAAATTCTGAGACATAAACAAACAAAGAATTGATGAGAAATGTGGAAAACCAATGGGTGACTTTCTTGAAAACCATAAAATCCATTACCTTTAATTTTAGCTATTTATGTAGGGGGTTTTTGTTTTGGTATTTCTATTTCATCTTGTGTGTATTTTTATACCTTTACCTTGATTTCCTGGCTTGTGTGAGATTGTATGGCCATAATTGAGTCATTAGTTTGTAAAGCCTTGTGCTAGCTCTTTGTAGACAGTCTGAAATGACTGCCCACTAATAGGTTTCCTTCTACCTCACACAAATTACATTTTCCAAAGCTGATGGAACTTTTACGGGCACTTATATTGATGCAAGAAATTTGCCCATGAAGATAGTGGGTGGTAGTTTAACAGCTGACTTCCACATTTCCTATACTTAACTCATAAAAACTGAGAACTTGATGCAATTTTTTGTTTGTTTGGTGTCTTTTTCTACATCAATTTTGAACCAATTTCCCACATTCAGTAAGTTTAATGCCTGGCTATTGAAATCATTGCTGCTGATCTTGGATAGAATTATTAACAGATGCATGGTATCTGATCTCTGACAGACTTTTGAATAGATGCCTGGTTTGTGATCACTGATAGAGTTGTGAACAGACATCTGCTTTCTGATCCCTGATAGAGTTGTGAACAGACGTCTGGTTTGTGATCACTGATAGAGTTATGAACAGACGTCTGGTTTCTGATTCCTGATAGAGTTGTGAACAGACGTCTGGTTTCTGATCCCTGATAGAGTTGTGAACAGACATCTGGTTTGTGATCACTGATAGAGTTGTGAACAGACGTCTGGTTTGTGATCACTGATAGAGTTGTGAACAGACGTCTGGTTTGTGATCACTGATAGAGTTGTGAACAGACGCCTGGTTTCTGATTCCTGATAGAGTTGTGAACAGACGTCTGGTTTGTGATCACTGATAAAGTTGTGAACAGACGCCTGGTTTCTGATTCCTGATAGAGTTGTGAACAGACGTCTGGTTTGTGATCACTGATAGAGTTGTGAACAGACGCCTGGTTTCTGATTCCTGATAGAGTTGTGAACAGACGTCTGGTTTGTGATCACTGATAGAGTTGTGAACAGACGTCTGGTTTCTGATCCCTGATACAGTTGTGAACAGACGTCTGGTTTGTGATCCCTGATAGAGTTATGAACAGACGTCTGCTTTCTGATCACTGATAGAGTTGTGAACAGACATCTGGTTTGTGATCACTGATAGAGTTGTGAACAGACGTCTGGTTTCTGATCCCTGATAGAGTTGTGAACAGACGTCTGGTTTCTGATCCCTGATAGAGTTGTGAACAGACATCTGGTTTGTGATCACTGATAGAGTTGTGAACAGACGTCTGGTTTCTGATCCCTGATAGAGTTGTGAACAGACGTCTGGTTTCTGATCCCTGATACAGTTGTGAACAGACGTCTGGTTTGTGATCCCTGATAGAGTTATGAACAGACGTCTGCTTTCTGATCACTGATAGAGTTGTGAACAGACATCTGGTTTGTGATCACTGATAGAGTTGTGAACAGACGTCTGGTTTCTGATCCCTGATAGAGTTGTGAACAGACGTCTGGTTTCTGATCCCTGATAGAGTTGTGAACAGACATCTGGTTTGTGATCACTGATAGAGTTGTGAACAGACGTCTGGTTTCTGATCCCTGATAGAGTTGTGAACAGACTTCTGCTTTCTGATCACTGATAGAGTTGTGAACAGACGTCTGGTTTGTGATCCCTGATAGAGTTATGAACAGACGTCTGCTTTCTGATCACTGATAGAGTTGTGAACAGACATCTGGTTTGTGATCACTGATAGAGTTGTGAACAGACGTCTGGTTTCTGATCTCTGATAGAGTTGTGAACAGACGTCTGGTTTGTGATCACTGATAGAGTTGTGAACAGACGCCTGGTTTCTGATTCCTGATAGAGTTGTGAACAGACGTCTGGTTTGTGATCACTGATAAAGTTGTGAACAGACGCCTGGTTTCTGATTCCTGATAGAGTTGTGAACAGACGTCTGGTTTGTGATCACTGATAGAGTTGTGAACAGACGCCTGGTTTCTGATTCCTGATAGAGTTGTGAACAGACGTCTGGTTTGTGATCACTGATAGAGTTGTGAACAGACATCTGGTTTCTGATCCCTGATACAGTTGTGAACAGACGTCTGGTTTCTGATCTTTGATAGAGTTGTGAACAGACGTCTGCTTTCTGATCACTGATAGAGTTGTGAACAGACGTCTGGTTTGTGATCCCTGATAGAGTTATGAACAGACGTCTGCTTTCTGATCACTGATAGAGTTGTGAACAGACATCTGGTTTGTGATCACTGATAGAGTTGTGAACAGATGTCTGGTTTCTGATCCCTGATAGAGTTGTGAACAGACGTCTGGTTTCTGATCCCTGATAGAGTTGTGAACAGACATCTGGTTTGTGATCACTGATAGAGTTGTGAACAGACGTCTGGTTTCTGATCCCTGATAGAGTTGTGAACAGACTTCTGGTTTGTGATCACTGATAAAGTTGTGAACAGACGCCTGGTTTCTGATTCCTGATAGAGTTGTGAACAGACGTCTGGTTTGTGATCACTGATAGAGTTGTGAACAGACGCCTGGTTTCTGATTCCTGATAGAGTTGTGAACAGACATCTGGTTTGTGATCACTGATAGAGTTGTGAACAGACGTCTGGTTTCTGATCCCTGATAGAGTTGTGAACAGACTTCTGGTTTGTGATCACTGATAAAGTTGTGAACAGACGCCTGGTTTCTGATTCCTGATAGAGTTGTGAACAGACGTCTGGTTTGTGATCACTGATAGAGTTGTGAACAGACGCCTGGTTTCTGATTCCTGATAGAGTTGTGAACAGACGTCTGGTTTGTGATCACTGATAGAGTTGTGAACAGACGTCTGGTTTCTGATCCCTGATACAGTTGTGAACAGACGTCTGGTTTCTGATCCTTGATAGAGTTGTGAACAGACGTCTGCTTTCTGATCACTGATAGAGTTGTGAACAGACGTCTGGTTTGTGATCCCTGATAGAGTTATGAACAGACGTCTGCTTTCTGATCACTGATAGAGTTGTGAACAGACATCTGGTTTGTGATCACTGATAGAGTTGTGAACAGACGTCTGGTTTCTGATCCCTGATAGAGTTGTGAACAGACGTCTGGTTTCTGATCCCTGATAGAGTTGTGAACAGACATCTGGTTTGTGATCACTGATAGAGTTGTGAACAGACGTCTGGTTTCTGATCCCTGATAGAGTTGTGAACAGACTTCTGGTTTCTGATCCCTGATAGAGTTGTGAACAGACGTCTGGTTTCTGATCCCTGATAGAGTTGTGAACAGACATCTGGTTTGTGATCACTGATAGAGTTGTGAACAGACGTCTGGTTTCTGATCCCTGATAGAGTTGTGAACAGACTTCTGGTTTCTGATCCCTGATAGAGTTGTGAACAGACATCTGGTTTGTGATCACTGATAGAGTTGTGAACAGACATCTGGTTTGTGATCACTGATAGAGTTGTGAACAGACGTCTGGTTTCTGATCCCTGATAGAGTTGTGAACAGACTTCTGGTTTCTGATCCCTGATAGAGTTGTGAACAGACATCTGGTTTGTGATCACTGATAGAGTTGTGAACAGACTTCTGGTTTCTGATCCCTGATAGAGTTGTGAACAGACTTCTGGTTTGTGATCACTGATACAGACCCCTAGCTAGACGTATTTGGCATGGCGCAGCGCCACGCCCGCTCTCTAGTGCGCCACGCATGCCCCTCTTGTGCGCCACGCATGCCCTGGCAAGTACCACGTATGCCCTTGCATGGTAGCCCAATAAAACATCAACAGCACTAACGTAACGCTCAACAAAGGATGGTGATTTTGTTTACAGGCTTTTGAATAGAACCGTGGTTGTCAGCGGTCGTTTTTACCGGAACGTTCAACGATATGGGAGTACTTAGTTTTCTCGTCCTGAGAAAGGGCTTATCAGCCGACGCGAGAAATTGCAGTATGCCTACCCCAGCACGCCTTGTTGATTTACAACCCTCGCAATTTACCACGGCAATCGGCAATGGCGCAGAGATTGCCGTCGTAAAACTGCTTTTCCGCAGCAATCAAAAATACCGCAGACGAAGTCACTATAATTTTTTTTGTTTCGAAAAAACTGTCCAGCAAGAACCGGTGATCGCTGCCCGTGATCGCTGCCCGTGATCGTTTTACCGCCACTGTAGGAGATGTTTTCGACGAAGTCCGCGACTTACGTGACAACGCTGTGTACTTGAAAACGAGGCTCTCGTTCATGAATCGTCTGCCGTCTGAAATTACCGCTTTTAACATAACTGAAGTCCGGCGATTGCTGTGGTTCCCCTTGTTCCTCTGGTCATTTCATGAAAAATATCATAGGGAGTATACAGATTTGCCGATTTTTATACCACGCTCAAAAAGATGCAGTTTCATCCAATTTCCATATGGAAACTGACTACCGATCTTCAGCGGCGCATTCCGTGTGTCTTTTGCTTTGTAGAATATGACCCAGGCTGTGCGACAAAACTGACATTTGTTGTTCTTAACTACTTACAGTACATTGTAGGTAGTGTTACTGAAAACGAACTTGAATCTTTGACAGAAGCTGCTATACGTTATACAACTACAAGTAGTTTATAAAGTACTGCAATACATGTGACCCGTGGGATACACAAATAAGAAAAATGCCAACTTTTTTTTTTTTGCCGCGGTAAAAATCTGAATTGCGAGGGTATCATCAGAGGCAAAACTGACTTGCTATGTTTACTGTCTGTCCTGCTATCACACATAGATTCGACCGTAGTGTAAAAAAGTTAACGGAACGGGATAATAAATTAGGTCTACATATTACTTCAACATGTCTGAAAATAGTGACCTCATTCACCGTAATAATTTACCAGGGAAAAGTGCCTAACATCAAGCACTGCACAGTCTTCAAATGGTGGATAGGATTCACTCAAATAAAAGAAGTTAATTATAGAATTTAGTCCCCTGCCTTGACACAGAAAGCTGCCATAGCCAAAGGTATTCAGTTGAATCGATTTTACAGCAACAACAACAACACGATCCTCTTTATCAAATGAAATCGTGTTACAGTTGGAGTTTAAGGAAAACAAAAAAGACACACACAAACACATTAGAAATTGTACAAAATACTAGAAATAGAGGATAGTTTGGAACATTTTGAAAGAAATTTGACAGTTTCATTACAATTAGTTTTGGATTGTTTTTATTGGATTGTTACACCGACCGCCAAGTTCAGCAAACGCTGTCTACAGCCAGTCAATGTAACATTCGCAGTGTCAAACTTCATTTAAAACTTGAATTTGTAGTACTAATAATTTTCTGATAAAAACTGCCTAAGGCAACTTAGCATTAATGATACATTGCAAAAAATACCCTACTAGAATTATGCCTATAAAAATTAAATAGATATAAAATGGCATGAGCTGCCGAAATTCACACTTTTTTCATAATTTCTGATGGTCACGACAGTAAGAGGCTTTAAAGGCCATCGAAAAACTAAATGATTGGCGTTGGTATGAGGAAAATCCATACAGTATGTGCCCTGTACGAACAGAAAACGTGTTCGAAAAGTAGCAAAATTTAAATAACCGGGACGACCATTCATTCATTCTAAGTCAAAGTTAGTTCAAAACAATACTTTATCGTACATTTTTGAGACTAGAAGCACTAAAAAGCTTCTGAATTATACGTCTTGAGAAAAATAGCCGATAATTTCAACATTCTGTGTTTACGTCAAAATATCAACATTTTGGCAGCTCATGCCCCTTTAAAAAAGGGACTTGCATTTTTAATTTCATAAAGTGGATTACACAATTATGCTATTGCCATACATTCCCTATTCTTGTTATTATCCCAGCTGAAATGGCTTAAAAAGTTTAAGGTTTAAGGTTTAAGGTTAGACCAAAACATTGAACCTAATGAAAAACCTACTACCCGGTAGTGTAATTTTTTTTTTCCTAGAAGTAAAATTGAATAAGAATCAATCTGCGTGTAAGTGGCTATCAGTTTTGTAAATTTCACTACCATATAAATTAAGACGTTCAGTGAGACGCTCAGACCAAATGAAGTAATCGACGATCAGGTGCCCCTTTTTCTCAAAGTGCCCTTTTTTTTGGACAGCACCCTGCCCCTCCCAAATCCTAGCTAGGGGTCTGCTGATAGAGTTGTGAACAGACGTCTGGTTTCTGATCCTTGATAGAGTTGTGAACAGACGTCTGGTTTGTGATCCCTGATAGAGTTGTGAACAGACGTCTGGTTTGTGATCCCTGATAGAGTTGTGAACAGACGTCTGGTTTGTGATCCCTAATAGAGTTGTGAACAGACGTCTGGTTTGTGATCCCTAATAGAGTTGTGAACAGACGTCCGGTTTGTGATCCCTGATACAGTTATGAATAGACGTCTGCTTTTTGATGCCTGATAGAGTTGTGAACAGACATCTGGTTTGTGATCCCTAATAGAGTTGTGAACAGACATCTGGTTTGTGATCACTGATAGAGTTGTGAACAGACGTCTGGTTTGTGATCCCTAATAGAGTTGTGAACAGACGTCTGGTTTGTGATCACTGATAGAGTTGTGAACAGACGTCTGGTTTGTGATCACTGATAGAGTTGTGAACAGACGTCTGGTTTGTGATCACTGATAGAGTTGTGAACAGACGTCTGCTTTTTGATGCCTGATAGAGTTGTGAACAGACGCCTGGTTTCTGATTCCTGATAGAGTTGTGAACAGACGTCTGCTTTCTGATCACTGATAGAGTTGTGAACAGACGTCTGGTTTGTGATCACTGATAGAGTTGTGAACAGACGTCTGGTTTGTGATCACTGATAGAGTTGTGAACAGACGTCTGGTTTCTGATCCCTGATAGAGTTGTGAACAGACGTCTGGTATGTGATCACTGATAGAGTTGTGAAAAGACGTCTGGTTTCTGATCACTGATAGAGTTGTGAACAGACATCTGGTTTGTGATCCTTGATAGAGTTGTGAACAGACGTCTGCTTTCTGATCCCTGATACAGTTGTCAACAGACGTCTGGTTTGTGATCACTGATAGAGTTGTGAACAGACACCTGGTTTGTGATCACTGATAGAGTTGTGAACAGACGTCTGGTTTCTGATCCCAGATAGAGTTGTGAACAGACGTCTGGTTTGTGATCCCTGATAGAGTTGTGAACAGACGTCTGCTTTCTGATCACTGATAGAGTTGTGAACAGACGTCTGGTTTCTGATCGCTTTTAGAGTTTAAAATAGTCTGGTTTTTGATCCTTTGCTTTCAGACTAACCAGTGTAAAAACTAGAACTCTCATAATGTAGGCTTAAGTCATCAATCAATATCAGGTCAGGGGTTACCTTTGGCCATGTGGCCTGATTTTATCCCATAAACCTGGAAATGCTTAGAGGTTTCTTGAAAGGTATGGAGTCATTATGTATAAAAGTGCAATATGTTTGATAATTAACCTGATGGTAACCACAGAGTTGTTCCATGTACAAGGCTAGTTTCCATGGGGACAGGAATGCTTGCTGATTGAAGCGATAAGGAGAATTAGTGGGTTGTAATGTCTCCAGCTTAAAAATATTCATTGAGGTCTTTACAAAAAACCTGGATCAATACCAGTGGCCTGTTGTTTATGATTACTGTTTCTATGTCAGCCATTCGATTAAGTTCAACGAGCTAATTTTCCTAGCGAGAAATACCATAAATGTAATTATGTGACACAAAACCGCTTCCTGATTTCCTTTTCACTTGATGTGACGTTGAAATGACTGCTGATTTCTGTATGGAGAACGTCAGTGGTAAGCTCAGGGCAGTCATTGTGAATAACCCAGTCATTAATATCCTGGTCATTGTCAACTGTCCTGCAAATACTATCCCTAGGGACTGTGAAGGGTGTGTAATAATAGAGAAGTCGGGGGTATCTAAACCCTTGACTGAGTTCTGACATCCTCTCACATTCACTAACCATTCTACCAACATACTCAACCAGTTCCCTCATTTCTCTTCTTATTTCCTTCAATTATCTCAACTACTTTTTCCAAATTCGTATTTTTTACAAATAGTTCAATAGATTGTGTGATTTTGTTTTCATTGTCAAGGCTATTGTTTACACCTGGTAAGAGTCAAACTGTCCATTTAGCTGTTTAATAAATGTCTTTGATTGTTAAGATAGCTTCATAGGTTGACCTGCTGTGGTTTGACATTTAAAGTATTGATTTTATACTGTTCATAGAGCTAAATTAACAGATAAATGTCTAGTTATTTCTGAACACTTAATGATGATTTCTAACTGTAAATCTACTTAATATGTATTAAAAACATAATCTTGAAACAAAATAATCTTCATGTAAGGTCTTTGCGTGTCAAAGAAAATAGGCATATCTTCTCTCACCAATCAAAAATATCTTCTTATTTGACATCGTAATTGATTTTGAGCTTTGTCATTTATACCATTCGGAAAGATGCACTGGCACAGCGTTGGTCAGGTATGACTTCACAACGCAGAGTCTGAGAATGTGCTTATCATATGTCAACTTTGACACCACTGCGATAAGCTAATTAATTTCTTAAGAGGTCATAGAGAGAAAAAGAATGCCTTACATTTTGTATCTCATTTTCTTTTTAGCTGAGTTTGTATAGAGTGCATGTTTTTAAACAAATTTATTACAAAAGAAACTTGCCATTTATCCTTAAAGTCATTGGTGTTATTCAGAATGAGATAATGCCCCTTGTGTTTCTGTTTTTGTCACCTGTATTAACATGTACCATATTGCTACTCTGTGGTTCTTAGTGGCCCTTTATATGGGATAATATAGACATTATCACTACTGTATAGAAATGTACAGACCTTCTTGCTAAGATGGGGGCCTCCGTGGCGCAGTAGGTAGAGCGTTGGACGCTCAATCCGAACAGCCTTCCACCAATGAGTCGCGGGATCGAATCCCACTCAGTCCAAAAATTGGGAAATTTTCTGACTGGGGTTTACTCGAACGACTTATCTGGGATGTTTGCCAGTTACCAGCGGAAGGTCGTGGGTTTCCTCCGGGCACAGACCCCGGTTTCCTCCCACAATAAAACTGGCAATGCCGTCATATAAGTGAAATAATCTTGAGCGTGGCGTAAAACACCAAACAATCAATCAATCTTGCTAAGATATATCAAATTTTCTGTTTATCAACTGAGTCTTTGCTCTGTGTGAATTATTCGTGTTCTCTACAGCTAAGTTTGATGCTTTACTTAGTGTTAGTATTTTGTCAAATACATGTTAAAACCCTCAAACACTTGAATAGACCTAAAATTTAATGACATCCCTTGAACACCAGGAATTGTATTGTGAGGTATTAAAGAGGTCTTTATTGGAACTGATTGCCTTGTTACAAGCACTTGAAGGCGAAGCAACATTACTTTTCTGTGTAAAGTATCTTCCGTCCCCCATGATGATTCCCTCAAACTAGGCTTTTTTAGACCACCATGATCTCATGGTGGTCTTATCAAATCGCTTTTTGTCCGTGGTCCGTGGTCCGTGGTCCGTGGTCCGTCGTCCGTCGTCCGTCGTCCGTCGTCTGTCGTCTGTCGTCTGTCGTCCGTCTTCCGTCGTCCGGTGTCTGTAAACTTTTCTTGTGATCGCGATTCCAAGAGAACTACTGGTCGGATTTTCATCAAATTTTACAGACATGTTCTCCTTATGGTCTAGTTGTGCAACATCTATTTTGTTTGCTCATTTGCATATTGAAATGGCCGCTGGCGGCCATTTTGTGATTTTTACCTACATAGTTTGTGATCGCGGAATCTAGAAAACCTTCAGGCCGATCTTGATGAAATGTTTTTTGTTTTGGTTCCCCATATGGTCTAGTTGTGCAACATCTATTTTTCTGAGCTCATTTGCATATTAAAATGGCTGCTAGGCGACCATTTTGTTTTTCTATTTTTTATCACTTTTCTTTCTTGTGACCGCGATTCCAAGAGAAGTCCTAGTCGGATCTTCTTTAAATTTAACACGCACGTTCCTCCTATGGTCTAGTTGTGCAACATTTATTTCTTTTGCTCATTTGCATATCAAAATGGCCGCTAGGCGACCATTTTGTTTTTCTACTTTTTATCACTTTTCTCCTAAAGTAATCAGAGGATCTTCGTAAAACTTTGTACGCAGGTTAACCCTATGGCCTCGTTGCGTACTATGTATTTTTTTTGCTCATTTGCATATTAAAATGGCCGCTGGGCGACCATTTTGTTTTTCTTCTTTTTGTCACTTTTCTCCTAAAGTAAAGAAAGGCTAGGATTTTCGTAAACTAATTTACGCATGTTAGCCCTATGGTCTCGTTGCACACTATGCACTTTTTTGGTCATTTGCATATTCAAAATGGCGGCCACTGGCCATTATTTTTTTATCACTGTTCTAAAGTAATGAAAGGATGTTCGTAAAATGTTATTCGCAGGTTAACCCTTTGGCCTTGTTATGCACTCGCTGCTCATTTGCATATCCAAAATGGCGGCCGGTAGCTTTTTCTGTGATTTCTATCTACATAGTTTGTGATCGCGGACTCAACTAAACTACCAGGCGGATCTTGATGAATTTTTTTTGTGTTGCTTCCTCATATGGTCAAGTTATGAAACATGTATTTTTTTCGTCGTTGACGTTTTCATTTAACACATTCGGTACCGCTGTCGCCATTTGGCGTTAGAGTGCTAGCCTGCTTCATTACCGAAGACATCGTATGGCGACAGCAGAAAAGTCGGCTAAAACCCCACTGACGCTGTATGGTTATTTTTTCTTACAACTTCAACTGATTTTGAAAATGCACAAATAAAATCACATGTTGCATCTGTTGGTTGCTTTGTGTTTTGTTTTGCCAATCAATCAAACGGTTAAAGAGGTTTAATTTACTTAAACGGACGCGCAATTCACTGATAACTTCCAACTTGTCTAGGTGAGAACGGACACTTCAAGCATACGTATATAACAAGAAAATGTTAAATTTGACAATAAAAGCTTGTGGAATTCCTTATATTTACAGCTTCAGATCTTAATATATATTTCCTTGTCTCCAATATACTGACAGTGAGTGAGATATTTAAATATATATGATTAAAAAGTGCTAAAATCGGGATGTGAAATTAGCTAGTGCGAGTTCCCGCTGTCAATCACAGGGCCCCTACCAGGCATTTTAAAAGCATGGCCCAGTTAAAGACAAATAAGCTATTTTTGGCACTGAGGACGTTATTTTGGAATTTCCTAGTCCAGAGTAGTGGAAAAAAGGCATTTATCGGAGCTTTATTAAACCTCAGAGTGAAATTGCAATCCTCGTCTCATTTTAAAACGTATCAAAATCGACCCCTTTCAGATTTCCAAGGGCGACTATAAGAAACAGAACTTTATATTATCTATGCATGTTGCCGGCCGTCACGGCTTGTTCGAAGTCGGTAAAATGGCCTTCTCGAGTTTGGATTTTAAACGCCTAAATTCTTTCCAAAAATGTAACAATAATAAATATTTTTAAAGGAGAGTGTTTCCTAAGACACTTAAGAAGATCCATATGGTATTTTTCGGAGTCTGAAAGGAAGGAATATTTCAAAATGAAATGAAATACACGGCAACGTACAATCACTATTTTGCCGATCGAATTTGCATTCAGGCAGCTATGTAAAACAACTGACTTCGCAATTGTAAATGCTATTTACCAATAAAGTAACTGAAATGTTTTTATTCAATCATATATTTATATCAAATCGTGCATGAAGATTTTTTTATAAGTTTCTGAACGATTTCTGAACGAATCGGGACATTTTTGGCCATTAATTTTTAAACTGACTTTCGTCATGTTTAAATTTGTACTCATCAGACGAGTGATACGTCGCCCGTTCTTCACTTTTCACGGGCTATTTTTGACAGATATACATTATCTTTTGATTTGTAAACAAACACTCAATGCATCTTGGTAACATGTGTACAATCGTTTTGGATTTTGTAAATTTTAATTGTGTACAGGACTCAAACAAGCGATATCACTGACTGGCCTGTGTGCAAGTACATATAGCTCCGGTAAGTAGCGTTAATGTGCGGCCTCCTTGAAGAAAGTTGGTTTTGAGTTTTCAGATAACAGCCACTATCTACCGAAGAAACTTTGTTCTTGTCCAGCCACCCACTAACTGAAGAAATAAATTTCACATATCAAATTTGCGATCCGTTTATAAGCAGCCTCACTTTCTGATAGTGTTCTATGGTGGGCTAAGATCAGTTCACTGATCTCTTGTTATAAAATGAAGAGGTTTTGTAATTCCTTAATTTTTCTTATTCGGTTTTTGCTCCTGCTGAAAAATTGGTTTCATATGGAGTTAATTTCTTAACAGACTAAACATCGTCATCCCCAAAATACAGTCAGAGATTTTACTTATTTGGCTTTCTTAAAGTCTGTTTCACAAAGTGGTGATCATAAGTTTATTGTCCTGTCTCACCATACTGTATAGAAGGTTGCTATGACAAATAATAAGAGCTTGTGCTGTGCGGCTTCAAGAAATGAACTCCTGATTTTAGCTGTTTATTTCACATCTTATGTGGCACAATATTGGTCATATCTACAGAAAGTGTTATGACTCAGTAACTCAGGTGATAGAGTAGATGTCTATCAGTCTGACACAGCCCTTCCGTCGATGGATCGTCGGTTTCGGTTCCACTCAGTCCATAAAACCTATCACGCTGCCATACATGGGAAATAATCTTGAGTGAAAAAAACATGAATCAATCCTTTCAGAAGGAACAGGCACACAGATTGGTGACTTCCATGTTTAATTTATTGTTAAGGGATTTTAACAATTTGAAGCTGTCCTCCTAGGAAAGATTTTTTGTTTCGTGTGTAAATATATTGGAATTATTTTGTTCAAACATTTTTTTAAAAGTACCTTGTCTACCAAAGCTGTTTACAGTGACCATTATTTGATTATAAGAAACCAGGAATCTGGATTTTACTTTCAAGAACAATTAAACACTTTAGTATTGATTAGTATAGATACTGTGTTGTAGGACAGTTGAATCCATATCAAAAGTATTTATTTCTTATTTACAAAGACTTGAAATCTTGTCCTTATCAAGCCCTTTATTCACACACCCTAGTGTAAAACTGTACCCTGGCTTTATTCAGATGCACTGTGAATGTGTTTTTTCTCCCTGTTGCCTGAGGTGAGATGTATTGATTCATAAAGCTTGTGTTACAGGGCCAGAAGTAATTGGGCTGTTGGTGTAGACTGGTTAAGTGGGGATTAACATTGTGTTTTTGTTTGCAGAAGGACATGGAATCCCCACTGACATGAATCTGTCTGAGAACCGTCATCCCATCATTAACATTACTTATAACACATCCTCCACCACCTGTATCAACATACTACCTTATATGACCAGTCTCTAATGGAACTGTCATACACTCAGCTTGGTTTTGTTTGCAATGAAGCAGGTTTTATCCCCTCATTCAGGAGTCCGTGAAGAATCACTGCCCTCCTCACTCACTAACAGATATACACATTTTGTATAAATTCATACCTCCAATACACAATACATCATTGCACTTCAGGGGACACGGTGGCTCAGCTGGTTAGGGTGATAGTCCCTCAGTCCGACACAGTCCTCGCTGGCTCAGTCAGTTTGAGTGATAGTCCCTCAGTCCGACACAGGCCTCGGTGGCTCAGCTGGTTAGGGTGATAGTCCCTCAGTCCGACACAGTCCTCGCTGGCTCAGTCAGTTTGAGTGATAGTCCCTCAGTCCGACACAGTCCTCGCTGGCTCAGTCAGTTTGAGTGATAGTCCCTCAGTCCGACACAGGCCTCGCTGGCTCAGTCAGTTTGAGTGATAGTCCCTCAGTCCGACACAGTCCTCGCTGGCTTAGTCAGTTTGAGTGATAGTCTCTCAGTCTGACACAGTCCTCGCTGGCTCAGTCAGTTTGAGTGATAGTCCCTCAGTCCGACACAGTCCTCGCTGGCTCAGTCAGTTTGAGTGATAGTCCCTCAGTCCGACACAGGCCTCGCTGGCTCAGTCAGTTTAAGTGATAGTCCCTCAGTCCGCCACAGTCCTCGCTGGCTCAGTCAGTTTGAGTGATAGTCCCTCAGTCCGACACAGTCCTCGCTGGCTCAGTCCGACACGGGCCTCACTGGCTCAGTCAGTTTGAGTGATAGTCCCTCAGTCCGACACAGGCCTCGCTGGCTCAGTGGATTAGAGTAATAGTCCCTCAGACCGACACAGGCCTCGCTGGCTCAGTGGATTAGAGTAATAGTCCCTCAGACCGACACAGGCCTCGCTGGCTCAGTGGATTAGAGTAATAGTCCCTCAGACCGACACGGGCCTCGCTGGCTCAGTGGATTAGGGTGATAGTCCCTCAGTCCGACACAGTCCTCGCTGGCTCAGTCAGTTTGAGTGATAGTCCCTCAGTCCGACACAGGCCTCGGTGGCTCAGCTGGTTAGGGTGATAGTCCCTCAGTCCGACACAGTCCTCGCTGGCTCAGTCAGTTTGAGTGATAGTCCCTCAGTCCGACACAGTCCTCGCTGGCTCAGTCAGTTTGAGTGATAGTCCCTCAGTCCGACACAGGCCTCGCTGGCTCAGTCAGTTTGAGTGATAGTCCCTCAGTCCGACACAGTCCTCGCTGGCTTAGTCAGTTTGAGTGATAGTCTCTCAGTCTGACACAGTCCTCGCTGGCTCAGTCAGTTTGAGTGATAGTCCCTCAGTCCGACACAGTCCTCGCTGGCTCAGTCAGTTTGAGTGATAGTCCCTCAGTCCGACACAGGCCTCGCTGGCTCAGTCAGTTTAAGTGATAGTCCCTCAGTCCGCCACAGTCCTCGCTGGCTCAGTCAGTTTGAGTGATAGTCCCTCAGTCCGACACAGTCCTCGCTGGCTCAGTCAGTTTGAGTGATAGTCCCTCAGTCCGACACAGGCCTCGCTGGCTCAGTCAGTTTGAGTGATAGTCCCTCAGTCCGACACAGTCCTCGCTGGCTCAGTCAGTTTGAGTGATAGTCCCTCAGTCCGACACGGGCCTCGCTGGCTCAGTCAGTTTGAGTGATAGTCCCTCAGTCCGACACAGGCCTCGCTGGCTCAGTGGATTAGAGTAATAGTCCCTCAGACCGACACAGGCCTCGCTGGCTCAGTGGATTAGAGTAATAGTCCCTCAGTCCGACACAGGCCTCGCTGGCTCAGTCAGTTTGAGTGATAGTCCCTCAGACCGACACGGGCCTCGCTGGCTCAGTGGATTAGAGTGATAGTCCCTCAGACCGACACGGGCCTCGCTGGCTCAGTGGATTAGAGTGATAGTCCCTCAGTCCGACATAGGCCATAGATAAATAAAAATTTCTGAACAGATTTTTTGCTCGATATATCCTGTACTATGTGGAAGAGTAGCCAGGTATTTGCCGAAGGTCAAATGTTTCCTGCAGCCAAACAGCGGCAAACTCCAGCAATGAATTTTGGGATTTATATTTTATGCTTATAAAAGAGTTATTACCTTTAAAAAGTAGGCTAGCCAGAAAATTAAATAAAGGTGTCCCAATTTGCCATCTTCTAAAACATCTTTGAAGTTGTTGTTCACATTTGAAATTCTCCCTCCCCACCTATTTTAATAATGTTGAAGACAACTTGATTAAGTTGGTCTCATTTTTAAATTGCTCTTCCTTTTGGATGGTAGCCAAAGGTGACAAACCTCATGCCTTGAACTAAGATGGCAATATGTGAACTTGGTCATGGTCTATTGTGTTTCCAAACTAAATGTATATTCTGAATAAATACAACCACCATTTTCATGGGCCAATTTCCAAACATATACCACATAGTTTCTCCTAAGAGGCTAAAACAGAACAAGTGGTTAGTATCTTCTCCTAGCCATTGTCTCTTAGCCATTGTTGGCTGGGGAAATTATCCTGGTGCCAGTCTCTCCTTTCAAGCAGACCTATAATTGTTCCAAATGTAAAGTGCACATACATGTATGCAAGTTCAATGTACAGTAGGTAGTGGTAATTGTACCTCTGGGGCCGCATTATACACAACTCCTTGAAAATTGAAATGTGACATGCTAATTGCTGTCATATACACTGCAACTTTTTTATTTTCCCGTCGATCGTCTCGTTATACTGTGGTTAGCTGCATTAAATATTTATTTTTGGTCATAATGTAGCTTTCTTCAGGAAATATTATGCTACAAAAGCATCAGGATCATTCAGATGGGGTTGGGTGGGATGTTCCGGTCGCTTATTTTGTCACCATATGACTGGAGCTGTTAAGTGTGACCTCAAGCCCCAATCAACCACAATGAGGCAACCTTTGACTTAAATACCATTTCCTTTATTTAACCAATGTTACACCCCCTCCCCCCTTCAAAAAAAAAAAGAAAAGAAAATAAAGAAAAATCTTTTGCTATTGCTGATAGTTTTAGAAACTTTGGTAAATTTTACGTCTGAGTTTTCACTTTATCTAGCTTCATGTAATTGTAGTGGCTGTTAAGTACCAACAGAAGCTGTATGTTTCATCCAGGTACTGAGGCACTGTTTACCTAATTCCACTGACTGGGTGTTTCTGAACCATTTATGTTGGTTTGTTGATATTGGCTCTCCAAATTGTTGTTTGGGGTTAATTGATTGATTGTTTGGTATTTTACGCCGCGCTCAAGATTATTTCACCTACATGTATATGGCGGTGTTGCCAGTTTTATTGTGGGAGGAAACCGGGCTCTGTGCACGGAGGAAACCCACGACCTTCCGTTGATAACTGGCAACCATCCCACATAGGTCGTTCGAGTGAAAACCCAGTCAGAAAATTTTCCAATTTTTTTTTGGGACTGAGTGGGATTCGAACCCGCGACCCATTGGTGGAACACATTTCTTGAAAGATGTCTTTAAAATCCTAATTAACTCTCAATTTTATAAGCGTCTTTTTAGTTATGCATGGTCTCTGCCCTCTTTCTTTGGGGTTATGGAGAAAGAAAATTTTTGACAGACACTGTATATTCTGTTATATTTGTGTATCTACCAAGTCAAGAAGGCATGTATCACTTGAAGAAAGATACAGTTATCCTAGCAGTCATATTAGCCAATCAGAATCCAACAAATTGATGGATATTGATAAGCCAAACATTAGTCAGTATGAACCCAATGTTCATATACTGCAATTGTAGAGCCTCGTTTCACATGTTTTTTCTTCTCTCTTTACAGTTTTGGACGTACAGGCTTTTGAGCGACTCCTGGGACCCTGTATGAATCTAATGAAGAGAAATATTGATGAATATGAAGAACAACTAGTATCAATATTTGGAGATAAAGCCAGTATAACAGACCTGCGATAATCACTCTACAACATTGCCATGGGTTTTGCTTCAAATATTTAATTTCATCACAAATTGTTTGGTTTCTGGATAAAGCATATCGATGTGCATGTTTTAATTTAAAAGAAATATGAAACATTGATTTTATATCATTTTTTTTATTTAAGCAAGAATATGGCATTTTTTTTTTACTTTTAGGTTGTTTTTAGGTTTTTACAGTTCATTTATATTAGAAATTAGTCAATCTGATCAAAATGTACTGAAGCTGGCTCCTGAAAGGGGAGACAACTTGTAACTAGATAACCTCCCTGCAGAATGCTATAAATGACAATACCCAGACCTAATGTTGAACCACATGTAGTCAATGCACTACAGCTTCTATTTACTCCATCTTTTATATTTGAGATCACTTAAACACACGAGCACAGGGAAAATCATTTATACATAGTCAAAGGTTTTCCACTTTTTATCATCTGAATGATGAAGTAAAATGTTTGCATCAATTCAATACTTCCTTGTAAACAAAACCACACAATGATATTAAACTGAAGTGATGATTATATCAAATTGAATGTATGGGAAAAAGAAGGAACATTAAATCTGCCAAATCAGTTAGTCTTCCTTTCAAGAGGCCGTGGATTTGGGATGATTTGTGGGACATTTGTTCCCAGGCCTGTTACGATAACACTCTGGGGTGGATGTTAGGCCAGGAGTGCTGTTCTAGGCTGGGTTACTCCAGAAGTTATTCCATAGAAGGCCACCCCTCCCCACCCTGACCGCCTACACTTGCCAACCTATCCTGCTCTCTTGCCCACTTAAGGGTTACTTTCATAAAGCAGTCACATCACAGATGAAGCATGATTGTCACTGGATACAATTGATTGCACAATACAAGGGCTTCATGAAACGTACCCTCGTTCTTCCATTCAAACTGGTATTCCATCTTATATATGTGTCAGTTCTAGCATTTGTAGTATTTTATTATTCGGTTGTCAGAAGACCTGGTTTCCTTCCCCATCAAACCTGGTAACGCTGCCATAAAAGTGAAATAATCTTGAGTGCAGCATAAAATACCAATCTGTCCTGAACATGGTCTCTTCTTATTTAGCATGTAAGGCACAATGGTAAAGACATATGTTTTTATGCTTGAAGTCTTTATACAATATACTCCTGTTGGTTTTTTTAAAATAAATTTAAAGGTCACATTACTAGAGTAAAATGGTCACAAAGACTAAGTGGATTTTATTTATATCAACATCTTGATGTTCAAAGATCACTTGCTATTGCTCATACATTAAAGTTGTCATGTCCGATGTTTTCATGATACTGTGTTTGTTTATACATACACCTTTGTCTGCAAGATATTTACCACTGATCAAGGTCACATTTTAATCAGTAACATTTGATGTTCTTTGACTTTGATTTCAACAACTTCACTGTAAACTTCTATAGAAAGCTAATGTTTTTCCACTCCTATCTCGAAACTTTTTCAGGCACAAAATTAAATAGGATTATTTTTACAATACAGTCTTGAACAGTGTAAAACGTTCCCCAACACCTGCTGTTGCTCATTCAAAATGCCAAAATATTGTTAAATTCAGTTTTACAGAGTCCGAGATTGTGTAAAGTGGGGTTTTAAGGATTGGTGATGTCTGCTATAAGAAATTTGGAGGTTTTAGTTCTTCCATACACCAGGCCTTGAATTTGTTGCACCCATTTCGAGGCCAGTATGGTCTTGGTGAAATCAAATAAGCTGAAGAAGTAAAAAGGCACGGAGGTCAAGAGGGTGGACAATGAAGGCCACTGGCCTCTCTAACCCTCCTTAAATCCGAGGCCTGCATACACCTAATTCTGAATAAACATTGAATAAGTTCAGTTCAGTGTGAAAGATGCAGAAGCCTCTTATGATTCACAGGAGATAAGTTTTCTTAATGTTTGATTTTCACTTTATAATTTTAAGTTATTTTAATCTTTTTTTTTTATGTTTTTATTATTTTTTTGCTAATTGAAATTCTGAGTGAACATAATATGTACTGTTCCAAGTATTGGAGAAGATTCTATGTAGTCATGTGAGATAGATCAATGTAGAAATGTTAATTTAACTGTTTGTGAAATTTCAATTTCATTGTTTGTTGTTAAAGATAATGTTCCCTTGTTATTTCTTTCCTTTTGGCATCCCTTATTACCTCCCTTTGGCTGTTCTATATTTAAATTGAATGTAATTGTCTTTGATATAACTTTAATGTGAACCAAAGTTAACAAAAAAAGAATTCAACCTCAACCATAGTATGATATTTTTTTTATATAATTTGTTCTTGTACATAAGTGGACGTTAGTTTTACTGCAGCATTGTCATTTTTCTTACCATAAAAAGATTTTCCATGAGAAGTGATATTTGCCAACTGAAGGATCCAATATGTTTGTTTGAAAGTGGCTGAAATAAATTTTTAACCAGTACTTTTGACTCTGTGTGCCTTTTTAAACAGACCGTTGTAAGTGAGAACGCTTCAGACAAAATACATTTTCACTGTAAATGCAATATCGAACTTGTTCTAAAACAGGTTTTCATTATTTTTGGTCACTTCCCTGTATGATTGATTATGATAGGGTGTCACAGAAATGTGTGCACTACTTTCAGCAAGAAATCTATTCTGTATCCCCAGTATATGCGACTTAAATACACCAATAGGAGCGCAGTATTCCTGCTGTGTAACCCTCGGGCTGGGTCTTTTGGTCTTTTGGGCAACATTAACTTCCGAATCAATCAATCACCCAGCTGTGCGTATCTTTCTGTGACGTAATACAAGAGAACTGTTTCGAAAACATTTGAAAATTAGCTTTTGAATAAAGTTTGAAATAAAGGTTTTCAAGATAACTTTCAAATGCACTTGACTATAGCTCTCCTATCCATGGGGGGATCAACTGTTACTGTTTCTTGTTAGTGCGTGGCCCTGAGTGTTAGTGGCTGGTCGATTTCTTCCAGTGGTAAAATTTAAGAGAACTAATGACTATATCAGGAACAGATTGGCTAATTCCATTAGAGGTATTATGCTTTATTGGTTGGTTAATTAAGTTTAATGCAATAGTCACCTTGGACCCAGCGTCCCTATTGCAACATTTGGACTTACAGAAAGTAGTCAGAATCCTAGTATTATCGGAAAAAAAACAGAAGAAATCGATGGCGATAACAATTATCTCCCCTGTTGATCACATGATGTGGAAATGGCGACCGCCATGCAAGATGGAAAATTTACGGTCAGGCACCGAAAATCAAACCTGTTTTCTAACAATGGTCCAAACCAAATGTCAATACCAGATAACCCAGTCTATTCAGCATCACATTGTATCCAAAAAGCAACCGATTTACTTCTTCTGCGAGAATTTGACGAGTGTATTTCTGAATGTCAACGAGGAATCGTTATCTCCAGACAACTCGAGGATGCCACCAGGTGAAACTGAAAGTTAAACTATAAAGTTCGCTGAAAAAAAACCTCGAATGATTAAGATTTCTCGCTATTTCTCTTCGTATCAATAACACATGATTAACAGCAATAACTCAATATATATTTGTTTCAAAATATCCAAACTCTATGGCCAAAGTATCTAGACTTTGGAAGATGTTATCTTCCTGACCGACAAGTAAGTAAAACAGGATGAGACACATGTGTGAGGCTAGGAAGATGTATGACTAAAAAAATTAACATCAGACATCACCTCCTGTTACTCTCGATTAATTGGAACAACACTACAGGGCTGATACAGGCGAGTAAGTAAAACAGGATAGAGACACACAAGTGCGGATACAGGGCTGATTGAAATATCTGTGCATCCCAATCAATCCTTTAGTTCGCCGCTTACACTAAAAAAGTGTCTTTAGTGTCAACAATGGACTAAAAGACTGATTGATTGCACAGAAAATTCCACCCTTTCCTTCCCTACTAAACCTGGCAATGCCAGCATATGAATAAGGGAAATAATCTTATGTCAGGCATCAATCTATGGCCAAAGTTTATTGATGTTGTTCTGGCCAGTATATTAATATTAGCCTCACATATGTGTCTCCTGTTTTACTTACTTGTCGGTCAGGAAGATATCAATATATGCTTTGGCCAGAGTTGTTTGGATATTTCTGATTAGAAAAAATATGAATGACTTTGATAGAACAATCTCGTATTATTGAAATTAGGCTGTAACTTTTAAATCCATCATCCTTTTCTCATTACTAGTCGTAGCAGTTTAGCCGTAATTCTGATCCAAGCTTATGCTGAGCAGGAGAGATGGAGAGAAGTGTTACCAGTGATAACTGCTGAATATCAGGGGATTGAAGGATGTCCATCTCAAGTCATCCAAATACTGTAAAATACTCAAGATTCCTATTTACCTTATACACTGAATTCAAACAGACAATCTTTCCTTTCTGAATTGTTGATAAAATCTTGTTTTATCCTTCAAAAATCAAAAAAATGTTCATATCCCGTAACTAGAAGTTTACTTCCAAAAAATAAATCTCTCTTCACTATCATGTCTGATTAATTTTAAATCTAAAATTAATGATTGACAGTTAACCATTCATATATTCCACACGTCATAGGAATGAAGCACCATTCCATCAAGAAAGCAGCCATATACCGGTAGCAAAGTTTCAGGATTTTATCAATTTAATTTAAGTTTAAATGTATACAGGCCATATCCTCTAAGACTTCATGCATTTATTCTGTTTTGAACATTTTTGAGTGAGTTAATGAGAGAGAATGTAATGTCACTTTCAACATCTACTCTTACATAATTGTCTATCTGTTTCATTTTTTTTAAATTTTCTTGCCAGGGTTTTATTACATGCTAGAGTGGAGGAGTTTGCTCAATGTCACGCTATTGCCAGCATCTGGTTGAAAACCAACAGCAACCATACAGACAAATCTGGATACAAGAACATTGTGGAAGTCTATTTACTTCATGTGCTAATTCGTCAAAACAAATGGCAAGATGTTTCCATATTTTTGAAAAGCTGTGTAGCCCTAAAGCATGAAGATCATAAACATTTTATAAAAGTTACAGAGGAGCTACAGTTGTTATCAGAAAAAGAGAAAGTAGCACAGGAAGTGGAATTAAAAAAGAAACAAGTTCAAATAATAACAAAGCTTCCAAAACCAGATGGTGACACTTCTACTTGTAAGTATAACATTTAATGAAAATGTTCAGTTCATTGTTCAGTTCTGTTTGCTGAGATGTGTTGCTGCTGTTTTAATGTCTTTATCACATGGTGATGATCATATACAGTATATTTGGTCACTGCTTTAATGATTTGTCTAATAACAAACCAACAAACAAACACAATAAGAAACTTGTCGCTGTGGTTATTTTAGACAAGAAGACTTTCCATGTACCCATGTGCTTTAGAGTTCAAAAATATATATTTGGAATAAATTCTGCAGGCCACAGGTTTTATTAAATGAAAATGAGGCGAGTCATGTCAACCCACACCGGGTATTGGGCATACCTCAAATAATGTTAAAACAAATGGGAATATGTGAACCCTGGTATTCCATCAATTGGACCAGATGGGCCTCAAGCAATGATAGACCAGATGGGCCTCAAGCAATGATAGACCAGATGGGCCTCAAGCAATGATAGACCAGATGGGCCTCAAGCAATGATAGACCAGATGGGCCTCAAGCAATGATAGACCAGATGGGCCTCAAGCAATGATAGACCAGATGGGCCTCAAGCAATGATAGACCAGATGGGCCTCAAGCAATAATATACCAGATGGGCCTCAAGCAATGATAGACCAGATGGGCCTCAAGCAATGATAGACCAGATGGGCCTCAAGCAATAATAGACCAGATGGGCCTCAAGCAATAATAGACCAGATGGGCCTCAAGCAATGATAGACCAGATGGGCCTTAAGCAATGATAGACCAGATGGGCCTCAAGCAATGATAGACCAGATGGGCCTCAAGCAATGATAGACCAGATGGGCCTCAAGCAATGATAGACCAGATGGGCCTCAAGTAATAATGGACCCCAACAACAATAGGACCTGATGGGCCCCAAACAATAATGGTCCAGGTGGGCCCCAACAACAATAGGACCTGATGGGCCCCAAACAATAATGGACAGGGTGGGCCTCAACAACAATAGGACCTGACGGGCCCTAAACAATAATGGACCGGGTGGGCCTCAACTACAATAGGAGCAGGTGGATCCCAAACAAATCAAAATAGCATGAATGTTCCAATAATTAACTAAAAATTAAAAACAGATTCAGGGTAATAAAGGAAAGATTTCCCGATGACGGGCATTATGTGAAGTATCAGAACACATTCAGATATTTTGTGGGTACTGTTTCTGTTGATGCTGTTTGAGTGTATGCTCACAGGATCAGATATTTTTGTTACTGTTATTATGGCTTTCAAACGCTCAGTTGTGAGATCACATGGTCAGATATTTTGTTGTTGCAGTTTTAAAAGCTTACGACATGTCATGATCAAATTGTTGTTGCTGTTTTAATAGCGTCACATGGTCATATATTTTATTGTTGCTGTTTTAATGAGATCACATATTTTGTTGTGGCTGTTTAAATGGGATCACATGGTCATATATTTTGGCGTAACAATGGGACCACATGATCTGATATTTTGTCGTTACTGTTAAATGGGATCACATGGTCACATATTTTGTTGAGGCTGTTTAAATGGGATCACATTATCTGATATTTTGTCGTTACTGTTAAATGGGATCACATGATCTGATATTTTGTCGTTACAGTTAAATGGGATCACATGGTCACATATTTTGTTGAGGCTGTTTAAATAGGATCACATGATCTGATATTTTGTCCTTACAGTTTTTGCGGCCACTCACATTAGGCGGTTACTAGGATTCATGTATGAAATAGGTACGTTAGTTACGAGACGTCTGCCCAATGTCAGCTCTACTGCCGTCTTCAAGATCATAACTGTCAGCATCTGTGTCTATATGATAGCCATTAGATCTAATTATGGTAAGTGCTTCGCGGGGCGTTTGCAATCTATGCATCAATTGCATCACTCCACTCTACTTGCTATAATGTCATTAATGCCCTGACCCAAGATTTTATTTGTCATTTTTATCTGGCTTGATAACTGGTGTTATTTAGAAATTAAAAACGACTGATGGACATTCCCAGCCTCAATCAGATCACAGTTTTCCTTCCACAATAAAAACATCTTTATTGTTCTGTGATTTTTTTACCTGTTCATATTCAGGTGATTTGCTAATAGGATCTGATAGAGTCTATCTGATTGCTGATGCCTTGAAAAAAGTTTTATTATCAATCTTCTGGCCCACTGCAAGGTGAGGACAACACAGACCCCGGGTGATGTGTGTGGCAACAACGCAGGCCCCAGGACATGTGTGGGGTGACAACTCAGGCCCCAGGCCATGTGTGTGGTGACAACTCAGGCCCCAGGCCATGTGTGTGGTGACAACTCAGGCCCCAGGCCATGTGTGTGGGGACAACTCAGGCCCCAGCCTATGTGTGTGGCTACAATTCAGGCACCAGGCCATGTGTGTGGTGGCAACTCGGACCCCAGGCCATGTGTGTGGTGACAACCCAGGCCATGTGTGTGGTGACAACTCAGGCCCCAGGCCATGTGTGTGGTAACAACTCAGACCCCAGATTATGTGCGTGGTGAGGACAACACAGACCCAGAGTGATAGTTGTGGCTACAATTCAGGCACCAGGCCATGTGTGTGGTGACAACTCAGGCCCCAGGCCATGTGTGTGGCAACAACACACTCCCCAGGCCATATGTGTGGTGAAAACTCAGACCCCAGGAGATGTGTGTGGTGACAACTCAGGCCCCAGGCCATGTGTGTGATGACAACTCAGGCCCCAGGACATGTGTGTGGTGACAACTCAGGCCCCGGAACATGTGTGTGGTGACAACTCAGGCACCAGGCCATGTGTGTGGTGACAACTCAGGCCCCAGGCCATGTGTGTGGCGACAACACACTCCCAAGCCATATGTGTGGTGACAACAGACCCCAGGAGATGTGTGTGGTGACAACAACACAGACCCCAGGTGATGTGTGTGTTGACAACACTGATCCCAGGTGATGTGTGTGTTGACAACAACAAACCCCAGGTGATGTGTGTGTTGACAACAAACCCCAGGTGATGTGTGTGTTGACAACAACAAACCCCAGGTGATGTGTGTGTTGACAACAACAAACCCCAGGTGATGTGCGTGGGATGACAACACTGACCCCAGGTGATGTGCGTGGGATGACAACACTGACCCCAGGTGATGTGTGTGTTGACAACAACAAACCCCAGGTGATGTGCGTGGGATGACAACACTGACCCCAGGTGATGTGCGTGGGATAACAACACTGACCCCAGGTGATGTGCGTGGGATGACAACAACAAACCCCAGGTGATGTGCGTGGGATGACAACAACAAACCCCAGGTGATGTGCGTGGGATGACAACAACAAACCCCAGGTGATGTGCGTGGGATGACAACAACAAACTCCAGGTGATGTGCGTGGGATGACAACAACAAACCCCAGGTGATGTGCGTGGGATGACAACACTGACCCCAGGTGATGTGCATGGGGATGACAACACAGACACCAGGTTCTATGTGAAAATCTGACATTCAAAAGTTATTGAAATATTCCAGATTGTATGTTTTGTAATTTTTCACTGTCCAAAAAACAAAAATTTGAAATAAACAAATTGAACAGGATGGCTCCAAGTTCAGTGGAATGTTTTTGAAAGTATGGGAGGGGCTTCAAAAGCTATGAGAGCATACATGTAGGTGGGAGGAGATCCGTTCTGCCTGGTTTAATGTCCCTCAGTCGAGTAGCCTTCTATATATATAGGCGTGGAAAGCGAAATTCCCGATCAGTGACCATTTGGAGGCTTGCGATATGTGATAAGCCTTCTGGGGCATTTACATTAAAATTTAGCAGACGGGTTCCACGATACTTGAAAATGACCGGGGATCAATTATCAATAGAGCTGAATTAACGGATTTGAATATAATTGGAGTTTTCCGCTGCACTCAAGATTATTCCACTTATATGTCCGCGAGTGCAAATTATTTTGGATTGATTGTTTCGTGTTTTACGCCGCGCTCAAGATTATTTTACTTATATGGCGGCGTTGTCAGTTTTATTGGGGAGGAAACCCACGACTTTCCGTTGGTAACTGGCAACCATACCACATAGGTCGTTCAAGTGAAAACCCAGTCAGAAAATTTTCAAATTTTTTGTGGGATTCGAACCTGCGACCCATTGGTGGAATGCTTTTCGGATTACTATTTTGGAAGTTATAAGCAATATTAAAATGATATTCAAAAATAGCATCTATATAGTCAAATGAAAATATTTTATTGCGATAAAGAAATGTGATAATAGTAGCACTTATCACCTTAGCGAAAACCTCAACAACTCCACACACTCCACACACTCGAACAGAACATGTTGGATGTCAAATCGGCTATCACATGGGGATGCCCCACGGACGGGGTGAATATGAAGACCAACAGGGAAGGTTTCAGGCGCCAACATTTTCCCGGAGATTTACAAGTTTGGTCTTCTGAAGTTGGCACAATGGTTTAGTCAATTGAAAATTGAAAACAAAATCTTTATAGTATTCGAAGGTTTTCGGGTCAATGGCATTCGCTTCAGGGTGTTAATTTTACTTCCTACAGGTTTTTATTCAAAATTTAACCTGTTTAAAAAACAACCACTAGCAATCTGTCGCATGGTTAGTCTTCCAAAACAATTTTAGTAATGTTATCCACCAGCACTGATGGGAACGGGTAAAGCAAGTGTATGGTCTCCAGGGAGGGTGGGGGCCTCGGTGGCTCAGGTGGTTTGAGTTATAGTCCCGGAGTCAGACACAGGCCCTCTATCGTTGCTGAAGGGTTTGAACATGACCAGCAAGTAAAACAGGATGAGAGATGTGTGCAGCTAACTCGGAGGTGATTTTTAACTCGGTCGTATGTGGAAGAGTTGCCATGTACTCGCCCAAGGTCGAGGTTTCCTCCCCCACTTAAGCGGGCTATGCCATCATATAAGTGAATTAGATTGTTTTTTGTATATTAAAAAAAAAAAAAACTCATCTGAAGAAGAGGCACTTGATCAGCCAAAAGAGCTAAATTTTAAAAAGCCCTCCATTACTGTAACTTCGGGGATCTTTGTTTTACCCAATTAACATGAATGGATTGACAAAAAGGGCAACATAACAGTTGGGTAGCTACAGTATGTTTTTGAAGGATTGGTTTTGGAGTAACTGCAAACAAATCATTTTTTTTTTTTTGGCCTTCGTGGTGCTATCTGCAATATATCTCCATGCTCTGATCCCTGCATCCTTCCTTGAGATTTGGTCTACCAGGTCATAAATGGTTGAAATAACTGAAGATCGGATCAAAACTCCTCAGTTATGTGTAGCAGAAAGCAACCCATGTGAAGGAGGGCAACACTATCTATACTATATAATAAGACGAACTTTTTTAAGTTGGCCGTGTAAAAAAGTTTTTGGTACCAAAATATGTCTCCCCTTCTCCACTGTAGTCACCAAAGCTACTCGCAGAAGTGTCTTAGTTTTCTAAATATATATAGGCATTTAATTTAATTATTATAACAAAAGATAATTGGCGACTCATTTTGTCACCATTACCAAAACGTTGCTTGGATAGAATTCAGCCATATCGTTAACCACAGAGTGATGAACAACAATTTCCTCAATTTACTGAATGCAAAACACTGGGGGACGGGTTTTGTAAAACATATAGTCACAATGGTTATCAAAAAGTTGTTTGGATACATACTGATTACCGGACATTTCCTTAATTACTGAATGCCAAAAGGCTGGGTGATTGTTTTGGTAGCCACAAATACTATTAGACACAGAGACCCCAATTAATCTCGATAAGGCCAGTCTACTCATGTTAAAGCTAGTCAATACAACAGTTCCTCAATTACTGGGTGCCATGAGGTTGGGTGACCATGTTAAGGTCGCCACAAAAATCTTAAAAATTTAATAATGGTACGAGACATCGTCTATGTTATATACGAGAAAAAATAGTTTTAAGTAGCAGGAGCTGCCAAAACTCATGACAGTAAGACATTTTGGCAGCTCATGCCACTTAAATGGCGCGGACACTAGCTCTGGATGGAGAACATTATACCAATAAACGCCACCTTTAACAGCGAGCTTATAAACAAGTTTTCAAAAGGAAAACCCTGAAAATACACCTCTATAGGACTAGGTCTCCGCCTTTCACAAATGTAGAAACTGAACTTCGTGACCATGGTTTTACTATCACAAATCTCACAAAATATACATACATGTATATATATGTCATTAAATGACCCGCTTTTCGACCTAGCTTTCTCTCCAGAGGCTCAGTGTTAGGATACAATCTTTAGTGTAATTCAAAACGTCAGTATCATATCTAATACCAAAAACATGTGAACACAAATGAAGACCCACACTTATTTAAATAGTATTTTTATTCCATAACTCCCACCAACTAACAGCAAGGTCTTTAAACTCAGAGCATTTGACAAGATATAATCAGCAGACTGTACATGATTAGTGACATTTGATGACAAAGGTTATAAAATCATTTCTGATAATAAAACGGTAAGACAACCATGATGTACAATACTGATTTAGCTGAAAAACAAAATTTCAAACTTTCCTCCACTTCAAAATAAACAAAAAAAAAAATGTGATTACTAATTAGATTGACAAAGGGCTGTCTGTGGCAGTAAAGCAATATTGAAGCATGACATCGTCTTAAATTTCATTTGTCATTTACAAACGAGTTCAAATAATGGTAGGCTGTATTTTGTACACCACACTTTATATACACAACTTCAGAGGCCTGCTAGCACTAAGACTAATTATCTTTAATTAAAAGACTGACCATTAATCAAGCAATTGTATAGAAAGCTTAAATTACTAAGAACACAAATTTACTTCAAAATGGATTGCAACCAGAAAAATAATTGATTTAATACGACGCTTATGTCCCCCATAATGGTATGACAGTTTTCATCTTGCCGTTCCAATTTCTTGAGTAAACATGTTGAGTAGTCCTGACAACATGTGAAGATGCAGAGTTTAGTGGATGATAAATGCAGATATTAAACATGGGGTAATATGCAAATAAATACTTCTATAAGAACTTCAGTCAAGGTGTGTGGTGGCAGTAAGGAAATGCCACACTGTTGGACTAGTTACAAACACATCTCCTAATGATGCTGCAGTATTCCTCTCTCAACAGAGGATTCATCAGGGCCTACAGTTGGAATGTCTTATTTCCATCATTTACAACCAAAATTCCCTCCATTGAAAAAAAATAATTTTAAAAGTCTAAATATATACCTTTTTAAGGATGGATGCATTATACTTTTTAAGCCAAGCGAGAAGCCTGGTGAAATATCAAATTTAATACAGCCTCTCTTTTCATACCTCTTTAAATGCAAACAGTAAGTTAATGAATATGGACACAATGAAATTGTCTATTTTCTCCTCCAAATAGGTACGTCTTCACCTGATAGACACCTTCACTATAATGAATCAATGAATGTACCGCCCTTCTAAAATGCATGCATAGATTTGAAATCTACCAGATGTTATGTAAGGTCAAGCTAAAGAATTTACATCACAGCTAAGCAATATAAGGGGAGATCATCAAACACGGTCTCCAATTTTTAAATACTTCCAACTGGATCATCTTTTTCAATAAAGACAAAACCTTCCTCCAATTATTCACATTTGGATGAAATGAAGCCATTAAGAACTTAATTGAATGTTTATAAATGAAAATTGGGTAACAATATAGGTGATGAAGTCGGAAATCCAACCAGTAACTTCAGATCAATCGTATGTAAATAAAAACACCGTCTCTAAGCCTATTTGTTACATACGAATCATGGTAGAGTGCTATACAATCTGTAATAACTGTGTGGAGGGCAGAAATAGGTCAGCTATCAGTCCTCAATAACTAGTACAAATCAGAAATTACAAAGTTCTGCAGGATAGGCTAACAACCTTCCACACTTCCAACGTAATCTTATTTACATGTAGAGTTAAGACACCACCAACTGAAGCTGCATTAATATAGGAGTAAAACATTTAAAATTGAAGAAATCAGGTGGCCTGTGCAAGTTTTAGCACACAAAAATAACACCTACAAATGGTGTTTGAAGAACTAGTGTGGAAATCCCATTTCACACACATAACACCTGTACAGGTGGTTCAGATACATCTGTACACCTGTCAACTGCTGGGTACCCTCTAGGCTTCCAGTGAGGGGCATTCCTTGGCAATGTGGCCCTCTTCTTGACACTTGTAACAGGTGATAGAAGAGCGCTGATCACAATCCCGGGCAAAGTGGCCTGGTTCTCCACATCTGCAATTAACAAAAGCAGATAATGGATATGCAACAAAAATGACGACCTACTTTCTGGCAAAGAAGAAAGGTAGACAATATTACGTTTTTGTTTTGAACACAATTTTATTGTACAGGAGCATAATTTCTCAACACAATAAGCCATGGGCTTATATTGTGAGACATTAATACATATTGTGCGAGACATTAATCATTTTTGATTGAAACATACAAGTACACAGAACATTTGAACAACAGATGACTGACAAGTTACAAGTACATTTTTTTTTTAGGATTGCCTGAAATTCAAAGCAGATTGATGTTCAACGCCTCACTCAAGATTATTTCAGTTATATAGTGGAGTTGCCAGGTTTAGTGTGGCAGGAAACCCGGCTCATTGGATGAAACCCCAGACCTTCGGCAAGTACCTGGCAACTCCGTGACAAAGCATGTCTCAGAGTGACAAAGCATGTCTCAGAGTGACAAAGCATAAACAAATGTATGAAAATCTTGTTTGAATAAGCATTCTCTTTGATTGAGTCATTATTTGTGAGGTTACCTGTAACATGAACCAGAAGTGCCATTAGACGCATTGTCACCACCACTACAGTCACGAGATAAATGGTCCTCAGAACCGCACCTATAACATAACAGCAGCTATTTTGTGAAACAGATTCATGGATAATGGTGTTGACTAAATTCAATTTTTACTAGAAGATGCAAAAATCACAATATTCTGCAAAATTCTTAATTTTTTTATTATCAACAAGCGCTAATTAAAAGCTTCTTGGCAATACAAGGGGTCACATGTTGACAAATCAGCCTGTTAAATTCTCCCTCAGTGCAAGACAAATTAAGTTACCAGCAAATACTAATTTGCCATCTTATTCTTAAAAAGATTACATGCTTATATATCTGGTGAAGACTTCCAATCTATGGAATCCATAATGGGCTGCCATAGATAACAAGGCATCGCAAACGATACAAATCCCCTCGCGTGCTAACACAAGAACTCTGACGCAAAATCGGGGGTGGGGATGAAGTTTGATCAGAACCCATTTAAAAATGAAGTCCCAAAAGCGGTGACGCGTTAGAGGTATTGCCATGCTGCACCAATAGATGATGTTTGGTCAGGATCCATTCAGAAATGAAGTTGCAAGAGTGATGACAAAGATTTTCTATAAATAGTAACGGTGAACTTGACCTTGGCACCCTGAAACATGAACTTGTTCGAGGTATTCCTATGCTGGACTCATATATGAAGTTTGGTCAGAATCCGTTCAAATATGAAGTCGCTAGAGCGCTGACAAAGATTTTCTATGAATAGTAACCTTGACCTTGACACCCTGAAAAACGAACTTGTTCGAGGTATTCCTATGCTGGACTTATATATGAAGTTTGGTCAGAATCCTTTCAAAAATGAAGTCGCTAGAGCGCTGACAAAGATTTTCTATAAATAGTAACTGTGACCTTGACCTTGGCACCCTGAAAAACAAACTTGTTCGAGGTATTCCTATGCTGGACTCATATATGAAGTTTGGTCACAATCCGTGAACATACGTACGTACGTACTTACGTACGTACGTACAAACGCACCGCTATATCCCTCCCCGACTTTCGTCGCGAGGGGATAAAAATTCATTCACATGCCTAAGTTAGCGCTGCTTTCAAATACAGGCTATAACATTCAAGAGATGGAGAAAACTTACTTATAGCAACTGGCAGATTTCTTACACTCTCTGGCAAGATGACCATAACCTCCACAGCTGAAAACAATGTTGAGATGTAAATAAACACTGCATCATTGATTGTTCTATGTTTAACTTCAGAATGACGATGTTAACGGGTTTTAAGGGATATGTTGATTCATTGGTCGATGTTTAATGCCACACTCAAAATTATTTCACTTATACGGTTGCATTGCCAGGTAAAGTGGGGGAGGAAACCATGCTCTTTGCCCGGAAGAAACCCCTTACCGTTGGCGAGTTTTCATAATGGTCTGTTCAACCTTATTTAATGACATGATTATTTTCTAAGAGTTGCCAAACTTGCCTGGTGCGCTTGCTTCTAGCGTACACGAGAGGATCGGGCTGAGCTGTCGGCTAAAAGCTAAAGGTGCAAACTTGCCATAATATTGGTTCACTTAGGCAAGGATGTATGTTATAATTCCTCGGTGATTACTACTATATACCGTATTTCCTCTAATGTTTCGCACGCAAAAAAATACGATAACCCCCTGGAGAGAGTATGGGGAACGAGGGGATAATCCTATAATCACCAAACAATGAACAGCTTGATTGGACCACGGAGGTGACGACTGTGACAGTGGGCGGTATACAAAGGCCTAAGTAGAGAGTACAATCAATAGATCTGAACACTTTGCCAGTGTTTTAATTATACAGCAGATATTATAAGTAAAATGACACTTTGTCAAGTCTTTGTTCTGGGCTTAAATACTTTCAAATTATACTTTACAGATTGTGGAGAAATGCCGAGATCAACTATGACAATTTTTTAGTAAATGTCCGCTTTTGATTTAAAAAATACCTCCACGATAAAGAACAAATCAAAGGGAAGCTATCGGCACTTACTGAAGTTATTTATTCTTTCGAGTAATCTTAATTACAAGTAATGGTAACATTGCAAATGTACGAGAAGTTGCTTTTAATATTACAGCCCTAACTATAACCGGTAAGACTACCGTATTTTCACGCAAATAACCCGCGGGTTCCGTAAAATAAGTGTTGTGAAAACTGAAATACGCCCTGCGGGTTATACTATAGTCGTGTGCAGGTTATATGTGCATTGCTGCTTATTTTGGTGAGAATAGGCGTGATTATATTACCAAATTGATTATAAAAGTAAATTTCTAAACAATAAATTACTTTCATTCTTGTCTTTTCTTTTTACAGCGATCGTATTGTATGAATATCTTCACTGTTTTCAACTTTTCGCGCTTTATTCTATAGCCCTTCATGTACAGAGTACAGCACGGCCGTAGTGTAGAAGCGGCAACAACGTCCGTTACGGAGCTGCAATATTTATGTCATGCGGTCAAAGATTGTGGGGAAAACTAAGTTTTTTCTCACGAGTACAATATTCCCGATGTAAAAAGATGGTATGATCATAAGGAAATAAAGTTTTAATGACGGAAATCTTGTTTGTTATACATGGAGCTGCAGAATGCCAAAGTATAAACGGAACGGTCTACTTAATAATAGGGGTGATGGCTCAGTCCAAATTAGAAAACCATAAGAATTAAATTCACGGAGTACGGCGTATAACAACCCATTCGATCAATGACCTTTAGATTAAATTTGTAGAGCTAGTATGATTAAAAGCCCAAGCGTACCTTTTAATCAAAATTTAAAAAGAAAGAAAAAAGCATTTACTGGCTTGAAGTGTGAACTTGACTCTTGACACGACTTGAGATCAACTCAGTCGACTTCGAAGTCGAACTCAAAGTTTCTTCAGGGACCGATTATTAAAAATAATTCCCTTATATTGGAACAAACTTGGATTCTCCTTTACAAAAAGATCAATTAAGGAAAATATATTTTAATAAAATCAATAAAAATGTACAAGTAATCGCTTATTTGAACGGTTTTTTTTTTTCACTCTTCCTATTTACGGATAACGTACGCCGTAGTGTGACAGCGTGATCCGGCTTTGTAAAAACCTTACACCTCAAACGTGTGTGATTTTCCTCGCTGACGGGACTGCAACAACAAATTTGTTTGGAATTTTAAATGGCAGCAGACTTTATCACCATAATATTCTTATGATTATGTAATCTGAGGCCCTGTTATTTACAGATTTTGGATCGTGAAACCTAATTATGCAGGCTATTGGCTAAGCCGTTTACTGACCGATCAGTGATGAATAACTAGCTCCCCTGCCAGCCGCTTTGCAGTCACTCGACTCGTCACAGCAGGGCTCGTTAGCAGAGGTGTGAATATGTCCCCCCACTTCTGGGCGGTTCCTTTCATATCAACAGCAGTGCGAACAGGGAGGGTAAAAACTGGCGTGCGAAACATTAGAGGAAATACGGTAGTTACTATCGCCTAGTATGAAATGTAATGAAGGCATTTGGGATATGCTAAGTATGGAAATTTAAGTCAGCAGTCAACAGATGATTCTTACTTGTAGCAGTCTTTCTCCTGACCACCACCTCTCCCACTAGATGGCGCCTCTGTACAATCCTTAGACATGTGACCAGGGGCATTACAATTGTAACATTTCCTCTCAGAATTGGGACAGTTTCTGGCAATGTGTCCAATCTCATTACAGGAGTAGCACTTGCTGCCACTGCTGCCGCCGCCGCCACCACCACCACCCCCACCTTGAGAGTCTGGGCACTCTCTCTGCATATGACCAGGTTTACCACAGCTATAACATGTGTTCCCACCAGATTTAGCTTCAGTACAATCACGTGACAGGTGACCAGTCTTCCCACAGTTGTAACAGGCACCTAGTCAAAAATAAAAACATTTCAGATATAAATGATATGCAGTTTTATAAGTTTTTTTAAGATGGGTCTGACCATCAACCAGGATAACGTCTCCCCACTCCTTTGCCCACTAGGCTGATGCAAGAGGTTTAATACCTGGACTTAAAAGCGTAGACTAGACAACTTGCACTCGCATTCACAGTATCATTCAATAAAATCTTCTTTTTTTTTTAGAAAGTTGAAACATCACTTAAAATACAGCAAATGATCATCATACAATTTCTAGTGACAGATTCAGATAAAATAGCTCTCATACATCTACCCCAGTATAACAATTATTGTAGGTTTACCGAGGAATGATGAACAAGGAATACCATGTGATATGGTTAACAAATCATATAAAAGGTTAGGTTCAATCAAACCATAGGACATTATCTCCAAGATTTGTCGGAATTAAAGGACTAGAATTGTTCTGCAACAAAGAATACTAGCCACACTACATTGTTATGCTCTACTAAAATATTCAGATCTTCATTTTTTAAATGTCAACACCTGTATATGCTGATCAAAGCGGGCAAAAGGATAGTAACACAAACTTGACTTGACATCAGAACTATGGAAGTGTTAGTCTGAACAAACCTGTGTTCACATATAGCCCGAAAAAGTTATGCAAACTAAATCTGGAGAAAAAAATTAAATGCATTATCCCGTTCCTTCACTGCGGTAGCTGTCCGCTGCCCACAGCTATCATCATGTCACCAGTAATATCGGCTAGTGTAAGCTAGCTAATTTGAAAGTTGAAACCATTTTTTCAAAAGATGAACTCTTATAATTTGTTCTATAATTGACAAGACAAACAAATACACCAGCTTGTTAGAGGTATTAATTGATGCTCATCTGTGCATCATACTTAAAAACTTTTATTCGTATACAGTACAGAAATTCAAAACACGTTTTTCGGCCAAATTTTGTTTCCCAAGCTTACTTTTAAAAAATTCAAGGAAATGTTCACACTTTACAATCAAATAATGAGTTTGCATTGGTTTGGAAAACTATCAGTATTTTTGTTTTGATGAGTTGACTGCAGTTCAATACGATCCCGTCATTATTTGCTTACCTGGACCCGGTTTCACAAAGCAGCGTAGCATAAGTTTTTTTACGTAAATGCCTTAGCAACCCATACTGTAGAGATGCGTTAGTATGAAAGTTAGCAAAAAATACATTAACGCCGCTTTGTGAAACAGGCGCCTGAACTGAAGCATAACCCATTTTCGACAAACACGCTTAAAGATTTGAAAAAGTATTCTTGAAAATTTCACTGCCTGTGGTGAAAAAATTCAACTTCGAGTTTTATTATGTCAAATTGTCATCGATGTACTTAAAAACAGTGAAACTCTCCAAGTATTGGAATTTTTCATCAAATTGGGGACTGACAAGACAAATGTAAAAACCTGGCTTACATTTGTCAACAGAACTTGACAGTTTATTCTCAGGTAAATAAGGCTGTGATATACAAAAATAACACTAAGTAGCCTTAATTAATAACAAAAAGACTAAACACCTTTAGAGTACCAGGACATGTGCACTCAGTGAAATAAAAAAAAAAAACAAATCTGATTCCAATTGCTGGTACTAATCCCCTCTGGATCAGTCTATGTTAACAGTCGGAGTTATTCATATAAAGTGGCATGAGCTGCCAAACTGTTGATATTTTGACGTTACAACATAATGTTGAAATTATTGGCTATTTTTCTCAAGACGTGTAATTCAGAATCTTTTTAGTGCTTCTAATCTCGAAAATGTACGATAACGTATTGTTTTGAACTAACTTTGGCTTAGAATAAATGAATGGTCGTCCCGGTTATTTAAATTTTGTTTACTTTTCGAACATGTTTTCGGTTCGTACAGGCCACATACTGTATGAATTTTACTAATTCCAACGCCAATCATTTAGTTTTTCAATGGCCTTCAGGCATGATTCTGGAGGCAAAAAAAAAAAACTGACTTTTACTCAGCCAAAGGCCATTTAAAAAAAAGTTGTCTCCCCTGATAAATTCGTTTTTTGTTTGTTAATTTAATAGTGTCAATGTGTAGGTATTGATAATAATGAAGTGAATAAACTAGAAACTTAGTGACCGCAGAATCAAAACAAAAACAACAACAACACTATTTCACTTGTACTTTTTATACAAACTTTAACCCTTATAGATAATAGTTCATATAAAGATGCCAAGATAAGCTGACGTAAGTACCTGGTAGCACCTGATTGTTTTGCAGTGCCGCCAGCTTGTCCTGGTGAACTTTTCTCACCACGTGTTGCCTCAGAGCTTTCATTCCACTGGCCCTGTAATTGACCTCTTTGTCACAGAGAAAACAGCGGGCCATCCCGGTTTGTCAATTTTACGGATGTGACTTAACGTTTCATTATAGTCCAACCAATGAAACTGCCACGGATTTTTAACACCTTTAATCGATTCGCTTGATGTCGGCGTTTCAACCGACCAAAGGCCTTTTCACAGACCGTCTTTTCTTCTCACCAGCTGGGTATCTCGAAACCGCTAAAGCCATCCGTAAAGAACCAATCAACTAGACGGATACCAAAAGGGTATTTCGAAACCGCCATACAGCCCAAAACAACCAATCACAGTGGTCGACACATCTGCGCCTCGCAGTCATGAAGATGATCTATTTATAAACGGTCTGGTAGTGCAGTTTACGATCTCTATGTTATAGTTTAAAGGTCCAAAGCAAAACTCGCCCTGGAAGATCAGAAATTGTGAAAAAAATGTGAATTTTGGCAGCTCATGCCACTTTAAAATGCACACATGTACACAAGGTAATATAGCAATATAACCACAGAGCCTGTCATAAGTCACGACTAATGTGTAAATAATGCCCGGCAGAAGTAACCCAAGGGTTGCATCTTGTAATAATCCAACCAAAAGGCGGAGTTATTCAATGGCAGTAACTCTGGAAATCGTGCAAGAAATTTTAAACACAACTTAACAACATTCAGATGATGCCCTAAGACAACTAATCAAAGCTTGAGTATAACCCTAATAATTGTCTAGCCGAATAACAAATATCTGTGGTTTTCTAATTGTGTAACATTAGCTAAGTCCACCCCCCCCCCCCCCCCCCCCCCAAAAAAAACCCAGTCTCCACAAACAATTGCCTGTTAACAACTGCACATTAGCACACACCATAAATTCACCTTGAAAAACCAAGAAGCTTATCAAAACATCTGACAAATGCCCACCACAAAGAGATGCAAATAAAGCCAAAGAAACATTGGCACACCAAGTTAGAAAGGGAGGTAAGCAGGGATGTATGAAAATGAGTTACTCCCCCTGAATTCAACCAGGACAAGTGGAAAATGTTGTTAAATTTCCTTCATTTCTTTAAGTTTTTTTTATGAATACAAGTGGTCCATCAAAAAGCATTGAGGTTTTGGAAATTCAATACCATGCTTATTTTGTTTCTGGTGAATGAATTCAGATGATTTTGAAAGGCATGCTGAATATCACATCACACTGCCATGCTAATGTCTACAGATCAATACATACCAGAGTCTATTTCCTTAGTGCAATCTTTGGCTTTATGCCCAAGCTGGCTGCATTTGTAACATCGGTCAACGGCAACCTTACACTCCCGAGCGAAGTGGCCAAAACGGTTACACTTGTAACATTTCTCTACAAAGAGGCAAAACTCCCATTAAGGAGTAATCAATCAAAAAAATATCCCTAACAACTGATTCTTGTATGGAAGAATTTCTGCCCTTTAATAAAAAAGTGAAATGCCAAGCCAACACTAACCATTTTTTTCCCTTTCTGAAAGAATCAAACTGAGTTATTGTACCTCAAACATACATTTCAGTGTTGTCCAGGCATTTGAATGGCTGAACGTGTTCCACAAAATCGATAACGAAGAAACAACATTACACAAAATCGATTTCAGGGGAACCGAGGGTCAGACTGTTCTCCAGAGCCCTGACAATAGAATATTTGTCACCATGAAAAAAAATATATATATATTATCAACGAAATCCTAAATAGTACCTAGTGTGAGAGAGCTTGGTTTGTTTTTCTTTATGTTGGCTCAAATAAACTTGTTCAGCTTGAAAAAAGCGACCAGTTGAGTTATCACCAAATACGAAGATGGTAACCTAAAAATGGGCTACCATACCCAAATCCTAAGGAACAAATAATCACCAAAAGACCAGATAACAGGTCACAAAGTGACTGAGGGACCATCACTCTAAGCGGCTGAACCGCTGAGGCACCCCTCTAACTCTTTTGAACACCAGGTCTAAGCAAGAAAAGTTGGAAGTTATTTTTAAGTGGCATGAGCTGCCAAAATAACACTTTTTCACAATTTCTGATCGTCACGATAGTAAGAGACTTTGAAGGCCATCATAAAACTAAATGATTGGCGTTGGAATAAGGAAAATCTATACAGTATGTGGCCTATACGAACCGGAATAGTGTTAGAAAGTAAACAAAATTTAAATAACCGGGATGACCATTCATTCATTCATTATAAGCCAAAGTTAGTTTAAATTAATACTTTATTGTACATTTTCGAGACTAGAAGCACTAAAAAGCTTCTGAATAACCCATTTTGAGAAAAATAGCACAGAATTTCAACATTCTGTTTAAACGACAAAATATCAACATTTTGGCAGCTCATGCCAGTTTAGGTTGCTTTAAAATTACTAGAACAGACTGGGTGATCTGAGAGTTGCATAGATTATAACCAAAATCCTGGAAAGCTCCAAATAGTCCATCCACTTTTGACAGCGTTGAACCCTTACCTCGACTGCCACCTCGATTGCCACCGCCTCCACGGGAATATGTCTTAGTACCTGAAGACGTACATTCACGGGCCATATGACCAGGCTTCCCACATTTGTAACAGGAGTTGTCAGACATTCTACAAACCAAAACAAATAAAACTAGAGGTTGATGAAGTTGCAGCGGGGCAACTTCAAGGTCCGGGATCCCCAGTTAAGTTTTTATCAGTTCGTTTCTCGGTATCGTAATTATTCACCACATTAAGACAGAAATCTCCGAAAAAAACTAAATCCGGGAAATTAAATATCTATTTGCTTATATTGTTTAATCATAATTTGCCTTAAACATGTTTAGCACTGTCTCTGATATTTTCAGTTTGGTAACATACTATGTATTATTTATATTATGTCACATCAAATTGTACAAGATTAGGTCTGTCTTCTTAAACATAGCATTATGGCGCTGGTCACTAAATCAATGTCGCTCTCAGTGAGAAAACCATAATTGGTGTCCTTCGCTACAACAACTTACAGTTAACGGTAAGTTTGCTTGCGAGCGCCAAATGACATTGAAATTTGTCATGAAGCCAGTTGTGGTTTTCTGGAACATTTAATCTCTATACAGGAATAATTGCGCAAAAGTTCTATTATGGTCTTAAACTAATGAGCGATTGATTGTTGACTTGCGTGCTATTTCTTTTCCTAAAATATTGGGCGTATTTGTATCCTCGATGGTGAAAATATCCGTTTATCATGTTACTTACCAAGATTCTATCAATAAAATGCACATCTTTCATTAACATCCTAGGTTTTTGTCCTTTACTTGATATGGGTTTATGTCTGTGTGGTCGAGGATCTTTCTTATAAATATTTGAACATAGTTTATTAACATCATATTTTTAAACAGTCATATTTTATTGAGTTTTTATTGAAACTGGTTGATTTTCACACAAGACATAGACCTTGATTAACACTATTGGTATGTTAAATTTATGGTCGATACCTTAAAGCAATTTTGAAAAACTTAAGTTTTTAATTTTTAAATAAATTTCAATATGGCGGCAAAACCATTGATCCAATCAAAAATTACCAAGCGGTTCAAAGATGAAGAAAGATATTGTCTATCTAAATTTAAAAAGCCGATTGCTGTATTAAAAAAATTATCTGAGATATGACTCATTAAAGTTTTCAAAAATTCAAAATGGCGTCCTGGTCACGTGACTTGTTGCACGTTCATAAAACTTGGGAACTTCATAGATCTAGAATAGGTCTACAAGCATAGGTATTATAGTTAAGTTCCAATAAATGGTTTTCTAGATATTGCATTTTTTTTAAAAGTTAAAAAGATCATAACTTTGACGAATAAAAGTCTGCTATGAATTTTCGCGGAGATTTTTGATTTGGACAACTTATTAGTCCCCCGACTTCTACTAAGTGTATGTAAAATTTGAGCTAAATCGGATGAACGGTTTCAGAGAAGAAAAATTTTGGGCAAATACGCCTTTTTCAAAATGGCGGACAAACGGCGTAGCGTAGCGACAATTCAGAAAAAATGGACCTAGATAATTTGTTTAAGAATACGTATGTGAAAGATGAGAGTTGTGTCTAGAAAACTGTTTGAGTTATATCACCTACAAAAATCGTGGAAAACAAATAAGAATAATAATAATAAAGAAAAAGCAGAACGATTTCAAAAGGTATCCCCTCCAAGTAGGGGATCCCTAATAACCGATTTTGATTTGCAGGCTAGATGATTTCCCTGTCGGTTAGAAACATTGAACCAATTCTGTATATTGACTCAAGATTATTTCACTAATATGGTAGCGTTGCCAGGTTTAGTGGAGGAGGAAACGCGGCTCATTGCTTGAAGGAAACCCCAACCTTCAGCGAGTATCTGGCAACTCTTCCACATACGGCGACCGAGTGAAAAATGCACTCTGAAATTGTTAAATTCGAACCCGCACCACATTGATGGAAGGTCTGCCTGGGACTGAGGGACGATCACTCTAACCCGCTGGATCACCGATGTCCCTGGTAGTTTTAGAGCAACATCAAGAACAGGCTACCGGAACTGATCGTTAACATGAAATCCTATAGACCGGATTTGGGTCGCTTTGTTTTTTTAGTTCCAAGTAAATTAATGCTTGGGAGCTTGCAGCTTGAAATGCAAGCCTACAGATTGATTGGTGTCATTGTGATTCAGTGAAAAATTCCCTATGAAAATAAAGAAGCGTGCGTCAAACTATTTGCAGGTAAAGGTCAGATCAGAACGACAATGTTAACAGTTGGACTAAGCGCTGTAAAAATGAAAGGACAGAGTATAAAATTGGTAATCTTTCAGTTTATCAACACAAAAATCCAGAATACTGTTTACTTTCTGCATTTTTCCCTGACCGAAGTTTTGAAAGTTTGGCATCATTTGGTATCTTTAATTTGAAAATATATTTTTTGTACCCGCAATTCCCAGCCAGGGCATGCACCCACAGGCCTTATTTTTTCACGCGAATCGTGGTTCAGGTTACGCAAAGTATAATTCACGCGAACCGTGACAGGCTAAAAGCCGAATGCCTATACTCCGTTGAATTGAATGAAGAAGAAAACATTCAGCAAAAACTGACAGGCTTTTCTCAATATTTGAAATTATTATCAAACAGTATGTAGTTAAATAGAATTTAGCATCTTCATGGATGTGTGAACAGCAGTCAATCAATCACAAGCCCGCCCCGCCGTGCAGCCGAATAGTACCATGTGGGAAAACAGGCGGTCACCAGGTCACAGCCAGAAGCCTAATTTTCCTCACTGGCAACGTGGGCATGTGGACTGGCGGGAGAACTCTTTACAAATCTTTTGAGTATTAGTTAATGCGTAACTAATACTTGAGCTTCAAGTATTAGTTACGAAGTGTCTAAAAAGCTTGCTTTGCGTAAAGAATTTGTGCGAATATGATTTATTGATTGTTTGATGTTTTACGCAGCCCTCTCAATTCAGAAATGTACGTTGGCAAAAAAAATTGCCGTGGCAGAATAATTTTGCCTCGGCAGAAAGTTGTTTGCCTCGGCAAATTCAACTGATGATAAAAAAAAACAGAAACTGTTTGTCTTGTGACCTTTATTAGGCCTTTCTATGATTAAATAACATAGGCCTACTTTATTGACACTTTGAGTGTCCCGCTTGCATTTCCAATGGTAAAAATCTAAATAAAAGTATAAACACTCTCTCTACGGTCCATTCTGACCCACGATACCCGTAAACACATGAGGAAAACAAAATGGCGATCGATCCCTCTGTATGACGTACTGTCGTTTCGTATCAAATTTGACACAATACCCATGCGCACGCATGCGCGCCACTGTTAAGTTTCAGTTTGAGATACGAAACGGTGACATTCTCCAAAAAATAACGGTCGCCATATTTCGTTTGACAAAACTGTTTTAATCGATACCGCGGGTCAAAATGGACCGCAGAAAGAGTATTTAGAACTCTCATTTTTATTAAATTGACAAAGGAGAATGCAGTGACGAGTCACTATAATCAGTCTACGAATTTAACCACTTCTGAAGACCTGCCACGGCATTTTTTTTTGCCGTGGCGAACCGGCTGTGCTACGGCAATCACCTCGGCAATTGCCGAGGCGAATTGAGAGGGCTGTTTACGCCGTGCTCAAGATTATTTCACTTATCTGGCGGCATTGCCAGTTTTATTGTGGGAGGAAACTGGGCTCTATGCCCGGAGGAAACCCCCGACATTCCGTTGGCAACTGGCAACCATCCCACATAGGTTGTTCGAGTGAAACCCCAGTCAGAAAATTTTCCAATTTTTTGGGACTGAGTGGGATTCGAACCCGCAACCCATTTGGTGAGAATAAAAAGCTCACCAACAGAAAAAACATTTTGGAAGAAAGGTCGGGAGGTTTTTTTTTGACAAGTTTCACTGTACGATTATCGGTACCAGTTTTACTCATTTTATCGTCCGTAATAAGAGACGTCTGACAGCCAGAGAGTGACAGGGATGAGCCTACGTGTCAAAAGCCATGTAATTTTAAATTTTATACGCCAAGTTTTTTTACTAGGCTTTATCAGTATGGGCAAATGAGCTTAAGCTTCCGAAGTTCTGATAGACGCAAGTTCAGAAACAGAGCAACTGACTTTAGTTCAGTCAACCTGCCAGCATTCGTCTACTTATGAGAGACGTTGCGCGAACCGTGGGTTACGCAAACAACTGTCCACGAGAACGAACCGTGGGTAACGCGACTCTAAAACCACGCGACAGATTTTGAAAAAATAAGACCTGCACCCAGATGATTTTAACCTTGTGAGCGATCTAACAGTAGACAATAATTTTCCGAACTTTATCTGAGAAAAACGGACCTAGGATCTGGTTTGAGACACCGATATCGTACATTGGTCTTTCATATGCTTTACCGTTACGCCCCAATTTAGATATATTAAAGTTAACTGGACATTTTAATGGTTTTACTTGCAAGCTTGTGAAAATTGGCTTTAACAAATCTGAGATGCTATGAGGCGAGTGGGACTATAAGATTAGCGAAATTAATTTGTAATATATCAGTTGATTTTTATCATTTTCAAATAAGACCAATTGTATATTCACACTGTCGACTTAAAACACTGAAACTCTCACTAAGTAGTGCTGAAACGAATACCCAAATAATCGTGAACGAATAAAAAATCGGTAATATTCGAATACTGATTTACTATACTAACGGTGTAGGGGAGCATAAGCTCGATAGAATGGAAAGTTATGAAACGGGTTTTTTCACCAATGCTCATAAGAGAGCAAATAAATGCACTTTCTTTCCTGATTACCTTCTTATCCCTGTACGCCTTTTTTTCTAGCGAATAAAAAACTTCGACTCCATTTCTGCAGGAAAAATCCCCCCGTGTCCACACTGAATCTCCTCAGTAGCGCAACATTATCTGCATGGAAGTCGACACAGCGCATACGCAACATATCAGACAGGAGCTTCACTAAGGGAAAAGTGTACGACTATCAACAGCTCGCCATGGATGAGTTTTTAAAAAGGTCAGCACTTTTGTCTACTGGGACAAGCAGGATTAGTAAAATCATTTATGGTCACTCATTTCGCTTACCAAGTCGCAATAAGATTTTCGTAAAACTGGCCAGTTTTGTCAACTGATCTATCACTAAGTGTCCGATGTATGGACAAAAGTATTTTCCAACAAATTAAGTTTTTAATCGATTGGAAAAGAGCAATAAGGTAATCGGGAGAGCATAGGCTAGTTTTCAGATCGAAAATGCGTTTATTTGCTTTGTTTTGAGCCTTGAAGAAACCCATTTCCTACCTTCAATTATCTATATTTATCATAATATCGAGCTTATGCCCCACTTACACTATTCCTTTCAGTGACTGATCTCATAGAATGTATTGATAACTAAAGGGAGACCACTACACAGTCTACATTATGATTCACTGTGGAGACTTGACCATGCCTCGCCCAGTTGAAAACATGTGCTTCCATTTGCTTAATGTGCTGGAGTCAATCAGACTTAGATCTGTTTAAAAATTAACCAGCTACAAAAAAATGGCCGCATTTCTGTTCTTACGATAAAAAGAACCTAATGAGGAGTCACTGATAACGGACATACGTTTACGAGACATCGCCAACTGTTGATAACGGCCGCCATGCTGCATTGCTCGCCATGTGATAGAGCACGCGGTCAGGTAACTCACAACAAGGCATTGATGAACATTTCACTTAAAAACTATCTTTCGAAAGAAGAAAAAAACAACACTTGGTCACAAAGGAAATTTATTGAGGTTGTTCAAATTATGATCTCACCTAAAGTTGTCTAATACCCCACCTCTTCAACTCTTCACCAAAACTCTTCCTCACCTCACAGTTCTACGTCTTACTTTCGCGCGATGATGGCCGTTTTTGCACACGATACTACTCCAGCTGCACACGGCACTATTCATGTCAGGAAAAGAAGGCAATGACGTCACTGTTACACTTTTCACGGGGGATGATATTTTAAAAACATTCCACAGCAATTTTCCAATAACTTCCTGAAATAATTTGAAGGATTTTCCCCCAAGAAGTGGCTGGCAGCCATGTTTACAACGCACGTTGACTTTCGTTTGACAGGTCACGTGTTGTATGCATCAATTGTGATTGGATGATTCCATTTTCTATTTAGTATTTTTTAAAATTTGTTTATTACGTAATTATGCATTTTGCAATAGTTTTCTTTTTTCCGTTTTAGTGATTACAGTTTTTTTTTCTTCACTTGCTGTTAAAGAAAGCCAGTGGCAGACTTTGTAGGACTAGCTATTCCCAATATATTAGTACAGTCGGTAACCTTTACGAACCGAACACATATTAATATTAGGCCTAATAACGGACTAAATTCATTGAATATCCGGGACGTATAAGTTCCTTTTTTTATAGCTTTGTTGCTTATAAAACTAACTTCTAGATTAGTATCAGTGTAAAGCTCTTTTACTTTCTGATAAAAATAACCAACTATTAGCTCATTCTGTTCCAAGGAATGTTTCCCCATATTTGGCAGCTTGTGCCACATTAATGTTTACAGTTTTAATTGTTTATTTTGTTTAGTGGATATAGGCATACTCTATCCTTTTCAGTGTTTCGTACAATAGATATTGAATCTATAGTATAATATAACCGTTTTTGTTTGAACCGTGCAGGCTTTGTTGGTTACACTTTCAGCTAGGTAGTCTATAGGCCTATATAGCTTTTCCAATTTTAACAGCCTTCTTAAAAGGAATATAAGTGCTAAGAACCGGAATAAAAAATAACACTCCGAAAAAGTTGCAAATCGACCCCCAAACAAATTTTATATTTTTTTTAATTGGAAATTAATGCGATTGGGGATTGAATCCCACTCAAACCAAAGACACATTGAAAAGGTTCTGAGCGGATATTTCACTTGATCGCCGTAGGCCTATTTGTGGAAGAAATCGATCAAGGGGAAAGCTTTTGGCTTCAAACGTTACAAACTTTTTGCCCTTTGGGTTTGAACTTGGATCCGGGAAGGTGTGGAAAAGGTATTACGGTATAATATATGTGTTTTTCAGCATGAATATGATCCAGATTATAATAGATTGATTGTTTGGTGTTTTACGCCGCGCTCAAGATCATTTCACTTATACGGCGGCGTTGCCAGTTTTATTGTGGGAGGAAACCGGGCTCTATGCCCGGAGGAAACCCATGACCTTCTGGTGGTAACTAGCAACCATCCCACATAGGTCGTTCATGTGAAAACTCAGTCAGAAAAATTTCAAATTTTTTGGGGACTGATCGAGTGAGACAGAGTATAATAGACGAATACAAACTAGGTCTACTTCAGAGAAAATGGCTCGACCTCTAAGCCAAGGGCCAGTCATTGCTGGTAAAAAGAGCCTTTTTGGAACAGTGGCATTTATTCAATAAACGCTTGTGCTTATGTAGGCCTACAGGCTTTAAAAAAATGCATACAAAGAACAAGAGTTTTAAAGATATACTATAATCAGGGTTAACTCCCTTGTATTGTCTTTATACATAGGAACCAAATAACATATTTTTACTTGTGTTTCCCATTATCTTATTTTATATACTTTCAGTTTACTCGACTTCTTGCCATATCTGAAGATACGTACAATTTTGTCAATAAATTACAAAGTATTCCAGAAATTTCCACTAACTATCAACCAAATGAAATATTGGGTATAAATGGTAGGCCCTATAGGATAGCCCCTTTTTAACACCATGGTTATTTTAGCCAAGAAGATTTTCCCTGTGTCCGTGTGTTTTAATGTCCATAAATCTAATTGGACTAATGGAAATGATTTAATCAAGCCTTTTGCACAGTAGGGACATTAAGGGCGTCAACCGGTTATAGGCTTTCAAAGAACAAAGCAGTTGTATCGCAAAGGAATCTTAGTTGCCAATGGATACCATAGTGAAGATATACGACGTCATGGCAACTGCGATTGATCGCACTTTGCGACGGCTTCGTGAAATGGCCCCCTCAAGAAAATAGAGTATGTTTGATGCGCGCTTCAGATTGTTTCTATTAGACTGTAATACAGGGTAGGCCTACCATATTTTTAAATAATACATTTAAATACATAGAGTGTAGCCCAATGAACTATATGCGTGGAATGAAGGTCACATGGTATTTGATATGCATCGAATGTCGCCATTACCAGGAGATAGTGCAGTTTCGATCCAGATCTGTTATGCGCGCGCGCTTCAACTATCAATGGCGGCACATTTTACAAAGTCAGATCCAAATTAGCCAATGAGACGTGTCCATTCCACGCATATAGTTCATTGGTGTAGCCTAATAGTTATTTTCCGAGCGGTTGGGTTGAATACGGCGTTTAAAGGGCAACAACTGTGGTTACCTTATTGGTCAGTCTGAAACTTCGGGGATTCACGTACGTGAAATACCCTCTGATAGACTGGAGATCATTTTGAATGTGGTGACCAAAAAGGTAGCCGTGATTATGGGCGGCCGTTTGTGTCAAAATTAAACATTTAACACTCAACACAAAGCTATTACTTTACAAGAAACTCAACACAATAGTTTTTTATTTCACGTAAACATTCTGAATATTTCATGTTTTTTTTATATTTGACACTCTCTCTTTAATTCAAAACACATAAGTATTCGTGCAATCTCTAACATTCTGCAGTCTGTAAATCTTTTCGAATCGCGCGCCAACATTTTGCAGTCTGTAAATCTTTTCGAATCGCGCGCCAAACATTTTGCAATCTCTAAACTTTACACGAACTGGATACTCCAAACACCGCCAGGGGGCGCGCCGTTCCAACAGAAGTCGATCAGACGTTCAGAGCCGCGCGGATTGACTAAAATAAGTACGTGCGCCCAGTCTGAACAGATAGATAAATAGATATATGTTTATTTATGGTGGTAGGAACCATGATACAAGATTTAGCATTCATATAAATAAATATTTGAACCCAGCCCAGTCAGGGCTTATCAACCACTCTAATCTGAAAATTATACATGGTGAAAGTTAACAGCAGAGAAAAGGCGATTTTGTCGTATACCATAGGCTAATCTAACCCTAATTGTAGAAAACAATGGTCTAACCAACTGGGAGCGGTCACCATATTGCCATAGGGCCTATGGTCATATCTTTCTAGTATGAAACTCAAAAAGGTTTTGCAATTTTCCTCCATATGTTGGCATTTGAAGGAATAGAACATAATTTAATAGATTCAGTCTTAGATCGGCGTATGCCGGACAGTCGAAGATGAAGTGGACTTCGTCCTCTATGCTATGGCTATCACACAGCTGACAGATTCTACCCTATATCGACCGAACTAACTGTCTTCGCTCGCTACCTGTTGGATTACCTCGGGCAGTCTGGGCTTTGTATAGGCCTACAATAAATCACCGTATTTTTTTAGCAATATTCAAATGGCGAAAGGAAGTCAAAATACAAAATATTTTACTACACACGAAACATAATTACAAATTGATTAAATGCTGATATCATCTAAAAGTAGAAGCCATTGTACTATAAGCTACTGGATTAAAGTGTAGGCCTACGCTGATTAATAAGTTACACGTAGACCACACAGAATAATGTTATTCTCTAAAATTGTTAATGGTTTGTCACCCCCATTCTTAAAGGCTTTGACAACTTCCAGTTATAACACAGCAGGGGGTACTTACAGTTTGCGAAATAGAAATAACCTAGGCCTACGTTTATTTAAAGTGGCGTGAGCTGCCAAAATATTGATATTTTGACATAAGAACTAAAATGTTGAAATTATCGGTTATTTTTCTGAAGACGTATAATTCAGAAGTTTTTTTAGTGCTTCTAGTCTCGAGAATGTACGATAAAGTATTGTTTTGAACTGACTTTGGCTTAGAATGAATGAATGGTCGTCCCGGTTATTTAATTTTTTTTTACTTTTCGAACACTATTCTGGTTCGTATAGGCCACATACTGTATGGATTTTCCTCATTCCAACGCTAATCATTTAGTTTCTCGATGTCCGTCAAAGAATCTTACTGTCGTGACGATCAGAAATTATGAAAAGTGTGAATTTTGGCAGCTCATGCCACTTTAAATGCCGTATCACTCTGTTCGCTTCTTCATTTTCCCCCAAAACAACTAAAGACTGGAATCTTTTGAGACCCCAAAATATAATTTTTTCAGTTGCAGAGATGGAGTCATTTCTTTTTGCTAAACAAAACCAGTCCAATGATTCTACAGCCTTATATAATTCTTTTGATAATTTAGCTTCAGTTTTTCTGTGTAGAATGAGAATGGGGCTGAGTACTCTTCAAGTTGATTTATTTAAACATGATATTATAGCTGATCAGTCTTGTTCAAAATGGCATTCAAAAATTGAAAATGTATTTCATTTCTTTCTTTCTTGTCCCTTCTATGCCACTCAGAGGAAGCACCTCCTTTATAGTCTTATGGATATCATTTCACCCGGAGTTCGTCATTCTATTTTTTGGTGGAAGGCTGTTCGGATTCAGCGTCCTAACTATTGAGCCACGGAGGCCCTTTAAGCTGAAGAGGATATGGATAGTTCGTTTCACGGCTACCTTTTGGTCGCTACATTAAAGGGGCATGAGCTGCCAAAATGTTGATATTTTGACGTAAACACAGAATGTTGAAATTATGGGCTATTTTTCTCAAGACGTATGATTCAGAAGCTTTGTAGTGCTTCTAGTCTCGGAAATGTACGATAAAGTATTGTTTTGAACTAACTTTGGCTTAGAATGAATGAATGGTCGTCCCGGTTATTTAAATTTTGCTACTTTTCGAACACGTTTTCGGTTCGTACAGGGCACATACTGTATGGATTTTCCTCATTCCAACGCCAATCATTTATTTTTTCGATGGCCTTCAAAGCCTCTTACTGTCGTGACGATCAGAAATTATGAAAAAAGTGTGAATTTCGGCAGCTCATGCCCCTTTAACAAGAGTTTCGGGAAACCCAAAATACGCCCGGAAAGGCCCAGTCACTGCAGCCATACAAAAACAAATCCTTCCATATATATATTTTTGAATATATGCAATGGGTCCTTCAAATATGAAATCTCATCTGGTGTTAAATGTCCAGGTCTTCAGCATGGAGTCCAGCTAATTCTGACTGGTCAGTGGGTTAAATCACTTGCTGAAGACATCACTGGCCAGGATGTTTGCCACATTTTATATAGGTATATTTGAACAGAGCCTAATCTCTGAGATGGTCAATGGTGTGTAAATATACAAGTCTTATCTGTTTACACTTACAACCAGGTTTATGAATATTGTCAAACATATCTTTAAGAAGCTATATTTGCTTTACCATATGGGTAATAAAACTGAATTGAAGAGCCTTTAAAACAGAGAAATAATTATAATTCTAAACTTTTTAGGTTTTGGCCACCATAGCTATCACTAAATTATCCAAGGAAGCTGACACACCTACCCATAAGCTATATCCTCAGAAAAAATTGTCCAGATGGAATCAAAACTTTGAAAGTTATGGAGCGGAAGGGAATATTACATAATCCAATATAACTCCCATATTATGTAACCAGTGATGTTAAAAATAGTTTGCGACACACCTTCTACCCATAAGGTATATACTCAGAAAAAATTGTGCAGATGGAATCAAAACTTTAGAAGTTATGGAGTGGAAGGGAATATTACATAATCCAACATAACTCCCATATTATGTAACCAGTGATGTTAAAAATAGTTCGCGACACACCTTCTACCCATAAGGTATATACTCAGAAAAAATTGTGCAGATGGAATCAAAACTTTAGAAGTTATGGAGCGGAAGGGAATATTACATAATCCAATATAACTCCCATATTATGTAACCAGTGATGTTAAAAATAGTTTGCGACACACCTTCCACCCATAAGGTATATACTCAGAAAAAATTGTGCAGATGGAATCAAAACTTTAGATGTTATGGAGCGGAAGGGGAAAGCGGACGCCCGGACTGTCGTCTTGCCGGACGGACGGAGATGATACCATAATACAGCCCGCTTTTCAAGCCGGCTATTAGCGGCTAATTCGGAGTTACCAAGTCACATGTAGCTAATTTGGAGATAGTAACTCCGAATTACAAACATTTTTTTTCACTTGACCCTAATATGCCCCTACGCTTCCGTAAATATGGACGTCCTGTCAACGGCTGAATACTTTATTTAAAAAATTGAACAAATGTATTTTCATAAAGTATTCAGCCGTTGACAGAACGTCCATATCCTCAAGGCCCCCGTACTTGTTTTGCTCAATCAGGGCTGCTCTGACTTCCAGCTGGTGGAACAGCGCGCCTCCTGGCGGTGTGTGAAGTATCCAGTTCTTGTAAAGTTTGCAGATTGTCAAATGTTGCGCGCCCCCTGGTGGTGTTTGAAGTATCCAGTTCGTGTAAAGTTTATAGATTGCAAAATGTTTGGCGCGCGATTCGAAAAGATTTACAGAGTGCAAAATGTTTGGCGCGCGATTCGAAAAGATTTACAGAGTGCAAAATGTTAGAGATTGCACGAATACTTATGTGTTTTGAATTAAACAGAGAGTTACAAATATAAAAAAACATGAAATATTCAGAATGTTTACGTGAAATAAAAACTATTGTGTTGAGTTTCTTGTAAAGTAATAACTTTGTGTTGAGTGTTAAATATATAATTTTGACACAAACGGCCGCCCATACGTGATACGCACAATTTCTATATCCTCTTGAGGGACCCACAAAAGTGTACCCGTGATATTGTAAGGGGCCGAAACACTCGGTTTGTTAACTATCAGCCTCGATCCGTTATATAATTGAAGCACTGGAGGATTCCTGATATGTACCAAAACTGCGTCTGTCTTCTTTGCGTTACAAATCATGTGGTTTACCGTGCTTAATAAATTATAGATTCTTCTATGGAGCGGTTTTACTAAAACCAAAACACATAGGACAACTTGTACTACTTTGCACATGGTGATGGTGAGAGTAGTTTCTCTCGAAAGCTCATATTAAAACATCACCATGTACAAAGTAGTACAAGTTGTCCTATGTGTTTTGGTTTTAATAAATTATATAAACAAATATCTTTCTAAATAAAATTAGCATTCAATAAATTTATAATTATTTTATTTTTTCGTCTGTAGTAAAATATTTGGATATGTACTTTCGACGCCATTAGTATTCAGCCCCAAAATACGGGGATTCACCGTATAAAAAGCGCAGACTGCCCGAGGTGTGCCAAAGACGACCGGTAGCGAGCGAAAATAGCCGAAGTGTGTTCCGACTGCTTTTTGGTTCAACGAATTTGCTATGTTTTAAGCGGTATTCTATTCCAGGCTTATAAAAGTTAAAGAAAACTCAAATTCAAGATCGAGTAATGTGTTATTTAATTCCTCTTTAGGTATGACGCCATTTTAGACCAAAAATTTGGCGTAGCAGCCAATCAGATGAGAGCCACGTAGAAGCCAGTACCTCAGAGTGGATGGTTAGGGAGAGGCATCGGGTATCACCAAGGGATTGGGGCAGTGCTCTATGTTTCTTAAGGTGTTCAAGTTATGGAACCACATACCTAGTACTATGAAAACTGCCAGCACCGTCAACGATTTTAAAATATTATTTAGTGGTTGGTATGGATGTGACCCAGCCAGCATACGTACCTGGGGCCCATATGGGTTTTCGGTGGGATAGATGGGCATGGGTAATTGATGGGCTTCCCGTATAGGTACCACGTAGACTTTCAATGGGTTATACATGGGCATCGACCATATGAGGATCCTGTGGGCTTCCCATATGGGAACCACATATATTGTTGATGGGCAGTGGACGGACATCAGTTAGATGGTTAAAACATGGGCATCGCAAATGACACCCACTTCGAAAGTTTATGGGTTAGCCATGGACACCAGCATGGGTACAACATGGGAATACCATATGGGCCCTACCTATGCTTTGTATGGGGGTATGCACGGATGCAGGACTTATGTAAAAACATACAGAACTCTTTTATTTTTTTATTAAATCAGAACATTTTGGAGGTCAATCTTACCTGTCTAGCATGTAAATACATCCTACTGTTCCTATATCCTTAAAATCGCAAGGAAAGATAACTGAGATTCAAATCAAACTTCCGCCAGGTGGCGCCACCCAGAAGGTCTGATAAGCATAGCGCCAAATCTGAATGGACGCCATTTTTCTCAAGTCTGCGTTCTGGGTAAGTTTGTAATCCATTCCAATCCTCTCAAACGGGTTTAATTTTTGGTCAATTTACATTTATGGTAGCAGAAAATATTAGCATAAGTTCGGAATTTAGTTTAGATTTTAGGAATTTGTAGCGTATAGTTGTATGGATCCTATTTATATCTCGGGTTCAAAATAATTAATAGATTTTTAGCTTTTGGCAGCTACAGTTTTTACATATGTTTTTCGTCACTCGGTCGACTAGAAAACGGATTTCATTTACTCTCTGAAGCGTTATTTTGACAACTGACTTTAATCTAAAAATACCATACACATGGATTTATGAATTATCATAAAAGTAAACAGGGTTTCATTATGGGTAAATGTGTAAACTTGTCCATAGCCTAGGGGTACCTATGATGGCCGAGAAGGGACATCCCGTTTTACTTTCAAATCTTCCTTCAATCTTAGTCACAAACACGATAAAAATGTGATGGTAAAGCGATGGTTAATATTTACCATCGCGTTTCCATCCTGTTTGTGATTTTCTTTCAAAGCCCAGTCCATAAAGTAAGTTGCAGTGATAATCATTTCGATCCTAATTTCTATCGCAAAATACGTATAGAACCAAGCTTTATTCAACTGAGAAACACGATAAAAACGCGATGATAAATATTTACCATCGCTTTATCATCGCGTTTCCATCGTGTTTCTGAGATCAAAATACAGCCGGTTTAATAAGTAAAACGCAATGATAAGTATTTTTCATCGTGTTTTACATAGCAAGTGAGCCATTTCATAAAGTATAACACAAAAATAAATCTTGCTGTATTTTTCATCGCGTCTTAGATTGGCTCACTTGCTATGTAAAACACGTTATGGTAAAGCTTAATCATCGCGTTTCCATCGTGTTTGTGGCTTATCCTAAAAAAAGAATTTATAAAAAAAAATGCAACTGTAATCCCATAAAGAGTCTTTTTTGTCGCATAGTGCAAGTGAAATCAGACTTTAACGGACTCAGAAATACTATGGTAAAGCGATGGTAAGTATTTACCATTGCTTTACCATCGCATTTCCATAGTGTTTCTGAGATCAAAATGTAGGAGGTTTAGTAAGTAAAACCAGAAGTCTATGAATGTGGAAGTGTGAAGCGTCCCATTACATAGTATTCAGGGCATTGGCGCCGTTTGACCCAGAGGTCACCATACACAGAGCCCTCTCTCGGTTACTTCACTTTAGTAAAGGTCTTACTCCGTTATTTATAATTTCTGACATTTATAGGTCGTCGACCTTTACTCGCCGCCATGTTACATCCTGTGCGCATACAATTGAGACGATCGTTCAAGAAAGTAGCGTGTAAAAAGAGGACTGCCTCTAAAACCGCAACGGCGCCAACTGACAGCGACAGAGTGACTGTTGCAAGATAAATTATTCCCGTTCTTCCAAGTTAAAACGACAATCAATAATTAATAAATAACCGTTTATCTTGATATCCAATCGTCATTTTAACACTTATTTTGTTTTTTACAAGCACTTATTTTAAATTTTACTGTTGTTTTTTTTGTATCTATTTATATTTTTTTATTTTTTTCATTTTTCTGTGGTGGGGCTACATTAACTTCAAATGAAGATTGCGTACGTTTACTGCAGCAGTCACATTTAATGAAATTTCCGGTTAGCGGTAACTTACATTTTGAAACCCTAAGTATGATATAAAAACACGGGGAATGATTACATGGTGTTTCACGCCACACTGAAGATTATTTCACCCATACGGGTGCCAGGGGTGGGGGTTGCTGCCAGTTGCCCAGACTGAAAGAGTCGCAGTGGTCTAGTTTTCTTCCTTTTAATCAATTTTCGTGATTACACATTCCAATTTCATTTGGGCAAGCTTGGGTTTAGTTTGGATATAGCCCTAGTTAGGTGGACCTTTCCGAAAATAAGTAACTTTGTTTTTGGTGTGATTAAATCTGATTGATTAATTGATGTTTTACGCACCACTCAAGACTATTTCACTTAGGCCTACATGGCTGCGCTGCTAGGTTTAGTGGGGGAGAAAACCGGGCACATTGATCCGGGCAGGTAAATATGCTCCTTAGTTGATCCAAATTGCGGTGATCAGGCCTGAAATTGTCACCCCAGTTGCTGCCAGTTGCCCAGACTGAAATAGGCCTGCGTCGCAGTGGTCTAGTTTTCTTCCTTTTAATCAATTTTCGTGATTACACATTTCAATTTCATTTGGGCAAGCTTGGGTTTAGTTTGGATATAGCCCTAGTTAGGTGGACCGTTCCGAAAATAAGTAACTTTGTTTTTGGTATGATTAAATCTGATTGATTGGCCGATTGATTAATTTATGTGTTACGCACCACTCAAGACTATTTCACTTAGGCCTATATGGCTGCGCTGCTAGGTTTAGTGGGGGAGGAAACCGGGCACATTGACCGGAGGAAACCCCCGACCTTCGGTAAGTACCTGCCAACTCTTCCACATACGGTGATCGAGTGATAAAAACTGAGATTAAAATCAATCTCATATAAAATTATTGCGTTTTCAAAAAATGCAGTTTTGTGAAGTATATCGTGCCTAAATAAGAAAGTCCGCTTCGTACTTCTTTCTGGGAAAAACCTTGTATGAACAAATAATTTATGCCATTATTTTACTTTCCACGGAACCAAAGCAACACAGGTTTTACCATGGCATTTACTCCGTGACTTTGCTGTTCGGCATACTTTAATTATATCATGGGTATGTATTGAAATTTTTGTATAAACCAACGACTATCGAGATTTTTAAATACAAGCTAGAACTGTAAATGATAAGCACATTTCCGTAAGTTTGTCATATAAATAACAACAACAACAAGATAAGATCAAATGTAGGCTATATAACAAACATTTACAAGAAAAAATAATAAATCACACACGGGTAGCAGTATTTTGACAGGATCTACAAATCATGGCGACAATGCAAATTGTCAAATCTTTTATCGCCCAAAAAATACTTTCAGTCCAAAGTTGATTGTCTTATCACAATTACATAGTTTTTTGCATTCGACACAACATTTACAATTTTGGCACGTGCAAGTAGTTACACAGTCTCGGTCACATGTAGAAACTGGCAAATCAGGCATAGTGCCTTCAAATGCGTCCAATATGGCCTTTCTAAAACAGGTGTTGGCTTTATTCTTCATAATATCCGAAATTTCTTTCTCCGTGTTTTTTTGGGCCAGCGTTATCCCGTCTATAATAGCTTGAGCATAGCCTGGTCTGCCATCCCGAGCGCAACGCCCAACTTCCTGCCAGTACGATATCACACTTCTCGGGGTTCCAAAATGTAATACAACATCAATATCTCTGATGTCAATGCCCATCCCAAGGGCTGCTGTTGCAATTAAACATCGTGTAGAGCCATCTGTGCTTGAAAAGTTCCTTAAAATCGCAACTTTTGAGTCTTCATCCGTAGATTTATGAAACATGTGGACCAATGCCTGTTCACGGTGACGAATTCCGTCAATGTAAGCAGACTCTCCCAAATAATCCATAACTGAAAGATAAGTTTCCGACACCGAGTTTACACTTCTACAGAAAATCAAAGTTTTTTTGCATCTAGCTTTGTAGGCAACGATATGGTCCAACAGAGGGGCTAATGTCTCTATTATTCCATCCTTTCTTCGCACAACATCTATGAATATATTAGGTCTGTCTGGTTTGAGAGAAACCATCTCGAAGTCGTCTTTAATGTTGAGATATTTAATAATATCATCTTTTACTTTTTTTGTGGTTGTGGCGGTTAAGACAAGCAGCGGGCAGGTAAATATGCTCCTTAGTTGATCCAAATTGCGGTAATCAGGCCTGAAATTGTCACCCCAGTCGGAAACACAATGAGCTTCATCGATCACAAGCAAAGAAACTCGTTCTTGCCACACCTCCGTTAAAAACACATCCTTCCATTCTCTCTTCAGAGCAGTCTCTGGTGAGCAAAACACAAATTGCATGTCTCCATTTTTTATACCTATAACATAAACACAAATCACCACAATTACAACATTGATCACAATCAAAATTAAAAATTTAAGGTGTTATTGGCTCAGGTTTTATATATATATTTATATAACTATAATACAAAGCTTAATGTGACATCTTATACTTACGAGTGAGTTCTTCTTTCTCAATGTCGGGTCCCAGTTTTGCGGAAGACATGTTGTATTCCTTAATTTTTGATACCTGTTCGTCCATCAAAGCAACTAAAGGCGATATTACCAAGGTAATGTCATGATCACGATCACTCAAAATAGTTGGGGCTGCAATACAAAAACTTTTGCCAAACCCGGTTGGTAGAAAAGCCGTTACATTCTTTTTGTTACCTAGGTGTGTGATTATCTCCAATTGTTCTTTCTTGGGGGTGAATTGTATATTATGGGTCTCCCTCCTTTGTTCAAACTTCTTGTTGGTTATAGAAATATCCATTTCTCTGGAGCCACGAACGGTAACTGTTCATTCCTTGTATGGTTTGTTGCAGAAAATTGACGTCACTTCTTCAGGAGAAATAGCATTACACGGTTCTATCGAATTATGGAAGAGAAGATTTGTGGCAATTGTGACTCTAAATTTGAGAAAACCAAAGACGGCAAAAGTTACAAGCGTTTCAGTATCGAAAACAAATTACCTAAATCTGACACCAGTGCCAAGGAAGCTTTAAAGTCTCTTACGTCCGCTGTTTTTACTCCTTTTAAACCCAAACGCAAAGGAGAGTTCTTATGCCCAACTTGTTGGTCGCTTTTAACAAACGCACATCGCTACCAGAGTTTGTCTAATTCCTTTTGGGGGAAGACTTCGACAACAAGTTATCTTGGTCAAAAGTTACAAGAACATGGAGAAAGAGGGTTCACCTTTAACCCGAAGGTGTCGAGCACACCAAAAGAAAAGGTGAGAAATGAAATCTACTTATGTTGACCGCCACCATACAGGTGGTTCATAAGACAAAGGAAAAGTTTACAGGATAAATGACAAGTTTAAGTCAATGCCTCCTATTTGGTAAATAATTTGTTTAAAAACTTGCAGCGCGCATTTTTATATCAATTGAGAAAGAAAAATCGACAAATGCATAAACATGATAGTTTTCGAAACTGATGAAGGGACTACCTATTTCCTACCCGAGCAATATATATATCTATCTATACGTTTTACACGAATTTAATAGGTCATAAATCCATTTATGTTTTCAGTCGGAGTCTGTATCTCGTAAGGCCCTCTTTCCAATTTCATCGCCAACAGACACAGGAAAAACGAAACCGGGCGATAAATGGACCGTAATAGCGAAAGCTGCAAAACAGAGGAAATATACGTCTGCTATACGCGGACTGTACCGCGCATCAAAAGGTTCGAAGAGACACTTTATCAATGTCGTGAAGAACGAAGTTCGCCAAGAAGTAAAGTTTATTTTAAAGAGCGACTTTATTTTATGTAAAAAATTTGACATGACAAGTATTGAACAGTTCTCATGGAATGATTTGTTTGACAAACTCGAAGAATATGCTCCTCTGATGACTGCTTTTCTAAAAGCCTCGTCGACATTGCCCAAAAATGAAAATAAGATGCGTCGCGGGAAAAAACAGACAATAAACGTTTTGCCAACGGTAGGGACGGCTCTTTCTTGTCTTCTTTATGCTAGATCACCAAATGTTTCGTTTCTTCCCACATTAATCTCTCTTCAATTATGGAGAGGAGGGTTGAAGCGGGAAACCATGAACCAGTTAAGTAAACTTGGAATTTGTTTCGGCGAAGATGGGACTTTATGTGTTGTGGATCGACAAATAAAAGAATTCGACGCCGCTGCAGGAAATTGTAAGGCGCAGTTGGAGAAACAATTAAATGCAGACACTTATTTCCCTCAGGGCATTGAAGACCCAGATGTTTCCCGTGACATGTCATTGGCGTTGTCCCATATGGAAAACGTAGAAACTGAAGTTAACAACCTATCAGATTGCGAGAGCACCTCAAGTCATCACATGTACGACTCCCAGTTAGATTCAGATAGTTCATCTGATGGAGACATTAGCGAAGGCCAGGACAGCATCTCATCAGAAGAGGACGGCAATGGAATGGAATTGGAAGAAGAAGACTTATCGATTGATGCTCAAGCTATAGGTCAACTAGAAATGCATGGTGGTGAGACCTCAGCTTTACCGTCCGAGTTTGTGCCAACTTATGAGGATGGAAGCTTACAAGTTTTGCATCCAGGTTTTACCCTTTGTTGGGATAATGTTGGTAAAAAAATCACCACCAGTCTTCCTGCGCCCGACAAGCAAAATGTATATATCAATTTCGCATTGGGATATCTAGCCGTAAACCGCATCCCTTCCACTAACCTGGACTTCAAATCTACTACATTTGCCTCCAACCTCCCGCTTAACACGTTTCTTCCAAGTGAAACAGATTTCCAAGAAGTTCGCACGCGCATGGGGGTTTTAGTATCCAGGATGTTAGTGAGGCATCTAAAGTGGTTTACTGACCATATGGAGGACTGTTACATAAAGCACATATTGCATAAACATTCTGTTGAATCATCACAGCGGAGTGTGTTAGTCAATCTCGGTGTATTTGAAGAGAATCCGTCAACAACTGAAGGTGCCATTGGCATATATAAGCGCTTCCAAAAGTACATACCTTTAGTAGCCGGACAACCTTATCCAACTTTAATTTTCGGGGACGGTTTAAGCTGTGAGCGAGGAAATGATGCCTTAAATGCACGATGCAACGGGATTACGAAAGAGGATCGTCTAGAAGGGTTGGAACCCGCCGCACAGGAATTTCATAAAGAAATGATAATGCTACAAGATTACTTTGATGAATTTTTTACAGGAAACAGTGCAGCTGAACGTCGGACCTTATACAACAATAAGAATATCTTGAATTTTCGTAACGTCAAACAAGATACAAGCGACCATTTTACTCACTCCTGGGAACTAATGTGTCAAACAACTGAAAGCTATGTTTGCCTGATAGCGATGGAAATGCTGGGTTTATCTGACCAGGGCAATCGTCCACTGAATGCTCCCTTAGATATCGAAAACGACACAATCGAAAACCGCCAGAAATATCTGAATGAGGTATGCGAAGGCATTGTTACTAAAGTATGGCATCACATGGATGTCAGTGAACTCCGTAGCGGATCGGACGGTTCGGTTGGATATTGTTGTAACCAGGAAAAAGATGATGGATTAATTGGGTGTGGAAATCATAAACGCTGCGTTAATGGAGAATGGTTTCATTTTTCCTGCGTGGAGATAGATCAAGAGGATCAGCCGGATGTTTGGTACTGTTCACAAGTCTGTGAGGCTCACTCAAAAGAGGCTCATAGGTACTGTTTTTGTTTACAAGACTTAGGGACTGGTGTTGAAATGATCGGATGTTCTGCAGGAAACAGTTGTAAAAACAAAGAATGGTATCATTTGCATTGTATTGGCCTTTCCACTGCTGACATTCCCAAAGGTGATTGGTTTTGTTGTGAAGAATGTCGACTATTATGTCTTCAAAAACCTGGGAAAGGTAAGAGACGAAAAATGAATAAACATTCTGGGACGACGTACGTTCCGGATTTCCAGTACAAGCATAACATTGCGATAACCTGGAGCGGCCTGAATATGATGGTAAGAAGAGACGCTGTGAGAGAAGGTGACGGGGACGCAATTATGTCCCACTGGCGTATTGATATGGTGCAGTTCTTCAGCAAACGACATCCCAAATATGTTATACTCGCACACCGGCTTCTAGCAAGCATTAATGGATGGCTGCCTGAGAAAATGGCACAGGACATACGCTGGAACAGGACCGTTAATTACAGCGGTGGCATTGGACGCAACTTGCCCGCTGATTTGATGAACGAAATCTTTAATCGCCTTTTCAAGGAACTTTTGAAAGATGCAAAGGGCCATCATACTTCGAAAACTTTGGCACGTTGTAGTCAAATAATTGGACCTCTGGGTGAGGCCTTAGATACTGTTTTCGAGTCCCATGTTATAGAAAAGGAGTTGTACAGACATAGACGCAGAAGCGTCAATCGGGACCAAAACGTACTTGTTTTGATGAACCTACTCAAAAACAGTAATTTGTTTGAAATGACACCTGGAAGAACGTACAAATCGTTTCCCGTGTACAAATGTTCCTTACTTCCAAAATTTCCCGAACGCTTCTTACCAAAAATGAAGCAACTCTCGTCCAGATTAGACAGGATTCGGAGAGTTGTACCACAATAATATTTCACCTTCGCGGAAAATTGGAAATGTTTAGATTTTTGCCGACATGGAGACTGACGATTATTATAAGTTTAGTTCGTTCTGAAAATATGACATGATATATTGTCCTGACATATATAACCTTTTACAAACAGAGGGTTTGTTTTTCCCATTGCAATGATTTTTTCCCCATTTTGTCTGAATGCAGAATTTCTTTCCGACGCGATTAGGACAGAAAGTCAATCAAACAAAATTATTCTGAGATTGACAACGGTATACATTATTAACATGTTAAAACATTTAGTCCAATGTTATAGCGTTAACATGAAACAAAAGTGAAGAAATATATAATATTAAAGTGGCATGAGCTGCCAAAATTCACACTTTTTTCATAGTTTCTGATCGTCACGACAGTAAGAGGCTTTGAAGGCCATCGGAAAACTAAATGATTGGCATTGGGATGAGGAAAATCAATACAGTATGTGGTCAATACGTACTGGAATAATGTTCGAAATGTAAACAAATTTAAAGTGGCATGAGCTGCCGAAATTCACACTTTTTTCATAATTTCTGATCGTCACGACAGTAAGAGGCTTTGAAAGCCATCGAAAAACTAAATGATTGGCGTTGGAGTGAGGAAAATCCATACAGTATGTGCCCTGTACGAACCGAAAAAGTGTTCGAAAAGTAGCAAAATTTAAATAACCGGGACGACCATTCATTCATTCTAAGCCAAAGTTAGTTCAAAACAATACTTTATCGTACATTTTTGAGACTAGAAGCACTAAGAAGCTTCTGAATTATACGTCTTGAGAAAAATAGCCGATAATTTCAACATTCTGTGTTTACGTCAAAATATCAACATTTTGGCAGCTCATGCCTCTTTAAATAACCGGGACGATCATTCATTCATTCTAAGCCCAAGTTAGTTCAAAGCATTACTTTATGTACATTCTCGAGACTAGAAACACCAAAAAGCTTCTGAATTATACGAGAAAAATAGCCAATGATTTCAACATTCTGTTTTTACGTCAAAATATCAACAGTTTGGCAGCTCATGCCATTTTAAATATTCATTTTAATACAGTGAATTTTTATGCTCAACCGGAATATTTACTATTACAATATTTCCAAAGAGGTTTCAAGTTATGAGGTAGATAGAAAATTGTGAGTGAATAGGTATATCGATGTCAGACTGTGAGGAATATTGGTTTATTTAAACAAAGCTGACGAAAGTAGTCTTTTGCACAAACTAACTAGTTTTGTATTTCTGTTCATCAAATGCGTTTATGTCTTGAAATTATGTGCCTTATGTCTGTTAAACAAACAATCCATAGTATTATAGTCATCACAGGGAAGTTAAAGACTTGTAAAACCATTTGAAAGATGTATCTACAGGTTAAAACTGGGTACCATAGTAATTCTGGATGTATATATCTTGTCGTTCGAAGAATAAATACATGAAAAGAGCATTTATTTACTTAAATTGTTATCACAAAAGTACTAATAAAAGACATCAAATGGAAAATGCGTAAGACAGATTTGCAGTTCATCAACTAAACCAGAGAATTCTTCATAAAGTTAAAATGTTTCTTTACAAGCGAGCAGTCTGCATATATAAAGTTGAAATTATCTCCCCTTGAGCACTCTTCTGTGCATGACGTCTGTTTCGTCAAGCTGGAGGCAGTTATCTTTATCAAGAAACCGCAAAGTCAAACAGAATCCGTTAAAAAAGGCCAGTATTTTCTTCTAGATGATCAATTTATAACTTTCACTTTGACAAAACGGTTTTTGGAGCAACTAGGAAGCTGGAAAAACATCGTTTAAGACTGAAAAGTCTGTGTAGATTGAGATTTTGCTCTGCGCTCATCGACGTGGGTAATGCCGATTAAATGTCGACCTGGTACCGACCAATAGATATCCAAACATAAATAACGAGGTACCTGTAGACATTTAATGTTATTGAATTATCTCTCGGTTAGTCAGAAACCGTGGCTTTCCTTCACTTTCTCCTATGAACTATTATGGGATGCATACGAAAAAACATGGCGAACGTTTTAGATATGAGAACAGTACTTGATGGAGCAAAAGTTAAAGTTTCCGAAGAGCTCCATAAAGTTGATAATGAGACAAGAAGACTTGTTTGGAACGATTTGAGTCGAAATGGAGATATCAGAGTCGCGTGTTCGGTAAAGCTTTTATAAGAACCAATGCACTCTCCGAACTGCGGTTACTGGGATTGCCGATAGATGCAGTAAGTGGAGAATGAATTTATTTTCTGATTTGAAATTGCGCAACCGTTGACAATTTCAAAATCTACCGCGCATAAACGTCACATAATGTAGTATAAGCAGGCTGAAAGCGCCAGTGCCCTGAACATGGGGTAATGCGACATTTCACACTTCCCTGTTCATAGACTTCTGGTAAAACGCAATGAAAAGTATTTTTCATCGTGTTTCCATCGTGTTTTACATAGGAAATGAGCCAATTTCATAAAGTATAACACGAAAATAAATCTTGCTATTGCGTCTTAGATTTCGATTTAGCCTGGTTGAGTATCTATAACGCGATGTCCCTTCTCGACCATCATAGGTACCAGTTATCGAGGGGTACCAGTTATCGATGGCTAGGTACATCATTGATAGTAGACAGAAAAGTCTTCCAAGAAATAAAACAAAATTTAGATTTTAAAATTCTTTATTGTAACCGGAATGTTGATGCCACACAGCATTTAAACATAATGCTGGGGTTTCCCTTCGGGCATATATTAGGTTTTCTAGCAAGGTAACCTGTCAACAAACGCCAATAAGTTACCGGTACTAAAATTTGAGTATATTCATGTACCATGTATGACAAACATTTTGACATTTAAATTTGCAGTCCCCATCTGATATGGAGTACACCAACTGTAGGAGAATATAGGCTACTTCAATATCCATATTGACTAAGAGGGAAGTCGGGATAGTCAATCCAAACGAAGGTAATTCTATAAATTTGAAGTACAAATTTGATCACAAAATAAATCACTGATACTGAGAGTATTTTTTCAATATATAAACATTTACAAACACGGCTTTTTAGTCAATTCAACCATAATAAAGCATTGTAAACCAGACGGAGGTGCGGCTAAACATGCATCTTACATCTTTAAATGAAAGTTAATTGAAAAACTTAATAAGCCCTATTGGGATGAGGAAAATCCCTACATTCCATGGCCTGTACGAACCGAAATAGTGTCCGAAAAGTAAAAAAAAACAATAGCCGAGGCGAACGTTCGTTCATTCTAAGCCTACGGTAGTCATTCTAAGTCACTACTTTTACGTACATATTCGAGACTGGTACCATTCAAAGGCTTATAACTTTACATCTTTAGAAAAAATGGCAATGATTTTCACATTTAGTTTTAGCGTGAAAAATATTACCATTTGACAGTTCATGCTGCTTGAAGGAAAATCACATTTTCTCTTTAACAAAAGCAGGTACCTGAATGTTAGAAAAAATACTTTCTATGATTTTCTCAACTTTTTTCAGTAATGGGAGACCATCTGAAAACGATTAAGCTGAAAGTCAATATCATCAAGCTTGTAGATGAAGAATTGGTTGTTGCATTTTTAAGTTCCGCTAGCCCTTCAGACACAATTCATCACCATTTAAGAAAAAAGATAAAGGAGAGTCAATGTAAGTAAATTGTTTCATTTTTGTCTGAGTTTGGATTTCAGCTCTTGCTAATGAAGCCTATTTTACTGTAATTTTGTTAGGAATAAACTGCAACTAAACTTAAACTATGAAAAATGATCTTTGTGATGCTATTGCTTACCTTCATTAATTTGTTTTAATTTGTTGCAGAATGATGGATCTGTTTATCACAATGCATTTACAATGGATTGCACCGAGGATTCGAAGTAATATATTATAAGGTGGAATAATGTATCCCAAAACAGCTTGTGAACAATCGAGAATGTAAAACGATCATAAAGGAACTTTGTTGATACCCGACTAGTGCAACTTAGATTTACTGGCATTTGAAAAGGAATGTTACCTTGGATATAATTCGTTACCTTCGAAAGAATTCGGCAGTATTTTAAAGACGTCTACATAGGGAACATACTCGGAGCAGACAAAACAATGTTCATTTTGTACCGTGTTTCCCAGAGACAAGGACTTCACATAGTTTTCTTTAAAATTTAGGAAAATGTGTGCTAAAATTCTGTTTTTGTTTCTTTGACGAACATTCAGATCTATCCAAAAAATTGAACATACCATGCAGTCAAGTAAAGTAATTATTTGCAGAAATGTTTTTGTTTATTATTTTAATTATCTTTCTGGTTTATTGTTGCTTGTCACATTCAGTATATTTTCTTTAAGAGGCTACATGTTTCAGGCAACACTTTATTGAACGTCTGAATGTGCTTATTAAATGCGTTTGGTGAGAGTAAGTTGGTTGGCGTTTTAGATGTGAGCGTCGCTAATAAAACCAATAAACTTAGCCTATCCGTATGTATGGGGTGAGGGGCCCATAAATATTATTATTTTTAGGGGCTGGTGGTGGGGGGGGGGGGGGGGGGCACGTACCAGTGGCTTAAGCTAGCTGTGCCTTACACAGACAGCCCATATAGATACCAGCAATAAGAATCATTATGGTACCTATATGGGTCCTTTGAAGAAACCATATCGTCCCCACATTCATCCCATATAACCCCATGAAATCCCATATAGGTCCTATACCCAGCCCATCCAAGTCCCATATTGTCAGCCCACGTGGTGCCCATATGGCCACCACTGACACATAGAGCTGGTCCCCACTAAGACAGCCCACATGGGTACCACAAATCACACTTTATGGGTCCCACTTGGGACCCACCAACCGATGCTGACTGGGGAATGTTCCTTATGCGATGGTTGTCTATAATTCATTGTCTTAATGGTTATTGTCTTTTAATAATTTTCTTTTTAACCTTTTGTCGGCACAAGTAGCCTTCAGGCTAATGTTCTATTGTTTGTAATGCCCGAAAATTTGATTTGATTTGATTTGTTCGAGATAATGGGACAAGTGGCCACTACCAGAGGATGTTTGAGCTTCGTTAGTTTACGCCGTCAAATTGATGCTGGAATATAAATAAAGGTTACCCGGAAAAAGACATTGTTGAGGTTAGAATAAGAGCTGTGAGCACTGGGTCGTTGAAGGCCTACCTTGAAGTTAGGGAGGACTTAACTCTGTCAGTCTTAAGAGGGATTATCAGGTCCCATTATAACGAAAGAGATGCCAGTGACTACTATACTGTGTTATGCAATTTGACTCAGGGGCCTGGGGAAGACTGTGAGGAATATTTGATTCGGGCCTTGAGATTAAGAGAAAAAGTGTTAATTGCATCAAGGGAGATTACTGAGGATTATCCTCAATACAGTTCAGAGTTAGTTAAGGCCAGGTTTCTTGAATCATTCTACACAGGCTTGATTGATGAAACAATTCGAACACAAGTTAGACCTATCATCGATGGGTAGACTGTGTCCGACGAGGAACTAATTCGATAAGTTAACAAGATGTCGAGACGTGAAAATAAAATCAAAACTGCGACAAACAAAGTCTTAATTACAGATTTCCACTGTTGATTTACCAGATTTCCAAGTAAATTATATTTCCAAGATAAGGAAATTTCAGAATTAAAGAGAGAAGTCTCAGAATTAAAAGAATTGTTAAAATCTTCTTTGGAAGAAAATAACATTAAAGAAAAATCAAAGTTTGAAAATGTGTAGGCCTATTTTGGGCAGAAATCAGGCTCCATGTCCAACAAGTAATCAAGAGGCTGTAAATGTAATCGTATGTATAGCTACGTATATTCCAGTCCTCGAAATGTATCTTTGTGCACATTAACCTAGTGATTCGTCCACATAATAACAATACATGGAACTGATATCCTGTTATTTTTATTATCAGGATTGACATTTAGTCTTACTTTTTCATTAAACAGAGACAATGGCTAAAACTTCTATTCTATTGATATTAACTTTTAATTACACGTCACCCAGTCGGTAAGACCTATACAAAACTAACAATAAGCTTGTGCAAGCGTTACACAAAATTGCTAAAAATTGAATGCCTTGGAAAAGTAGTCTGAACCCTGCCACTAAACTCTTACAGGATAGCTCGTTATTAATGAGCTATCCTGTACGAGTTTAGGGGCAGGGTAATAGACTATTGGAAAATATGTATTTCATATGCACATTGTAGTTGAATACCAATCGAGATCTCGTGCCATTCTACGAGATCTTCAACTCGAGACATGGCTCGAGAGCCGTCACACTCCATTTTGCGCATAGTTAAATGTAAGAAATCTACTGAGAATTTTCAATCTATATACTATTTATTTATCTGTTCTATTCTGTTCGCAAACATGTAACCCTATCATAATATGCTGCAGTGCAGGTTCTTAGGGCAGAAATACTTGTTAAAAATCAAAAATATAATCGGCACTACATCAGCTCTTAAATACATTCTAAAACAAGATGGCAGCGCCCATGGATGTCAAGACAAATTATATGGACTTCAAGGTATTTTATATGTATTAGGAGAGTAGCAATCAATATAACAAAACAGGTTGTCGGCGGCTTAAACGTTACCTACCAGAATTATATCGAATATATCTCTACACAACCGAGTCAACTATCAGTGTCACGTGTCGTTGTTTACAATTTTTAGGACGTGGACAGCAGTGGTCTCCCTTTGTGTTAAAAGCAACATGTCACTCAATCGTTTTAGAGTTGATATCTCAACGAATGGCAGTAGGATCAATCTCTATTTTAGATTGGTTGAATACAAGAAACAATCCGCTTTTTACACTTGACTTTTGAGTTTTTAAAACGTGTACATGCCTGTTATTATTTCACCACCAAATATAAACTTATTGGGGTAAAACAAACTCATGGGGATTTATTCCGCCGTTCTAATTCTGGAAAATTATTTTGTTATAAACATTGTTACTTGCTTAAGGGTTACAACCTATTCCGTTTTTTTTTTAACCAACCCACGTCTGTATCTTTTTTCCAAAGATCGTTGGACATAACAACAGCGATTTTTTGCGAATAAATAAATTTTGATTGCAACATTGTCATATACAAAAAGGAAAGAAGTTCTTTTATAATCCATTTGTAAGTAACGATTGTTTCAGCTTTCGGTTTCAACAATATCAATCAAACAAGTTATTTTTCTTTATCTTGAATAGGTACTAGTTTAACATATTAACCGTCAAATAAAAAACAAAGCTTCGGTATGAGAGAAATGAAAAGTTGAGTATTTATATTTAGTCTAAGAAATTATCAATGTTGGTCGTCCCAACTGCGGACCGAGGAAAATATCTGAAAGTAAATGACGTCAGGAAGAAACTGATTAAATCCTTGCGTTTGGGTGACGCCGTTGAGCTCAATGTCTTACACGAAATGTTACTTGATAAGAGGATAAAGCCCTATTCTTTTTGATTGTAGAAAAAAATCTTCTCTTTTTTCGCAACGCTATCTTGATAGTATTGCATTCCAATCATATTTCTGGCTCGCAAAAATTGTGTTCGCGTGTGTGCGCGTGTGTGTGTGTGTGGGGGGGGGGGGGGGCAAATCATAGGATGTCCACACCCCTTTGGAAAGTGGGACCTGTCACAAACCTTCACTAAACAGAGACCAAGGCCTATCCATATCAAATGCTTGCACTGGGTAGGCTAAATGAACCATAGCACCACAGTTGGTCCCCACCTCTACCTACTGCCTCCACAGGACATTGTCTGAGAAGCCAACACCAAAACAAAAAGAATGTGGCAAAATTTTCCCTGTCTTTTCCCATGATCCTATGGGGCTCAATCTCAGTCTGCAGATATTCTTGCCATAGGTTAAGATGTGTAATCATTGTCAATGTATTACAAAGTGTTCCAGAAAATTATATTGACTAAAGCCAAGCTTCTGTCAGTCGTCAACCTAATGAAATATAGTAGGTTTAGTTTATTACAACAATTTATGATGGGGTATAAAGGTCTAAATGATATACCTCTTTTTAACACAATTAGAAACTTGTCTACATGGTTATTTTAGAAAAGAAAATTTTCCCTGTGCGCGTGTGTTTTAGTGTTCTTAAATATAAATAGTTGACCACCATCATTTATTGTACATAGCCTGATGAAGCTGGAGGTATATCCAGCGAAACGTCGTGTTTAATAAATACAGGAGTAGTAATCCGGAAAAATTGTCTAAGTCTTATACTTGCCCTACTACTAAATATCATTCAAAAGTTATGCAGTTAGTATTTTTCTACTATAATCTTGGCCATAACGATACTGACCTTGTTTTAGTGAAATACAAATAGTATTATAGCTTTTTCGCGACATCTTCGCGGGTCCAAGCTCAAAACAAGGGATAACGCTTGAATCCAGACACATTCCCTTTCCAAACGTTTGTGCTTGGTATCTGCAGCGGAAGTGAGGAAAGGGATTTTTTCCCTTTGTTTCAGAATCCTTCGGAGTAACCTAATAGAATACCGCTTGGAGAGAAAAGCTTTAAAAAGAACAGAACAAGCCTGATTAAAAAATGTAAAGAACTACAGTTTCTATAGAATCAAAAAACCTGAGACTTAATGATTCCCTTAAAAGTGCGGGGAGGTTGGTTTGACCCAGCATGTAGCAGCTGAATGTGTGTCAGTAGGTTTAAAGAATACTTTGTAATCTAGATACCCAGTAGTATGATATGTATAACCATTGTAAGCAGTTGCATCCAAAAAATCCACAGACGTATGATCAATAGAAGGTTGTAGTTCAATGCTGGGGTCATGAGAATTAAGAGTATCAATGAAAATAGGAAGGTATTCCAACGTCTGCTGCCAAATGATAAAAATGTCATCCAGATACCGAATGTAAATCAAAGAACATCACTCTCCCAATCAGCCATAAAAATAGAGGTAAAGTTAGGAATAAAACGTTTACCCAAAGCACAACCACTAATTCTCTGAAAGATCTCCCAATTGAATTCAAAATCATTACCCTTTTAGCTAAGTTCCAACAATTTTAAAATATCTTTGTAACCAAAAACATGTTTTGGCCAACAGATCATCCGTATTTTTATAAAGCTATATTGCAACCAATAGGTTCGAAGTACCGCAAACCAACAGGCAAGTATACAAAGGCTGACAAGGTCCCAGAAGGTTATCCAGCAATACCACTTCTTTATATGAAATGTTGCAGAATCGCCGAGTCCTTGATGACCGGAGGAGAGGGTCATCTTGTAAATTAATTATCTACGGCCAATCATCCAAGGACCTTCATAGCTAAAGATGCGGTGAGGTTACACATGACAATAATGTCATCGCCAACAATGTCATGAATCCAATAAATCTTATACAAAGTGATAAAAAAGGAAAAGTTTATATAAACGTCGTCATTTTCCACACATTTCTCATATATATGTAGCACAATCGCAATACACAGGATTCATTTACAAACAAGGGATTTTTGTCGAATCTGGTCAACAGCATCTCTCTATGTACAAGACAGATCCTGTCCTATTGTGCTGGATAAAAATCAGAAATGGGTGATCGGCTTTAAAAATCGGATTATCTGGGCAATCATACTCAACGAACACACCAGTAGCTGCTGTAGCCTTCGCCCCCACTCCAATAACATGTAGGCCCCTATCTCTACCAATGCCTTATGGAACATGCCAGACACATGGTGATATTTGTTACAGTCTATTCCAGATAAATCTGCCCAACCTTCAGAAAAGAGATCGACGATGCCTAGTTTTGAAATAGTTCTGTTTAAGCCTATATAGCGCGCACGAGAGTCGCCGGCTGAGCTGCCGGCCACGCGTGGCTGAGAGCTAAGCTGTTTCCCCCGTGTGCGCGTAAATTTTGGTGAGTTTTTCGCCTCTCGAGGCGGTGAGGAAAGTATCTAGCTTGTTTGATATTTTCTGCCTCTTGTGGCAAGAATCTCACCGTGTGCGCACAACGTGAGCTGCCAGCTGAGGTGAGAGGAGGGATGGTCCAATCGCGTGTGCCTATTAAATCATGTGACCACTCAGCATTGCCAGTATGATCTTCTGCCCCCCTAGCGGAAGGATGTTCCGACTGTACACGATTCGATTGGGGCGCCCCCTACAGGAAGGACTTTCCTAATCGAATCGTGTCAGTTCAAATGTAACATGGCGCACACGAAGTGATCACTCTTGTCAATCTACTCTCTTTGGTGGCGTTTATGTAGCTTAGTGAATTTGGGTGACCAGGAACTTGCCTCAACAGATATCTCATCACCTGCGCTGAAATATGTAGCTGCTACCTGGGTCACGCGTGCCTTGTAACTCAGCCGGCGCCGAAAATCGTTCTTACTACATCATATTCCCATCCTCAGTCGTTTAAAGGCCTGCTGGTTGTTTTTATAGGCAGACATTTTTTCTGCCACTTGCCCTTGAAATAGATGACCTTCACGAAGACTAGAGTTGTTCAAATCGTCAATACACCTGAGGGTATCTGATTAATTTTTAAGCTGGTTTCATTTTCCACCCAATGGTTAATTGTTGCCATTGAGCCTTCATAATCTTCTTGAAAGCTAATTGTCAGTGTCGTATTCGATTTAATATCGTTAGCCAAATCAAAAGTGTATTTTAACAAAATGAAAAGATGCTTGTAAGTATGAAACTTCAGAGTCCATCTGGCTTCACAGGGCGAACATATTCCCGTCAATACCGATGTAATGCGGCTTCCAATTCCTGCAGATTTTGTACAGGAGGCTCTAGGGCTTGAATGTTTCCTAATGGGCTCTAAAAGATTCAAATCCGCGCAGTTACCCCTTCAACAGATCCGACGTCTCATGGAGTGAGGAAACGCAGCTTGGAAGCTAATGGGTGTTTTTTCTGCCATGCCATTTAGACTTTTAGACCAAACCCCAGTAGATTCCATTTGGTTTAAAATATAAAACCTTCTAAAAATACCCAAGCCGTTTCCTTGATGGAAGAAACGTCAACAATAGGCCTATACGTACTCTATAAAAATTATGATAATACGTCCGGTAGTAAAAAACTGAATTCGTGAATGCTTTGTTAAAACCCGGATGTGGTTTAAACTATTTAAAACACTCAATAAGGAAATATTAGGTATGCATGCCATTGTTGCAGTTAAAATTACTGTATTTTTAAAATGACTTTCTGACCTAAATCTTTTGTTTACGCAATTTATTTTTACATCCGGGATAGAGAAGTTTTCCGTAGGAGTGTTGCAATCCCGTACATAAATGAATCGCTGGTTAGCCATGTGTGTATGATTCTTGCTCTTAAGTGGACCCATCTCAGCCATATTCTCCCACTACTGCATGGATAGGGTCTACTCCTTGTTGGACGTCTGAAGGGTATGTCATTATTACGGTTCAAATTGACCACTGTGATAGTTTTCATTGTTGATTTCTGGAGCATGTTTTATGTGCGAGAGATTGTGCTTAAGTGGGCTGGGTTCATTATTTTTTATTTGCAATATTTTTGTTATACCAAGAAAATTTTATAGAATCAATATTTTATCGCCAGGCTATATTTTAATGATAAAAAATTAAGACATTACCATGTAGTTAGTTGTTTTTTTTTAACAAAACCACTAACTACGTGGTGATGTCCAAATTTTTTATCATTCATATGGAACCCTAAAGAGAGTTTCAAACATTTCTTTGTTATACCAAAAAAATTTAATCGAATCTTTTATCGCTAGGTTATTTTTTGCTATTTCAAGAAAAGCGTTAAGTCTTTGGGTTAAGTGTTTAAACTGCGTTGCTACAGGGGAACACAAATCTACTTGTATGCCCTTGTTTTAAATTTACATGGTTTCTAGACATGGTGATGAAATCAGGCGATGTGGGTCTATATAGAAGAGGAAAATAACACGGTCTAAACCGTTTATTTTTCTAATTCCTCGACGTCAAAGCATTACTTCCGCACCCATTTGATTAACTGCAAGCGAACGGCTTGATCTTTAGCGACTTCAAGTAAACTGAACTAAAGCGTTTTTGTGCGTTGTTCTTACAGTGACAACAATGACATCAAAGGAACAGGGAAGGAGGAAACCGACAGCAGAGGTAAATGTGAAACGTGACAAGATGAGTGTCCCATCTGTACCAGATTCTGGAATGGCTGTGTCAGATGATGTAATGGCTCTGTCAGGAAGCATTGCCCACTTTACAAAGGATCTTTACTACCAGTTCAGTATAGACAAACCTGACGACAACCTTTTTCTTTCTCCCTTTAGCATTGCTATGACTTTAGGTATGGCTTATGTCGGGTCCAGAGGCAACACAGCAAGTCAAATAGCAGCGGTGTTGAAACTAAGGCCAGATGAGAAAAATGTTCATACAGTGTTTGGAAAAGTCTTCGATTGTTTCTTCTCGAAAAATGCTCATGATCAACTCAACTTGGCAAATAACTTGTTTGTGGATCAGAAAGTCAAGCTTTTGGAAGAATTTGTCGACATTTTACAGTCATCCTTTAAATCGGAGACGAAAACTGTCAATTTTTTAGAAGATCCTGATGGTTCAAGAATGACAATTAACCAATGGGTGGAAAAGGAAACTAACTCAAAAATAAAACAGTTCATACCTTCTGGTGTATTGACTTCTGGGACAGTCCTGGTGTTAGTTAATGCTATTTATTTCAAGGGTAACTGGCAGCAAACATTCCAAGCAGCAGAAACAACTAGGAGGCCGTTCATTTTAAACGACTCTAAAAAGATGAGTGTGGATATGATGTATCAAGAAGGGGACTTTCCTCTCGGGCATATTGTAGAACTGGATTGTCAAGTATTAGAGATGCCGTACATGCAGAACGACGTGAGTATGTTTATACTGTTACCAACACGACCGGATGGTCTTGCTGAACTGGAGAATAATCTAAACCCTGCTATTTTACAGTCTGTCCGCAGCTTTGTAAAACCACAAACTGTGGACGTTTATTTGCCCAAATTCAAGCTGGAACAAGGTGCAGAACTAAAGAGAACTCTTTCAAAACTAGGCATCGTCGATCTCTTTTTTGAAGGTAGTGCAGATTTATCTGGAATAGACGGGAAGAAATATCACCATGTGTCCACAGTTTTTCACAAGGCATTTATAGAGGTAAATGAAGAGGGGACGGAGGCTGCAGCAGCTACTGGTGTGTTCGCTGAGTATGATTGCCCAGATAATCCGATTTTTAAAGCCGATCACCCATTTCTGTTTTTTATCCAGCACAATAGGACAGGAGCTGTTTTGTTTATTGGGAGATTTTGTAAACCAGATCCCACAGAAAGATCTTAAGTTGAACTTTAATCTTTACATGAATCTTGTTTATTGGGAGATTTTGTCGACCTGATCTTACACAAATCTCTCAAGTTGGACATTGATCATTACATGAATTATGTTTATTGGGAGATTGTGTCGACCAGATCCGACAGAAATATCTTAAGTTGGACTGATATCTTTACATGAACCTGGTTTATTGGGAGATTTTGTCGACCAGATCCCATGCACAGAAAGATCTTAAGTTGGACTTTAATCTTTACATGAACCTGGTTTATTGGGAAATTTTGTCGTTTTCGAACGCTTTCGAAGATTTATTTTTGGATAATCTTAGTGAAATCTCTTAATAAAACTCATTGTATAACCGGATTTAACATTTACAATTCTTGTTATACTATTACAAACAAATTTGACTAACAATGCACCGGTCACGTTCCCATTTAAATGTGATCTATGCTGTGGATAATTGTTATATCCTTCAATATCATTGATGTCTTTTAGAATAATTTTATATGTTTTATAGCCATGGTGTTCATCATACATAGTTGTTCTTATGAAATAAGGAGAAACCCCATAAAGCACTTATTGTGAACACATGTTGATAATATAACAAGCAAGAAATCAAAAACTGTTGTTTGACTTTAGGCAAAGCCCCAGGAATCTATTTCAGAAAAAAAATTAGGACAGCTTAAAGGAGAAGAAATGGAAAAAACTAAGTAAATACAGTACATGCGCGACACATTTTCCTTTCTAACGGTACCAAAACCATATTTCTACGATTTTTCCTCGCCCAACTGTGCTATAAGAATGTTAACAATCCTTATCAGAGAACGTCTAAACTAACTCGGCAGCCATCTTCACAGCAGAGCTTAGCTGTGTGTCTCGATCGGCCAATCAGCATACGCCTGGCCACCTGTCACTCATAGCGTAAGATAAATTGGTCAACTCTGAAAGTCTCCCATTTAAACCTAGGTTAATTTTGATCATTTCGACGCGCTAATAAGAGAAGATAAACACTCTAACAGCTCTGAAATGTACACTGGCTAGTAAATCAACCTTTTGGGAAGACGTGACACGCTGCTATGTTGTCTACGCGACTTGTGGGGATCGTTGTAGAATTTAAAAAAAAGGTAGTCTTACCGCTGACATTGCAGGTTATAACCATACAAGATATGATAAGCTCGCAAGGGAAGTAATCTACTAATACTTTTTCCGGTCAATTTCAAACCGTCAATGGCGCGCTCCACTGACGATCGAGCACGAGCTTGTCGGGCAGATTCATTTTCATTGTATTTTCACACCGTAAACCACGTGCAAGACTCACACACATGAATACGATGGTCTATGGGAGCCCGTTCGATACGATTGCATGTTGTTTTTTTTGTTTTCTCCTCCTTTAAAGGGACTATTTTTGTGTAGAATTGTTTACAGTTTTGCTAAAACTTCTGCTAAATAGATAGATGCAATTTGATTGAAAGGTGGTAGGTCGATTTTCAGCGAAAAATGTACAATGGACGAGCAATTAGTGCGAGCTCTGTGGTAGGTTGTTTACCACCTGAGAGACGGTTCCTCGTTAACGTAAACAGAGGTTCGACATGGGTGAACCCTACTGTAGTGAATTGTGAAAGCGTTACTAATATTCATCTATCTGATAAACTCTAAAGAGCCGTCATTCTTTAGTTTATTTCAACATTATGTAATCAGGACAACAAAAATAATAAAACACAAGTCAAGAGACTACACTGTAAAAAATGTGGTTGTAATTTTACAGCAAAGGTCGTAGCAATCGTAGGACAAGTTAAATTTGCTGTACATTTACATCTGTGTGAATAAGTAAATTGACAGTGTGGTGTTAGTAGATTTACAGTGAAACAGTGGATTTACTGCACTTCGTGCTTTCTTCTCTCTTTAAATACAAGTATTTACAAGTCTTTACAAGTCTCTGCTAATCTGTCAAGATTGTTGTGTAGATTTGTAAATTAACCAAAAAGAGTAAAATTACCGAAATGTGTTACAGGGTTACATGTAAAACAACAATACTTATAGGTACTCTTACAAATCTGTGTATATTTACAGTGTGTTTACGTAAATTTACATGAGAGCCAATTTAATAATATCACACTCAGGGGTAAAACGTTTACGGCACATTCTCCTGTGATGAAATACAAAAGTTTTTCTTGTAGTTCTACATACATTTTTTACAGTTTAGGATGCCGATTTGCTACAGGTTTAAGATAGTAATTAATTAGCTCTGATATTCTATAGCTTTCACTACCCCAATCTGAGATAATAGGACGCCCAGGGGGCATTGTAGGCTTGGGCCATTTTGCAACGGATTTGTGGATTTTTTTAAGAATATAGAAGACCCTGTTTTTTGAGTTATGACCAGATTGCAAATAGCGATACTGGTTTTCATTAAGAAAGCCTTTTTCTTCAAGAGAACGAGAAACGCAATTGAATTGAACTTTCTAACATTTCCAGGCCAAATTTCCCTATCAAATTTTTTGCAATGAAAAGGGTTGCTTAGCTGCCGTTCTACCTCCTCAATATAATCCTGTCTAGAATAACAACTGTTGTCTAGCCTTTATCAGCAGGTTTGAGAACTATGTCTTGATTCCCCCTTAAGCCCGGCTCAGGTCGAGTTAAAATCCGATCAGATTGTCTGCGATTGAATCTTAAGACCGTTCATGTCGACTGAGAATGGTTTATCCTCCAGCCAAACGATTCCCGACTGATCAGTCTTAAGCCCCGCTCAGATCGATGCGACTAATTGATCGAAAGGAAACTTATTAGACTGGCACGTCACTAGGAATGACGTAACAATACAACGTCTTCGAAACACCGAGAAAAAAATGACCACGTGATGAAGAATAGGTCGCTGATTGGCTGGGACCTTAAGACTGTTCGGTAGAAAATAGAGCATGTTTCTGTCCTTACGATCGTAAGACTAATCAGTCTGAGACCGATCTGAAGAGTCTTTAGGCTGCTCATGTCGAAAAACGTTCTATGACTGATTGATCTACTTGACCCAGCAGCTGATATCAAGGTCCAAATGACACACGCCTTTTTAACACAATTAGAAACTTGTCTATGAAGAAGATATTCCCTGTACCCGTGTGATTTAGTGTTGATAGAAATATATATATAAAGGGAATGTAATCCCCTCATTCCTAGACTTTCTGGACCCATGGATTCTTATCCACCTCTCCACACCATATATAACTTTCAATAGAATTCTTAAAGTGGCATGAACTGCCAAAATTCACACTTTTTCTTAACGAAAAACAATATCGTTATTTAGAATCTGATCATAACTCTAAAACAGGGTCTCCTCTATTCTTCCATAAATTCACAAGCCCATTAAAAAATGAACGAAGTCGACAATGCCGCCAGGCGTCCTATTATCTCGGATTGTGGTAGTGAAAGTTATAGAATACCAGAGCTAATTAATTACTATATAAAACCTATAGCGAATCGGCATGCTAGCTTTATCAAAAATACGGATGAGTTGTTGGCAAAATTGTCTGTGAAATCCATCCCACATTTTGGTTACTGTGGATGAGGAGTCCATGTATACATAGACAAATTACAAATTATTCTAAATTTTTGAAATTTCGGCACACCTCCTCTAAATGGCACCTTCCTAATGTAACTAAGAAAGTTATATTACTTGGGGATTCTAATCTGTCTAGAATTAACCTTGACCCCCACCCTGATATGCAGGTAGAATGTTTTCCTGGTGCCAACTTTAATTCCTTTCGGACGCTAATTCAAAAATATCAAGGTCCCAAACCTGAGAAAGTTATCTTGAATATTGGTATCAATAACAAGACAACTACTGAGCCAAACGTTTCGTTAAACTAGATGCGTAATATGATGACAGCGATAAGGTGAAGAATTACTTATGGATAGTCATTGACTTTGATAACGATGTAGGAACTACATAGAAACGTCGTCACCCAATAAACCAAGAAGTTGTTAACCTTTCAACTTCTAAATGCCATTGAAAGATATGATGGCAGCGGTTAGGAAAACTTTTTCCAACTCGCTCGTCTACTTTGTGGAGATCCAGTCATCTACTAAATTACCGGCCAGTGAAGTATCGAACCAGAACCTACAGTATATATCGAGCTCTGTCCCAGAGGCCAGTCATTGCTTATAAAAAGAACAAGTGTTTGAAAGATGTACTGGGCATGACCTTCTACTAAGGTTTTTACGGGGGAAACCAAATTTTCACTGTCGTTTCCAATGATCCTATGGGGTTCAATCCCAGTCTACCGATATTCTTGTCACAGCTGATGATGCGTAAGCATTGTCGATGTATTACAAAATGTTCCAGATAAGTAAAAAAAAAAAGAGGCATATTATTTATACCTTTATACCCAATCATAAATCGTTGTAATAAACTAAGTAAGATCCATGGTATGTCAGCTGTAATGTGTTGTATATAAATGTACAGCGGCGGCTAAACGTTTGAAAATGTTGTTTGAAAATTAGTTGCTCATTATACATTGGATATAATCACCATATATCTAATGTTAAATGATTGTGGGGGTGTGGTCTGGATAAAGAACAATTCTGAGAGATCACCCGGTGGCAGTCGTGGCCAAAAATGTTTGAAAATAAGTTTTTGTATTGTTTTCGAGGTATCGCGTTTGTAAGATGGTCGGTTTGAGAGAGGAAAGGCAGGAAGGGAAGCTAGTGATGGAAATTATATGCTCTCGAAATTTTAAGCAGATCGGCTGAATTGATCACAAGTGTGAAAATGGCTGATGACCATGGCCATCTTGCATTCACAAGACAACAGTACTCAGAGCAAGTACAGAAAAGTTTGTGTGAAAACACCAGAAGTTAAAAGTTGCTGAAAGTTGTAACCACTGTTACAACCTATTGCATTTAGTTTAGTGAGAAAAAAAACCCAAAGCAATTTCACCTTCTCAACGATTGTTGCTATTAGTGTGGTGTTAATGTGAAAGAACAGTAAGAAATTTAAAACTCGTAAGAATTGAATGGCATTGTTCAGGCGACTGGTTCTTCCATAATATGGGAAATAAAACATTTCAGACTTTGACCTCAATAACCTAAAAATATTGGTAGACATCCCCGAAAATCGACCTTGACCTAGGTCTCTCTAATGTGTCTCAATATACCAAAAATGAAGGATCTGCATCTAGCGGTTCTTAAGCTATCCCGTTCACAAGCAAATTACAGGCTTTTACCGTAATGACCACTGTGACCTAAAAAATATAGGTCGACATCCCCGAAAATTTATGGATTAAACGAGACCTAACATAGGTTGAAGTTTGGTCTTAATTCTATCGAACTGTCACGAGTCACGGAGGGATAAAATGAGATTGCGCCAGAGCTAGCCAACAGTCAATATTTAAATGACGAAAGGGTGTATGACAACCATAAGAACAAACCGGTGTTTACGATGATCGTAACATCGAGGGTGGTGTGGGAGGGCATTTTATCCCTCCGTGACTCGTGACAGTTCGATAGAATTAAGACCAAACTTCAACCTATGTTAGGTCTCGTTTAATCCATAAATTCTATCTCTCTGTCACGAGGTCACTTCGGGATCCAATGAGATGTTTAAAGCGTTCATGCACCCTTGAGTTAAAAGGGAGAAACGAAAAGGAACAATGTGGTTTTTCAGTATGCAAACATCCCATTTATTTGTTTTTAGCATAAATGACTGAACCAAGTGTACTAAAAAGGATTTACTCAGCTTTAACCTTAGCTTCTTTCGAGCTTAAACCTGGCACAATTTATACTGCGTTCAGCAAAGTCTGAGCAAACCGCCCTTCATGGTGAACAGGTTTGTTATAAAATTTAGCAAACACCGAGGCTGAACTCCAGCCAATGGTTTTCAAAATAGTGTCAATAGGTAGATGAGCTTTCCTCACAGCACTGCTGGAAGCTGACCGAGTACTGTGCGGTGTGAAAATGGACAGATCCACTCCCGCACTCTGAAGAACAGTACGTAACCATCGAGAGATAGTTTCTTTACTCACAGGTTTGTATGGGCGAACATAAGAGAGAAACAATCTTGTTTCATTTAAACGGAAAGGAGATGTTCGTTTTATGTATTCTTGAAGGCAGTTCACAACACATAAATTCGTGTTATCCGAATAAGCTGGAAAAACCAGCTCTGGTAAATGATAACCGGGCCTTGTCTGCTTGACTGGGTCGGCGATACGAAATTTAGCAACATTGTCGGATATGGACATGTTCCTTAGGTCCAACATATGGATTGACTGAGCCCTTTGTCCAGATAACAGACTTAACAACATGACAAGTTTCAGGGTAAGTGACTTTAAACCAACGGAAGTTGCAGGCGACAAGGTAGCGAGATAATTAAGCACAATTTTCGGGTCCCAGGTGACGTTGTTACGCGGTAAGGCTGGTCTGTTCTGAAAAACGCCCTTCATAAATCTTGAAACCAACGGATGTCGGCCGATGGGAATATCTCCCTCAGAGATAAAAGTTGAGAGTGCCGATCTGGCGGAGTTAATACAACCGTATGAGAGACCCTGGTCATACAGATCTGTCAAGAAATCCAGGACATTTCCCAAAGTCGGTGTGAATGGATCTGTATTCCGTTCACGACAACAGGTGAGCCACCGGCGAGTGTATGTGCAATACTGTTTTCGTGTAGACGCTCTCCAACTTTGCAGTATGATTTCTGTAGCCCTGCTTGAAACTCCTTGCTTCCGGCACGCTTGCCTGATACACAGGCTGCCATCAGACGCATCTGGGGGAGAGAGTGTGTGTGTCCCGGCTTGAAAGGAAGGAGAAGTGTTGACTTGCCTCTCGGTAATAACAATGGGCACATCACCAACATATGAAGGAGCTTGGAGAACCAAGACTGAGTTGTCCACACTGGTACGACCACTATGCCTTCTGTTCCCTCCATTTCTATTTTCTGCAGCATCCTGCCAATTAGAGAAAAAGGTGGAAACGCATAAAAATAGTGACCAAGCCAACTTATTGAGAAGGCATCCGTAGTTATTGCCCCTGGGTCAGGTTGCCATGATACATAATTATTAAGTTGCGTATTGAGCCTTGAGGCAAACATATCTATTGTGGGCTTGCCAAAAAGAGTAATTATATTGTGAAAGATTTCAGGGTTAAGTTTCCATTCCGTATTGTCGTGAAATATTCTAGATTCACGATCTGCGACAACATTGGTTGCAGATGGAATATGTACTGCGCTCAGCCATATATTTCGCACTATGCACCAGTCCCATATTTCTCTACAGGATGTATAACAAGTTTGTTTTATACCACCCATGTTATTGATGTATGCCACTGCTGTGGTGTTATCTATCTGCATTCTAACATGAACGTTTGTCAGATTACTGCAGAAAGATTTCAAGGTGAGATATGCGGCCAGTAACTCGAGGCGATTGATATGTAGCTGAGACTCTAAATGTGACCAATTGCCACCAGTATGTCGGCTACCGAATGTTCCGCCCCATCCAATCAGTGACGCATCGGATGTAAGAATTACACTAGGGGGGTTTTGTTCGATATAAAAAATATCACCCTTAGCTTTGTTGCACCACCAGAGTATGTCACTCCTGGCTTGTTCGCTGATTTCCATCTGAGCATCGTAATCACCATTGTTGTGTTTTAGGGCTAAGCATTTTTCAATGTCAAGCTGTCGATAAAACAACGGCCCGTGTCTGACGGCTTGGAAATTTGATACCGTAGTACCTATGAATTTTGCCACGGTCCGAATGTTTGGAGAAGCACTCATTAGTAGCTTCTTACCCATGTCGTAGATATGTTGTTGTTTAATTTTAGGTAAACTAACTGACATGTCCAATGAATTCAGCTCAAATCCTAGAAATGTCGACTGTTGTGAAGGCAGGAGAGCCGATTTCGTGCTGTTGACCACGAAGCCCAGTTTTTGGAACAATGTAATCGCCAGATGGGTATGGCTTTTACATAGCTCTTCGCTTCGATGCATAATCAGGGTATCGTCAATATATCCCATGCAATTAATGCCTTGTTTGCGTAAATTGGAGTAGATAGGCTTAGCAATTTTTGTGAAAAGGCGGGGCGCACTCGATAGGCCCTGAGCGAGGCAAGTGTACTGAAAAAGAGAGCCTTTCCATTCAAATCGGAGATATTTCCTATGAGCCTTACATATAGGTATGGAATAGTACGCATCCTGTAAGTCAATTACAGTCATGTAGCAGCCCTTAGACATTAGGGTAATAGCTGTTTTAATGGAATCCATTTTGAAGTGGTTGTACTCAACATTTACGTTCAATTGTTTAAGGTTCAGTATCATTCGATATTTACCATTCTTTTTCTTTTTAACAAAAATTGTAGAAAGAAATTGATCTGACGTATGTGCCGTTCTCTCCAAAACACCTTTATTGAGTAAGTTGGTAATTTCAGAGTCAATAATCTCTTCTTCAGCCTTGTTACGTTTATATGAGAATGGCTTCGAGAATTGTCTGGGTTCGAAATCAAATTCTATTTTAGAACCTAGAATCGATTCAAGGACAAATCTGTCAGACGTTATACCCTCCCAAGCGGGTTTAAAGTGTTGTGTATTGCCTGCTGCGAATTGAAGCGAATCAACATTCAATCGTTTAGATTCTGTGTCAGAATTGTTAGCCACTTCACTTACCTGTGAGTGACTCTGTTCCGGTGTCGAGGTTTCTATCGGTCTGCGCCCCCCTCTCTCTTCTTTTTGGAGGAGCTTTGTTGGCGACGATAGTTTTTTGTCATTTTATTCTTATATCCAGAGTTTCTCGTATAGGAGCGGCTTGATTTATAGGGCTGGTATCGGTTGCCGGTATCATAGTGACGAGTGGATGCGGTGACTTTGTAGCCCACTTTATTTACTTCGTTTATTTCCTTAATGGAGTTGGTGACACGGTCACCAAATAACCATTTAGATACTGGTTGTTGGGGATTACACAGGGATTTGTACCTGTCCGCCAAATCGGGCTTGATGAGTTCCCGCCGAAAATGACAGAGGCTACTATTAGCCTGGGACATCAGAGTCAGGCTATCCAATACAAGAGACATACTGGACTTGAAGTCGAAGGTTGTTCCACTGGTTTTGGCTTGATGGATGTTGTCAGCCAACCTCATCAGGGGAACAGCGGCGTGACACAGAGGGGAATGAACCATCCGTTGCAAACGCAGGTCTCTGGACCTGGCCCCACGAGAAATATAGTCCCATAATTCTCTATTGATTTTGACATCGTTGAATCCATCGACATTATCAGGCCTTGGGTATTGACTTAGTAGAGACTTGCTTTTCTCTTCAGGTAACTTACTTTTGGCAATGCGCGTGACAACATTTGCCAGCTTGTCCGAGGAAAGCGGGTGACCTGCTTTATCCTCCTCGTTGCCATAGTGTTTGGATAGTTCATCAAGATAATCATCATCTTCAGTTTTATGTGGCGAGTTGTTTGTTGCAATACTAGGCCTGTCATTTTGACATGCTGGGTCATCATTCATGAGCAAATCAGCCAGTCTGTCGCCATCGTAAGAGTCACATTTCTGACTAGCTGGTATCTGAAAGTCATGTTCAGAATCTGAACGATATGATTTTACTGACTCACTGTCGCTGATTTTATGATCACTTCGTGACATTGCTGACTGAATAGACTGTACTACAGTGGTCAGTTGGGCCAGTTGAGTTTGATTTTGTTTCTGAATTTCCATAAGCATATTCATCTCTGTTGGATTAGGGGCTTTAGTTTTAGCAGATTTGCCTTTATTTGCCTTAGCGAGAGTAGGTTCAGGACAATGCATGGACGTGTCGCCCAGGTTAATAGCCCGTGATTCAGGTTTCGGTGTGGCCGCATTGGCACGAGTCCGTCTGCCTTGGCTCGGGCCTGGGCTTTCGGCCTGGCTAGATTTAATTTCATTCCCAGTGTCTAGGAAGGATTCTACCGGTGTAAGCTGTAGCACATCCTCCTGGCGTGACGCCATTGTACATGTGCTTCTGGAGCAAAACAGGTTTGACGAAACCTGTGACAGGTTAGAGAGGTAAAAATACTTAAATTTCCAGCGAGACGCCTAAACCAAGTATTTAAACGTATGCCCTGTGTTTGAAAAAGGAGAATTCAATGAAAAACCTGATGTTCCAATGATTGGGTCAGCTTACCAGGCTTAAAACACAGAGCTAAAAAAAAAAATGCTGCCGGCTAGCTTGAGGGTTACCAACGCATTGACTGTTGGCTAGCTCTGGCGCAATCTCATTGGATCCCGAAGTGACCTCGTGACAGAGAGATAGAATCCAACTTAACCAAGGTCTCTCTAATGTGTCTCTATATACCAAAAATGAAAGATCTGCATCTAGAGGTTCTTAAACTATCGTGTTCACTAGAAAGCGGGACGGACGGAATGGCGAAGGGGCAGCATTTCCAAGCCCCCCAAAAGGGCTGTCGACAGTCGGAACTCCCTTCGGCTATCTTCGCTTGCTACCGGTCGGCTTTGACACGCCTCGGACACACTCTGAAACTTCGGGGATTTACGTGCGTGAAATACCCTCTGATAGACTGTAGGTCATTTTGAATATGCCGACCAAATAGGCAGCCGTGAAGCGTACAAATCCCAAATCCCCTTGAGGGCCCCACAAAAGTGTCCCCGTGACAATGTAAGGGACTGAAACACTCGCTTTGTTAACTTCAGCCTCGATCAGTTATAATTGAAGTATTTGAAGATTCCTGATATGTACCGAAACTGCGTCTGTCTACAACATGTGGTTTACCGGGCTAAATAAAATATATTAACAAATATCTGTCTAAATGATATTAGCATTTAATAAATTTATAATTATTTTTATTTTCTGTTTTTGTCGGTAGTAAAACCTTTTGATATTTACTTTCGACGCCATTTTTATTCAGCCCAAAAATACGGTGATTTGCCGTATAAAAAGCGCAGACTGCCCGAGGCGTGTCAAAGCCGACCGGTAGCGAGCGAAGATAGCCGAAGGGAGTTCCGACTGGCCTCGGACAGTCTGCGCCTTTTATACGGTAAATCACCGTAGTTTTGGGCTGAATAAAAAATGGCGTCGAAAGTAAATATCAAAATGTTTTACTACAGACGAAACAAGAAAATAAAAATAATCATAAATTTATTAAAAGCTAACATCATTTAGACAGATATTTGTTTATATATTTTATTTAGCCGGTAAACCACATGTTGTAGACAGACGCAGTTTCGGTACATATCAGGAATCCTCCAATGCTTCAATTATATAATTGATCGAGGCTGAAAGTTAACAAACCGAGTGTTTCGGTTCCTCAAGAGGATTTGGGAATTGTACGCTTCACGACTACCTATTTGGTCGCCATATTCAAAATGACCTGCAGTCTATCAGAGGGTATTTCACGCACGTAAATCCCCGAAGTTATCAGACTGGGGCTGTCGTTTGACGTTTATCTCGAAAACTGGTATTTATTAGAGTACCCAAAATATCACGAAGTATGGGCATTATAAAGCGATATCTTTCGCAGTCAACAAACAGTCTTTAAACCTACTGCAGTAAGAGCAATACACTGGCTATAATATACGAGAGAAAAATTCAGTAAATAATACTGTACCGTTTAGATCACTCACACTGTTCAAATCATTTGGGCACTTGAAAAAGGATACAAAATCCAGCCAAATGTGTACACTACCTAAATAGAGCACCTAAATAGCTTTCGATAGAAGTGTGCTGTTTAATCCTACGATTTTAGCTGAGTTTTTTTTAGAATTTTAAAAACAATTTCCGAATATAAGCGATATTGTTATTTCACTGTTTTAAGCTACGTTTCCACTTCTGCCGATGCGGCGTGTGTGTTTCCATATATGCGATATATTTCGATACCAAGCCCTAGAGTCTCCTGTACAAAATCTGCAGGAATTGGAAGCCGCATTACATCGGTATTGGCGGCAGTTACCCCTTCAACAGATCCGACGTCTCACTGGACGGATGAAACGCAGGTTGGAAGCTAATGGAGGCTATACGATATTGACCTTCTGCTCTAGGGATGTGTTCTAAACACAGATAAGGGACCAGCAGGCGAAACTGCTTGGGAAATAGCAGCCATATCGTCTAGTACTTACGACGCCAAATGGCCCGCCCACTTTCAATTTCAAAACACACAGCGATAACTTTCTTCGAGTTAATCCAAAGTACGGACTTAGATTTTGTGTGGCTGTTTTTCAATGAGCTGTAAATTCCCTTTTTCTCGTTACAATCTGGATTCATGAAAATATCCTAATTTTGGCAGTTCATGCCACTTTAAGGTAGTCGTTATAGCAAACAAAAATCCTAAAATGCATCCCGGATATTTGATATTTTGAGGGGTGTGGTACTGCGGGTTTACTGGCTTCATCGATATTTATATTTTCACTTATAACTTTTAATTTCTCTTGAAATCTTTTCTTTCTCTTTAGGTAGTTTGCCAACTCATGTCAATTTTAGGAAACACGAAACTTTAGATACATTCAGCATATTTTCATTGTTAATTATTCTTCGCCAGCATAGTGGATCTGGCGAAAGTGACGACCCCCTTTGATTCGAGTCTGACGATGATGAATACAAAAGCAGTGCTCTTTCTTGCTGCACTGCAAGTCGCCGAGTGAAAATAAGAGCGTTCACCAACTGAAGTGTGTCGTATATTTTTTTTAAGGTCACTAAAACACACGGACACAGGGAAAATCTTCTCGTCTAAAATAACCATGGAGACAAGTTTCTAATTGTGTTAAAAAGAGGTATATCATTTAGACCTTTATACCCCATAAATTGTTGTAACAAACCAAACCTATATGATATTTCATCAGGTTGACGACTGGAAGGAGCGTAGCCTTGGTCAAGTTACTGGGTTTGTCACAGAGTCGGTAAGGTCCGTGCCCTGGTCTCCCCTAACATTCACAAACCATAACAATTTATAGTAAAACACTTAAACAAAACACAATAGGAATAATAATAACATGTCTGATCACATAGGTATTCTGGTTGGACAAGTCTGACCACTACATCCAGTTTGTATCAGCTTGTCCACATTGAAAGGGATTAATCCGTATCCAGGTGAGAAAGTATCTCACCTGGTGGGAAGTCCACCACACTAACTTAAATCTAATAAGTTGAAAATTCTACAATACAATATTTCCCCTTTGAACACAAAAATTTGTTCCACCAAATTAAAAAAAAAAAGGAAAATCAAATCATTTTAAAACTGTAAGTTAAAAAATAGGTTGAAAGATAACAATATCGTCTCCTGAAGACGACAAACAGTTTTTCAAAAGTTTGTTTTTGTAATTGGGAGACCCACCACACTAAAATAAATCTAATATGATGAAAATTCTACAATACAATACAACCAGCACACAACAAGGTTATAAACTCCATCTCACAACCTTCAACCAACAAACAAAACGGAGTATATTTTAAAGAGATAAAACCGGTTGTCAGAGAGTGAATAGAGCGCCCATGTAACCCATTGCTCAGGGCTCTCTGCTGGAAGTATCTCGTTTTTCACGCCCAATAGACCTTAACATTAATATGCGTATTTCAGTACAACCGTTGTAACCTTCCACGTCTGACAATCACTACGCGAGCTTTATCTAGGACTAAAGTTATATAGGAAGTACCACAGAAGAGAGGATCGGGATTTATACAGGTATGTTTCTTGTATTGTATATAGGCCTACCCGTTAAGTCTATGTCCCCGTGATTCGGAAACAAACATTCTAGTCCATATCTTTATGCCTATAGTAATTCAGTTTACCTATAAAGGCTAAGCTCTTGTCAGTCGTCAACCTAATGAAATATCATACAATTTATGTTACAACAATTTATGGGGTGTAAAGGTCTAAATGATATACCTCTTTTTAACACAATTAGAAACTTGTCTCCATGGTTATTTTAGACAAGAAGATTTTCCCTGTGCCCGTGTGTTTTAGTGATCATAAATATATAATTTTGTCTCAGCTGAATATGCGTAAACATTGTCAATATTCTTAAAATGTTCCAGAAAACTCTAAAGCAAAACTCCTGTATGTCGTCAACGACAGGTAGTCCCCTGGCATTCACGATCACGATTGTCAGTGTGGCATTCATTACTGTCTAAAGTGAATAGCTTAACAGAATAATTCATTTATTTAAATACTACCTACTTTCAGGGCAACTTTGTACAAGATATATAACACTGCGTTCGCTGCACCACAGTCCTGCAGATAAACGCTTATGGTATTCAGATACTAGTTTTTTTTTCAAAAGTGTTTAAAATGAATTACATTCAAAACGCCAGATACCAAAACGCCCAAAATCAAAAAGTCAAAACGCCCGATATATATGTGCGTTACACAGTTGGCGGGTCATTCCATGTGTGAGGCACTAGAAGGTGAAACACAGTGGGAGCACGTGTGTTTTGTAATTCATTTGTATATAGTTACATATTTGCAATCAAATCAAACCGCACATGTCATTACGGTAACGATTCAATGTAAACGTGTACATACAGTTGCAAAACAATAAACAGAACCGGAGAAATATTAGAAATAAGTTTTTAGGCCTAATGATTATGAAAACAACACTACATATAACATAAACTAAAATTTTTTAAAATGTCCGGCGTTTTCGCTATCGGGCCTTCTGAAAGAAACTCCAGCCAAACGTACGTATTCATTCACGAAATAGAGCAACTTAATAGCTTTCGAAAGAAGTATGCAGTTTATTCCTACGGTTTTTGTCTGAATTTTGATAGCTTTTTAAAATCAGCATTACAAGTGTAACGACAAAGGAAGTAGTTCGTCCATGTTGGTTTCGGCAGGCAGGCTGCTGGCTGAGCGGGCCAATAAACGGGTGTAAGTTTCAGTCACATGTCTCTCTTCAGACCAAGGTGGCTTTGAATCCGGAAAGGTCCGCACTGATTTTCATTCTCCATATAAAATATATACATTGGCGCTACATCCGAATTGACCATATCCCCCCTTTGAAGTGTTTTTAAAAATAAATCTACTATCCATGACCCACTTTGCACGACATTGTATATTACCGAACTTAGTTTTATACGCTATAAGAAGTGAAATACTGAATATTATAGGCACATAAAAAAATCAGACCTACATATTGTCATGAGATAGTTAGCCCTTATATTTATGAACACTAAAACACACGAGCACAGGGAAAATCTTCTTGTCTAAAATAACCACGGAGATAAGTTTCTAATTGTGTTAAAAAGAGGTAAATCATTTAGACCTTTATACCCCATTATAAATTGTTGTAATAAAGTAAACCTATGATATTTCATTAGGTTGACGACTGACCGGAGCTTGGCCTTAGTCAGTAGATTATAGGGTCATGGGAAAAGACTGTGAAAGACCGGAGAGTTTAGCCCTGTATGTCTTTCAAACTCTTGTTCTTTTTATAAGCAATGACTGGCCTTTGGGTCAGAGGTCGAGCAAGTTTACTTGGAAGACAAGTAGTTTGTATTCTTCTACTATAATCTTGGTCATAGCGATGCTCGCTTTGTTACACTGAAACACAAATGGTATTATAGTTTTTTTTACGACATCTTCCCGGGTCCAAGTTAAAACCCAAAGGATAACTAGTTTGTAATGTTTGAATCCAAAAACTTTCCCTTTCCAAACGTCTGTGCTTGGTATCTGCAGCGGAAGTGAGAAAATGGATTTTAGAGGGTAATTTGCTGATCTCCCCATGGGTCAACTTCGATCGATCCTCAGGTTCTCTTTCCTTTTAAAATATGCTGACAGTCGTTGCACGTGAAAACTATTTGAATCTCACTTCAAAAGTTCATTTTTGTTGCATCATTTGGCAGAATTTGACCTGACTTCTTGGTTGTATCAACCCCAGATTATTCATCATAACTCTGGACCTGTGACTGTTACTGTCCCCTCAAGACGATGCATACCACAAACTGCCCTGTTACTGTCCCCTCAGGAGGATGTATACCACAAACTGCCCTGTTACTGTCCCCTCAGGACGATGTATACCACAAACTGCCCTGTTACTGTCCCCTCAGGACGATGTATACCACAAACTGCCCTGTTACTGTCCCCTCAGGACGTTGTATACCACAAACTGCCCTGTTACTGTCCCCTCAGGACGATGTATACCACAAACTGCCCTGTTACTGTGCCCTCAGGACGATGTATACCACAAACTGCCCTGTTACTGTCCCTTCAGAACGATGTATACCACAAACTGCCCTGTTACTGTCCCCTCAGGACGATGTATACCACAAACTGCCCTGTTACTGTCCCCTCAGGACGATGCATACCACAAACTGCCCTGTTACTGTCCCCTCTGGACGATGTATACCACAAACTGCCCTGTTACTGTCCCCTCAGGAGGATGTATACCACAAACTGCCCTGTTACTGTCCCCTCTGGACGATGTATACCACAAACTGCCCTGTTACTGTCCCTTCAGAACGATGTATACCACAAACTGCCCTGTTACTGTCCCCTCAGGAGGATGTATACCACAAACTGCCCTGTTACTGTCCCCTCTGGACGATGTATACCACAAACTGCCCTGTTACTGTCCCCTCAGGACGATGTATACCACAAACTGCCCTGTTACTGTGCCCTCAGGACGATGTATACCACAAACTGCCCTGTTACTGTCCCCTCTGGACGATGTATACCACAAACTGCCCTGTTACTGTCCCCTCAGAACGATGTATACCACAAACTGCCCTGTTACTGTGCCCTCAGGACGATGTATACCACAAACTGCCCTGTTACTGTCCCTTCAGAACGATGTATACCACAAACTGCCCTGTTACTGTCCCCTCAGGAGGATGTATACCACAAACTGCCCTGTTACTGTCCCTTCAGAACGATGTATACCACAAACTGCCCTGTTACTGTCCCCTCAGAACGATGTATACCACAAACTGCCCTGTTACTGTCCCCTCAGGACGATGTATACCACAAACTGCCCTGTTACTGTGCCCTCAGGACGATGTATACCACAAACTGCCCTGTTACTGTCCCCTCAGGACGATGTATACCACAAACTGCCCTGTTACTGTGCCCTCAGGACGATGTATACCACAAACTGCCCTGTTACTGTCCCCTCAGGACGATGTATACCACAAACTGCCCTGTTACTGTCCCCTCAGGACGTTGTATACCACAAACTGCCCTGTTACTGTCCCCTCAGGACGATGTATACCACAAACTGCCCTGTTACTGTGCCCTCAGGACGATGTATACCACAAACTGCCCTGTTACTGTCCCCTCAGGACGATGTATACCACAAACTGCCCTGTTACTGTCCCCTCAGGACGATATATACCACAAACTGCCCTGTTACTGTGCCCTCAGGAGGATGTATACCACAAACTGCCCTGTTACTGTCCCCTCTGGACGATGTATACCACAAACTGCCCTGTTACTGTCCCCTCAGAACGATGTATACCACAAACTGCCCTGTTACTGTCCCCTCAGGACGATGTATACCACAAACTGCCCTGTTACTGTGCCCTCAGGACGATGTATACCACAAACTGCCCTGTTACTGTCCCCTCAGGACGATGTATACCACAAACTGCCCTGTTACTGTCCCCTCTGGACGATGTATACCACAAACTGCCCTGTTACTGTCCCCTCAGGACGATGTATACCACAAACTGCCCTGTTACTGTGCCCTCAGGACGATGTATACCACAAACTGCCCTGTTACTGTCCCCTCAGGACGATGTATACCACAAACTTCCCTGTTACTGTCCCCTCTGGACGATGTATACCACAAACTGCCCTGTTACTGTCCCTTCAGAACGATGTATACCACAAACTGCCCTGTTACTGTGCCCTCAGGACGATGTATACCACAAACTGCCCTGCTACTGTCCCCTCAGGACGATCTATACCACAAACTGTCCCCTCAGGACGATGTATACCACAAACTGCCCTGTTACTGTCCCCTCAGGAGGATGTATACCACAAACTGCCCTGTTACTGTGCCATCAGGACGATGTATACCACAAACTGCCCTGTTACTGTCCCCTCAGGACGATGTATACCACAAACTGCCCTGTTACTGTCCCCTCAGGACTATGTGTACCACAAACTGCCCTGTTACTGTCCCCTCAGGACTATGTGTACCACAAACTGCCCTGTTACTGTCCCCTCAGGACGATGTATACCACAAACTGTCCCCTCAGAACGATGTATACCACAAACTGCCCTGTTACTGTCCCCTCAGGAGGATGTATACCACAAACTGCCCTGTTACTGTCCCCTCAGGACGTTGTATACCACAAACTGCCCTGTTACTGTCCCCTCAGGACGATGTATACCACAAACTGCCCTGTTACTGTGCCCTCAGGACGATGTATACCACAAACTGCCCTGTTACTGTCCCCTCAGGACGATGTATACCACAAACTGCCCTGATACTGTCCCCTCAGGACGATGTATACCACAAACTGCCCTGTTACTGTGCCCTCAGGAGGATGTATACCACAAACTGCCCTGTTACTGTCCCCTCTGGACGATGTATACCACAAACTGCCCTGTTACTGTCCCCTCAGAACGATGTATACCACAAACTGCCCTGTTACTGTCCCCTCAGGACGATGTATACCACAAACTGCCCTGTTACTGTGCCCTCAGGACGATGTATACCACAAACTGCCCTGTTACTGTCCCCTCAGGACGATGTATACCACAAACTGCCCTGTTACTGTCCCCTCTGGACGATGTATACCACAAACTGCCCTGTTACTGTCCCCTCAGGACGATGTATACCACAAACTGCCCTGTTACTGTGCCCTCAGGACGATGTATACCACAAACTGCCCTGTTACTGTCCCCTCAGGACGATGTATACCACAAACTTCCCTGTTACTGTCCCCTCTGGACGATGTATACCACAAACTGCCCTGTTACTGTCCCTTCAGAACGATGTATACCACAAACTGCCCTGTTACTGTGCCCTCAGGACGATGTATACCACAAACTGCCCTGCTACTGTCCCCTCAGGACGATCTATACCACAAACTGTCCCCTCAGGACGATGTATACCACAAACTGCCCTGTTACTGTCCCCTCAGGAGGATGTATACCACAAACTGCCCTGTTACTGTGCCATCAGGACGATGTATACCACAAACTGCCCTGTTACTGTCCCCTCAGGACGATGTATACCACAAACTGCCCTGTTACTGTCCCCTCAGGACTATGTGTACCACAAACTGCCCTGTTACTGTCCCCTCAGGACTATGTGTACCACAAACTGCCCTGTTACTGTCCCCTCAGGACGATGTATACCACAAACTGTCCCCTCAGAACGATGTATACCACAAACTGCCCTGTTACTGTCCCCTCAGGAGGATGTATACCACAAACTGCCCTGTTACTGTCCCCTCTGGACGATGCATACCACAAACTGCCCTGTTACTGTCCCCTCAGGAGGATGTATACCACAAACTGTCCCCTCAGAACGATGTATACCACAAACTGCCCTGTTACTGTCCCCTCAGGAGGATGTATACCACAAACTGCCCTGTTACTGTCCCCTCAGGACGATGTATACCACAACCTGCCCTGTTACTGTCCCCTCAGGACGATGTATACCACAAACTGCTCTGTTACTGCCTCCTGGGGACGATGTGTACCACAAACTGCCCTGTTAATGTCCCCTGAGGACGATGTATTCCACAAACTACCCTGTTACTGTCCCCTGAGGACGATGTATACCACAAACTACCCTGTTACTGTCTCCTGAGGACGATGTATACCACAAACTGCCCTGTTACTGTCCCCTCAGGACGATGTATACCACAAACTGCCCTGTTACTGTCCCCTCTGGACGATGCATACCACAAACTGCTCTGTTACTGTCTCCTGAGGACGATGTATACCACAAACTGCCCTGTTAATGTCCCCTGAGGACGATGTATACCACAAACTGCCCTGTTACTGTCTCCTGAGGACGATGTATACCACAAACTGCCCTGTTACTGTCCCCTCAGGACGATGTATACCACAAACTGCCCTGTTACTGTCCCCTGAGGACGATGTATACCACAAACTACCCTGTTACTGTCCCCTCAGGACGAGGTATACCACAAACTGTCTCCTGAGGACTATGTGTACCACAAACTGCCCTGTTACTGTCCCCTCAGGACGATGTATACCACAAACTGCCCTGTTACTGTCCCATCAGGACGATGTATACCACAAACTGCCCTGTTACTGTCCCCTCAGGACGATGTATACCACAAACTGCCCTGTTACTGTCCCCTCAGGACGATGTATACCACAAACTGTCCTGTTACTGTCCCCTCGAGACGATGTATACCACAAACTGCCCTGTTACTGTCCCCTCAGGACGATGTATACCACAAACTGCCCTGTTACTGTCCCCTCAGGACGACGTATACCACAAACTGCCCTGTTACTGTCCCCTGAGGACGATGTATACCACAAACTGCCCTGTTACTGTCCCCTGAGGACGATGTATACCACAAACTGCCCTGTTACTGTCCCCTCAGGACGATGTATACCACAAACTGCCCTGTTACTGTCACCTCAAGACGATGTATACCACAAACTGCCCTGTTATTGTCCCCTCAGGACGATGTATACCACAAACTGTCCTGTTACTGTCCCCTCGGGACGATGTATACCCCAAACTGCCCTGTTACTGTCCCCTCAGGACGATGTATACCACAACCTGCCCTGTTACTGTCCCCTCAGGACGATGTATACCACAAACTGCCCTGTTACTGTCCCCTGAGGACGATGTATACCACAAACTGCCCTGTTACTGTCCCCTCAGGACGATGTATACCACAAACTGTCCTGTTACTGTCCCCTCAGGACGATGTATACCACAAACTGCCCTGTTACAGTCCCCTCAGGAGGATGTATACCACAAACTGCCCTGTTACTGTCCCCTCTGGACGATGCATACCACAAACTGCCCTGTTACTGTCCCCTCAGGAGGATGTATACCACAAACTGTCCCCTCAGAACGATGTATACCACAAACTGCCCTGTTACTGTCCCCTCAGGAGGATGTATACCACAAACTGCCCTGTTACTGTCCCCTCAGGACGATGTATACCACAACCTGCCCTGTTACTGTCCCCTCAGGACGATGTATACCACAAACTGCTCTGTTACTGCCTCCTGGGGACGATGTGTACCACAAACTGCCCTGTTAATGTCCCCTGAGGACGATGTATTCCACAAACTACCCTGTTACTGTCCCCTGAGGACGATGTATACCACAAACTACCCTGTTACTGTCTCCTGAGGACGATGTATACCACAAACTGCCCTGTTACTGTCCCCTCAGGACGATGTATACCACAAACTGCCCTGTTACTGTCCCCTCTGGACGATGCATACCACAAACTGCTCTGTTACTGTCTCCTGAGGACGATGTATACCACAAACTGCCCTGTTAATGTCCCCTGAGGACGATGTATACCACAAACTGCCCTGTTACTGTCTCCTGAGGACGATGTATACCACAAACTGCCCTGTTACTGTCCCCTCAGGACGATGTATACCACAAACTGCCCTGTTACTGTCCCCTGAGGACGATGTATACCACAAACTACCCTGTTACTGTCCCCTCAGGACGAGGTATACCACAAACTGTCTCCTGAGGACTATGTGTACCACAAACTGCCCTGTTACTGTCCCCTCAGGACGATGTATACCACAAACTGCCCTGTTACTGTCCCATCAGGACGATGTATACCACAAACTGCCCTGTTACTGTCCCCTCAGGACGATGTATACCACAAACTGCCCTGTTACTGTCCCCTCAGGACGATGTATACCACAAACTGTCCTGTTACTGTCCCCTCGAGACGATGTATACCACAAACTGCCCTGTTACTGTCCCCTCAGGACGATGTATACCACAAACTGCCCTGTTACTGTCCCCTCAGGACGACGTATACCACAAACTGCCCTGTTACTGTCCCCTGAGGACGATGTATACCACAAACTGCCCTGTTACTGTCCCCTGAGGACGATGTATACCACAAACTGCCCTGTTACTGTCCCCTCAGGACGATGTATACCACAAACTGCCCTGTTACTGTCACCTCAAGACGATGTATACCACAAACTGCCCTGTTATTGTCCCCTCAGGACGATGTATACCACAAACTGTCCTGTTACTGTCCCCTCGGGACGATGTATACCCCAAACTGCCCTGTTACTGTCCCCTCAGGACGATGTATACCACAACCTGCCCTGTTACTGTCCCCTCAGGACGATGTATACCACAAACTGCCCTGTTACTGTCCCCTGAGGACGATGTATACCACAAACTGCCCTGTTACTGTCCCCTCAGGACGATGTATACCACAAACTGTCCTGTTACTGTCCCCTCAGGACGATGTATACCACAAACTGCCCTGTTACAGTCCCCTCAGGACGATGTATACCACAAACTGCCCTGGTACTGTCACCTCAGGACGATGTATACCACAAACTGCCCTGTTACTGTCCCCTCAGGACGATGTATACCACAAACTGCCCTGTTACTGTCCCCTCAGGACGATGTATACCACAAACTGCCCTGTTACTGTCCCCTCAGGACGATGTATACCACAAACTGTCCTGTTACTGTCTCCTGAGAACGATGTATACCACAAACTGCCCTGTTACAGTCCCCTCAGGACGATGTATACCACAAACTGCCCTGGTACTGTCACCTCAGGACGATGTATACCACAAACTGCCCTGGTACTGTCACCTCAGGACGATGTATACCACAAACTGCCCTGTTACTGTCCCCTCAGGACGATGTATACCACAAACTGCCCTGTTACTGTCCCCTGAGGACGATGTATACCACAAACTGCCCTGTTACTGTCTCCTGAGAACGATGTATACCACAAACTGCCCTGTTATTGTCCCCTCAGGACGATGTATACCACAAACTGCCCTGTTACTGTCCCCTCAGGACGATGTATACCACAAACTGCCCTGTTACTGTCCCCTCAGGACGATGTATACCACAAACTGCCCTGTTACCATCCCCTCAGGACGATGTATACCACAAACTGCCCTGTTATTGTCCCCTCAGGACGATGTATACCACAAACTGCCCTGTTACTGTCCCCTCAGGACGGTGTATACCACAAACTGCCCTGTTACTGTCCCCTCAGGACGATGTATACCACAAACTGTCCTGTTACTGTCCCCTCGGGACGATGTATACCACAAACTGTCCCCTCAGGACGATGTATACCACAAACTGCCCTGTTACTGTCCCCTCAGGACGATGTATACCACAAACTGCCCTGTTACTGTCCCCTCAGGAGGATGTATACCACAAACTGCCCTGTTACTGTCCCCTCAGGACGATGTATACCACAACCTGCCTTGTTGCTGTCCCCTCAGGAGGATGTATACCACAAACTGCCCTGTTACTGTCCCCTCAGGAGGATGTATACCACAAACTGCCCTGTTACTGTCCCCTCAGGACGATGTATACCACAAACTGCCCTGTTACTGTCCCCTCAGGAGGATGTATACCACAAACTGCCCTGTTACTGTCCCCTCAGGACGATGTATACCACAACCTGCCCTGTTACTGTCCCCTCAGGACGATGTATACCACAACCTGCCCTGTTAATCTCCCCTCAGGAGGGGCTATACCACAAACTGCCCTGTTACTGTCCCCTCAGGACGATGTATACCACAAACTGCCCTGTTACTGTCCCCTCAGGACGATGTATACCACAAACTGCCCTGTTACTGTCACCTCAAGACGATGTGTACCACAAACTGCCCTGTTATTGTCCCCTCAGGACGATGTATACCACAAACTGCCCTGGTACTGTCACCTCAGGACGATGTATACCACAAACTGCCCTGTTACTGTCCCCTCAGGACGATGTATACCACAAACTGCCCTGTTACTGTCCCCTCAGGACGATGTATACCACAAACTGCCCTGTTACTGTCCCCTCAGAACGATGTATACCACAAACTGCCCTGTTACTGTCCCCTCAGGACGATGTATAGTATACCACAAACTGCCCTGTTACTGTCCGCTCAGGAGGATGTATACCACAAACTGCCCTGTTACTGTCCCCTCAGGACGGTGTATACCACAAACTGTCCTGTTACTGTCCCCTCGGGACGATGTATACCACAAACTGTCCCCTCAGGACGATGTATACCACAAACTGCCCTGTTACTGTCCCCTCAGGACGATGTATACCACAAACTGCCCTGTTACTGTCCCCTCAGGAGGATGTATACCACAAACTGCCCTGTTACTGTCCCCTCAGGACGATGTATACCACAACCTGCCCTGTTGCTGTCCCCTCAGGAGGATGTATACCACAAACTGCCCTGTTACTGTCCCCTCAGGAGGATGTATACCACAAACTGCCCTGTTACTGTCCCCTCAGGACGATGTATACCACAAACTGCCCTGTTACTGTCCCCTCAGGAGGATGTATACCACAAACTGCCCTGTTACTGTCCCCTCAGGACGATGTATACCACAACCTGCCCTGTTACTGTCCCCTCAGGACGATGTATACCACAACCTGCCCTGTTAATCTCCCCTCAGGAGGGGCTATACCACAAACTGCCCTGTTACTGTCCCCTCAGGACGATGTATACCACAAACTGCCCTGTTACTGTCCCCTCAGGACGATGTATACCACAAACTGCCCTGTTACTGTCACCTCAAGACGATGTGTACCACAAACTGCCCTGTTATTGTCCCCTCAGGACGATGTATACCACAAACTGCCCTGGTACTGTCACCTCAGGACGATGTATACCACAAACTGCCCTGTTACTGTCCCCTCAGGACGATGTATACCACAAACTGCCCTGTTACTGTCCCCTCAGGACGATGTATACCACAAACTGCCCTGTTATTGTCCCCTCAGGACGATGTATACCACAAACTGCCCTGTTACTGTCCCCTCAGGACGATGTATAGTATACCACAAACTGCCCTGTTACTGTCCGCTCAGGAGGATGTATACCACAAACTGCCCTGTTACTGTCCGCTCAGGAGGATGTATACCACAAACTGCCCTGTTACTGTCCCCTCAGGACGATATATACCACAACCTGCCCTGTTAATCTCCCCTCAGGAGGGGCTATACCACAAACTGCCCTGTTACTGTCCCCTCAGGACGATGTATACCACAAACTGCCCTGTTACTGTCCCCTCAGGAGGATGTATACCACAAACTGCCCTGTTACTGTCCCCTCAGGACGATGTATACCATAAACTGCCCTGTTACTGTCCCCTCAGGACGATGTATACCACAAACTGCCCTGTTACTGTCCCCTCAGGACGATGTATACCACAAACTGCCCTGTTACTGTCCCCTCAGGACGATGTATACCACAAACTGCCCTGTTACTGTCCCCTCAGGACGATGTATACCACAAACTGCCCTGTTACTGTCCCCTCAGGACGATGTATACCACAAACTACCCTGTTACTGTCCCCTCAGGGCGATGTATACCACAAACTGCCCTGTTACTGTCCCCTCAGGACGATGTATACCACAAACTGTCCCCTCAGGAGGATGTATACCACAAACTGCCCTGTTACTGTCCCCTCATGACGATGTATACCACAAACTGCCCTGTTACTGTCCCCTCAGGACGATGTATACCACAAACTGCCCTGTTACTGTCCCCTCAGGACGATGTATACCACAAACTGCCCTGTTACTGTCTGCTCAGGAGGATGTATACCACAAACTGCCCTGTTACTGTCCCCTCAGGACGATGTATACCACATACTGCCCTGTTACTGTCCCCTCAGGACGATGTATACCACAAACTACCCTGTTACTGTCCCCTCAGGACGATGTATACCACATACTGCCCTGTTACTGTCACCTCAGGACGATGTATACCACAAACTGCCCTGTTACTGTCCCCTCAGGACGATGTATACCACAAACTGCCCTGTTACTGTCCTCTCAGGGCGATGTATACCACATACTGCCCTGTTACTGTGCCCTCAGGACGATGTATACCACATACTGCCCTGTTACTGTCCTCTCAGGACGATGTATACCACATACTGCCCTGTTACTGTCCCCTCAGGACGATATATACCACAAACTGCCCTGTTACTGTCCCCTCAGGACGATGTATACCACAAACTGCCCTGTTACTGTCCCCTCTGGACGATGTATACCACAAACTGCCCTGTTACTGTCCCCTCAGGACGATGTATACCACAAACTGCCCTGTTACTGTCCCCTCTGGACGATGTATACCACAAACTGCCCTGTTACTGTCCCCTCAGGACGATGTATACCACAAACTGCCCTGTTACTGTCTCCTGAGGACGATGTATACCACAAACTGCCCTGTTACTGTCCCCTCAGGACGATGTATACCACAAACTGCCCTGTTACTGTCCCCTCAGGACGATGTATACCACAAACTACCCTGTTACTGTCCCCTGAGGACGATGTATACCACAATCTGCCCTGTTACTGTCCCCTCAGGACGAGGTATTCCACAAACTGTCTCCTGAGGACGATGTATACCACAAACTGCCCTGTTACTGTCCCCTCAGGACAATGTGTGCCACAAACTGCCCTGTTACTGTCCCCTCAGGACGATGTATACCACAAACTGCCCTGTTACTGTCCCCTCAGGACGATGTATACCACAAACTGCCCTGTTAATGTCCCCTCAGGACGATGCATGCCACAAACTGCCCTGTTACTGTCCCCTCAGGACGATGTATACCACAAACTGCCCTGTTACTGTGCCCTCAGGACGATGTATACCACAAACTGCCCTGTTACTGTCCCCTCAGGACGATGTATACCACAAACTGCCCTGTTACTGTCCCCTCAGGACGATGTATACCACAATCTGCCCTGTTACTGTCCCCTCAGGACGATGTATACCACAAACTGCCCTGTTACTGTCCCCTCTGGACGATGTATACCACAAACTACCCTGTTACTGTCTCCTGAGGACAATGTGTACCACAAACTGCCCTGTTACTGTCTCCTGAGGACGATGTATACCACAAACTGCCCTGTTACTGTCCCCTCAGGACGATGTATACCACAAACTGTCCTGTTACTGTCACCTCAGGACGAGGTATACCACAAACTGTCTCCTGAGGACGATGTGTACCACAAACTGCCCTGTTACTGTCCCCTCAGGACGATGTATACCACAAACTGTCCTGTTACTGTCACCTCAGGACGAGGTATACCACAAACTGTCCCCTCAGGACGATGTATACCACAAACTGCCGTACACTACACATTTATTATAGTCCTTCACAACCAACATTTAGGAGAAACTCTAACTCATGTGTGATGAACATGTTTCTACTCAGGGCAATTCTATCAAATATATTGTTTAACAATCATCATCATTGCAAAAAAATCCGTTTCCGGATCTCTGCTTCGAAAACGTTACATAAACGATTGAAGAGAAAGCGTTTCTGGATCTCTGCTTCGAAAAGGTTACATAAACGATTGAAGAGAAAGCGTTTCTGGATCTCTGCTTCAAACAAGTTACATAAACGATAGAAGAGAAAGCGTTTCTGGATCTCTGCTTCGAAAAGGTTACATAAACGATTGAGGAGAAAGCGTTTCTGGATCTCTGCTTCGAAAAGGTTACATAAACGATTGAAGAGAAAGCGTTTATTGATCTCTGCTTCAAACAGGTTACATAAAGGATTGAAGAGAAAGCGTTTATTGATCTCTGCTTCAAACAGGTTACATACACGATTGAAGAGAAAGTGTTCTTGGTTTCAAACTCTTTAAATGGCTTTAATGTTTACTCCCTTGGAAGATGTCGAGTAAAAAGTTTTAAGTCATTTGACACGTATATTGTATGGATTCAATTTACTTATGAATAAGATTAATCGAACACTAATTCAGATGTTATATTTACATTGTCTTTAAAAAACAAAAGTTCAAAATATCTGCTAGTAAGAACTATGTTTTCTTATAAATCTATTTTTTTGTTCAACTTGCCTTATAATTAGTTTAGTCCAAACAGTATTCCATGTGTAAGTGTTTTTTTTTAATTGCATAAATATGAGTCAATATCTTTCAAATAACAAAAAGATTTTCCCAAAGAGGTACAGAAAGGGGCCAATTAACTACATTGCCCATGTCCAATGGTTACTGAGAGAGTATTCACCATTTCATACATCAAGTTCGAGAGTATCCATTTTAAATTACCACTGCATCGTTTTGAATATCACTTTTGATTGTTTTCCATTGAAATACATTCTGATGATATTGATCCATTGTATTATCCTACACTGATAGAAAACGTCTTTTCAACTAAACAACTAACTTTGGTGGTATTATAAGAATTATATTCCAGAATATTCAATAAGCGAAAATGGTGTTATTCTTTTAAGTAATAGGAATAGCGAAAAATATAGAACAAGGAACCAAACAACATCGATGTACAACGTAATTCAGTCCACAAAAATACATATATAAGGCGAATATGGGGGCACGTTAATGTCACCATAATGGATTTGTCAATTGAATCGTCAGTTCTGACCTACCAACATTAATGTCAAAGTGCAAATAAATATATAAGCGAAGGGTGAAAATTCAATTCTCTAGTGTCTTCTATGTTGACATTTGATAGAGGGCGACTAAATAGGAAAACCTGTTTTTGAAACTATTAAATGATTCATTTTTAACCCTCAACCTTGACACTTGTTTCTTTTGAAAATTCAAAAATATCAAATCAATCAACCGTATATGTTATCTAAAAAGGGCTTTGTGATCAGTGAGCCGTAGCACAGTTTTGGGTTGTACACATCGCCTTTTATATAAGCATTTCACAGCTACCATTTAACCCATCGGTTTAGTTCTTCCCCATCCATACATCGGTGGAAAACATCAGAAAGAACACGCTCACTGCTTGGAAACAAATAGAAGGTTGGTTATGTTGCTAACATCAACTCTGTTAATTAGAATGTATAATTAAATAACAATCAATTGTAAAATTTTGCGAAATATAACGGGTTGAGAAAATACATTCTCTTATAAACTCAAACTGCCCCCAAGGGCATTATGATGAAAGGTATATCAAGTGATATATTCGAAGTATTCTCAATGGCTATTTGATCTAGAAACATGGCAGTATATATGAGACGGAAAATACTCTGTAGAACAGTTTGATTTTACCAAACTTATGCGAGTTTATCTGTTATAGCTATGTTACGTATACAATATAAACATAAGTTGGGTTTTATCGAACTATAGTTCTACATGTATTTACATATACAATCTAAAAGGGGTTACTAGCAGTTTAAAACATAATTGTTCTAAAGTTTAATCTCAAAAGTAACACATTACAATTATTATGAACATGTTATGTAAGTTTCAACCAATTGAAAAATCTTTAATTTCAAAGTTAACATATTTTTTTTTATACTTAATCCAGTCTGAAAAGCTATCGTGAAAAGCTTTGTACGATAAGTGACTAGACTAAAAATTGATTTTGTGTCTTTGCATATGTACACCCCTTATTTTTGAACGTAGATTACACTTGTGGACTATTTTACAGATGTTGACATATGCCTTATGTCGAGTTACCTGGCTTTTAAAACTCAAGCAAATCATATATCGGTATTTATATAGGCCTATAAAGTAAATCTGATTTCAGGTTCCGCGTGTGAACTACAATGAACGTTTTTGATTATTCAGTGTTTTGAGTAAGCGTTCAAGCAGTTAAAACACGATGTCACCCAACCGTTAAAAGCTTACTCTACGTAAATAAGGCCATGCAAAGAAGCTGATTTACTTCGCATTGGGCCCTCCGATGATACGAAACAATCAAATGTAAAGCATTTATTTACAAACATGTTTAAGTCTGGACGATTTTAGCACCGCTGAGGCTTGTTCCACCTCTGCGATTTACACTTGTTTTATTATTCACCAACAACATGCGACGAAATGGACAAGAAACGAAAGACTGCAATGCTGCAATATATCTCTAATCGCATAGGAATAAGTTATGGGGGTACGGTACAAACTATACCTAAACTATGTCATGCAGTTGAAGAAACTTAATCCGTTTTCCAGGTGGATCATTCTATGTAAATCATACTGGAGAGACTATCGGATTGAGTAACGCAGTGGTGAATGTCACAGTAACCGAGACCGAGCTCTATACAATTAACCTGGTTACGCGTACTTTGACGTTTGCCCAAAAAAAAAACACCAATTGATATTTTTGTACATCACATCATCTACGTGCCATAGAGTGAGTTTTAAAGAACGACAGTCCATTGTTTTGTAAAATTTTAAGCAGACTGGAAATCTTTAACTTTGTTGTAAAAACAAAAACACATGAAATTGTACTGTATAAGGGTGGTAAACGTTGGCCTTGTATTTCCTCTCGCCTGGATGTTAGAGTAGATGGACTCATTTAACTATATTCAGATACAGAGAAAGAAGATGTAAGGTTAGAACGTCCAGGTTGCTTATTTGTCAAATTTAGACAGAAAGCGAAAATCCGCAACTTTCGTGTGAAAAAAAAAATAAACACATGACATTTAAAAGTTTGGGACACTCTGTTCGGTATATTTTAATGATGGGGAAACAAGTTTCCGAGCGCTAACTAAGTCTATGCCAATTGTGGTCTCCCTGTGTTACAATGATGGAATCTACGTATATGAAGTGACGTCATATAGAACGTTCAAGTCATGGTCTATTTCAGTGATGTCCACACAAGGAGTTCTCTAAAATGTACAGAATTCTTCTTTTCACATAAAATGTTTATATTTAACGGAGGGTGTATCATTAGCTACTTGCAAAGCAAGTTGACTCTGTGGGGTTAACAAGATTGTGTCAGAACGGATCCTCATAGATAGTTCGTATGGGAACGTATAAATGTTCACCTTATAAAACTGTTTACCGAATCGGTTGGATGGTTAGGGGTCACTCGGTAGTAACAATGTATATTTAATGGCACACCTCGCATATGTCCACCCGCGTTAGCTCTCTAACTTCTGTACTGCTTGAAACTAAACGTCTATACAGTCGTACACGTACGTATACGCGTGCCCGATAAAAAGTATGGGTTTATTTGTCACCCGTTAAATAACTATCATCCGTATTGAAGATAATGAATGGGGTGATAAAGAAAAAAGTCTATGCTCAAATATGTTGATCTGTCTTAGGACCTGATTTAGATATTTTTGTATTTTCAGATTCAGCGCCAAGATGAGGCATTTGCTGATACTGCTGACAATAAGCCTGACAAAGACGATTCAGGCACTGCCAGCATGTGGTCCAGAAGATGAAGTGTGTGAGTTTACTTTGGTAGCTGAACCCAAACTCACCATGCTACGGGGAAAAGTCTTGACATACCCACACCAAGGGAAATTGTATGAATACACAGTTACAAACACGTCTGAGGCTACCCCAGTACCTTTGGAAGAAGTGATTACGGGGGACGGATGGGAAGCTTCAAGAATGGTATTGGTGTTTAATGGACAATTTCCAGGCCCGGCTATTGAAGTTTGGGAAAACCAGATGGTCAAAGTGCATGTTAAAAATGCATTCCATGGCAACGGTTTGACCGTTCATTGGCACGGCTTGCATCAGAGCGGAACGCCTTTCATGGACGGAGTTGCTTTTGTTTCCCAATGTCCAATTCTTCCCGGACAAACATTTACTTATCTATTTAAGGCGTACCCGAAGGGCACCTTTTGGTATCATTCGCATTTGGGAGCTCAGAGAACCATGGGCTTATATGGACCACTTATTGTTCACGAACGTCAAGCGCCTTTGCCCAGACCGAAGGAATTTACGTGGACCATAACTGATTGGAATCACGATTATGATTCGGAAATGGGCTATTATAAGATGGTTTATGGCATCTATGAAGGCCGAAGCAAAGTGAAGGGAACTGGGTCTTTGGATGGAAGTTTTTTCAGTATGTTCAGGTATCACGCAGGTCTTCTGAATGGTAGAGGAAGATATTACGACCCAGACACCGGCGAACATAATGGCGCACCACTTTCTACCTTCATCGTCACACCTGGACATACCTATAGAATTAGGGTTATTGCCGCCGGAGAACTTTATCCATTCCGCATCTCAGTTGATCAACATCTTCTAACGGTTATCGCTTCAGATGGTTACTACTTGGAACCTGTCACTGCTGAATCCTTTATTATCAACCCTGGAGAAAGATTTGACTTTCTACTGAACGCTACACAAGCTGTGGATAGTTACTGGATACGGGGTGAAACATTAGAAGTTGGACAGAATCACACACTTGAAGCCATTCTTCATTATGAAGGGTCAATGTCAGATATGGATCCAACCTCGTCACCTAGAAATTGCACCCCTGGTGACCAGTGTGTTGTAGTAAACTGCCCTTTTACGTTTTATCCAAAGGAAGATAATACTGTGTGTTTGTCATTTGACCAAATGAAAGCCTACAAAGTACAAGATACCCCAGAATACATACCCGGGCACTCAGAGGAGCAATTTCTTAACTTTGCTTTCCCAGGTACTAACTGGACGCCTGGGTCTATAAATGGTCGAGCTTACGAACAACCAGTTGTCTCTGCTGTTTCACAACCATACGAAATTGACACACATTGTACGCACGACGATTGTGGAGAAGGAAAGGTATGCAAATGTACCTGGTCGTTAACATTAAATCACGCCAAGACATATCAGTTTATTTTCCTTAACATGGGAAGTGGAAAAGGTTGGTCTCACCCTGTTCATATGCACGGGCACTCGTTCTACGTCGTAAAGATGGGCTATGCCAGGTACAACGAGACTACAGGTCGACTTATCGGAGATAATCTGGACATAAACTGCCGAGGAAAGCCAGATAGAACAAAGAGCTTTTGTAACAACGCTACATGGAGTGATCCTTCATGGCTCAATGGTAACGTTCCGGATCTGGAACTAGAAAAACCTCCAAGAAAAGATACTTTAATAGTGCCCACTGGTGGTTATGCAGTGGTGCGTATCAGGGCCGATAACCCAGGAGTATGGATTATACATTGTCACATACAAATCCACAATATGGACGGAATGGCAATGCTTCTGAACGAATCTTACCCGAATCATCCCGAAATACCTGACGGTTTTCCTTCTTGTAAGAGTTACGTGGAATATGAAGTGGGAAACTCTGAAAGTTCCACAGCAGCTCCAACTACAGCTCTGCCGCATACCACCAAAGCTCCGATGAAAACGACGAGAGGACCCTCCAGCTCTAGTATGAACCAAAATGCTTCATGTCGATCAGGTCAGTTAACTAATCTTAAATCCTTCAACTTTACCTGCACACAAAACCTTTCCATTTGGAACTAAATCCTCGTTATTGTCAATAGTTGGCATAAATAAGCTGATGAATTCCAGTCGTTATTTAAAGTGAAATCTTACAGAAAAAAAACAAACATGTCTATTAATGGCCATGGCAATATTGTCCCAGTTGCTAAAATGTTCTCAAACGTTCAACTGCCGTTTGGGTGCTTCAATGTAATATTTGCCTATATACATTTATTGACACGGTGTGGCGGGAGAGAAGAATAAATTATTGGAGCTGATTTCGTTCCAGGTCGATCTCTATAATCATTATTTGATCACTCTGTGTAACGTATGAATTGAAGTTTTAAAAAACCTTATCGGGGGTAATGTGGTGTGCCAGTAAGCTTAATAAGTAACTTCATGTATTTCGCTTTGCTTATTTGTTTCAGACGCATACACTAAAGAGCTGTTTTGGGGAGTAGTCGGCTGCCTTGTCTCCTTCATTGTTGTTCTGTTGATAATCTTCTTTGTTTATGTCGGCGTTCATCAACCCCAGCGATCCAGTTCATATCACCTTAATCATGCACCCGAAAAATTCGCTTTTGAAAACAAAGGGGCGCAACTCTAAACTCATTTATCTAGGCACCAGGGAACATTAAGCCCTTCTCACTTCACACCATATTTCAAGCCTTATAGGAATCAAAGCATTTCTCTCACCAAGTGGACGTTTATAGGAAAGGGTTGTGCTTCCATCGCCATCACACATGAAGCATATCCTTGTTTTCCAATTGCTATATAGAAAGCCCGCCTTGTATATAACCAGTTCTGAAATGCTTGTGGATCGTTCTGCGAGAGACACAATTTCCGCGTGGAAGTAATATAGAAACACAGGCGGCTAAATTACCTCTGAAAAGACGTCCGTTATAAATGCATCTTTCTATGTTATGTTATTGATTTCTGTGAGATCCATTTTATCCAGATTTGAAAATAGAGTTATATTTTAAAGTTTTAATTATCTAAGGCCTGTCTTGACAGTTATCCAATTTTAAGAACAATACAAATATTTTATACTTTTTACTTTCTATATCACTTTTTTAAGAGTTTTATAATTTTTAGAGATTTAATGGAAATTGGCAGACAATTACCCAATTTTAAGAACAAGGTAAATATTTTATACTTTTTACTTTCTGTATAATTTTTTTTTTTTAGAGTTTTATAATTTCTAAGATATTTAATGGGAAATGGATCATTTTTGTAAAAAAAAAACTGTGGACATTGTGATTAATGAGTTATGGATTTATTTTATGTCCGTTTGACATGTAGCAAGGCGCCACAAAGAGCATTGTGGTCTCATTTATTGATTAATGGATTGGTTGACCTCTTAGACCAAGCGTTCGAAAAGTTTATACAAACCCACAGTGATGCCTTTGTGACGTTACAAATATCCTGACGTCACAGAGCTATTCTGCTATTCAAACGTTGGGACTACACATGCACGTTGCACTGACGGAGGGGTCACTTGATTAGCAGAAGACTCCTTTATTCATTAGATCATTGATTAATCGCATCGTAAAGTGTGATATGTAAGACAGGGAGGTTACTTAACTGTTTGATTTGTTTCATAATTACAGCATTCATTAGTTTGATCATAGATTAATGTTTTGTTTGATTTATCTATTGATTTATTTATCAGTCGTTTGTTTTAATGCATTACACTTCGATTAATTGGTTGATTGATTTAATGCATTACACTTCGATTAATTGGTTGATTGTTTTAATGCATTACACTTCCATTAATTGGTTGATTGATTTAATGCATTACACTTCGGTTAACTGGTTGATTGGTTTAATGCATTACACTTCGATTAACTGGTTGATTGATTAATGCATTACACTTCGATTAACTGGTTGATTGATTTAATGCATTACACTTCGATTAACTGGTTGATTGATTTAATGCATTACACCTCGATTAATTGGTTGATTGGTTCAATGCATTACATTTCGATTAACTGGTTGATTGTTTTAATGCATTACACTTTGATTAATTGGTTGATGAATTAGTTGATCAACCGATTGAAAATTTATTGATGGTTATTTTTAGCCTGTCCGTTTGGATGCCTTTATGATGACAAACGTCGAATTCAAAACTGTCTAAACTGTTTAGTTAGCAATATTTAAGTGCTAACACGATAGGCCGCATAACACTTAATAAAAGCATAGTGTTTATGTTAAAGAGCTATACAGAAAGCAATGTATGATACCATAAGTCTTTGAATGGGGAAGTGTGAAACGTCCCATTACTCTATATTCAGGGCACTTCTTCTCTTGCTCGTATCAAGTATTATGGGATGCATAAGCAAAGAAAGATGGCGAAAGTTTTGGATGCAACAATTAACAGTATAAAGTTTCCGAAGAACTCCAAATAGTTGAAAATGAGACACTGAGCCTTGTTCAGGAGGATTTGGATCGAAATGGAGATATTGGAGTCAGAAGCCGGGTAAAGCTTTTTTAAGAACCAATGTATTCTCCGAACTGCGGTTATTGGGAGTGTCAATTATAGTCCACTTAGTCGAGAATGAATTTATTTTCTGATTTGAAATTGCGCAACTGTTGACAATTTCAAAATCTTCTTTGGATAAACGTCACATAATGTAGCATAAGCAGGCTAAGGTTGGTCAGTGCCCTGAATATGGGGTAATGGGACGTTTCACACTTCCCCATTTATAGACTTCAGATGATACTTATTTTTGCGACTCCTTGATGAATTTATTTTGTGGGATGCTTGTGTGGCGTTTACAGGAAACCGAAAAAAACGTTTAAAAATGCAGATTATGATATTTCGTGGTGTTTGTCCTATTCTAACTGTGCCATACACGCACAATTACGATTTTACAAAACCCTTCAGCGAATTACCCTACTGAAGCTTTGGTCATTGCCAAAGTCTATTACTTACCTTTTCTACAATTTTCTCAGAAGTTTCTTGAAATCAAAGTCATTTTTCAGAACCTTAGCTTCGTCTACACTTTACTCAAGACTACACTATATATATATATACTCCGTCAACATTTATTTATCCGGCAAGAATCAACTGAAGTTGAGGATGAATAATGGACCAGGGGCTTGTTTCGCAAAAGCAACACTCAACTTGAAGTTGAACGTTGCTGGACAAAGTATTAAAAATTGGAGAAAGACATTAGGACTTGGGATTGGAAATTCCACGGGGCGTTTCCAATACCTGCTAGTGTTTAAATGTGCAATGTAACTAACAATAGCTCTAGCTAAGTGTAAGAGAATAATAGAAAAGCACGTGGATACAGCCCAGAATTCTCTGTTAATATATTGTGTGACTTACTCAGTGTTTTCTGTCCTGGTTAGTTAGTTTCTATGGTAGTTTATTCCGGAGTATTGGGGTTAACAACAGAAGACCTTGACTATAAATGAGTTTTTCATAGATTCGGTTAAACAATTGATAACGAGTGGTACGGATGGAACGACGGAAACCTCCGTGCATTCTAGCTTGGAGAAAATAAGTGAAAGTGACAAGTGTTCCTCTGATTTTGAATTTAGAAAAATAACAGCTAGAGAAGTTTTTGCTATATTAGACTCTTTGAAAACCAAAAAAGCCACTGGTTTCGACCAAATTCCTATAAAACTAATCAAAGCAGCCTCCCCAGAGATCCTAATACACTTAACAAATCTTATCAATAATATATTAGAATACGGAAAATTTCCTTCCAGATGTAAATTCGCTGAGGTAAAGCCAATTTATAAAAAAGGCGATTCACTCGATAAACAAACTTACCGCCCAGTAAGCATTCTCTCTGGATTTTCAAAGATCTTTGAGATTTGTATCAACAAGCAACTTGAACTATTTTCTGACAAAGTTCCATTTCCTTGTATATGAGGGTTTAGGAAAAACTATAACACTCAACATGCATTAATTCGATTGGTCGAGGACTGGAAAATGTCTCTTGACAAAGGGGGTGCTGCTGCATCCCTAATGATTGATCTTTCAAAAGAAGTTCTATCGAATTTAGAGATAGACACTGTCACATAACGTGTTACATTACTATGCGAAATAGACTATAGTTTGTTTTAGAGTTGTACTTTTCGCCTAACATGATTTTGACGTTTACAAAGTTGGTCTGACTTAATTCATTATTTACTGGTCTACAAGGACTAAGACATGGTGTCAGAAGTTGTGCTATTGAAGTAAAGATGGCAAAATTCGAACCCACAGCAAACTTTCCTTTTGAACGACCATCGGAATGGCATGAATGGAGTGAAAGATTCATTCGATTCCGACTGGCAACAAAACTCCACAAAGAAGATGGCGACGTTCAGGTCAGTTCGCTAATCTACGCTATGGGCCAACAGGCAGAAGTCATATTTAAATCTTTTACTCTCACTGATATTGAGAAGGAAAATTTTAATAAAGTAATTAAAAGATTTGATGAACATTTCATCCCGAAAAGAAACGTCATTTTTGAACGATCCCAATTTCAAAAGTATGAACAGCGAGAGGAATTTATTTACTCTCAGTGAACATTGTGATTTTCGAGAAGGGAGAAATGAGAGGATAAGGGACAAAATCGTCACGGGACTACTTGATAAACAATTGTCAGAGAGATTACAAATGAAAAGTGATCTAACTATGGACAGCGCGATTGAAATTGCGCGCCACTCAGAACTAGTGAAAAGCCAAAACAACGAAAGTAGGCCAAGTATTGTTGAAGGGTTTCGAAACAACGCGTCTGTCGATGCTTGCAATGTAACCGAGTTCACGCACACGATAATTGTCCTGCAAAATATGCTGAATGTAGACGTTGTCATATTAAGGGGCATTATGAAAGATGTTGTAAAACTAAAAGTGTGGACAACCTAACTCACGCGACTGTCAAAACAGATGACAATTTAACTGACAAATTCTTTCTCGGTTCGATAGGCTGTAGCAACTCTAACGAACTAGCGTGGACAGTAAATCTCACAATTAAAAACGTAGGGCTGTGAATTTAAAATTGATTCTGGCGCTGACGTCATGATTTTGTCTGAGGCAACATTTAAGAAGTTAAAACCTAAACCAAAACTAACCTCATGTAACGTTGTGTTGCAAAGTCCCGGTGGACCGATCGAAGCAATAGGCAAGTTCATTGCTAAAGTAAAGTTAAAAGAAAACTTTTATACGTTGAAAGTGTTCGTTTTGAAGGCGACAACAGGGTGTAGCCCTGCAGAACTTTTGATGGGAAGCCTTTAAAAACAACTTTGCCTACACTTAATGATAATCTTACTCCAAAATGGCCAGATTTGGAAAGCGTAAGAGAAAAGGACGAGGAAACAAAGAAGACATATACACGTAATTTCAATTCTCGCCATGGTGCTAGGAAACTGAAAGAACTAAAGCCAGGTGACAATATTCGGATGAAGCTGGACAATGAAAAAGGATGGCATACTACAGGAGTGATACAGAGAAAAGCGTCCGAGCCCAGATCATATTACATTCAAACGAATAGAGGTCATTATCGTCGCAACAGAAAACATCTGAAACCAGCCCCAGGTGTAAACGTCGATGTAACTCCAAATACAATACCATTCGATCCATTGGATGACAACAATGGCCATGTCCCACCAATGAACAATATTGCTGTTCCCAGAAATAGACGAAATGTCACGCCTTCCGATCGCTTAAGTAAAGCCCCCAAGCGTTACAGATTTAATTGACATTTAATTTTGAAAGTTAATATTTAGGATGTTGTCATAGATATTGGACTCTAAGTTTAAGTTAAATTGACAACATACCTTCATTCGGAGTTTTTGATAAAAAGGACTTTAATTCATAACTGTTGATGTTTGCTGATTTACTTTGAACGTGATGGAAGTTAATGTTTGGTTTGAACTTGAATTTAAGTGTTTATTCCCCTTTAGTTAGTATATTAAATTACCTTTCAAAGGAGGGGAGATGTCACATAACGTGTTACATTACTATGTGACAGGCCTCGAAATTTCGCGCGAACGATCGTTTCGTTCGCGCAAAAGTTACGCAAAACTAAAATCGCATGAACGTTTTTTTCGTTCGCGCGAATGACTTAGCGTAACCCAACAAAAAATTGAGTTTTTCTAACTTTTATCGGCTGTATCGCGTGTATGTAACTCCTTCCGGCAGTACTCTCTAAAAATCGGGTTTTTTCATTCAAGGGCAATAATTCACCCTATTCCCATGTGTAGTTTCATCTGTGTTAGTGAGCAAGCATGCCTAGTTCAATGTTAAGGCAGTACGATGAAAGAGGGGTTACGGGAACAAGGTAAACATTGATAACACTTGCTACAAACATGGCGACAGATTTCACACTTCATATTTGATTCGTAAACGTAAAAAATCTGCCAGTTCAAGGAGGATTTTTTTAATAAAGTGAAAGTCAACGGTGATAGGAGACATCGTTCTATGAAATCTGCTTCCAGCACATTGCTGACATGGCCTGTGCGGCCTAACGATGATATGGCCTGTGAGGCCTAACGATGATATGCTTCCCGATGCTATAATGCCGGTGATGGTTAGGCCTAGCATTTGAAGGTTTTTAAGTGAACGAATTTTGCGCAACCCTTTGCATAACCTCTTTTGTTAACCGTTCTCTACGTAACCCATTCACATAACCCAAAGCAAATCATTTATTATTAAACGAAAAAAAAACCCTTTGCATAACCTCTTTTGTTGACCGTTTTCTACGTAACCCATAGGTTAAGCAAATCATTTTTATTAAACGAAAAATCAACCCTTTGCATAACCTCTTTTGTTATTCGTTTTATGTGAAATAGACTATAGTTTGTTTTAGAGTTGTACTTTTCGCCTAATATGATTTTGACGTTTACAAAGTTGGTCTGACTTAATTCATTATTTACTGGTCTACAAGGACTCAGACAGACACAGCGAATTGCGTCCGCTGGTTCGGGATAAATAAAATGAAGGCAAACTCGAACAAATTTCATTTTATATCTCTTTGCAAGAATAGTGACACAGAACTGCAAGTGGATACAAATACAATTAGTAACGAGAATTCAGTTAAGTTACTAGGCATTGACGTCGACAAAGACCTTAATTTATCCATACATGTATCGGAGATCTGCAAAAAGCAGCTAGACAGTTAAGCCCGGTATACACTGAGAGTTTTGCTGCGACCCGACTTGACGCGACTGTACCCGACTCGAGTCGGGTTCAGTCGGATTGAGTTGCGTCGCGTCGTAGACCGGTATACACTGCACACAAATAAAGTCCTTGGGAAACATGACTTTCGGAACTCTCTAGCAGAAAAGGTAAAAAAAAGACGCTTGTTTGACGTCACGTGACTGTAGTAAAGTTTCTGATTGGCCTACGGATTCAGATTCTCTGCGACGATCGTCGCAAGAGTGGATACACTGTCTGACCAGACCCAACTCAACCCGATTCTTAACAAAATATCTGGCACGTCCAGATCACTTCCGACCCGACGCAACTGAAGCCGACTGACACCGATTTGTGTCGTGGACTGGTATACACTACACTTTTTCTCTGCGACGCGACGCGATTTTCCAGTCGGGTCGTGTCCGGTCGCAGCAAAACTCTCAGTGTATACCGGGCTTAATGCACTAAAACGTCTATCTCGCACTTTGGATGCTAATGTAAAAATACTAGTTTTTAAAGCTTTTATACATTCAAATTTTACTTATTGTAGCCTTATCTGGCATAATTGTAACAAAAAGGACTCCGATAAACTAGAAAAGATACAAGAGCGAGACCTCAGATTGGTCTTCAATGACTATCTATCCTCTTACTCAGAATTATTAAGTAAGGCAAAAATGCCCTCTTTATTAGTTTATAGACAGCAGCTTCTTGTAATTGAAGTCTTCAAAGTTCTTAACGGTTTGTGCCCAAAGTACATGCAAGAGCTTTTTAAGGTGAAGACTGTTCCTTATGATTTGAGAGGTGGGCTGAAATTAGAACTGCCCCTTTGTAAGACCACAAAATATGGACTATCCTCAGTACGCTACCAAGGTGCAAAACTCTGGAACTCTCTTCCACTCTCTTTTCAGAAAGCTACAAATCTTAAAAATTTCAAATCTTTGGTATCAAAGTGGAATGGGATTATGTAATTGTAAATAATTTTTATTGTATTTTTTATTTTTTTTTTACAAACTGTATATAATTAGATGAATTTTCTTATAAATTTTTTTTTATAAATATCTTTAATTGTAAAAAAAAATATGATATATTTATATATCTATCTTTTATTTACTCCTACACATATATTTATATATTTATTCATTCTTTACCAAAACAACTTTAAAACAAAAAAATAGTTATTTGTTTTTGCGGGTATCACCCTGTCCACAAAATGCCCTATTTTGTATGTATTTTTAATTTTAGGTCGGTAATAATAGCTGCTAGCCAGTTAATGTTTTATATTGTTGTATATCCGACAGTAAATAAACAATATTCTATTCTATATAGGCCAAAGTCTGTCTATAAGTGGGTTGGGTGAGGGAGATTTGTACCTGACGAACTATCACTGTCGTTTATTTACCCCGGTGTAACACACGCAAGTTAGTACATGGCATCAGTAGACAATTAATTTTGCCGTAATGTTGACTTAACGTTTGGCACTTTAGGTAAAATACAATATACTTCATCTTAAAGACAATATCTACTGGGTCCCAAAACATGGTTTATATAGAGGTTATCTAACGAGAGCCAGTGTGTTACGATGAATATCACTCGAGTCTATTAATGTTCAAAGTCACGAGCCTCTGGCGAGTGACTTTGGAAATTAATAAACGAGAGTGATATTCATTGTAACACACTTGGTCGAGTTGGATGATCTTTTTCTCACACTACACAAAAAAATACAGCGTTTTATTAAAAAAACACGGCACTAGTTAAACAAATATTTGGCGACGTCGCTCTTTTTTCAAGAATGCTTGTCCAAAAAAGATTCGATAAGGCATTGTGACGCCAGAAATGACGTCATCAACGACGGCATCTCATGCCCTTCAATATAGAGTTGCTGCTGGACGCTTGAGCTTAACGTCATAATGACCGATGACGTAATTCATTTGTGACGTCAGTTTTGACAGATCTTTCGTGAGGTCATAGCGTTACTTGGGCCATAATTTCACACGTTGATTATGCAAAAAATAACACACTGCCTGGGAGTGAAATTATGGGGGGTGTAGTGTGAGAATTATTTTTATGACTTTCCTACAAGAAGCTATGGTTAATTATTCTCAGATGTCTGGTGACTGGATGTCACTGAAACATGTGCACACCTAGTATGCTATTAGTGTATTTAGGTCGAATAAACCAATCATATTGCCAGTTGTAAGGTGTGCACATGTTTCAGTGACATCCAGTCACCAGACATCTGAGAATAATTAACCATAGCTTCTTGTAGGAAAGTCATAAAAAATAAATGAACCATGTTTTGGGACCAGGTAGATATTGTCTTTAAGATAAAGTATATTGTATTTTACCTAAAGTGTTCACTTTAATTCGAAAATGGGCTAATCCTAACCATCCACTGGGTCCTTACAGCCATGTTAACTTAGTCCAATTTCAGCAATATTTAACCACAGTGATCCCAAATCTGTCTCAATGATGCATGTTGAAAATTATATTTATATCTCAAATATTACTCATCTTTTAAGTATGCTCCCTTCCGAAACGGGCTAATCCTATAGCTGTCTATTGAGTGTACATGGTAATCCAAGAAAGTAGATCAATCCGTCCATAAATACATTCTTGTAGACTTGTCAAGACATTGTACCTCCATTTCAGTAGGTTGTGACTTCACTCAGGTAACAACTATATGGAGATTGGACTTATATAACATGTGTATGAATTCCCCACATAAATACTTCGAAGTCTAAATGATACCCCTTTTTAACATGTAGTGTTTTGAACTACCTTAGGCCTAGAAAGAAAACAACGTTCAGCCCGGTCCACACATCCTAAGAAAGTGTGCTTCTTTCTTATAAGCTACAAAATATAATCAAAGTATAAGAGCCCAATGTATTGTCCGACTTGTATCAATGCTCAGTAGTGAACAGGTAAGAGCGGGGTCATCAAACCCATAGTCCAAACAGCTGAGCACGGGGTCCTCAAACGCACAGTCCAAACAGCTGAGTGGGGTCATCAAACGCACAGTCCAAACAGCTGAGCACGAGGTCATCAAACCCATAGTCGGACTTAGGCCAATACTCAGTAAAGAGAACAGCTGAGCGGGGTCATCAAACGCACAGTCCAAACAGCTGAGCACGAGGTCATCAAACCCATAGTCGGACTTAGGCCAATACTCGGTAAAGAGAACAGCTGAGCGGGGTCATCAAACCCACAGCCCAAACAGCTGAGCACGAGGTCATCAAACCCATAGTCGGACTTCGGCCAATACTCAGTATAGAGAACAGCTGAGCGGGGTCATCAAACCCACAGCCCAAACAGCTGAGCACGAGGTCATCAAACCCATAGTCGGACTTAGGCCAATACTCAGTATAGAGAACAGCTGAGTGGGGTCATCAAACGCACAGTCCAAACAGCTAAGCACGGGGTCATCAAACCCATAGTCGGACTTAGGCCAATACCCAGTACAGACAACAGCTGAGCGCGGGGTTATCAAACTCATAATCTGACTTATATCAATAATTAATAAAGAAAAGCTGAGCGCGGGATAATCAAACCCATCGTCCGACTTATACCAATACTCAGCATGCAGAGATCAGCTGAACGAAGTTATCAAACCCATAGTCCGACTTATACCAATACTCAGCATGCAGAAATCACGAGAACGGGTTATCAAACCCATAGTCCGACTTATACCAATACTCAGCATGCAGAGATCAGCTGAACGAGGTTATCAAACCCATAGTCCGACTTATACCAATACTCAGCATGCAGAGATCAGCTGAACGAGGTTATCAAACCCATAGTCCGACTTATACCAATACTCAGCATGCAAATGTAAGGGAGCGCATATAGTCTTTAGCGATGTAAATTAGAGAGTACAATTGAGTTGGTGCCGTCTGCAAAATAGTTACCGAAACTTCGCGTATTGTTACAAACAACTGTCACTCGAACTGTCCCTTTGGGTTAACTTGTTTATGTTTTAGTACTGATCGATGGCCATTTTGTTCTTAAAATGTTTTTGTTTAACATTGTTAACCATTTTCCATACATGATATGTCCAACAGCGGTCATTTTATTTTCTTTCAAACTTGTTTGGCGAGGAGCTATTTTTTTGGTAATTTAATCACTTTGGTAAGCATCCGCTTCCCTCCTGTCATCCTCTTATCGCCATTTTTGACAGCTCGACGCTCCAATGTAATTCAATCAAGATGATCATTTTTCTGGTTAACCATGTGAGTACTCACTTAAATAACCATGTAGAATTGTTGCTTATGGTATCTTTTCATGCACCGCGATGCAGATAGGCAATATTAACGTTGGTATTTTGTAAAATTGCTAGATATGTTTTGTCATGTAAAATGTACATTATTAGCATTGGTTAAAATACATGTCAACAAGTGTGTGCCGCCAAGGCGTAGCCTTTCGATCGAAGTAAGAGTTTCAAACCAATGACAATACTGTTTGATTTGCTGATCGATATCAATGTACAAGCATTTTTTATACGTTACTTTTATATTTTGTAAATTTTGTGCTATTTTAGACGTTAACAGAACACTCACTGTAGGAATTGTATCCCTGTAAGCTGTATGATGTTGTGTAGCATGATTTACTACGCAGCGATGAGCAAAGCCATGTGTCCTGACAAATAACAACATACAACGGTGCTCTGATTTATCTCTAGGGGTGAGTTTTTGAAATGCCTAAACTTCATTGTGTCAAATGTATAAAGGCTTAAGTAGAATAGCAAAGCATTTGTAAATATATATATTGGTAGCACATTGTTATCTTTTGTTACTGTTCGATTTCAAGGTTCATTAGCATCTCTAGTGCAGAAAGCCAGGCACATGCATTACGCTTTTGTTTGTATATTTTTCTAGCATTTTAAACCGGGCTACGCATGATTATGCTGGCAACGCATTTGTAATCATGGCAACGTATTTGTAATCATGGCAACGCATGTTTAATCATGACAACGTATATGTAATCATGGCAACGCATAGTTTAAACTTGGCAACGTCAACCTATACTATGTTACATATGAGCTTTCTCATAAATACCCAACCTTTATTTAGTTCATTGTTGATATCAAACTATATTATTTATGTTGATAAATAGCTATACATTTTAGTTAGATAATTAATCACACCGTTCACATGTTCCATTTTCCTACTGTTTTTACAAGTTAGATAGTTTAATTTCATAAAAAAGGCTTAGACATTTGTTGTTGCGAATAGTGTTCAAGGTTGCTAGACTGATATTGTGAGATATTCACAGTAATGCCAATGCATTATATAATGCTGTAGAGATGTAGAGCATATCATGAGGATTACCTTATTATTTATAAGATAGATCTTGGTAGTTTGATATACTTATGTCATCTAGGGTCAGTTGTGTCCAGATTACTTATCGATTTCTTACGAAATACTTTTTCATATAAATCGGGTTATGGTGGACTGTTACTGACGAATTGTTTTTATTTTATACATTGCAGGTTTGTTGTTTTTGTGGTTGCTGCTGTCATATGTTGCAACTCTTGTCATCCGTTCTCCAATAATAAACTGTCAAAAGCTGAGAGAAATGTGTTTATTAATTTCCCCACCCCCTTTACATTTGGTGTCAGAAGTGGGATGGAGATGATTCAAGCAGATGACTAAAACAAACCCTTGGAGATTGATTTTGTGGTAACATCATATGGGAACCTGAAACTGCAAACATGGACCTACTTGGTGATGCACAGCAGCTGTTCAATACAGATCAACATCCGGAAGAATTACAACAACAACAACCGGAAATGGCCGAATCAGTACCGGATGAATCACAGTCACCTGTATCATCTAACCAGCAAAGTGACAAAATGGATGCCATGTTTCGGGAACTTGAATCCTTGCGCACAAAAGTTAAGTCACAGGAAGAGAAATTACAATGTGGCTATTCATCGGTTAAACCACTGGTTGTGACGTCCGGAAGGCCCCTTACCCGCTTTAAAGATCGTCCTGAAAAATGTGGAGACATTTCATTGGAAGAATGGATTTCGGATGTTAAGTGTTCAGCCAGCACACGGCAACTGTCAGACCCTGAGTTTGCGGTACTTCTGTGTGAAAATCTTGGCGGCAGAGCAAGGCAAGAGATTTCGGCAAGAGGAGAATCGGTTAATAAATCACCTGAACTAATTATCAAAACTCTGAGGAAAGTGTTTGGTGAGTGTGGTGATCTTCCTACAGCTCAACACAACTTTTATTCGTATCGTCAGACACCTGGTAAAGACTTGATAACATGTTCCTTAGAGCTAATTGAACTTTACGACCAAATTGTCGAAATTGACCAAAGCTTTGAAAGCAAGAGAGACACGTCCCTTAAAGGTCAGTTTTCTCTGGCTTGTTACAATGAGGCCCATCAAGTTGAAACCCGTCGATTAATTTAAGATCATCCTCATATGTCCTTCCTCGATGTGAGAGATCGTGTGATTGAATGTGTGGGTGACAAAAGTAAGACCAAAGATAGGAAAGTACGGTTGGAAGAAAATCACTTAGACTTTGATGCCATATGTAAACGCCAAGAGTCACTCATTGTTAAACAACAACAACAAATTGATGAACTTTTAGACACAGTGAAGAGGTATGCCAACCCTAACACCATTCGTGACAAATCTTGTTGGAAATGTGGCGAGAAAGGTCACTACAGGAATTCTTGTCCTCTTTTGAAGGGACGCAAGGAACATTTAAATGCCTAACTTCCGTTGTGGAGGACCTCACCACGGAAAGTGAATCCAACGGTCCACTGTTACACAGAGTTATAGGAACTTGTCCGGAGACCATTGTTGATGTAAATGGTGTGAAACTGCGGTGCTTGATCGACACTGGTGCCCAAGTTTCTACCATTACGGAGTCATTCTTCTGTAATCATATGGACAGCAGCATGTTGATAGACATGGGTCAAATGATTAGAATAACGACAGCTAATGGATTGGATATTCCTTATTTAGGCTTTGTATCATTGGACATTTCTGTTTTTGGACAAAAAATAGATGGCATTGGGTTCTTGGTCGTGAAAGATCCTGTTGGCAACGATATGAGAAGGCGCAAAGAGTGTGTTCCTGGCGTGTTAGGTTCAAATGCACTACGTGACATCAAAGAAATCGTTGAAAGGGACAAATTAGTAATGCAACCTGAAATTAAAAGTTTGTTAGCTCTATATGAAGAAACTCCAGTGTGTGTTAATGACATTAAAGTCAGGGTTTCTGGAAAATGTCCTGTTTTAATACCAGCTCGTTCTCTTCAAGTTGTTGAAGGTAATGTTCAGCCTTCAACTGTGCCATATACTGCTGTAATCGAAGAAAACTTCATTCCTCTTCCTAAAGGTGTACAATTAGGCCCCACTGTAGTTTCTGTAGACATGTCTGGTAAAGTGCCCATCCAAGTTTCTAACTTTAGTAACAATGATGTTTACCTTCAGCCAAAGACTCCCATTGGTGTTTTATATCCAACTGATGTAGAACCATCTGTAAGCATTATTCAAGTGACTAGTTGTGAAGTTCAAGTTACCCCGAATGAACATTTTAATGATTCTCAATTGTTTGTTGACTCTTTATTCAATAGAATGGACGTCAGCTCAACGCTTAATTCAGATGAACATTCTCAACTAAGAGAAATTCTAAATAAACATTGTACCACATTTAGTTGTGATGACGACGATATCGGGTATTGTGACCTAGTGAAACACAGGATTGTTACTACTGACAATGTTCCCGTTCGAATACCCCATAGGCGTATACCACCTAGTCAATGGAAGGAAGTACGAGATTACATCCAAAAGTCTCTTGAAAAGGGTATTATAAGAGAATCTTCGAGTCCTTACGCAGCACCTGTTGTCTTAGTTAGGAAAGGTGAAAAGTTAAGAATTTGTTGTGACTACCGGGGTCTTAATAATAAAACTCGTAAAGATGCATATCCATTGCCCAGGATAGAGGAGGCATTGACTGTTCTAAAAGGTGCCAAATATTTTTGTAGCCTCGACCTTGTTCATGGGTTTCACCAGATTGCGGTGGAAGATCAAGATATCGAAAAAACTGCTTTTCGCATTGGTACGGGAGGGTTATACGAGTATTTACGTATGCCCTTTGGCCTCACAGGGGCGCCTGGGACATTTATGCGCCTGATGGATCGTATATTTGGGGATGAAAACTTTCAAACATTGTTAATTTATTTAGATGATATTCTGATCTTCGGAAAAACTTTTGAAGAAACTCTCCAAAGATTGGACATGGTGTTGAGTCGTCTTAGTAAATACAATCTTAAAGTCAAACCTGAAAAGTGTCAGCTCTTCAAGCAGCAGTTGAGATATTTAGGTCACATTGTCTCAGCCGCTGGCATTTCACCAGATCCCGAGAAAATACGTGCAATCAACGAGTGGCCCAAGCCGAAGACTGAGACTCAACTTCGTGGATTTCTTGGCATTGCCAGTTACTACAGAAAGTTTGTGCCTGGGTTTGCTGCCACTGCTGCTCCTCTTCATGCATTGTTACAAGGAGTGAAAGTGAAAAGAAAGGTTAAAATCAAGGGCGTGAAAGAATGGAACAATGATTGTGATAATGCTTTTGAGACACTAAAGCATAAATTAACCTCCTCACCTATTTTAGGACACCCCGACTTCACTAAACCTTACATTCTTGAGGTGGATGCTAGTCATCAAGGATTGGGAGCTGTTCTCTCCCAAGAACAGGATTGTGGGAAAGTTGTTCTCGGATATGCCAGTCGATCTCTGCGTCCAGCTGAAAGAAATATGGACAGATATAGTAGTTTCAAGCTTGAACTGGTTGCTCTGCGATGGGCAGTGACCGACAAATTTAGAGATTTGTTGATTGGTTCCAGTTGTACTGTGTTAACTGACAATGATCCATTGACATTTGTGAAAACATCTGCTAAGCTTGGGGCGACAGAGACTCGTTGGATTGGAGAACTTTCACAATTTGACCTCACTATCAAACATAGGTCTGGTAAGAAGAACCGAAACGCAGACTCTCTAAGTCGAAAAGTTGAGCACGGTGAAGAAGTTTGTCGACTGGAAAGCACTCAAGTTGAGTTTGTTTCACCCAATGTATCTACTTTTCTCCCACAGTTTCTAAAAACCACCATTGAGACTGACATTCAATGTTTACGTTCCGAAGCATTATCTGCCAAACCTCTCAGGGAACCACCTCTGCCAACCACACATATTCCGTCTGTATCTCCTGATGAGATTGCCAAACTTCAAAATAATGATGCCGATCTTTCTAGGTTTCTCTATTTCTGGAGAAAAGGGAAGCGACCTACCTTAAAAGTATTAAAGGCAGAGTCTTCGAGTGTCAGGAAACTTATCAAAAGTTGTTGGGACTATGCTTTAATTCAAGGTGGTATTCTCATGAGAAAAATAAGTGAAAAAGGTGAATCTATCAAACAGACTGTTCTACCTCAAGTATTGAAGTCTCGTGTTATTAAATCTTGTCACGATGAGAGTGGTCATCCAAGCCCAGATAGGACAGTTAGTTTGCTTCGTCGCAGATGTTTTTGGCCAAACATGGCGAAGACTGTCCAAGACTATTGTGCTAACTGTGAACGATGTATGCTAGGAAAGCATGGTCCTATCATCAAACCAACTTTCTCCTCGCTTATTGCAAAGAAACCTTTAGAAGTCGTGGCTATGGACTTTACTGTTTTGGAAAAAGGAACCGGTGGACTAGAAGATGTTCTAGTCGTCACAGATGTGTTTACTAAATTTACTCAAGCTTTCGCTGTTAGAGATCAAACTGCTGTGACAGTAGCAAAAACTCTTGTTCGTGGCTGGTTTACTAAGTTTGGTGTCCCATATCGACTCCATAGCGACCAAGGTCGTTGTTTCGAGGGTAAAGTGATACAAGAACTGTGTAAAATTTACGGCTTGAAAAAGTCGAGAACCACCCCGTACCACCCGGAAGGCAACGCCTCTTGTGAACGATTTAATAGGACACTGCATAACATGTTGAGAACCTTACCTGCTCATCAAAAACGTAAGTGGCCTATACTCCTCCCAGAGTTGATTTTGGCGTATAACAGCATTCCCCATGCGTCTACTGGATATAGTCCATTTTACTTGTTCTTTGGACGGGATCCTTTGCTACCTGTAGATTTGGTGCTCAGCAGACAAGTGGATGTTGACTTCGACATGGAAACTGAGTGGGCGGAAGAACATCAGAACAGGCTTAAAGTAGCTTACAGCCAGGCTAGTCAGAGAACTGAAGATGAGGCTAGGAAACGATGTAACCGGCTGAATCAACGTACTACCGACAAACACTTAAAAGTTGGAGCCAGGGTATTCCTCAAGAACCATCCAAGGGGAAGGCACAAGATACAGGATATTTGGTTGCCCGAGCCTTACAAAGTTGTAGAGAAGAAGGAGAACAACGTGTATGTTATCTGTCTCTTGAATGGCGATGGTGAAAGGGTTGTTCATCGTCGAGAACTGTTAGACTCTAGAACTCTAATTCCTGATATCACTCCAGCATCTCTAGTTAATCATCCAGGTGAAACAGAGAACGTTTCACCAACTGACTCTCCAGAAGATACTGTCTTCTTTATTCATCCGCCTGTGCCAACGAGCGTGGACCTTACTGCTTCACACGAAGCAGGGGAGCAGTGTGACAACGTACAACTTCGTGCTTCTCACGAAGCAGGGGAGCCCGATACTTTCAGTAGTGAATCTATGAGGGAGTTCGCTCCAACTCCTGTTGTGCCTACTCACCGTGACTTATCTGTGGAAAGACTGTTTTGCCTACAGACGTCGACCAGATTCAACCTACACCATTTGTAGAAAATGAATCTTTTTCTTTACGGCGGACAACAAGAGTAAATGCCGGACAACATTCGAACTTGTATAATTTACCTAAAAGTGTTTTGAACCAAGAACTTGATTCATCTTTAAATGTTAATTCAAATGTTTTAGCTGACATTAGTAAAACTCAATTATTACTTGTCCAGTTGTTGTCGCGAGTTCAGTAGACATTGTATTTTTTTTGTATTTTACACATGCGATTGTGATAGTTGTCAGGGGTCAACTATGTAGCAGGGGAGTGTGTAAGGGAGCGCATATAGTCTTTAGCGATGTAAATTAGAGAGTACAATTGAGTTGGTGCCGTCTGCAAAATAGTTACCGAAACTTCGCGTATTGTTACAAACAACTGTCACTCGAACTGTCCCTTTGGGTTAACTTGTTTATGTTTTAGTACTGATCGATGGCCATTTTGTTCTTAAAATGTTTTTGTTTAACATTGTTAACCATTTTCCATACATGATATGTCCAACAGCGGTCATTTTATTTTCTTTCAAACTTGTTTGGCGAGGAGCTATTTTTTTGGTAATTTAATCACTTTGGTAAGCATCCGCTTCCCTCCTGTCATCCTCTTATCGCCATTTTTGACAGCTCGACGCTCCAATGTAATTCAATCAAGATGATCATTTTTCTGGTTAACCATGTGAGTACTCACTTAAATAACCATGTAGAATTGTTGCTTATGGTATCTTTTCATGCACCGCGATGCAGATAGGCAATATTAACGTTGGTATTTTGTAAAATTGCTAGATATGTTTTGTCATGTAAAATGTACATTATTAGCATTGGTTAAAATACATGTCAACAAGTGTGTGCCGCCAAGGCGTAGCCTTTCGATCGAAGTAAGAGTTTCAAACCAATGACAATACTGTTTGATTTGCTGATCGATATCAATGTACAAGCATTTTTTATACGTTACTTTTATATTTTGTAAATTTTGTGCTATTTTAGACGTTAACAGAACACTCACTGTAGGAATTGTATCCCTGTAAGCTGTATGATGTTGTGTAGCATGATTTACTACGCAGCGATGAGCAAAGCCATGTGTCCTGACAAATAACAACATACAACGGTGCTCTGATTTATCTCTAGGGGTGAGTTTTTGAAATGCCTAAACTTCATTGTGTCAAATGTATAAAGGCTTAAGTAGAATAGCAAAGCATTTGTAAATATATATATTGGTAGCACATTGTTATCTTTTGTTACTGTTCGATTTCAAGGTTCATTAGCATCTCTAGTGCAGAAAGCCAGGCACATGCATTACGCTTTTGTTTGTATATTTTTCTAGCATTTTAAACCGGGCTACGCATGATTATGCTGGCAACGCATTTGTAATCATGGCAACGTATTTGTAATCATGGCAACGCATGTTTAATCATGACAACGTATATGTAATCATGGCAACGCATAGTTTAAACTTGGCAACGTCAACCTATACTATGTTACATATGAGCTTTCTCATAAATACCCAACCTTTATTTAGTTCATTGTTGATATCAAACTATATTATTTATGTTGATAAATAGCTATACATTTTAGTTAGATAATTAATCACACCGTTCACATGTTCCATTTTCCTACTGTTTTTACAAGTTAGATAGTTTAATTTCATAAAAAAGGCTTAGACATTTGTTGTTGCGAATAGTGTTCAAGGTTGCTAGACTGATATTGTGAGATATTCACAGTAATGCCAATGCATTATATAATGCTGTAGAGATGTAGAGCATATCATGAGGATTACCTTATTATTTATAAGATAGATCTTGGTAGTTTGATATACTTATGTCATCTAGGGTCAGTTGTGTCCAGATTACTTATCGATTTCTTACGAAATACTTTTTCATATAAATCGGGTTATGGTGGACTGTTACTGACGAATTGTTTTTATTTTATACATTGCAGGTTTGTTGTTTTTGTGGTTGCTGCTGTCATATGTTGCAACTCTTGTCATCCGTTCTCCAATAATAAACTGTCAAAAGCTGAGAGAAATGTGTTTATTAATTTCCCCACCCCCTTTACACAAAGATCAGCTGAACGAGGTTATCAAACCCATAGTCGACTTATACCAATACTCAGCATGCAAAGATCAGCTGAACGAGGTTATCAAACCCATAGTCCACTTATACCAATACTCAGCATGCAAAGATCAGCTGAACGAGGTTATCAAACCCATAGTCCACTTATACCAATACTCAGCATGCAGAGATCAGCTGAACGAGGTTATCAAACCCATAGTCCACTTATACCAATACTCAGCCTGCAGAGATCAGCTGAACGAGGTTATCAAACCCATAGTCCGACTTATACCAATACTCAGCATGCAGAGATCAGCTGAACGAGGTTATCAAAGCCATAGTCCACTTATACCAATACTCAGCATGCAAAGATCAGCTGAACGAGGTTATCAAACCCATAGTCCGACTTATACCAATACTCAGCATGCAGAGATCAGCTGAGCGCGGGGTAATCAAACCCATAGTCCGACTTATATCAATACTCAGCCTGCTGAGATCAGCTGAACGAGGTTATCAAACCCATAGTCCGATTTATACCAATACTCAGCATGCAAAGATCAGCTGAACGAGGTTATCAAACCCATAGTCCGATTTATACCAATACTCAGCATGCAAAGATCAGCTGAACGAGGTTATCAAACCCATAGTCCACTTATACCAATACTCAGCATGCAGAGATCAGCTGAGCGCGGGGTAATCAAAACCATAGTCCGACTTATGTCAATACCCAGCCTGCAGAGATCACGAGAACTAGGTTATCAAACCCATAGTCCGACTTATATCAATACTCAGCATGCAGAGATCAGCTGAACGAGGTCATCAAAGCCATCGTCCGACTTATGTCAATACTCAGCATGCAGAGATCAGCTGAACGAGGTTATCAAACCCATAGTCCGACTTATATCAATACTCAGCATGCAAAGATCATCTGAACGAGGTTATCAAACCCATAGTCCGACTTATATCAATACTCAGCATGCAGAGATCAGCTGAACGAGGTTATCAAACCCATAGTCCGACTTATATCAATACTCAGCATGCAAAGATCATCTGAACGAGGTTATCAAACCCATAGTCCGACTTACACCAATACTCAGCATGCAGAAATCACGAGAACGGGTTATCAAACCCATAGTCCGACTTATATCAATACTCAGCATGCAGAGATCAGCTGAGCGCGGGGTAATCAAAACCATAGTCCGACTTATGTCAATACTCAGCCTGCAGAGATCACGAGAACTAGGTTATCAAACCCAAAGTCCCATCAATATTCAGATCTACCAGTCAATAAATGTTGGTCTGCTATTATGAGTGAATGATTTGGGTTTTACGTCCTGCTTAACAGTATTTCAGTCATATGAAGACGTTGTCTCCTTGTGGCATGGTCTGTATTGTACCTTGATCCCTATATAATCGGCGGTTTTAACTACAATACATGCAGGACACTGACGTTCATATGAATGGATGCGCCAATAAGGTAGAACAACCAACCAGTGTCACTTCAATGCTGAATAGGTGCGATTACGCTTTTAAAGACCTCTTGGGGGTCTCTTGGGGTATCTATAACAACACATATAGTACGCTCGTATAACCAGCTGATAAGCCAATTTTGGTAAGCTGAAAGAGGAATGTACGAGACATTTGCGCTGATTGTATGAGTGATCACATATAGTTGTTTTCATGTAAAGGGGCAAGAAAATCTACCCCTAAAGTACAAAGTAAATGCGATGTAAAAAATGTCAGCAATTATCAATGCTAAAGTGCCCAAATACGGACTGGATTGCTGGTGTCGAAAACTGGCGCGATGGATAATACAATTATCGCCGAGCCTGATGACGTCACATAGATTTACGCAAAGCTTTTTGGGTAAAATGTACCTCAGTTCGCCATTTTGTCTATTGGTAGATGTCACTTTTTTGGAAAACATTGATGACATAACCTGTTTTATCCACACATTTTTCTGGTAACTGAACGCCTTTCACGTCTTCTTCTCGATACAGTATTTTTTCTTCCGCCATATTTAAAAATTATGTTAACTTCCCATTAATCCCCCCAAATGCTTTGTGCGTAAATTCCAAGTGACGTCATCAAGCAATCGGTCAATTGACGTAATCAGGGAAGACGTATAAAGAAAGGAAAGACACATCATATAACCCAGTTTCCCTATATTTGGGAGTCCATGCATGCCGATTAGAGAAAGAAAGCACAAGATTCCTCTCGAACCTGTATCGAGTCTGAGCATGTGTATTCCATTATTTTTTTTTTTTAAATGGCGTGGATCACGACTTTGGATTGATCAGGAAGACGATATCAGTGACGCTATGTTTATATTTTATCTTGTTCTATAACGATACCTGTATTGAAGCAAAGAAATCATAATAAATAAGAAATAATAACCCATAAAATATTTAGATTCTTTTTTATTCAAATTCTATATGTCCATCAAATATACGACCTGTGGTATATGTTTTCACTCCATCAAAGAAGGGAAACAACTGAAGTAACGTTTTCACCAGGTGGGATCCTCACTCGGATTTCTTCGAGGATTTACGTTCGCCAAATACCCTCGGACAGGCTACAATGCATTTTGAATACGGCGACCATAAGGTAACCACGAAACGAACATTTTCCATGTCCCCTTGGGAGCCCAACAAACGTGTATCAATAACAATGTAAGGAATTGAGGCACTCTATTGGTTCAGTGATAGTCCAATCATTCGTAAAATGCAGATGTGTGCCGAAACGGCGCCAGTTACAAGATCGCTCTGGTAACTTCGGGGATTGACGTGCATGAAAGGCCCTCTAACAGACTGCAGGTCATTTTTAAATGTGGGGCCTAAACGATAGCCGTGAAACGAATGCTTTCCAACTCCTCTGGATGGCCCAACAAAAGTGTACTAGTGAATGTTAAGGACCGTAACACTATTTGTAAACTTTCAACCTGGATCAGTTATACTTGAAGCATTGCAGAAATCTAGATATTTACCGAATTGCGTTTGTTTCTATTTCACAACTTGTCGTTTACGGGGCTAAATAGCATATATAAACAAATATCTTTATAGATGGTTTTAGCATTTGATTAATTTACGATTATTTTCGTTCGTATTCAGTCCCCAAATACGACGATTTTATCGTATAAAAAGCACAGAGCGAGTGAAGACAGCCGAAGTTTGTTGAGAATTTTAACAGATTTTCGGAGCTGAATATAGCATAATCAATCAAACTGCGAAGACAGTCGTGCTTTGCTGCGAATTGTAGAATCCACCAGCATTTCAGACATAAGTATTTGCATTGATGCTCGAGGGATTGTTTTTGTCTGGCCAATGTCTTGTTCTATTCCAAATGTATCCCATTTTTATGTTTACAAAGTTACCTGCCCTGTGCACCAGTCAAATGAATTATATCAATTTGCGGATCCATCGTATACGTCGCCGGAAGAAAATGTGACAATCGTTAGGTGTGTATATGGATTACTCGAGTTTAACCAAAATTCCTAGTAATAAAGTTACGTTTTCGTGAGAATGACTCATACAAGTTGGGTCATGAATCACGGACAATTTGATAACAGCGAAATAGGTTCCTCTGCACCGCAAACATATCGTGTAACAAATAATCTTCTTCAAGTATTAGTACTCACACTATAAAATAATATTATATCGTTGTCACACTGCAAGTTTATTTTAAAAAACGCAAACAAAAATTAACTGATTTTTGTAACGCCCATTTGAACATTCCGTTATAAAAACCAAAACTTTTGTAACACATGTGATTGATATCAGAAGAATAGTTCCAGGATACAGGTGGGTGATATCTGACAATATTGTCCTTTCCTTTTTTTACTTGTGAGGTAATTTGAGGCTACGTGTAGACTACTATAATGATTTGTCTACCTAACCTAGCTTCAATGGTCGATCACATAATGACTGTTTCAGCAAAAGTTGCACCACAGCTTCTTTTGGGAGGTTGCTTTGGGGGGGGGGATTAAGGTTACAAGGGCTACATTGTTTCACTCGATTGATTAAGTTGGTGTAGTCGGTGAAGAAACACCGATGAATATCTGGCAATCTTTCCGCCCAAGTTAAGACCAACTCAGAACTTTTCCATTGTTTTTCTTTGGGCTGAAAGGAATATCAAGTCAGGTCCCATCGATGAAAGGCTTCCATCAGCGAGAGTAAAAAAAAAAGATTTCTTCTAAAAGCTGATTTTCATCAGCTTCAATTTCTGTGACTCGATATATAAGACAAAAAAAATCCTCATATGAAATTCAGGAGGTTTAAGGTTTGGAAAAAAGTTTTAGAGTGCTTTCATTCATTTCAAATTTCATCAAAACGCCGCCATCAACCAACCAACTAAAACAGGCACCACATCTTGGCGGCAGAATGGCCTCAATAACAATTGCAGACATATGACAGCTACCATGTAACACCACATCTCCAACGGATAATAGTATTTGTTACAAGGGTTTGTTCGAGGGGGGTACGGAAATATATGGGGTCAGCAAACGGATATACTGTTTATTTCCGTACTCCCTCAAACAAACCCGATCCCACTGAAGACCTATAGTATGCGATATTCAAGCCTTCTTTCTCAGATTTGACTATTTCATAAAAGGCAGAAAGTGAACTCCGAAAGCTAATTTCTCATATGAGAAACTATAGTTAGTGTGCGGTGGGATAAACCTTAATCTGCGCAGAGGGGAATTTGGAACGAAATAACGACATTATATGAAAGTGAATATCACTCTGTATTACATTAAAAAAAAGCTTTTAAAAAAGTTTAAATGTGATTGGGATTAGGCATAATAACGTAAAGTAACGGCTGATGAATTACAGGAGAGATTGCTGTGCAAGTTATGGTGTTCTCTCCCGTGGCGAATTTGTAAGGAAAGGTGTTTTTCGCTTGAAACGGGGAGAAAACAAAATGATCTTAGGGTTCAGTAAAAAGCGTGGTTATGTTTTCTTACCAACAGTATCAAACACATATTTTCCCGATTTGTTTACGCATAAGAGTGAAGTTAATAAAAGATAACAATGCGCAAAACAAATTGGTCAACTTTCAAAATCTCCCATTTAAGCCTAGGTTAAACTTAACCTCTACAAGGCCTTCCTAACTCACCAATATGGCACACAGACTAGTTTTTTGTTAGCTACATTTTCTTCTAAGCTTTCTTTGTAATTCAATGTAGGTTTCGATGAAACTGAAAGAAATTTTCATAGAAATGAAGAGAGTGAGACGGTGTTTAAACCTGGGTTTAAATGGGAGCTTTTGAAAGTTGACCAATTTGTTTTGTGTAGGCTATGTAATACGGTAACATGGTAATTAATAAACTTCATGGCCCATGAAAAAAACGCAAAAATATATGTTTGGTACCTTTGGAAAAGAAATATAAACGCACTTCATCTGAACTATAAAGTATTTTTTGTTATCTTCTCCTTTAAGAAGCGCATATGTGCGTCTGCAACCACTGTTTTGTCGCTAATCATACATAGAGATGTTTTTAGACCACCATGATCTAATGGTGGCCTTATCAAATCGCTTTTACGTCCGTGTGCCGTCGTGCGTAGTCCGTCGTCCGGTGTCTGTAAACTTTTCTTGTGATCGCTGTTCCAAGAAAACTACTGGTCGGATCTTCATCAAATTTATGGCCTACATGTAGTTGTACAACATCTATTTCTTTCGCTCATTTGCATATTAAAATGGCCGCTGGTGGCCATTTTGGGATTTTTACCTACATAGTTTGTGATCGCGGGATCTAGAAAACCAGCAGGCGGATCTTGATGACATGTTTTTGTGTTTGTTTTCCATATGGTCTAGTTGTGCAACAGCTATCTTTTTGTCGTTTTATCATTTAAAATGGCCGCTAGGCAACCATTTTGTTTTTCTTCTTTTTATCACTTTTCTCGCAAGATTCCAAGAGAATTGCTGGTAGGATCTTCTTTAAATTTCACATGCAGGTTCCCCCTATGGTCTACCTGGGCAACATCTATTTCTTTCGCTCGATTGCATATTAACATGGCCGCTGGCAACCATTTTGCTTTTTTTCTTCTTGTCACTGTTCTCATAAAGTTATGCAAGGAGCTTCGTAATAATTTATACGCATGTTAACCCCTGTATACTATATCAGAAATTAAATCAAAGCATTCTTCATTTTAATCTTAGTAAATTGAAATCGAACATCCTTTTGAGTTGTATTAATTGTCGTTATAGGCTCTTACTTTCTCAAATACATTTTGGCATTCAGTGATGTCATTGTTCAAACTCTTGACGGGGCCTCTTGGGCTCAGTAGAGTGTTGGACGTTCAATCGGAACAGCTTTCCACCAATTGGTCGTGGGTTCGAATCCCACGCAGTCCCCCCCCCCCCCCCCCGAACAAATTTGAGCATTTTCTCACTGGGTTTCTACTCGAACGAAATATGTGGGATGGTTGCCAGTTACCACCGGAAGGTCGTTGGTTTACTCCGGGCATGTGGGATGATTGCCAGTTACCACCGGAAGGTCGTTGGTTTACTCCGGGCATAGAGCCCGGTTTACCCCCACAATAAAACTGGCAACATATATATATTTCGGGTTCAAGCGCAGTCTACCGATGTTCTTGCCATAGTTAAGATGCTTAACCATTATCAATGTATTACAAAAGGATTCCAGAAAATTCTACTGACCAAGACTAAGCTCCTGTCAGTCGTCAACCCAATGAGATACCATAGGTTTAGTTTATTACAGCAATTTATGGGGTATAGAGGTCTAGATGATATACCTCTTTTTAACACAATTAGAAACTTGTCTCCATGGTTATTTTAGACAAGAAGCTTTTCCCTGTGCCCGTGTGTTTTAGTGTTCATAAATATATATATTTCATATAAGTGAAATAATCTTGGGCGCGACGTAAAACACTAAACAATCAATCAATCAAACTCTTCACCAAAGATTTAGGAAAGTTGGTTTGGAGTTTTCGGAGTACAGCCACTTTCTACCAGAGAAACTCTGTCCTTGTCCAGCCAGCCACCAACTGAAGAAATCACTTTCACAAATCAAGTTTGCTATCCATTTACAAGCAGCCTCACTTTCTGAAAGTGTTCTATGGTGGTCGCCAAGATCAGTTCACTGGTCTCTTGTTTTTAATATATTTATTATCAAGACTTCGAGGTCAGTGGCAAATTATCTTGATGTCACAAACTTAATATTTTCAAGACCACTTAAACTCTTCTCTCTTCATTTTTTTTCCTTTCTTATCAGTACCTGTTATAGTAACATGGACAGGTACGTCTGAGATTAGACATTATTATTATTATCTGTACCATTTTCAAAACTATTCCAACAGTAGAATATCCATTTTAACATGTTGTACGACTACACCTCTTATGGCGTTATATATGTAAAGTTGGAAGCCATGAACATAGTTTTATGTTTAATAAACTTCTGGGGCTCGTTCTACTAAGCTGGCGCAAAGTTACGCATAGGTTTACAACATAGAGTTGCGCCATAAAACTTGCGACCGTGCGCAAGTTCCTATAATTTAACACGCTTTTGCGACTGGCGCAACTTACGCCAGCTTAGTAGAACGAGCCCCTGAATTGATTGGTAACAAAGTTTTTACACAAATACTTGATCAAGACACAAACAGATCTGTGTCCACACTCTGTTGATAGCAGACTGCAATAAAGAAGTTTGTTGTCCGTAAAACTATGAAGCTGAGTGAAATAGTGCAATCCATACTTGATGATTTCCTAAAAAAACAATGCTTGTCAAAGCTCAAGCTATGTGTTTGATCGCTGTTTAAATACCATAATCCTAACCCGAATCTATGTTTTAGTGCTCTTGTATATTTGCAGTCTCTCTCATCAAGATGTTAGTGATAGTACTTGGAATCCTCCTTGTAAACACAGTTCAGGCACTACCAGCATGTGCCCCAGAAGATGAAGTGTGTGAGTTTACTTTGGTAGCTGAACCCAAACTCACCATGTTACGGGGGAAAGTCTTGACATACCCACACCAAGGGAAATTGTATGAATACACAGTTACAAACACGTCTGAGGCTACCCCAGTACCTTTGGAAGAAGTGATTACGGGGGACGGATGGGAAGCTTCAAGAATGGTATTGGTGTTCAATGGACAATTCCCAGGCCCGGCTATTGAAGTTTGGGAAAACCAGATGGTCAAAGTGCATGTTAAAAATGCATTCCATGGCAACGGTTTGACCGTTCATTGGCACGGCTTGCATCAGAGCGGAACGCCCTTCATGGACGGAGTTCCTTTTGTTTCCCAATGTCCAATTCTTCCCGGACAAACATTTACTTATCTATTTAAGGCGTACCCGAAGGGCACCTTTTGGTATCATTCACATTTGGGAGCTCAGAGAACCATGGGCTTATATGGACCACTTATTGTTCACGAACGCCAAGCGCCTTTACCCAGACCGAAGGAATTAACGTGGACCATAACTGATTGGAATCACGATTATGATTCGGAAATGGGCTATTATAAGATGATCTATGACATTTATGAAGGGAGAAAGAAAGTCCAGAGAACCAGATCTTTAGATGGAAGTTCTTTCACTATGTTTTGGTACCACTCAGGTCTTCTAAATGGTAGAGGGAGATATTACGACCCAGACACCGGCGAACATAATGGCGCACCACTTTCTACCTTCACTGTCACACCTGGACATACCTATAGAATTAGAGTTATTGCTGCCGGAGAAGTTTATCCATTCCGCATTTCGGTTGATCAACATTTTCTAACAGTTATCGCCTCAGATGGTTACTTTCTGGAACCCGTCACTGTAGAATCCTTTATTATCAACCCTGGAGAAAGATTTGACTTTCTACTGAACGCTACACAAGCTGTGGATAATTATTGGATACGGGGTGAAACATTAGAAGTTGGACAGAATCACACGCTTGAAGCTATTCTTCATTATGAAGGATCAATGTCAGATATGGATCCAACCTCATCACCTAGAAATTGCACCCCTGGTGACCAGTGTGTTGTAGTAAACTGCCCCTTTACGTTTTATCCAAAGGAAGATAATACTGTGTGTTTGTCATTTGACCAAATGAAAGCCCACAAAGTACAAGATACCCCAGAATACATACCCGGGCACTCAGAGGAGCAATTTCTTAACTTCGGCTTTCCAGGTACTAACTGGAAACCTGGATCAGTAAATGGTCATGTTTACGAACAACCAGTTGTCTCTGCTGTTTCACAACCATACGAAATTGACACACATTGTACGAATGACGATTGTGGAGAAGGAAAGGTATGCAAATGTACCTGGTCATTGCCACTAGTCCACGCCAAGACATATCAGTTTATTTTCCTTAACATGGGGAATGGAAGAGGCGCTTTTCATCCTATCCATATGCACGGGCACTCGTTCTACGTCCTTAAGATGGGCTATGCCAGGTACAACGAGACAACAGGTCGACTTATCGGAGATAATCTGGACATAAACTGCCGAGGAGACCCAGATAGAACAAAGAGCTTTTGTAACAACGCTACATGGAGTGATCCTTCATGGCTCAATGGTAACGTTCCGGGTCTGGAACTAGAAAAACCTCCAAGAAAAGATACGTTAATAGTGCCCACTGGTGGTTATGCAGTGGTGCGGATCAGGGCCGATAACCCAGGAGTATGGATTATTCATTGTCACATACAAATCCACAATATGGACGGAATGGCAATGCTTCTGAACGAATCCTACCCGAATCATCCCGAAATACCTGACGGGTTTCCTTCTTGTAAAAGTTACGTGGAATATGAAGTCGAAAATGTCGAGACTTCTACAGCGATACAAACCAGTCCTGCAACAACTGCAGATTTAGGTAAGTCAATCAGGTGTCCTTTTTGGACTACTCAATATTGATTTAACATAAACTTACCATTTGGTAGACTTCAGGTGTCGATATTATCAACCCGTTGATCAATTTATATATTTATAAACACTAAAACACATGGGCATTGAACACTTGTGTTAAGAAGGCGTTCTCAATACATATACATGGGTTCATCTTTTCACTGTGTTGAGGATTAAAAAAAGATAAACTTTTATACTCCGTGTCAGAGGTTATGATAAAAATGTTTTCCTGTATCGATTATGCGAGCTTCAGCATTTATCAATTTTAACCTCTTTTTGTGAGACTGCCATTGTCTGAGGCATTCAACTAATGCAAACCAGGACGCTGTTTTGAAGAAAAAGGTTGTTGAATGGCGTTCAAAGAATATGAAAGAGGGTGGGCGAGTGGTTTAGCACGAGACCACACCTCTCGGAATGTATTTCATAACGGATGATCGTGATTATATCATGGTACAAGAAACTGGTATACAGACGAACTCATTAAATATGTCAGTTAATTGACACGATTGAAAAAAAATAACCAATTAAACTCTTACGCTTTGTCGTTCTGTTGCTATAAGCAGCCTTGGTCATTCCATAAAGCAAGTACCTGAAATTGATTCAATCGTCTTATATGATTTTTGTGTTTTTCTTTTTTCAGTGGGATATAACAGACGTTTGTTTTGGATAGTAGTGGGATGCCTCGTCTCTGCTCTTGTACTCTTGGTTATCATCTTTGTATACTTCTGCGTTCACAAACAACTGCGATCCAGTTCAAATAAGATAAAGCGTGTCCCAGAAAAGTATTCTTTTGAAAATAAAGGTTCAATGATGTCTTAAATTGAACAATTCAGATAATATACATTATTCTTTATTTTGAAAATAATATTCACCAGGTTCATAGGTTCGCAAAATTGTGACGTCATAAAAATAGAGAAGGGTAGGCATATCAGAGCGTAATGCTATATGTTATAGCAAGGTTCGTTTAGCCGGATCTTAAACTGTATAACATAACTTTCCTTTTATTATATACCGACAAAAAATGTATTTACTCCTATACCAGATCATCCTAACTATTGGGAATGACAAGGATACCTGCGCTAATTGAAAACTAACTTATCTTTTAAGTGTTAAATATAAACTTAAATGTTGATATCAATCAGCTTACATGTATAGAACTGGTATTTCGCTTATTGCACTCTGCATCTTTTTAGAGACGCCTGTGTCACACGATTTCTTTCAAATCAATAAATAAGTATATTGTAATAAACAAATTATGTTCATTGATATCTAAATTGAACAAGGCACCGTAAATTGACGTTTAATCCTTGATTCGTTCTAAGATAAATTGCCGGCCACTTGGTGTGGTTTGAGATCTTTCTGGTATGGGAATCAGATAAATCGGTTGATTGAATAATTGATGTTTTACGCAGCACTCAAAATTATTTCCCGTTTATGGCGGCATTGGCAGGTTTAGCGGGAGAAGGCACTGAGGTTTAGTGGGTAATCACACCATATCGACCAATCGAGGGAAATTTTTCAGATGAATGATTCGAGTGAGCTTCATATTGACTTATGTATACAAACAAGAGATGGCACTCACATAGGCGGGTAACATGTCTCCTACCCTGTTCCGCATTTCATTAAGCTATTTGCAGATTAAGGGGTCAAGGACGGCAAACTAACTTGTCAACCACAAGGCCCCCATAAAGAGGACATATACATCTTCTGTGGATTCAAACTTACTGACATGCATCAGCTGCTACATGCTAGGTCATATTATCCTCCCAACACTTTCAAAGGAGTCATTAGTCTGAGGTTTTTAGGTTCTATAGAACCTGTAGTTCTTTAGACTTGTTTAGTTAGACTTGTTCTGTTCTTTTTACGGCTCTTCTCCCCATGGAGTATTCTGTTAGGTTACTCCGAAGGATCTAAGTCGACACGTTAAGACAAATCGATCCCCGCCCCCTTCGGCTCCCGACACGCTTGCTTCTCCTTCCCGGGTGTATCATTACCGCCCAACATTCCTCTCCCGTACACCAATGTACGCGATGTAAAGACCCGATGAACACTCGATGTATATCATTTAGACTTGTATACCCCATAATTTGTTGTAATTTGAATTCAAAGTCTCTCCCTTCACAAACGTTTGTGCTTGGTATGTGCATCGGAAGTGAGAAAAGGGATTTTTTCAATGGGCATGATTTCAAAATGATCCTTGGCCTAATGAGCTAGAGTGTTGAAATGGCATATCACTTGATAAATGGTTGACTGCTCTTTGTCGTAGAGAAGAGTTTCTCCGACGTATTGCTTGCGACATTTTTGCACCTGATAACATACACGATATTAGAGTCGCAATTAAGATTCTCTGCCATATGATATTTGTTGCGAGATTGTTCTCCGAGAAACGTTTCACGATCTGGCACGTATACATCGAGTTTGCATCGGGTCTTTAGGCATTTCATTGATGTACAATATTGGGCGGTAATGGTACACCCGTGAAGGAGAAGCAAGCGTGTAGGGGGCTGAAGGGGGAGAAGTGATTTGTCTTAATGTTTAGATTTGATCCTTCGGAGTAACCTAATAGAATAACCCCTGGGGAAAAGAGAACAGGATAAGCCTGGTGTAAAAAATCTAAAGAACTACAGTTTCTATAAACTCTAACAGCCTGATGACTCCCTTGAAAGTATAGACAGGATGGTATGACCCAGCATGTAGCAGCTGATGCGTGTCAGTAGGCTTGACGAATACTTTGTAATCTAGATACCCAGTAGTATGATTTATATGACTCTTGTAAATAGGTACATCCAAACAATCCACAGAAGTGTGATCAATAGTAAGCTGTAGCCAACGCCTGCTGTCTCATGATGAAAATGTCATACAGATACCGAAGGTAAATGAAAGGTTGTTTGTGACATTTGCTGACCCAAAGGGCAGTCATTTCTTATAAAAAGAACAAGTTTTTGAAAGATATGCTGGTCAAGGCTAAACTCCCCGGCCTGTCTTCTACCTACTTTTTCATTTTATTTTCCCATGTTCCAGTCTGCCGATATTTTACCATAGCTTAAGATGCGGGAGCATTGTCAATGTATTCCAAAGTGTTCCAGAAAATTCTACTGACTATAAAGGCCAAGCTCCAGTCAGTCGTCAACCTAATGGAATATCATAGGTTTAGTTTATTACAACAAATTATGATTGGGTACAAAGGTCTAAATGATACACATGTTTTTAACACCATTAGAAACTTGTCTCCATGGTTATTTTAGACAAGAAGATTTTCCCTGTTCCACAGAACGCTTACGGATAAAAATAAACTTTTTTCATCTGAAAAAACAGTAGCATTCCATCAGGTCATATTTTAACCTCGTTGTGATGAAGGTTGGTGGGTTTTAAGTTTTAGTCGTTTTACATATGTTTTTCCACATTTCTCTGGAATACATACTTGCGTGTTTCAGAAGTGTGTTCCCTTGTATGAGATGCATAGTTGTGTTTCAGAACTGTTCTACCTTGTTCATGAATATATATACTTTATCGTGTTTCAGAACTGTGATCTACTTCTTCTGGAATGCATACTTGTGTTTCAGAGCTGTGCTCCCTTGTTCTGGAATGCGTACTTGCTGGAATCAGCGGGTTCCAGTGTATAAGCCTGAAGTCGATGTGAAGAATTTCGGAAGAGACACATATAGAGAATTAGGAGAAATAGAAGGATCCCTATGATGCCTAACAAACAGCCCACAACGCCCCAGAACAACTGACGGGAATAATCTGTCAAAAAGTAAAAGGAACAGAATAAATTGAGATGCGTGGCAATACACTGAAAACAAAATGTATAAGTCAGAAAGAGAATTATGAAATTAATTAATTAAATAGGGAACATTTTCTTCTAGGTATAACTGCGGTGTTGAAAAATGCTGGTATCGGTCCAGCTACATTCACGTGTAACTTCATATTAATAGAAAGTGCTAAATGATGGACAGGTATTCAGGAAACAAAAAAGATTTATTGATTCATGTTTTACGCCGCGCACAGGATTATATCACTTATTTGTTGACGTTGCAAGGTTTAGTCGGTAACAAAACCGGGCTCATTGCCTAGAGCATACCCTGACTTTCTGTGAGAACTTGGCAACTCTTCCACATACAGGAACAATTCTGCCGATATCTTTTAGTTCTCCTGATAGTCGGAATTCATGCAAAAAGTTCGAATTGTGGCATCTCAAGCCACTTTAAAGGCTTGAAATTAAGTAAGTTTACAAAGTTTTGCTACAGCGAAGTATTTAAAATTTAAGTATCAGCTTACACGACGTTACCATGATGGCAAAGATTTGTTTGACGAAATAACTTTTGTTGTGTCAGTGAGAGGGCAAGCGGTTGGCCCAGTATAGTTATGTCCCCCTGCCTAAGATTGGCCTACCATCCATCCTACACTCGACATTTTTAAGATGTTAGGCCAACGCACACGAGTGGAAACTAGACAATTACTGATTCTTTTCCCATGTTGGTGCAACTCCAAACGCTGTTCAGGTGATCAATTGTATTAGATTCAAGGAATTGCTAGTCCAATACTATAGGTACTAGAACCATTTAAATTGGGGCAAAGTATATTGGTTAAAGAGTATGTAAAAGAGTGAACGTTTTGTGAAGGTTCTAGGATGCAACTTTTTGACCAAGCTTTTTAATAAAAATAAAAAGTGTTTAACATAAACTTAAGAAATTTCAACTTCTTACAGTTAATAAGTGTCCAATAAACTGTGCAAATTTTGTCTAGATCCATATATTTAGTTTGAAACTATTACTGGGTTTTTTTGTGTAGCCACCCGATATATTAAAATGTGTATTACCTGTTGGACCGACCCAGCCATGTAGTCTAGGAACAGGTACAAGGGTATTACCGGGTGTTGTCCGGTCTGATGATATTGACAGTGAGTTGGACCCAAAATAACTCCTGCAAGTTGGGAAATTGTCTGGTCTTGGACGGATATGCGAGAAGGATTCGTTTAACAATAGAGCCATTCCATCCATGTAGTAGAGCTGAATTTGACAGTGTATCATCCATATACCAGGGTTATCGGCTTTGATTCTGACCACAGCATAGCCACCCGTGGGAATGGTCAATGTGTCCTTTCGTGGAGGTTTTTCTAGTTGAAGATCAGGTAGGTTACCATGGTGCCACGAGGGTTCGCGCCATGTAAAATTGTTACACGAAGTTTGTTGAACATCAAGTTTTTCCACACAGTTAATATCTAAATTGTCTCCAATCAGTTCGCCAGAAGTCTCATTGTACCTGCCATAACCCATTTTTACAACATAAAACGAATGTCCGTGCATATGAATGGGAAGTGTCAAACCTTTAGCATTACGTAGATTGGTTAAAACGAACTGATGTGTCGAACCATTGTTCAAGTCTAGACTCCAGGTACATTTACAAATCCCATTCTTATCGCAAGATGAAGGAGCACAATCTTTCATTATTTCCTGTGGTTGAGCGGCGGCTGCCACAGATGGCAATTTTAATGACTTTCCATTTACGTTACCAGGAGACACAGCATTACCAGGAAAAGCAAAGTTCAAGAAATGTTCCCTGAAATTGTTTGTATTGCTGTTTTCCGGTATGTCTTGAACAGAGTCTGCTCGCAAATGGCCAAATGTCAAACATGTAATATTCTCATTTGGAAGATAGTAAGTAGATGGGCAGTTAACCATTACGCATTTATCTTGTTGTGAGCAATTCCTCTTTTGTGAAGACGGGTCTTGGTCTACACTGGCACCCTCGTATCGAAGAATTGCCTCTATCGTGTAAGTTTGCTCCTCTTCTAACGTTTCACCCCGTATCCAGTAATTATCCACAGCTTGTGTAGCGTTCAGTAGAAAGTCAAATCTTTCTCCAGGGTTGATAATAAAGGATTCAGCAGTGACGGGTTCCAAGTAGTAACCATCTGAGGCGATAACCGTTAGAAGATGTTGATCAACTGAGATGCGGAATGGATAAAGTTCTCCGGCAGCAATAACCCTGATTCTATAGGTATGTCCAGGTGTGACGATGAAGGTAGAAAGTGGTGCGCCATTATGTTCGCCGGTGTCTGGGTCGTAATATCTTCCTCTACCATTTAGAAGACCGGAATGAAACTTAGGTACTCGGTACTGAGCATTATATGGAGAATTAGTTTTGTTTTGTTCAAAAGACCCTTCATACAGACCATGTTTCATTCTATGGTAAGTAAGGTCGGAGTTAAGTTCGTGATTCCACTCGCTTACTGTCCAAATAAAATCCCGAAAAACTGAAAACTTAGGCGCCCTCTCGTGGATAATGAATGGTCCATACAAGCCCATTGCTCGTTGGTTGCCCAATTGTGCATGGTACCAGAATGTACCTGGAGAACTGGCATGGAATGCGTAGGTGAAAGTTTGTCCGGGAAGAATAGGACATTGGGAAACAAAAGCCACGCCATCCATAAATGGTGTTCCTCTTTGCTGTAAGCCGTGCCAGTGAACAGTTACACCTCTATTATACAGTTGGTTTCTCACATGTATTTTCACAGTCTGGTTTTCCCACACTTCGATAAGAGGTCCCGGCAACGTACCATTAAAAACAAAAACGAGTCTGGGTTTTTTCCATCCGTCCGCAGATATAACATTGTCATTCTGAGCTGGTCCTGTTTGAGATACATTTGTTTCTGTATGCTGGTATAGTTTAGTACTCTGTGGAATTACTGGTTCTTTACCGTTCATCATAGTCAGTTTGGAATCCACTACCAAGTAAACCTCACACTCTTCTAAATCTGGTTCACAATACGGTGTCGTTCCAACTATAGATACTATTCCTAACACTATCAGCGCCGATCCTCTCATGGCTTTGTAGTCTACAAGAAAAACGTCATTTAAAAGTGTATTTTAATAAGCATGTTTGAATCTTGTATTTTATCTATTTAGAACTTTTAAGGCAGTTAATCTGACGATGCATTCGGAAGGTATCGTCAGTTTATTAACGTTAATTCTGACTGATCGGAGTAAGCATATGATTTGTTTGACAGCCGTAAAGAAATTAAGAACTGCTAATAAATTTCACAAATATGTCGGCGTTGCCAGGTTTTAGTGGGAAGGGAACCCGGGTTCCTTGCCCGGAGGAAACCCCGGAGCTTGGGCGAGTATCTGGCAACTCTTTCACATAGGGTGTAATACATACGTCTTGAAGCTATCAAGTTTATATATAAACACACTGGTCCGTTATGTTCTATTCACTTTGCCATGAGGACATACCGTTTTACAAAGCTAGGACAAGATAGAAACAGCCAGTATATACACTGTAGCTTTGTTAAAAAACCAAGATAAATTTAGCAAAAAAACTTAAACTTAAACTGTATTATCGCTGTCTCTTAAGCTAGATTAACCTTATGCCCTTTAGATTAGTGTAATGTAGAGAATGCAATAGAGGAATGGAACGGGACCTAGAACCCGGTACAGAAATAATGTTAAACCATGATGTTACATCAATGCACAATCGCTTTAGCACAAAGAGCACATTATTTGTTCGGCAGCTATTTTAAAGTTGTTGAACTGCTTGGGCTGGTGGTCAGATACGACATGCTTATCAGTGCGGTGATATCAGATGATTTGGTGAAGCCTATATACAAAATTCAGTGGCACGCCGTGGATCCGTCTTGCTAAAACATCCACAATGATTTCGACTTTTTTAAGATATTCGGGTTTGACGCGTGTCGCTACATTTAATTTTGCATATTGGAACTGCATGTACATGTCGTATTTGTATACTTTTCTTTACTAATGGCAACACGTACAAATGAACTAAAATTGTCAATCTAACATCCTTAGTTTGCAGTATCTAACATTTGCAGTATAAGCATATAGCATTCAATGGCTTGAATATCAGTCTTCTTAATTTAGCATTTGGTGACAAGCATCAGGAAACTAAACGTTGTGTGCTACGCGATGTATCACTACTTAGCCTCTTAACATTGCAGATTCTGACAGATATTAAAGCGCTTAACCGAACGATTTGCTCTGATGGTCACCACTGCATACACACTGTTGTCAAAAGTTGTACGAGTTGCCAAAATTCCACTGTTTTTTTATAAATTCCGATTGATAAAAGGAGACAGCGAATGTAGCTCTTGTGGATTTTATGGATAACAAACCATTATTAATATAACTGGCACTGTTCCTTCTCTAGTCTGACATTATTGAAAGATTTCTCGTTTGCATTTCAACGGACAATTTATTCCTAACTTTAGCATCTTTAAAGTGGCATGAGCTGCCAAAATTCACACTTTTTTCATAATTTCTGATCTTCACGACAGTAAGAGGATTTGAAGGCCATCGCAAAACTAAATGATTGGCGTTGGAATGAGACAAATCCATAAAGCCTACGGCCTATACGAACCGAAATAGTGTCCGAAAAGTAAAGAAAATTTAAATAACCGGGACGACTATTCATTCATTCTAAGCCAATTTGGTTCAAAACAATACTTTATCGTTTATTCTACAGACTAGAAACACTAAAAAGCTTCTGAATTATACGTCTAGAGAAAAACAGCCAATAATTTCAACATTCTGTTTTAATGTCAAAATATCAACATTTTGGCAGCTCATGCCACTTTAAAGGTCAGTTATTTTTCATTTAAACATTGATTATTTGGTATATCAGATATTTGAGATGAAACGGTAAAATAAGATATTACAGTAAATCATATTAAGTAAGCGCTAATTTATCCATCAAAGACTGATGGAAGGGAAAATCGGACTTACCGTGTTCTCTTAGCCTCAGCGTAATCGGGAGTAAATTGAATAGAGGAATGATCGGCTTCATGCCAACTGACGGATTAGCCAGCCTTGACGACTATCACTCGGTGACATAAAAACGGGCAGATAACAAAGCCAATGTGTGTTTTCTTCAAATGTGTACAACATACTTTCATTTCGATTTTTTGTTGAAAATCATTGTAACATGTTGTCTTTTCGGAGTTGCATCGTCTATGTATGAGTCTCTGGAGCTCCAAACAAAGTCTAGTTGATTCCCTGATGTCCGATGACGCCTCGGGAATAATTCGTAATTGTTTAGAGATCACCAATTGGTGACTCCGTATGTAGTGCGTATTTCAGATGATTAGATATTTTCTTGGAAGTCTTACGGTGCAAACAAGATGATTGTCGGATTTTTTGCTGGTTAATAGACATTGGGTTAAGTTTTTATTCTTCAGAATACTCTAGCTTTTAATAGCCCAAAAATACGGTGATTTACCGTATAAAAAGCGCAGACTGTCCGAGGCGTGTCAAAGCCCAACCGGTAGCGAGCGAAGATAGCCGAAGGGAGTTCCGACTGCATGGATCACCTGCGACTAGGGAGTGAGTTCCTCGGACATCGGAAGTTACTTACGACAGGACCCAGGAAAACACTGATCTGTTTTATGCAATCTACCGTCTCAGTGTCCGATAATAACATAACAGATACAAGATGATAATGAATGTTGATACATACATGTTATCACTGCAGCGTGTTGTTCTGGGCGCTTGTATCAGTTCGAGTGAATGGAGGTTTGAGTGGAGTAGCAACCGAGACCGAAGGTCGAGGTTGCTGCGAAATTCCACCTCCAATCACGAGAGCTGATACAAGCGCCCAGAACAACAGGTTGTAGTGATGACATATTTATCATATGCCCCTGTTAAAATCATATTTCCAACACATTCATGAGTGATTTCCCTACAGGTTGTGGAATAGGACAAAGCTGACCTATCAAATAACATATACGCAGCGAACGTTTTTATTGTGACGTTAAACGCATTGACACTGAACGACGTCATCATTTTCAAATTTGTGTGAAGGTATAGAACACAACGTCACTGAATGACGTCATCGCCAAAACGCAAATGGGGATGTCAGGATGTTGTGTGTGCCCAGCCGTTTGCCTGCAAAAGAAACTGTTGGCCGAAAACTCGATGGTTAAATTTGACAACGAAATTCCATCAGCTAAGAATATTAAAACATCTTTGAAATGTATTTATCATATACCTCCCTACGTCACAATGGTAATACGGACAGTGATTTTCCAAATCCATATCACCACACTAGCATAGGACCGTATCAAAGAGAGTAGATTGACAAGAGTGGTCACTTCGTCCAATCAGCATTGCCGGCATGTTTTTCGGCCCCCTAGCGGAAGGGTGTTCCGACTGTACAGGATTCGACTGTAAAGCGCCCCCTACTGAAAGGAGGTTCCTAATAATTGAATCGCGTCCGTGTCAGCGGGTACTATAGTTACCATTGTAAATATTTCCAAGTTATGATTGTTACACTTTTTGTTGTTTGTACTCTGCTTTGTTCAAGTGCCAAGTACAATAAAATTGAATTAAATTGAAATTTTTCAAATTCAACATGGCGCGGACGAAGTGACCACTCTTGTCAATCTACTCTCTTTGACCGTATAACCTGGCAGTCTGTATCACCCATAGATCTTTATAGTTCACCTATAAAGATCTATGGTATTACCCTACTAGCATAGGAGACTATAACATTAGAAGTTTCCATTGTTTTGGCAGGAGGGTCGGATGAAAATTCAAAAGGGAAACGAGTAGAAATTATACATTTCAAAGATGTATTAATATCTTTAGCTGATGGAATTTCGTTGTCAACTTTAACCATCGAGTTTTACGGCCAACAGTTTCTTTTGCAGGCAAACGGCTGGACACACACAACATCCTGACATCCCCATTTGCGTTTTGACGATGACGCCATTCAGTGACGTTGTGTTCTATACCGTCACACAAATTTGAAAATTATGACGTTGTTCAGTGTCAATGCGTTTGACGTCACAATAAAAACGTTTGATGCATATATGCTATTTGATAGGTCAGCTCTGTCCTATCCCACACCGTGTAGGGAAATCACTCATGAATGTGTTGGAAATATGATTTTAACAGGGGTATATGATAAATATGTTGTGATTGGAGGTGGAATTTCGCAGCAACCTTCGGTCTCGGTTGCTACTCCACTCCACCTCCAATCACTCGAGCTGATACAAGCGCCCAGAACAACACGCTGTAGTGATAACATGTATTTATCAATGACAATGATTATTCAATGACAATGAATTCAAACTCATGCACATCTCCAGGTAAACACCGGACAATCATTATTGAGCATTAGCATCATATTTATTCATATCTGTATTTATAAGAAATTAACTGACACCATTGGATATATACCAATCAGTGACAGCTTACCTGTCCTGTTAGGCCGGTTATTCGTAAAAAGAAATTCATTTCACCGACACCTGGATACAGCAATTCAGTATTGTTTTTATTCCAATTTCAAAGGAAATTTATTTTTTATTTTTTGTTACTAGGTTAAGTGAGCGGGTTATCGATGAGTACCTGGCAACTGTACCACATATATATTATGCAGTATGGAGAGCAAAACACGCACTGTAAAATGTAACCCGTAAATTTTACGGTAGAATACTGGCAGCTGGGCTGCCAACTTTCTACCGTAAAAATAAGGGTAGACCGTAAAATCAACTAGCCACATTCCTAATCAGTGAATGTGAAAAAACATTATGAAATCAGCAGGCTAAGAAATACAGGACTTTAAATCGTCAACCCCAGCATGGATCTGTTAATGTAGATTTTCAAATGTTATGTACCCCCAACGAAATAGTAAAACTGACTACTTCTGCAAGTTGACAAACATGTATTTATTTGAAAAAATTTGAAAAAATGCTGAAGAAAATTCTCACTTAGGGCAGGTATCTCAATCTACGCTTTCAAATACAGCTATGTTAAATTAACTATCTTAGCCTATAATGACAAATCTTTCTTATATTAAATCGCCTACGGCGGGATTCGAACCTCTAACCTCCCATACAGGAGCTGCGCAGAACTATATGCGCACTAGCCATAACCGTATCCTTTAACCACTACACTAACTTCGAATATGACAGGATGATGGCCACATTTCCATGCCTATCTAGCGCTTCGGTGTGCGCATGCGCACTTCCGTTTTTTCGCTCCCTTTGATCCGCAATGACGGATTTTGGACGAATCCTTCACGGAAACAACCGAGGAGATCAGATCTCGTTAGCTCGGAAACGACAACTCTGTCTCAAAGTTATTTTACGGTACACGACCGTAAAGCTTCCACTGAAGTATAAAACGGCAATTTACCGTTAATTTTTAAATATTCTACTGTAGAATTGACGGTAAACGGTTACAGTGCGTGCGGCCATTCCACATAGGGCGATTAAGCTCAGTTTTTTTTTTAAATTTCATAATAGAACGGATTCGATACGGGGATTTTGAAGCTTCCTATGTTTCAATCGTAGCTTTTGGTTACTGGGAGGTTTATTTGTCAAAGGAAGGTACCAGAAAGAGATTTAAGGGAAACGTGTGAGGCTTTGGTCATCCTCATCTCCATCCCAACCCTCTCCGAACCGATCGATTAACTGTTCTAAGGATTTTATTATTATGAATCTTAAGAAGTAATTGTATAGAAGAATTCGGTCTTCATACAAGATACCCCGCCAAAAAGCTTGTCCTGCAATCAGCATAGCTGGACTATGGATATATAGATCTGTGGTCACTGTATATATTCGGGGTTATGTTTCACGGTGGGTACGAGATTTGTCGGTTTGAGGTTTGTTTTTTTTACCTGTATACCTATTTTGGTTTACCGAGTACGAAACTTTACATTGTACAGTCATCCAAGCTGTTAGATTCCATACAATCACACACCAGCAGTACTGGTTTGTTTTCTTGAACGTAAACGAATGTCAAAGCCTTAAATAGCCTGAGTTGTCTCCCCCTAAATACCAAACCACGACTAACAAATGGACGAAACCACAATCGGGTTGTTTTCTCCAGAACCAAACCGCAATGGCAGGCCTTCCTCGTTGTTTTTGTTGTTCTCATTAATTTATCAACTTAGTCTTAAAAGCAGTTCGTTTACTTCTTCTTTTGTAATTCGCTCCATGCTGTGAGATATTTGTGCATGTGTTTGTTATCAGGTGATTCCCGGTCTGGTGGCAGGTGATCGCCAGGTGTTTGACCCAAAAAATTATCTTAAGGATGTCCCAATATTGAAAGTTTCCAGTTTGTAAGCAATTTGAATCCAGCAATCCACGAAAAGAGGCAAATTATGTATTTGTTACCGCGGAAAGAAAAACAAAATACCTCGTGTGTTGTTCTTCTTTCAATGCCACAGTTTCAACTTTCGTATAACGTACCTTATAACACATACACCCCCCTCCATATAGCGATGCCAGTATCAAGGTAGCGGTATCGAGAACATCGCTCTCTCTGATTCAAGAGCTAACATAGAGAGGCATTCTACGCGTGTGAAAATCTCGTATGTGTCTGTAACTGGACATTTTCTCCTTAATGTAATTCTCTACGAGTCCGAATTACTGCCAATTTTGGCCTTGCTCTATAAATATTGATAAACCGACGAACTCTCCGAGAAATAGAAAGCATGCACGTAGACAAATACAATTGCAGGAATTGATGCATACTTACCACAGAAGATAATATTAACTCTTAAAATAACCCCAACTAATGATATTTATACTTATAAGATATAGTCTTTCTAGTGATAACAAATGTACGGAGACCTATTAGTGCCATGCCTTGAAATTAGGTATTCCACGTGTTTTCGGCCGTTATCAGAATTTTATTCCAGTAGGAACTTCTTTTTGAAACGTTGTTCACTGCATGTTATGGAAAACATAGGGAGTCTCAAATACCTTTACCGTAAACACTTTATACAGAAATTAGAAATTCTCATGTAAACTGTCAAATCACAAAAGAAACATTTTCCCCGGTTGCCAACGAGGCTGGAAGCCTTTCTTCACGATGGGGACCTTTCACCGAAGTGGAAACGTTTTTGCTGGGTGGAAAGGATTCCGCTGCGATTTAAATTCGAATGATTTCTGGGCAAGACATGACTTTATTTTATACCTCGGTGTGAACATTTCCACCATGAAGAAAAGGTTCTAACGGACGTGGGGGGCCTTTCTAACGCGGAGGAACTATTCCCACTGTCCCCCACAGTCGGCCCAATGTTATACCCTCTCTACGGTGGGATAATGATCAGATAGCAACTTGGCTACATTGTTCTTTTTATACTTTGCAAATGGTTCCCTGTTCTTCATTGGTACACCGTTAGTTGTAACATGGTCGGTCACCCCATTGATGGTTAGGTATTAATATAACATCGTTGTTTTAATCTTATTATTGATTGGTGGCTCAAAATTAAATAAATGTCCTCAGCATCGTTCTGACTTTCGGAAAAATCGTTCGGAGTTTTCCGTAGCCATTAAAGTGTTTCAGGTATGCGATCCATTTTCACTTGAATGGAAATTAACCTAAAAATGACTTAGGAATGCTCAGACCTTTTAAGTGAAACGATGGAAATTCATGAAAATTTTCTGAATTCAATGGGCGCATGGTACAATCAAATTTGGCGATGAAATAATGCATTCCTAAACGGACTACTTGCCTTGCGCAATGATGAAACTCCACATTCACTTGGTATTGGTCAGCTGCCGCCGAGCTGTTCATTGGGGGTGGGAGAACAATTTACCATCACTAGTACATCACTAATTCACTAACAAACAGCTATTCGCGGTAATAATCCTTAAGTGGCCACTAACGTATGCCAACGTTAAAATAATTTAGCAAAATGATGTTGCCCCGCATTAGACATTAGACCAACAGTACACCTATTGATGGCTCAATACCAGACCGACAGTTGTTCAACTATTCACCGACATTGTCAAAATTCAAGACCATCGTTGTGCCAGAATGACGTTGATCCAACGGAGAGAACCTGTAAACCATTTTACGACATTCAGACGACCATTTTACGACATTCAGGCGACCATTTACCTTCAACATACCAAGCATAGACAGAATATTCACAGGCACATTGCCAAGTACCAACCGTTATACAACACACTGCTGGACCAACCAGCATTAAACCATCGGTTGGGTGAATGTTAGAACATAAGCAAAATGATCAAAACCCAGCCTTTATTGTTGATCGTTTCATGTTGGTAAATGCGGTCGTGCTGTCTAGGAAAAGAAGAACCGTGAAACAACCCGAAACATTAACATGAACAATGGTCCAGGCATGAGCAGCCAAAAAAAACGCCCTTTTTCATAAAACCTCATAGTCAAGACAATATGAGGATTTGAAGTTCGACGAAATGCTAAATGATTGACATTGGAATAAGGATATTCCATACAGCCTGTGAACCGAAACTGTACGAACCGAAATAATTATCGAAGCGTTAACAAATTTAGATAACCGGGACAAACGTTCGTTCATTTTAGGCCTAAGACAGTTCAAAATGCAACTTAAACGTACATTCTTTAGAGACTTGAGTGCGGTGTAAAACATCAATCAATCAATCTGTACTCAAGCAGTACTTTCAAGAGTGTGTTTAAAGGGAATATATCACTTTATGCTACTTTAATTAGTTGTCTATATGTAAATGACTATATAATGGATGATAACGATACAAGTAGCTCTATTAGTCTATAGAAACGTACCGATGTTAATAAGCAAGAAGTCGTTATCCAAAAAGTGTCTTCCTTACCAATTGAAAAGACAACGTTAGAAGTTTTCCCTTGAGTTCGCAGAGCTCTAAAGGCCGGTCTTGGACATCATAAATCTAGTTTACTTAATTAAAGAAATGGTCCCTAAAAAGTTATAATAAATACTGAATAATAAACATTACATAATTATATTTCCTGTAGAGAACATCAGTTATGAAATATGTTTATCTACTGTTTGTAAGGTCTGTAAAGCTACTGGCTTCACTTTATACTAATCTAGTAGAAACTACTGATATGACTCGTATAAGATGTTTTAATACTTGGCCCAGCAGGTCGGCCATTTTGATCGGCGAGAAAGGACGTCATCAATTCTCTTCTTAATATACAGAATTTATCCCGAGGTTAAAACATGCGGAAATTCGTCGAGAGGCCCCTGACGGAGTGTAAATACATGGCTACTCACACCGCGATGGTTTTTATAAAACAATTCGTATGTTCTAACAATAAAAAGTTGACAATCGGATTGCTACCTGTGGGGTCAACATGAACTGGCAATAAGACAACATGGAGGCGGGGTTGGTGTTCGGGACTTATAAAGACCACTTCACGATTATAGTTTAACTGATTCTGAATCTCACTGCATTACAAGGCATCTCGACCACTGTCAGTAATACAGTAGTCATTTTCCTCGTCTGTGTTTAACGTCAACTTGTACAGATCTAGTAAATAACAGGAGACTAGGTTTGGTTTTCTGAAGCCACAGCTCCTGAACAAAACAGGTATGTGTTTAACATATATAATAGTTAATCCTGAAAACCCAAAGAGATTTAATGGCAATTATATTTTTTAACAAAAATGATATATTTTTTACCGATTCTGTTTTTAAAATTTTATTGTTTATCGGTCGTGGAATAAGGGAGTTTTATCTGTCGAAACAGCAAAGAAATTACCCTGGAGTAGCCCCTGGTCTATAGAATGGCTTGATAAAAAGTTTGAATTAAAAGCAGTTTAATAAAAGCATGAGTTAAATTAGTTAGTGTCTTTTAGAAAATCATTATAACAGTATTCTCGTTATGTTTTGGGATTACACTTTCTTGAAAAATGGCAGAAATTCTTCTACCGATTTTGGGTGACGCCCGAAGCGGGAATCGAACCCGGGTCCCAGAGTATGGCACCTATCGCCAGCACTAAATGACGGCTGTCTTATCCATTCAGCCAGCATTCAGAATTTCTCCCATTGTTCAAGAAAGTGTAATCCCCAAAAATAACGAGAATACTGCAGAATGATTGATATTGTGTTATCAGAAGATAAAACAAATAAACTTGACTCAGATTTGAATCACAAGTAATAAAAAGCCAGTAACTGGTTTTGTAGCAATATGTTTGATTTTGTCTCTTTTTCCCCATCCCATTTAGACTGGAGGAATGGCCATCTTATGGTTCGGAATAGCCGTATTGTGTGGTCAGCTCATCGGTACTTCTACGCATCCAGCATGTTCAAAGGACCAAGATGAATGTGAATTTACTTTGGTGGTGGATGCCCGTCTCACCATGATGTGGGGTAAAGTTCTAACTTACCCCTATAACGGCAGTCTGTATGAATACTCCACCACTGATCCTAGTTCGACAGCTCCCGTCCCCAAGGAACAGGTTATTACAATGGACGGTTGGGAGAGTCCTCGACTGGTTATCGTTGTAAACGGTACAGTTCCCGGTCCTCCAATAGAAGTCTGGGAAAACCAGATGCTACGAGTTCACGTACGTAATAATCTACACAACGAAGGTATAGCTATACATTGGCATGGATTTCATCAAATGGGGTACCCCCATATGGACGGGGTTCCTTTTGTTACCCAGTGCCCAATTCTACCAGGGCAAACGTTCACCTATTATTTCCGTGCCCATCCTAAGGGCACCCATTGGTATCACTCCCATTTGGGAAGTCAAAGAACAATGGGGTTTTATGGACCTCTTATTATCCACGAGCGTGATCCACCAACGCCCCCTCTAGAAGACCTAACATGGATGGTAACTGATTGGAATCATGCATACGATTCAGAGGTTACTTTCTACAAGATGATTTACGGGATTTATGAAGGGAGAACAAAGTACGAGGGCACAAAATCTCTCGATGGGGCCAGTTTTAGTTTGTTCAGATTCCATTCTGGTTTACTCAATGGCCGAGGTCGTTATTACGACGAAGGTACTAGCGTTCATAACGGGGCCCCTCTATCCAGTTTTACTGTTAAACCAGGCCATTCATACAGAGTGAGGGTAGTGGGCACTGGAGAGTTATATCCTTTCCGAATTTCAGTTGATGATCACCTCTTGACTATAATTGCTTCTGATGGCTTCGATATCGAACCAGTTACAGTAGAATCATTCATCATCAACCCAGGCGAAAGGTTCGACTTTATACTAAACACAACTCAACCGATAGGCAACTACTGGATACGCGGAGAAACTTTAGAGATAGACGTCAACCATACAATGGAGGCGATTCTCCACTACGAGGGAGCTCCAAGCGGGATGGATCCGGGTACACACAGGCGGCATTGTACCGAACAAGACCAATGTGTTGTGGTGAATTGCCCTTTCAAGTACTATCCACCACAGGACCACACTGTGTGTATGACATTCGACCAGCTCAGGGCGGCAGCGAGTGTGAACTCACCCGCCCCTCCTAACACACCCGGTAACTTTGAAGAACTTTTTATGAATTTTGCTTTTCCTGGAGAAAATTGGGCCCCTGGTTCAGTCAATGGACGAGTGTTTGAAGCCCCTGGCGTTGCAGCTATGACACAAGGCAATGAAGTGGATACACTTTGCTCAGAAGGGGAATGCGGAGAAGGTAAAGTCTGTAAATGCACATGGGCTTACTCAGTTCATCATGGTAAAACTTATCAGTTCGTCTTCTTAAACATGGGTAAAGGGAAAGGATGGGCTCATCCAATACACATGCACGGACATTCTTTTCACGTCGTCAAAATGGGCTTTCCAGTTACCAACTCCTCGACAGCTAAAGTTATACGAGATAACCCGGATGTGGACTGCAGAGGTAACCCTGATCCCACTCGTACTTATTGCAATGATGCTACTTGGGCTGATCCGACATGGCTAAACGGTAATATCCCTGGATTGGAATTAGACAGACCTCCTATTAAAGACACTCTCATTATACCAAGTGGGGGTTATGCTGTAGTACGTATCGAGGCTAACAATCCTGGTTTGTGGATTTTACATTGTCATATTCAAATCCACAGCATGGGAGGAATGGCTATGCTATTGAACGAATCCCCGCATCAAATCCCGTCCGCCCCACCGAACTATCCAGAGTGTAGAAGCTTTGTGACATACGCTGACGACCAAGAGATTCCCCGTCTTGCAACTAACGCCCCATCTCCATCAAGTTCATCGTCAACTGGCACTTCGTCAGTTTCATTTTCTGCTTCAAGGACTCAATCCTCCAGTTCTGGGTACTCGAGTAGCCAACATGAATACTCCTCCAGTAGTAGTTATGACCATTATCCATCTTCTGTCAGCGAACATTCTTCTGAGTATACTTCATCCGATGACCGTTTGTCGTCGTCATCATCATCAAGTTCTGAATATCCCAGCAGTCGCCAGACACCTCCGGCGACTGTATCAGATTCTTCCAGTGTATCCCAGAGTTTTAGTCCTCGAACCACAGAGTATGAAAGCAGTAGGATGCCTATGAACTGTCCACCACCCTCATCTCAACCTTGTGTTACAGAGGGAATAACAACACCTCAACAATGTTCAGGTAAGTGTTTAGTTCGCAACAAAACCCACTACATTTGTATTATGATTATTTGCGCTAATGTTCATGTCGATATCTTTTGTTTTTAATTGTTATGAAATAGTTGTTTACAGTCCAACAGCCATTAAGTATGGTTTGATTGAGCTAAATATCTCTATAGCTTGTAACAGACACACAGTTCACACGCTGCTGGTACACCCTTGTGAAGGTGAAATCACATCACTTCTGTTTTATTTCTAAAATGGAGTACCAAACTTACAGCATTCTGTGTTGAGATTTTTATTCTTGATGACTTGTTCGTATTGTATTATGTTTTGTGATGTTTTCTCCTTGAGTTTGCGATGCTGTTTGAAAATCTTTCGAATTTCTTAGTTTAGTCCTAATTGCAAGCCACAATATAAGTTGGTGTATTTAATGAGCTTTCGCGATACCAATAAGGAGGTTGTAAGAATCTCGTTGGCACACATTCCTTTACTGAACTATGAGACGTATTTTACTCGTTTTGTCGACAAATCTAAAAGGTTCGAGAAAGCTGTATGCAAATCGTTTTATTGCGATCTAAAATAATTCGGACATTCTATTGACAACAAAATTATTATCATTCAAAAATCTTTTTAACTTCTGTTTTTTCACATCATGTTCTTGACAGGTTTCAGCGAGGAAGTGTTTTGGGCAGTGACCGGATGTTTGGTCATCTTTATAACCCTCCTTCTTCTCATCCTTCTCGTCTACATGTGTCTCTATCGAACTTCCGGCGGAAGAAGCAAATCCTACAAGTTAGATTCTACAAACTCTTATCAAAATAAAGGAGCTGCCCTGTAATATATTAAAACTTTAACAAAGTATTGTATGCAAGCTCTAATATACTTTCATATTTGCTCCAATTATTTTTGCTATTTTTACAATGTGGCCTTTCTTTACTAACATATTGTACAAATTGATGGAATATTTTCTTCCAATGACGTTTGTTCATATGTTGTCGTGATCAACTTCCTTATTTTCTAAAAGTGCCAACTATTTTTGATGAAAGTGTGCTGTTAAATAAATGAGCCGCTTTGTTCCTTTGTACAGTTACTGAAAGGCAATATGGATATCCAAGAAAAAGAATGACGTCATTTCCTGTTTTATCAGAAAGTGGGCTAGGAAAAGTACGAGTCATCGATGGAGAAAAAAGCTGGGCTTACATGAAAAAAACGTTCATATCAACTCTGAGACATTTTGTAGAAAAGCTTGAACTTAATAATGTATACTATATTTTAAAATAATTCCATTGAAACGAAATGGAAATGGTTTCTAGTTGATGCCAATATGTGTAAATACTTCGTCGTGTGAGGTAATAACACGTTTTACTGAGTTAACTTTCAGAAAAGTGCATGTGTACGTAGGGCTTATATGTGATATGGTTGTTTTGTAAATCAACCGTAAAATTAACAATATGTAATCAGTGCTTTTAATAGAAAAAAGGATCTTGTTTACAAATTTTATGTAATCCAAAATTAAAAGGAAAAAATAATACGCAAGGGTGTATAAAGACAATATGAACGCTAACCATTAATACGTTTTAGCTGTATGAAATTGTTCCGTTTTTTAAAGGTTTTGGCTTTACCTTTAATGATCCCTGTATATGTCCGAATAATTCATTCACGTATTTATTGAATCTTCTTTCAACTGTGTCAGACCAGTATTATGTAAATAAAATTTACTTATTTTTGTACATGTACATTTCGTTAAGCTTATTATTACTTATTAATTGCGTACTATGAGTCTGACATAACACCACCACCCCTCCACCATCCACCTGGTAACCACCGTCACGCAACACGTCGATATTAGCCCTGTTTGCCATGTGACGCTCTTCCATACAGGAGTGACTATAAATTGCTTGACAACAATATGACTTTCCGTTTGTTCAGCGAGTTATTTCTGTCGCATACAACCATGTGTGAAATACTTGTTATTTCAATAGTTTTCCTTTCTAAAAATTGTGTTCTGTGTGCCATTTTACTCAAACGTGTTTGATTGTACGAGTTGAACGAGTGTAATTATAAGGTGAAGAATAACTTATGGATAACAACTGTTTGGTTTGTCAACCGACTTGCATAACGATGCTAAAACTACACAAAAAAGTCAGTCAATAATACACGAAGTTTTAATCCGTAAGAAATACTTCCTCTTGTTCATAAATGACGTGGTGTCCAGTCTCCTTGTACACAACAGACAGATTCCCGATGACTATCGTTTATAAAATGGCACAATGCATTTGTATTTAATTTAAAGGTTCAAGTGCTTTTGGCACGAAGACAGGAAGATATATTATTCAGAACTGATGGTTTATTTCGGCATTTGTTTCAGTTTTCCTCTGATTGTTATTTAAGGCTGTAAACATGTACCCATGGACTGGGACATTATTCAGCTTGATTAGTCTGTGTTTCTTCTCCAAAGCTGTAGCTTAACACCCAAACAACTTACTGTATCAACATTGTCCTAAAAGACTCTGCCAAAGTTTAAGATAAGTCTAAATCCATAAAAAAGATATCATAGATACAGTTGTCTTTGGAGGAGACGTGGGTTATATTGCCCCCAATCCGTGTGTAAAGGACATTTGGAATCGTTCTAGAAGAAGCCTTGACATATATCGTACATCAGACACACATATATGCAAACAAAGGTGAACTCCATACACGCTCATGAAAGCGCCGTCAAGTAAAGAATAGTTTTAATTAACCAAATCCATACTTTACGTGAACGCAAATGGGAACGTACATGAAGTTGTAGGGTTGGGACTAATTGCTGATTGTAATAAGACTTGTCGACAATCGATTTTAACACGGTAACTATGGTCAATCTCTGATAACTCGTAACCATGGTAAGCACGTACATGAACAAACTGAATCAGTGACACATCGTCATCCAAGAATCTAGTCATAAACTAATTATTGCCTTGTTACGGGTTTCGCTGGTTCATCAACATCGCTTTCTTTCTATACCGAAAGACGAACCCTATATGGACGTTAGCGTCCATATTCTATTACTTCGAGAAAAGAATAAGTTCAACCCATTGGATTGATTTTCATGGCTAACACAGATGGAAAATCTTTTTGACTAAAATATCCATGGAGACAAGTTTCTAATTGTGTGAAAAAGGGGAGTGTGTCATTTAGACTTTTATACCTCGTCAAACGTTGTTGTAACAAACCAAAACCTATGATATTTGATTAGGTTGAAGACAGGACGGGGTTTGGCTTTAGACAGACATATGAACCTGTATCTGAATAAAAAAGAATGGCATTATTTTGAACTTAAAATTTATTATCAATAAATTTTACAAAATCATCAGCAGAATAGAATTTTGAAGAAAACAATTGAAAAGCTTTGTTGAAACTCAGACCTGAATGAGAATGGAACCAAAGATAGGATAATTCAGTCCTACGGTTTTATTAGCTAGGGAGCTGACAATGTCGGACATCAAAGAATAGTATTTATATTATGTTTAAATGATCAGCAATAGTGACCAAAGGGACAATATCAGGCGTAATTCACAAGTAGTGATAACCCCCTAAACGCCAGTTTAATGATGACTGTATTTCGGAACTATATTTGGTATAATAAATGCCGAAATATTGAGTCAATATAAAACTGATGTTTTTCGGGCTATCATTACTTGTGTACTAAGTAAAACGTGTGAGTAGAACTAATGGATTTTAAAATTAGGCGTGGTACCAACGATTGGGAATATCCAATTCCTTATTCCATGTTTTTTCCTTCAGCAAATCCAGCTAAAAGTAAGACTTTTAATAACTTACACTGTAAGCTTGGTATATAGTTGATTTGTTTTTTTTTTCAAAATCAGTACCATATGAAAGACGATGGTGATATGATTTAACGTTTTACACATATAGAACTTCAATACATCGATGTACATAACTCTATAGCTTATTGTTTTCACATTGTTCCGATGTAGTTCTTAACATACACCATTATCAACAAATCACTTTGTAGCAATTTAGGAAACTACCAAAAAATGTGATTGTTTACATTTAAAGTCATCTACCAGTTTTACGCCCTGTATTTCCCCTACCTTTTATCTGTAATCCTCAGATTGATACATGTAAAAATGAACATTAAAAACATAATATTACAAGTTTACGATTCAAGGAATCCAAAGTGTGCGCTTTCTGTCCAGTACCAATAAACAATTATGAACAGTTAACGTGATGATATGATGACTGTTTAATGATGGGTGATGTATGATTGTCACCATCGTCACACGCCGTCCGCTCTCCGATTATTAAACGGTACTGGTGGTGGTGAAATGACCTCGTCCATTCTATGAACGTCATTACCGTTCACAGAAAAATGTCCATTTAAACCGTTATATTCTTTGTCAATTTGTTTAAGGTTGTTGCCGATATTTGCAGTAGCGTAGCGCCTTCTTCCTTGAAATGGATTTTCTTTATGTCTGTGTTGATCGAGATACATGTATGTGATAAGGATTACCAGTAGAATCACAGCCACTGATATCAAACATCCAACAACAGCCCAGAATATCCCAAATGAGTAACCTAGAACATAATGTAAATTGATAAAAACATGGAAACACAGACAAAATAACCCAGGAAAAGACACGTCATATACAATAAACAACAGAAAGTAAAGGATGGAAAATAAAGGCTGTTACAAAATATTTAGGTTTACATCTAACTTTAATGGTAGCCACCAAAGTACTTAAAACATCCCACTTTAGTTACCGCCAGTCATTTCAGTGGCTTATCAGTGTCGCCATTTTCAGAAGACGTGAGAATGCCTGCGCTACTTTAGATCAATATTTGTGTATTTTTACCGCTCTCTAATTCATGAAAATCAACTTAGTTCTACAAGCATGGCGACGAAAGTAGAAATGGAAAAGCTGATGCAGAATATTTAGGAAACCGTGCGTCATTTCTTGGCTAAGCCATTGACTAAGTTGCATCATATGATTAATCTTCCATGCATCTTGATTTTATCCATCGTTGATTGGATAAAACAAATGAGTAAAATTCAGCGTGTTCTATATTATAAGGGCATTAACTCGGACAAACAACCCCGTATGTTACAAGAAAATACTTCTTACCGTTACAAGCTACTGTAGTATTATTGGTGGTTTGTGTTTTCGTGACTTTGGGCTCCACTTCATCCAACTCGTTTACTTCTTCGTCATTGAAGTATTTGTATGCGTCACAAGACGGAAATGTTCCTTGAAGTTCAGTAATTTGACTGAAAGATTCGTTTAGAATCATCGCCATTCCGTCTAAATTATGGGTCTGAATGTGGCAGTGCATCATCCATAAACCAGGGTTGTCGGCCCTAATCCGAACCACAGCATAACCACCTGTAGGAACAATTAGAGTATCTTTACGGGGAGGGCGATCAAGTTCTAACCCAGGAACATTCCCGCCTAACCAAGATGTGTTTTGCCAGGTACCATTGTTACAGAAACTTTTCTGTCGGTCCGGATTTCCTCTACAATCCACGTCAAGATTATCTCCAACCTGTTGTCCAGTGCTTGAATCATATCTGCCATAGCCCATCTTTAATACATAGAAAGAGTGGCCATGCATATGTATGGGATGGGACCAGCCTTTACCTTTGCCCATATTTAAGAACACAAACTGGTAGACTTTACCATGGTCCAGATTCAAAGCCCAAGTACACTTGCAAACTTTTTCCTCGCCACAGTCATCGGAATTACAGGCTGTATTGATGACTTTTGAAGCAGAAATTGCCGTAACTGTTGGTTGCTCGAAAGCTCTTCCGTTAATAGAACCGGGTGTCCATCGATAGCCAGGGAAAGCAAAGTTTAAAAAATGTTCTTCGAATCTATTTTCCTCTACCTGAGGCGTATCAACAATATCGCTTGATTTTAGCTGATCAAATGAAACACAAATAGTGTTCTCTTCCTTAGGGTATGTAGAAAACGGACAATTTACGACTACACAGGGTTGTGTTTTGGAACAGTTTGTTCTGAGTGATGTTGGGTCAACGTTTTGCTCTGCCCCCTGATAATGTATGATACCTTCCAAGGTGTGGTTATACCCAGCTTCAAGGGTCAAGCCTCGTATCCAATAATTCCCAATGGTCTGATTTGCCACCAAGATGAAGTCAAATCGTTCTCCGGGGTTTATTATCACAGACTCAGCCATGACCGGCTGAAGGGAATAACCATCTGAAGCAATTACAGAAATCAAATGGGAGTCAACAGATACTCTAAAAGGGAATAAACCACCGGCATTAATCAAACGTACTCGATACATTCTTCCTGAAAACACAGTGAACGTTGTTAAAGGGGCGCCATTGTGACCTCCCGTAATGGGGTCGTAGAAGCGCCCTCTACCGTTCAAAAGACCCGAGTGATATTGAAACCAACTGAAAAAGGAACCATCTAATGATCTAGTTCCCTGGTATTTTGTTTTCCCTTCGTAAATTCCATATACCATTTTATAGAATCCTACTTCTGAGTCATATTCGTGGTTCCAATCACTTACTGTCCAGATGAATTCCTCATATTTGGGAGCTGGGGAATGTCGTTCATGTACAATAAGAGGGCCATACAACCCCATTGTTCTTTGACTGCCCATATGAGAATGATACCAGAGAGTTCCTTTAGGAGAAGCCTCAAACATGTATGTGAACTTTTTGCCTGGCAATATGGGGCATTGTGAAACGAAAGCCACTCCGTCCATGAAAGGTGTGCCCACTTGATGAACGCCATGCCAGTGAATGCTAACCCCGTCATTATGAAGTCGGTTAATGACATGAACCATGACAGTCTGATGTTCGAATACTTCTATAGCTGGACCAGGAAGGGAGCCATTGAAGACTAGAACTAACCGTGGACTTTCCCAGCCATCAGCTTGAATCACTTCATCTGGTGGAACTGGAGCCGCAGTACTGGGATCCACCACATCATATTTATACAGACTGCCGTTATTGGGATATGTCAGTTCTCGTCCCCACATCATAGTCAGTTTAGCTTCGATGATTAGAGTAAATTTACACACATCAGCATTCGGACTGCAGGCCGGCGCCCCCGATGAAGGAGACAGAACGTACAGGAACAGCACTACACCCAGGCCGTGATAAAACATGATTTCTGTAAGGAAAGAAAACACCGAATCTTAAACGTCAATATAATAAAGAATTGAGTAAAAACAAAGCTCTTATTTCCAAACTTACAAAATCTTAGACCTGTATCTTTGTACCAGAGTGAAATCCGAGCAACCTGTTGAAAGACGGCCGAGTACTCTGAGTGAAAAGTGAACGGAATTCAGAGTAAAATAGTTGTCTCTCTTTCAATCAATTTGTTTTACATACCTTACTTTTCAATTAACATCATATATTAAACTTAAATAGGAACACCTATATATAACCACAGCTTCCGCGTATTTATCACACCGTTAATTAAATATTAATTAGAATAAATCAAAGAATATTGACCCCTATATGTTAACTTTGTAGGGACGCTGAACACATCTGATGACAGCGACATTTATGTAAAGGAGTGAGGCTAAACTATATCTCTTAGAGGCATGGGATCGGTTGTTATAAATACATATAATCTTGAACTTTAAGGCGGGGGCGATTTTTCGGCTGAACATTCACCGCCAATTTTCAAGGTTAAACTGATAAAGTTTCATCTATCATTGAAAGAAAAACAAACAAGTTTTGCATGGAATATAATTAACATTTTGGCAGCTTATGCCAGTATGAAGTTCTAAACATATACAGGGACCGTTTCACAAAGCCTTCGGACCAATCGCAGTTGCCATGGCGGCGTATCTCTATGGTATCCGTTACAATTAAGCTTCGTTCACGATGTGTATGCCTTGTGGAACGTTCCCCCCACCCACCTCCCACTGAAGGTAAACTGTCTCAGCTAAAAAAAAAATTTGAGTAAGATATTCGAGGTTTTTTTTTACTATACAAGTTAAAGTGCGACAAATCAACATAGTAACTATATTTCCCAGCTGTGTGGTTTTTAACATATGGCGAATGCGCGTTCTTAAAGTAAAATTAACGCATGTTTTAAAAATAATATCGTTTGCCTTTAGAAGCAGACTTTGTGGTTAGTAAATCGTGATTTTATGTTAAAAATGCGATTTTTAATTCGCTCACAGAACATATCCTTCTTAAAACAACATGCAGTCTTTATAAGTCTTTACTTTAGTTGCCTGATTATACTTAGGTATAGTCCAAACAATAACCCCTCTAAACTTATGTACGTTAAAGAATATAATACATCTAATTGGTAAGAGCTGTTGCGGATATATTGGACTAAATCCATCGACCTACTGAGCTCTTGTCTCAAACTGACTGAGCTGTTGACTTCATTCATAAGTATTCAGCGTCTCACTATGAAACAAGAAAACACTGTATTTATGGATCATAGAAAATCTTAAAGAAATAACTGGAAATAACTGGAATACTGGAATCTTTGAGAAGTAATATCAACCTAGGATATATGTTCAACAAAGCTGATCAACGGAAAGTAATTCAGGGTGATAAAGCGATAGCCTCCGTGTGTGTGTGCGTCCGTCTGTCTGTCTGTCTGCTTAATAAATTGAAACCTGAATGTTGTCTAGAGCTCACTGAAAAGACGGATGACATTGCTTCTTTAGAGTTCTGCGAATTTAACACCGGCCACAACAGCCAATTTACCGTATCTCGAATCTATGAATTTTGTGTCCGCTACATAACTCGAGAACGCTTTGTTGTAATACTTTGAAACATGTTAAGTGTGTTGTTCTTATGATTAAAAACGAATAACAACAATTCACCAGAATATTTGAAAATAACAGTACAATTAGAATTTGACGGGATAAAAAACCCGAAGTTGAAAACAGCGATTATATGTTTCAAATACTAGCTATTTTATTATACAGCCACTATTTCTAAATTGGAGGTCGGGGGAGATATCATTTTCTTATGGCTGCATGTTGCTTTTTACATATCAGGAAACTTTCTATTCTCTATACAAAGCTTATGATTTCATTTACTAGGGGGTTTATGAACGAAACATTCGATAGCGGAGTATATGATTGAGTACTATATTCTATCTTAAAAGTGGGTTGCGTAACAATACCCATACACCCGGTACCCAATTGAGACGACAAACAAAAACAAGATGGAAACTATAATTGAATTTAATAGGAAAATGACTGAGATACATAAAACATCTTTTATCTCATTACGTATTGGAAAAAAAACAATCTGTTGGAGAAACTCGAAGAAAATGGGCTGCTTATCATATATCAGATATTCGATTTCAACATACAGAACTTGGTGATTAATATTTACCTTTCTCTGGTCAGTCTATCAGAGATCATTTTGAAAACAATTCCATTGAGCAAAGTTCACACTGGTTCAGCATTAGAAACAATAAACAGAAAAGTTGGGACGTCCTTTTCGGTTCACTCGCACCAAACTAAATATAGATGCGGTTTAAATTTAGACACTGGTATATGAAAGGAAAAGACTAAAACATCTCTATTTTGTAATGGTGTAAACCATTGTACCATTGTTCAACGGAGATCCTACTCCAACCATTTGACGACATTCAGATAACCTCTTACGAACATTATCTCAACCAAAGACAGACAATTTACCAACTCAGTACTAACACTGAGCCCACCATTCACTAGTCAGCTAATTACCAGCGTTAAACCATTGGTTGGATGAACGTTAGATCAGTGAGCAAAATGAGCAAAAGGCTGACCATGGACCAATATACAACCATTGTCTTCATGTTTGTTTTTTGTTGTTATGCTGTCTGGGATATGTTGTATAAGAAATTCTCTGTTGCTATTGTTTTCTGCCATTCATAACAAACAATCGAGAATACACCACATGCGCAACTATAAAGGGTATGTGCCGCACAACTAGCCCAGGTCGATTCTCATAATCACAACAAAGAAACCCCCAATAAAAACTTCTTACACAAAATTCCATGGGAGTTTTAGAAAAGTTACCAGAGACCATCTGCAAACCTCATCTTTATATAAACAACAATCGATCTTCGTTTCTATGGCTGTAGGCATGTCACTTCAAGGTCAACGAGTATGACAGTATTCTCATGATTATTTTCTTATCCACTGGGCCACAGAATATCCTACACAGCAGACCTGCTGTCGTAAATCATGTACCAATTGTAGAGTCAATAACTTTACTTGTGACTTGTAGAAAACGAATGTTGTAATAGCTTAGATTCGATGAATGAAAAACCCCAGATTGGTCACTATATTGCAAATCAGATCCAGGAAGCTACATGCTTGGTCCCAAGCTTTTTCAGTATTTTTATAAGCCAAATTTGAAATGTCACTTGGAATTCCTTTTCAACCCTAAATACAGCGCCCAAAATACATATCTGGGCGTCTAGTATTTGCAACATTCTGCTACCTTCGAATCATGGAGAGAAACTCCTTAATACTTAAGCCCAAGACACTCCTGTGTAAACAACAAATAAACCCGAATCTCGATTGCACTCGTGGTCAGTATAGAAATATATTTTTATTTATTTCGACAACTTCAAATACTTCGCTATATATATTTGCCATATATAAAGCTGTGATGGTACGCCCTCCCCAAATAAGGGAGTCGCCAGCGGTTCATACAACATATATTTGCCAATGTTTGTATAGGAGAAACAAACATATTATAAACGAAGGAGCTGCACAACGAACAAATCGATTGCTATGGTATTTATACATTTTATTAGTCATCATGTTTTGGTGATAACACAAGAAACAATCATAGTCAAACAATAAAGTTAACAATTTATCAACAACAAATACAGAGTATGACAGCAGGCCCCCATACCTGCCCTCTCTGTGAGAACGCACGTACAAACAGAATCGTAGAAGCATTGAGATTTTTAGGGTTATAAAAGGGTTCATCGATTCAAAGAGTTCATCAATCTGAAATCGCACAATATCTATATTGGATAACACTCAATTTCAGTATTTGTGTTGGCAATTTATAATCTCAAGTGTTTTAACAAACTTAGGTACATTGCGGGTATTTAGTAATCAAATTTTCATTGCCGTAAGAAATAAAAATGACATATTGCTAAGAAAGGAATATCCTTACTTCTTTTGTGTTGGAAAAATACAGAAACCGCCTTTTGTTCTACTGTATATGCTGGGGGTCAAGTAGTTTAAATATTGACACACACATTTGAAAGAAAATATCTTAGCCTAAATATGTCCTGTTAACACCCAAGTTTAATTATAACGGTCTACACAATCCTTCAACGGGGTCATTTAGGTTTTCAATCATCTGGTTTCCTTTCTTCTGAAAGGCTGAAATAAATTTGGATCCTCGGAAACTAAATTATGTTCAAAGTAATCCAATCGATGAAGTTAGTCATCGAAATTGGACGACTTGGTTTGTTTTGATGTGGGTTTCAAGCTGCCAGATGATTCTACTCGAGGCATTTTTCTACAACGTTTGAAAAATAATATTTTCTTTATTTCACCCCTGACATCTTTACTACATGCTGTATACAGTATACAATTAACTAAAGGATTGGTGTTAACTAAAACTTCACCCAAAGTGAATAGATATCTAATCCAGACCACATCGGTACTGGTTCTAATGGCATATCCATACAACAGCTCATATATGACAGCTCCGGTTGTTAATCCATTGCAAACCAGGAAAGCTGCCACAATGGAAATCAAAATCCGTGTTATCTGATATTCTTGTGAAGATACGTTAGTCACGGTCGTCATACCCAATCTGGTATTGCGCGCTTTCCAAATTTTCCACAAAATACAGCTATTTAATGTTATCAATACTGGGAAAGGAACCAATTTAGTTAAGGAAACATAAAGCCAAGAGTATACAAGTCCTGCCGATAAACCAAATTCTGACATCTTATAGCCAACATACGACTCGTTACTGGTCCCACCATGAATTATAACTATTTTGCGTACAAAAAATCTGTAAATGTTAAATACAAAGCCGAATAAAAACAGCGAACCAACTAAAATGACAGATCGACGTCTGTTAAATACATTTGGAGCTTTCAAAGGAAACGCTACCGCAAATAGACGTTGAATAGTAAAAACAACCGTCACCCAAACACCAATTGTATGGAAAGTCATAAGAAATGGCAAACCGAAGCAGAAATAGTACGCAAAGAAATTCTGGAAACTCCTTACATTTTTTATGGTTTCAAAGAACTGTAGGTTATATGGCGTATATGCTAGACTAAAGAGCAGGTCTGCAATAGTGTTTCCCAGTAGATATGGAGTTGAGTTGCTGCGAATGGCTTTTCTACATAAAGCGGAGATGCTAATACAATTGCCTATCACTGACAACATTGTAACGGTAGGGAAGTAAATGTTTCTGAGAACAAATTCTACTTTTTGTAAAGTATAACGACTGCTATCGATGTCTGTAGTAGCGTTGAGGGAGAGATTGGTGGTTGTCCCTTTGACACCAGTGGTCACGTTACCCAGGTCCCTGGATCCGACAATTTTTGTCCCTGGACCTGACAACTTTTCTCCCTGAACCCGACCACTTCTGTCCCCGGAACCGATCACTTCTGTCACGGATATAGGTTTAAGTACACAAGCTATCAGAAGAAAGATGCACTTGATCGTATTGGCCATACCGATTTGAACTGAAACAAATAAAAGAAACAAATATCTTATACAGCTAAAACGAAGATTTTATTTCATAATAATAGGATGATATACCAGAAAGTATTTTCTGTAAGGAATGCATGATAAAACTTGTCAAAATTTGAACATTTTTATGAATACCGATTGAGAACCAAAGAAATCCCCGGGTATTCATCTTATCACTTGGACAGATTCACATCGTTAGCAGTCCCACTGATAAATATAGCAGATTGAAAATATACTCAACCGCAAAAAAACGTCACTCCTTTTTGGATTTTGATAATCAGTGTATTTCAAATAGATGTAAACAACACACTTATCAACGGAATGATTCCAAATTTGACATGATCAATCATCATCATTGGCAGACAAATGTTGAGAATTTCAAGTGAAAGTGAGGACAGGTGGCGACACAGTGCGATCTGGAAGTCAATAATGTGTATGGCCACCATGAGTGTTGATTACAGCGTTGCATCGTCTGAACATTGAGTGGATGAGATGGTTGATAAAGATTATAGGAACTTGGGCCCAATCTCTGTGATACGCCTGGGTGAGTTCAGCTGCAATTGTCGGCCTTGGCCGCACGAGATTGAGCCTCCTCTGAATATCGTCCCACAAGTGTTCTGTCGGATTTAAGTCTGAACTGAGAGCAGGCCATTGAAGAATCTGTATGCTGCTTTGACGGAAGAAGTCTTTCGTTGATCTGGGAGTATGGGCTCGTGCGTAGTCCTGCTGGTAGACATGATTTCCATGACAAGCAAAATGGGGCAAGATGAAGGATCTCAGCTCCTGATCGATGTAGCAGGCAGCTGCTACACCATTCCCTCTACCAGGACCAACATTCTGGAACACCATAGGGCCTAGTTTTTTATTCAGTGCTATAGCACCCCATACCATAATGCTGGGGCATCCCCACGCGTCTCTTTCCAGAACACACTCATCTGCAAAACTCTCCCCTCGTCTACGCCACACTCTCATTCGCCCATCAACCGTCGATGCAGTACCAACTTTTATCGGAGACTTTCATACAGTTCTCCACTCCCGGTTACGCCAATTCCGATGCTGTGTGGCCCATTACAAACGGGCGCGGCGATGTCGAGCAGTGAGGATCGGACACCTGTAAGGCCTGTGACATCTGACATTTGCCTGCCTCAAACGCCTGCGCACCGTGTCGTCGCTGATTGGTCTCTGGTGATTGCCAATGGTTGTCCTTGTAGTTTCCGCAGCTGTAGCGAAGCGGTTTTGCAGGTGTTGACGGACAATCTGTCGATCTTGCCTCAACGTTGTTACAGGCGGTCTTCCACTACGAGGACGGTCTGCTGTGCTTCCAGTGGCTTGAACCCGTTGCTGCAGGCGGTATATTGTTCGGACATGAACATTGAAGTGGTGGGCAACAGGTATTGCAGTCTCGCCAGCATGAAGACTTCCCAAGGCTTGGTCTCTCTGCTCCCGTGACTGTCTTGGCACTACTGTCAAACTGTGAATGATTCGGTGCATGCTCGGTGGCCTTTTTATTGAGATGACACCTCGCAACACATGTACATTGTGACATTCAGGCAAAACGAACCGAAAAAGCACCCCATCATTACTTTAGTAACTGTGCTTTGACGACGTGTTTTGCATATTAGTAACATGATCAGAAACCAAACTTTCTTGAAAACTGGCTTCAAAACAGGTCTAGCAAGGATATCAAAAGAGAAAAATTATGGTTTAAATAGGGTGACGTTTCTTTTGCGGTTCAGTATATTATAAATATATCGATGGCATGTCCAGAAACGATGAGAGAAATGTTACTACTGTCGACTACCTTCCCCTAATCACAAGAAATCTTAAGACAATTTTTTTATGGAGGGAAGTTTAGGCTACGATATCTTTATATGACATGTAAAAAACCCGCAAATGTAATTTAAGACAAGGAAAAGTTCTTTTTAATGCAATTAACGATATTCCTGCATCTATCTTGCAGGTTGAAGGCCAGTATCTAAAAGTTTTTATTGAGGTCTGTATTGGGTCCTGAACCTGTTGGCCTGTCACTTAATAAAAAAAAAATAAAAAAATAAATAAAAGGTTCCTTCTTCTAAAAAAAATCTTTATATCAGCTTCTTTGGGCTCTTAAGTTTTTGAACCTTAGAATTTTTCCACACTTTGAAAATACGGAAAAAGCCAACTGTCCCAAAATCATTGATGGTTCTGATTTTTTCGCACAGCAAGATTTTTTAACAAGAACGCTTATTATTGTTTCTTTCACAAGATTTAAATCTGACTAAAATCTGTCAAATCATCGATGTTAATGATACCAATTCGAAATTTGAACCCCCCATGTCATACTTTTTTGTTACAATGTATGAATCAAAATAAAAGGAGATTCAACTTATAAATAAGCTTTTATTCAGCTTCCAAAGTTATACGACTAATTATAAGAGACGAACAATATTTTGTACCTCTCTCACTGTAGAGTCAAAGGCACTCCGCGAAAAGCCAGAAAAGTTTGCACTATAATTTGAGGCTGTACGTGACTTATGTTACTAAGGAGGCGCCTGTCGTGAGTAAAAATTTCATAAGAACAATTTTGGGGAATGCGAAATTTTGTATTCATCCTTACAGGGGGTTCGATGCATAATGAGTAATATGATTGGCAAAAAGATATGGTATAAAACCCTTTTTGCATGTTTAATATAATGAAATAACCTTGAATGCGGCGTAAACCATCAATCAATCAACTGTATTTAGCGACGGCGAGTTAAGGTGAAATGGACATGGAATCGCTGATAGAAATATCGTAAATTTATTTTATCAAATAAGAAGGGATAGCTTACGTGAAAAACGCTTTAAAAATCCTTAAAAGGTTCGGAGTTCAATTTGACACTGAGGGATAAATTCAGAAGACTTATCGCGCATGTCCTGGTTCCCATAAAAATGGCGAAGCGTGCGCCAAATTCTTGATTTTGTGTACACGGTTTTACTTATGGCAAATCAGCTCTTCCCCTCCCAACAGAGATGTATCGGGGAGAGTTCATAGAAAAAAATGTAGAGTGCAATTACCTATGTTCAAATTAAATGTACTGTATTGCGCGGAAAACGGTATATATTTTCTTAACCCAGTAATACTATATGTTATTAATCGAGTGTTTTCGTATTGCCTTGGTATTGGCCTGAGGGTGGCCGTATTGGCCCGAGGCCGCAGGCCGAGGGTTAATGCAACCACCTGAAGGCCAATACCAAGGCAATACGAAAACACTCGATTCATAATATTTTTATTAATAGACTGTAGAAGTTAATTTAATGCAAGCTGTCAAGTTGAACAGGAGTAGGTCAGCAGCCCAGAGCAATTTGGGTAAGTGAACGAGGTACCAAGGTTTGAGTCCGAGATCATTTGTCACGTGATCTGACTTTATCAGATATGGACGTCTGCCGGGGAGCCGTTGCTGCGTGTGGCCCCTGGGGCTCCACATAAGGGGCTCCAAAATGGGCTAGATCAAACATTACAGGTACCAGCTGAAACTAAATTAGAATTATTATGTGTATCGTGTGGAGTGATGATTCAATAATGCCAGACGAATTATCCTCTGCAAAAGGCCCGCCAGACCCCCTAGAAGGGACCCCCAAAATGAGGCTAGCCTATGTATTGGAGGTACCACTCAAAACTAAGTTAAAATGAAGGAAGACACTGTGCTGATTATTAGGTACCACATGACAGACGAATTGTCTGCTGCAAAATGCCCGCCAGACGCCACCCCGTTCTGAGGGATGGGGTGCATTTAGGTCTAATTGAGCGAAAATGGGCTAGGTCAAACATTACAGGTACCATCTAAAACCAAATTAAAACGAATAAGTACATCGTATGGAGTGATGATTCCATAATGCCAGACAAATTATCTTCTGCAAAAGGCCCGCCAGACCCCCTAGAAGGGACCCCCAAAATGAGGCTAGCCTATGTATTGGAGGTACCACTCAAAACTAAGTTAAAATGAAGGAAGACACTGTGCTGATTATTAGGTACAAAATGACAGACGAATTGTCTGCTGCAAAATGCCCGCCAGACGCCACCCCGTTCCGAGGGATGGGGTGCGTTTAGGTTTAATTGAGCTAAAATGGGCTAGGTCAAACATTACAGGTACCATCTAAAACCAAATTAAAACGAATAAGTACATCGTATGGAGTGATGATTCCATAATGCCAGACAAATTATCTTCTGCAAAAGGCTCGCCAGACCCTCTAGAAGCCCCCCACCTCCCCCCACCCCCCAAAAAAGATGAGGTTAGCCTATGTATTGGAGGTACCACCCAAAACTAAGCTTAAATGATCGAAGACACTGTACTGATTATTAGGGACCAACACAAGAGGAGTTGTCTGCTGTAAAATACCAAGCAGACCCCTCGTCGAGTTGGATACGTTAAGCTTAGAGCACGATTCGAAGGGGGCCTCGGTGGTCAGGGGGGGGGGAGAGAGTGGTCGTCCCTTCCATCGATGCGGCGCGGGTTCGAATCAAACTTAGATCAAATAAAAATTAAATGGACAACATATGTCTGCCCCGCGAAGCTGCTGTTGTGTGTTGCACCTGGGGCTACTATTTATAAAGGGTTCTAAAATGGGCTAAATCAATCATTCCAGGTACCATCTGAAACCAATAATGCGACTAATCTCGTAGAACATAGATACGACACTGCCAGATAAATTATACTTTGCTCTATAACCTCCAGATCTTCTAGAAAGACACCAAAATATAGACTAAACATTTGAGGTGCAACTATCCCGAGCCATCCTTTAAATGAGATGTTTTATTTAAAGTCTGTTTTAACGCCAACATTTTTTCACTGCATACGTTCTCACCATTCGAATAAAGTTTAGTATTTAAAAAATCATTATATGAATTTTTTTTTCACTTGAGCTTTAAACGTTTTGGCACAAGATTAAATCTAAGAGCATTTTAAAGCGTTCCAAGAATTGATGATGACAGTGTTGCAAATTTTAGGAAGCTTTAATATTTCTAGAAAAAGAGACGAGGCATGAACTGAGGTAAGCAGACATATATATCCCTATATATTTTTGTATTTTGAAAAAGCAATGAAATGAGACCTTGATCCAACTTTTCAACATTGGGGCTTCTATGTGTTTATGGGTCCATCGGGAGTCGTTCGTACCGGTGATGTAGACGGCTATATCAGAATACTACCAACGGCATTTGGTGTATTTTTCGGGTTTAATCGCGCTGACTAAGCAACTTGGGGTGTGCTGTTTTTACATCAAATCTCGTTTTCCCGAAAGATTCGAGGAGTGCCTCTTGAAGGAGCTTTTTCGATTTTCGAAGAAAACAACATTTAATCGCCCATATATCCTGACAATTTCAATCATTGACTTTCCTTTGTCTCTCTGACATATCAATGATTTAAACCCAGAAGGGCAAACTGTTCAATGAACTGGAAGAACTACTGGAGGGCTTCACAGAGTCACCACTACCAGCTATTGATGTGACCCTTATCGATGGTGGACTGTTTTCCATTCTTTTTGTTTGCGCTAGGAAAAATTGCTTCTTATGGGAATCTAGCAGGCACACTTTGCAACAGCCGTGGCATGGAAATCCATGTTTTGGTTGATACTTACGATGCAGCATCTTTGAAAGAGGGTGAGCGGAAACGTCGAGGTGCTGATGATCGTCCCATTCTCATAACTGGACCCGGACGAGTATCAAAATTGTTTCAACGCAGAGTGTTAAAAAATCAGTTGGCTTTTGTGTCGTGTGAAGGAGTGACAAACGATAGCTATAGCTCCATTCTAGGTAAAAAATACCCTAATCTTGTCTCATGGTTATGAATGCAAACAACTTACTTTCAATGGCCTTAATTTGGAAATGAATGTTGAACATCCCGAACCTCTCCAGGGGCTCGTTCTACTAAGCTGGCGTAAGTTGCGCCAGTCGCAAACGCGTGTTAAATTCTAGGAACTTGCGCATGGTCGCAAGTCTAGAGGCGCAACGCTATGCTGTAAACCTATGCGTAACTTTGCGCCAGCTTAGTAGAACTAGCCCCAGGGTAGCCATGATGAGGCCGACACCCTTCTGGTCTTTCATTCATCAACAGGCAATGTGATAATTAGATCCTTCGACACCGATGTTTTAATTCTTCTTGTTGGGAATATAGGAAAAAAACATAGCAAATAATGAACATGGTCAGGTCATTAGGGTTTGCGGATCAGGGAATAACCATCGACATGTGGGTGTCACCCGAAGAGCCACTGTCTTAGATCCCAAACAGAAAGGGACCACTATACAGCATTTTCATGCATTCTCTGAATTCACCACACTATGGATGTCGATGAAGCCAAGTACATAAAACTGTACCAGATGTCGGCGAAATTAAACGAGGTGGGTAATTTTTATCGGAATGAAATCCAAAATTTCTACATAAAAACCAAAATTTCTACATAAAAACCAAAATTTCTACATAAAAACCAAAATTTCTACAGGGAAATATGAGACATTTTACGAACTATATATACTAGATAAGATATTAATCCCGTGCACAAACGTTGATACGTTTGATTGACAGAAAATAATAAACCTTGTTGTTCATAACGCTCAAGTTGTTTTTCTCTTTCTTTGGGTCCTACTTTGACATTGGAATGTTATGGCTAAAATCTTAAATGGCTTTGATTATTGAGATTATAACCACCAACACTAGGTATTCGGTCTGTCATTCTAGCGTCGTTGCCACGTCTGAGTGATTTATCTACTCTTGATTCATTAATCAACACCTTTTCGTTTATTTGCGCCAAATTATATTTTTGAACGCTAAAACACATGGCACAGTGAAAATCTTCTTGTCTAAAATAACCATGGAGATAAGTTTTTTATTGTATTAAAAAGGGAAATCAAGACGAGGATTACTTATGGATAAACAACTTCTTAATTTATTGTCACCCAATAAATTAAGAAGTTGTTTATCCATAAGTAATCCTCGTCTTGATTTGTACTTCCAACTTCTAAATGCCACTGAAAGATTTGATATTAAAAAGGGGCATATCATTTAGACGTTTATACCCAATCATAAGTTGTTATAATAAACCACAACCCATGATATTTCATTAGGTTGGCGACAGGCATGAGTCTGGCATGAGTTTGGCCTTACTCAGTAGAATTTTCTGGAAAGGCAACAAATCATCAGTATAAAGCTAACACGCCGATTTAATATAGGTCTTAGATAGTAATATTATATGACGGCGTTGTTGGGTTTATTGGTTTGGTTTCAGATGGCACTCTGATCTCTCGGGACTGTGAGTCTGTGACCCACGAGATAGTCTCATTATGCCAGTTCGGTTTCCAAAGGTATCTGTGATCTAGGCTATTTAGGACCATCTTATTAATAGTCACAGGGGCTACATGTACCAGTAGCTCATATGTAATAGGTCACATCACAAAAGCTTTTAGTCTTGAATCTGGGAACTGGTTGATTACATCAATCCAGCCCCCTCCCCCACCCACCTATGGCGACTGGCGAGGCGTCGGTGGAGCCCTTTGCAGCAGAAAATGCCTCTGGCATTTGGTTACTAATGAACAGCACAGTTTCTTCGTTTATGCAATACATAGGCTCATTTTGGAAATCCTTTGGAGTCCTTCTAGGGGGTCTGGAGCAGACCATTTGCAGAAGATAAATCGTCTGGCATTATGAAATCATCCCTCCACCCGATGCATCTAATCATTTTACTTTATGAGGACGACGATGCAACTAATCATATTAATTTGGTTTTAGATCGTACCTGTAATGTTTGACCTAGCCCATTTTCGCTCAATTAGACCTAAACGCACCCCATCCCTCAGAACGGTGTAGCGTCTAGCGGGCATTTTGCAGCAGACAATTCGTCTGGCATTTGGTACCTAATAATCAGCACAGTGTCTTCCTTCATTTTAACTTAGTTTTGAGTGGTACCTCCAATACATAGGCTAGCCTCATTTTGGGGGTCCTTCTAGAGGGTCTGGCGGGCCTTTTGCAGAGGATAATTTGTCTGGCATTATGGAATCATCACTCCACACGATGCATTTATTCGTTTTAATTTGGTTTTAGATGGTACCTGTAATGTTTGACCTAGCCCATTTTCGCTCAATTAGACCTAAACGCACCCCATCCCTCGGAACGGGGTAGCGTCTGGCGGGCATTTTGCAGCAGACAATTCGTCTGTCATGTGGTACCTAATAATCAGCACAGTGTCTTCCTTAATTTTAAATTAGTTTTGAGTGGTACCTCCAATACATAGGCTAGCCTCATTTTGGGGGTCCCTTCTAGGGGGTCTGGCGGGCCTTTTGCAGAGGATAATTCGTCTGGCATTATTGAATCATCACTCCACACGATACACATAATAATTCTAATTTAGATTTAGCTGGTACCTGTAATGTTTGATCTAGCTCATTTTGGAGCCCCTTATTTGGAGCCCCAGGGGCCACATGCAGCAACGGCTCCCCGGCAGACGTCCATATCTGATACAGTCAGACCACGTGACAAATGATCTCAGACTCAAACCTTGGTACCTCGTTCACTTACCCAAATTGCTCTGGGCTGCCGGTCTAGAGATCGCCCACTGAAAATTTAATCAATGCCCTAAACAAAATGACGTCCGACCTTTTTTGCGCTCTGTGATTTTTTGTTCCTGGATCAGTAGGGAAGTTTCTTCCTCTTCCGCTGTCCTAAAACGGCAATCGGATTCACTTACAGTAGTTTTTTTCTTTCCACTATAATATCCTGTCAATAAAACCTTGTACAACGGGCTATGGTATAGACATTTTGATACCAACATCTGCCGTCTGCTTCTGCCAAACTCTGGGACGTCACATGTTAATTGCGTCTTTCAGCCGCCGCTCTCCCTGAACTCGGCCAATATGACTTTAACTCGGTCAATATGACTTGAACTCGGCCAATATGACTTGAACGCGGCCAATATGACTTGAACTCGGCTAATACAGCCCTACGGGTTATACGAATTTGATTCGTCTGCTGATATTACCCGGCCGCGAAGGTCGTATTCGGGCAATAACTTGCTCAGCCAATTAATAACCACGAACATTTAAAATACCTAACATACCGTAACGTAATCTTATCTTCCTAAAGCGTGTTACACAAAGCTGTACAAGTTTTTTCAGGGGTCGAGTTCTACAATTTGGTTTGCGCATTAATACTGTGGCTTGAATAACGCATTAGAGTCCTTTGTGTTTCAATTTTTTTAGATATTAAGTTTACTTTTTAGTTTAAATTTTGTCATTCTTAAAAATTGTTCTTATGAAATTATTACTGACTACAGGTTCTTTGTTAGCAACAGAAACCACGTACAGCCTGCAAATATTGCTAGCCTTGAGGTATCTTCCTGACCGGCAAGTAGGCCTAAGTAACATAAGAAAGAGACACATGAGTGCGGCTAACCTTGAGGTCGCAACTTTTGCTATTCGGGCGTGTTGAACAAAAAGGTATTAGTTATCCGTTTTTCTGTTTTCCTTAATGTTTACAATGAAAGATTTAAAAAAAAGATTTTCACCGAACGTCACCACCATTCTCCCTCTGGACACAATCACAAACAGGTTTATTTATCATAGAAAATAATGATTTTCAGAAGTAATAGAAATAACTTACCTTGCAGTGGGACGTCACTAGGTGATTTTCTCTCTGGTTTTCTTCAAATGCCTGAAGCCTAACGTTTCCATCAGGTTTTAATGAAGGTCGGATTTATGATCTACTGGCTAAAGACAATGTCCATGAAAGGTACATCAATTACATGCTGGTCAAACTCAAAGGAGACGGATCCATCGCCACAATTTCGCTTCCTTTTTCTAACAATACCCTCTCCATTTCATTGAGATTAATCCAACAACGAACAGAATAACTTCTTTGACCGAACGTCAGTAAAAACATGTGTTCGCTTTGAAGACATTAAATTGGAATTCTGTCTTATTTCGGTATATTGACAACTCAATGGGATTCATCATGTCCTTTGTATCATATACAGGCAAAGGAATGTCAAATGTCCATTAGTGGTCAGTCTAATGCATCCGACTGATAGCGATGGCTTAGCTGCCATTTGTCTGGGGAAGATGAAACGGACTCTTTGACAACGGGTTTGTTTCCATTATGACTTTGATGTACTTAGGTACAGGAGACAAAAACTGTCTTAGAACAAATCATTTACGGAAGCCCATCAAGTTGGTTAAAGTACAAGAAAACCCCATGCACATCGTATATCCTAACGATGTATACTGATCCAACACCCAACATGGGCATACCCTTGGCATGTTGTTATTTGTTAAATTTTTCTCCCATGTGTTCTACAGAAAATAGTACAGTTTAACCTGTGTATTAAGTCTTTAACGCATACATTTTTTTTATAAATTCAGATTGTCAAAAGAAGTTCAACATATGAAGTACCTTGGAAAACTAAAGGATTGACGTTGAAATAAAAAATATTGGTACAGCCTGTACGAACCGAAGATATGTACTAATAACGGACAATATTCAAATAGCCGGGATTTATGAGTTTTTTGGGACTTTGCTGCTTATAAAACCACCTTAACGTACATCCTCGAGATTGGTATTAATTGAAAGGTTTGTATAATTTCAGATAAAAAGAACCCACAATTAGCTAATTCTGTTTCAACGAAGTGACAGAGGTCCGTTTAAGAATGGTGCCATTTTCGGTGTCTTATCCACCTTTTTACCCTTTCAAATTTGAGAAAAATCAGCCCTTTTCCCAATTTGAGTTCCAGGTGGGGTTTTACGCCCCCCCCCCCCTCTCAGTTTCCCTTGAATACCTTCCTAAATACACAGATACTTACAAACATGATTGCCAAGGTTGATTCTCCGAGGCTGTTATCAGTGGATAACTTTCATTTTGAACTTCTTGATAAAAATGACTAACAACTAGTTACTTCTGTTTCGAAATTTAAAAATGTTCAATATGTTTGGGAACTCAATTTCATCACTTTTCAACTTGTTTTTTTTTTAATTAAATAGCTATACTTTATATCTGAAAGCATGGAAACTGATTCAGTCTGCATTGGGACAATAGGAGTATCGACAAGTTGCAGACTGAAGGTAATTTTCAGCATCAATAGGCCAAATATTTTCAGGACAGTTTAGCGATCAAATAATTCATTTTTATTTTAAGGACAGCACATCATCCGAACTAAATTTGATGTATTTCGCAAACTTTTGTTGTGATCGCAAATTCAAGTGAACACAGGTCCAACCTCGGATACACTGACTGCCTCTTATTCAATAAGGAACAGTCAGAATAAATCCGACCTAATGTATATTTGATTTTGGTGGGTTTCAGACATATAAAGCAGTTTGGTGTCTGATTCACACTATGGTAAAGGTCCATCTGACATTCACTTGAATTGATCTTGGTTGCCGGTGTACCATAAAGCATTGGTTGCCGGTCTACCATAAAGCGTTGGTTGCCGGTCTACCATAAAGCGTTGGTTGCCAGTGTACCATAAAGCATTGGTTGTCGGTCTACCATAAAGCGTTGGTTGCCGGTGTACCATAAAGCGTTGGTTGCCGGTGTACCATAAAGCGCTGGTTGCCGGTCTACCATAAAGCATTGGTTGTCGGTCTACCATAAAGCATTGGTTGCCGGTGTACCATAAAGCGTTGGTTGCCGGTCTACCATAAAGCATTGGTTGCCGGTGCACCATAAAGCGTTGGTTGTCGGTCTACCATAAAGCGTTGGTTGCCAGTCTACCATAAAGCGCTGGTTTGCCGGTCTACCATAAAGCGTTGCTTGCCAGTCTACCATAAAGCGTTGGTTGCCGGTCTACCATAAAGCAATGGTTGCCAGTCTACCATTAAGCGTTGTTTGCCGGTCTACCATTAAGCGCTGGTTGCCGGTCTACCATAAAGCGTTGGTTGCCGGTCTACCATAAAGCGTTGGTTGCCAGTCTACCATAAAGCGTTGTTTGTCAGTCTACCATAAAGCGTTGGTTGCCAGTCTACCATAAAGCGTTGGTTGCCGGTGTACCATAAAGCGTTGTTTGCCGGTCTACCATTAAGCGTTGGTTGCCGGTCTACCATAAAGCGTTGGTTGCCAGTCTACCATAAAGCGTTGTTTGTCAGTCTACCATAAAGCGTTGGTTGCCGGTCTATCATAAAGCGTTGGTTGCCGTTGTACCATAAAGCGTGGGTCGCCGGTGTACCACAAAGCGTTTGTTGCCGGTGTACCATAAAGCGTTGTTTGCCGGTCTACCATAAAGCGTTGGTTGCCGGTCTACCATAAAGCATTGGTTGCCAGTCTACCATAAAGCGTTGTTTGTCAGTCTACCATAAAGCGTTGGTTGACAGTCTACCATAAAGCGCTGGTTGCCGGTCTACCATAAAGCGTTGGTTGCCGGTCTACCATAAAGCGATGGTTGCCAGTCTACCATAAAGCGTTGTTGCCAGTCTACTATTAAGCGTTGGTTGCCAGTCTACCATAAAGCGTTGGCTGCCGGTCTACCATAAAGCGTTGGTTGCCGGTCTACCATAAAGCGTTTGTTGCCAGTCTACCATTAAGCGTTGGTTGCCAGTCTACCATTAAGCGTTAGTGGTAGAACTGGGTGCCGGTCTACCATAAACCATTGGTTGCCAGTCTACCATAAAGCGTTGGTTGTCGGTCTACCATAAAGCGTTGTTGCCGGTCTACCATTAAGCGTTGGTTGCCAGTCTACCATAAAGTGTTGGGTGCCGGTCTACCATAAAGCGTTGGTTGCCAGTCTACTATTAAGCGTTGGTTGCCAGTCTACCATTAAGCGTTGGTTGACAGTCTACCATTAAGCGTTGGTTGCCGGTCTACCATAAAGCGTTGGGTGCCGGTCTACCATAAAGCGTTGTTGCCAGTCTACCATAAAACCTTGGTTGCCAGTCTACCATAAAGCATTGGTTGCCGGTGTACCATAAAGCGTTGGTTGCCGGTGTACCATAAAGCGTTGGTTGCCAGTCTACCATAAAGCGTTGGTTGCCGGTCTACCATAAAGCGTTGGGTGCCGGTCTACCATAAAGCGTTGGTTGTCGGTGTACCATAAAGCGTTGGTTGCCGGTGTACCATAAAGCGTTGGTTGCCGGTGTACCATAAAGCGTTGGTTGCCGGTGTACCATAAAGCGTTGGTTGTCGGTCTACCATAAAGCGTTGTTTGCCGGTCTACCATAAAGCGTTGGTTGCCAGTCTACCATAAAGCGTTGCTTGCCAGTCTACCATAAAGCGTTGGTTGCCGGTCTACCATAAAGCGATGGTTGCCAGTCTACCATAACGCGTTGTTTGCCGGTCTACCATTAAGCGTTGGTTGCCAGTCTACCATAAAGCGTTGGTTGCCAGTCTACCATAAAGCGTTGTTTGTCAGTCTACCATAAAGCGTTGGTTGCCGGTCTATCATAAAGCGTTGGTTGCCGTTGTACCATAAAGCGTGGGTCGCCGGTGTACCATAAAGCGTTTGTTGCCGGTGTACCCTAAAGCGTTGGTTGCCAGTCTATCATAAAGCGTTGGTTGCCAGTCTACCATAAAGCGTTGTTTGTCAGTCTACCATAAAGCGTTGGTTGCCGGTCTATCATAAAGCGTTGGTTGCCGTTGTACCATAAAGCGTGGGTCGCCGGTGTACCATAAAGCGTTTGTTGCCGGTGTACCCTAAAGCGTTGGTTGCCAGTCTATCATAAAGCGTTGGTTGCCAGTCTACCATAAAACGTTGGTTGCCAGTCTACCATAAAGCGTTGGTTGCCGGTGTACCATAAAGCGTTGGTTGTCGGTCTATCATAAAGCGTTGGTTGCCGTTGTACCCTAAAGCGTTGGTTGCCGGTCTACCATAAAGCGTTGGTGGTCGGTCTACCATCAAGCGTTGGTTGCCAGTCTACCATAAAGCGTTGGTTGCCAGTCTACCATAAAGCGTTGGTTGCAGGTCTACCATAAAGCGTTGGTTGCCGGTCTACCATAAAGCGTTGGTTGCCAGTCTACCATTAATCGTTGGTTGCCAGTCTACCATAAAGCGTTGGTTGCCGGTCTACCATTAAGCGTTGGTTGACAGTCTATCATTATGCGTTGGTTGCCGGTCTACCATAAAGCGTTGGTTGCCGGTGTACCATAAAGCGTTGGTTGCCAGTCTACCATAAAACGTTGGTTGCCGGTCTACCATTAAGCGTTGGTTGCCGGTCTACCATAAAGCATTGGTTGACAGTCTACCATTAAGCGTTGGTTGACAGTCTACCATTAAGCGTTGGTTGCCGGTCTACCATAAAGCTTTGTTGCCGGTCTACCATAAAGCGTTGGTTGCCGGTCTACCATTAAGCGTTGGTTGACAGTCTACCATTAAGCGTTGGTTGCCGGTCTACCATAAAGCGTTGGTTGCCGGTCTGCCATAAAGCGTTGGTTGCCAGTCTACCATAAAGCGTTGGTTGCCGGTCTACCATAAAGCATTGGCTGACAGTCTACCATAAAGCGTTGGTTGCCGGTCTACCATAAAGCGTTGGGTGCCGGTCTACCATAAACCATTGGTTGCCAGTCTACCATTAAGCGTTGGTTGTCGGTCTACCATAAAGCGTTGTTGCCGGTCTACCATTAAGCGTTGGTTGCCAGTCTACCATAAAGTGTTGGGTGCCGGTCTACCATAAAGCGTTGGTTGCCAGTCTACTATTAAGCGTTGGTTGCCAGTCTACCATTAAGCGTTGGTTGACAGTCTACCATTAAGCGTTGGTTGCCGGTCTACCATAAAGCGTTGGGTGCCGGTCTACCATCAAGCGTTGGTTGCCAGTCTACCATAAAGCGTTGGTTGCCAGTCTACCATAAAGCGTTGGTTGCAGGTCTACCATAAAGCGTTGGTTGCCGGTCTACCATAAAGCGTTGGTTGCCAGTCTACCATTAATCGTTGGTTGCCAGTCTACCATAAAGCGTTGGTTGCCGGTCTACCATTAAGCGTTGGTTGACAGTCTATCATTATGCGTTGGTTGCCGGTCTACCATAAAGCGTTGGTTGCCGGTGTACCATAAAGCGTTGGTTGCCAGTCTACCATAAAACGTTGGTTGCCGGTCTACCATTAAGCGTTGGTTGCCGGTCTACCATAAAGCATTGGTTGACAGTCTACCATTAAGCGTTGGTTGACAGTCTACCATTAAGCGTTGGTTGCCGGTCTACCATAAAGCTTTGTTGCCGGTCTACCATAAAGCGTTGGTTGCCGGTCTACCATTAAGCGTTGGTTGACAGTCTACCATTAAGCGTTGGTTGCCGGTCTACCATAAAGCGTTGGTTGCCGGTCTGCCATAAAGCGTTGGTTGCCAGTCTACCATAAAGCGTTGGTTGCCGGTCTACCATAAAGCATTGGCTGACAGTCTACCATAAAGCGTTGGTTGCCGGTCTACCATAAAGCGTTGGGTGCCGGTCTACCATAAACCATTGGTTGCCAGTCTACCATAAAGCGTTGGTTGTCGGTCTACCATAAAGCGTTGTTGCCGGTCTACCATTAAGCGTTGGTTGCCAGTCTACCATAAAGTGTTGGGTGCCGGTCTACCATAAAGCGTTGGTTGCCAGTCTACTATTAAGCGTTGGTTGCCAGTCTACCATTAAGCGTTGGTTGACAGTCTACCATTAAGCGTTGGTTGCCGGTCTACCATAAAGCGTTGGGTGCCGGTCTACCATAAAGCGTTGTTGCCAGTCTACCATAAAACCTTGGTTGCCAGTCTACCATAAAGCATTGGTTGCCGGTGTACCATAAAGCGTTGGTTGCCGGTGTACCATAAAGCGTTGGTTGCCAGTCTACCATAAAGCGTTGGTTGCCGGTCTACCATAAAGCGTTGGTTGCCGGTCTACCATAAAGCGTTGGTTGCCGGTCTACCATAAAGCGATGGTTGCCGGTCTACAATAAAGCGTTGGTTGCCGGTGTACCATAAAGTGTTGGTTGCCGGTGTACCATAAAGCGTTGGTTGTCGGTGTACCATAAAGCGTTGGTTACCAGTCTACCATAAAGCGTTGGTTGCCAGTCTACCATAAAGCGTTGGTTGCCGGTCTACCATAAAGCGTTGGTTGCCAGTCTACCATAAAGCGTTGGTTGCCAGTCTACCATAAAGCGTTGGTTGCCAGTCTACCATAAAGCGTTGGTTCCCAGTCTACCATAAAGCGTTGGTTGCCAGTCTACCATAAAGCGTTGGTTGTCGGTCTACCATTAAGCGTTGGTTACCGGTCTACCATAAAGCGTTGGTTGTCGGTCTACCATAAAGCGTTGGTTGCCAGTCTACCATAAAGCGTTGGTTGCCAGTCTACCATAAAGAGTTGGTTACCGGTCTACCATAAAGCGCTGGTTGCCAGTCTACCATAAAGCGTTGGTTGACAGTCTACCATTAAGCGTTGGTTGCCAGTCTACCATAAAGCGTTGGTTGCCAGTCTACCATAAAGCGTTGGTTGCCAGTCTACCATAAAGCGTTGGTTGCCAGTCTACCATAAAGCGTTGGTTGCCAGTCTACCATAAAGCGTTGGTTGCCAGTCTACCATAAAGCGTGGGTTGCCAGTCTACCATAAAGCGCGAAGATTCCTCAGTCAAATGCTTACATTGCATGCTCTAATAATCTATGTCAAATCAAATGCCATGAAATCACCTACATGTGCGAAGCACTTGGGGTTTGCTATCTGGGGGGGGGGGGGGGGGCAAGATAATATTTGTGTGACATTTACTTCAAATTCTAACGTATAAACTTCTTTTTAAATCATGCACTGGGAAATGAGTACGAGTTCAAGTCCTGTTATCGTCTTCCGGAGATGTATATTTGCCTTACACAAATACAGGTGCCAAACAAAGAAATGATTTCGTTCCACTAACAAGTATAATTTCTGAATTAAACACTCGATCTTTTTGTATCAGCCACGTAAGACCTGTAAAACTGTTTCATAGTTTTCATCTGTTTGTCTTCTTGCGATCATAATTCATCTACTTCGCCGGGTAAATGTCAAAACTACTAAACCACATCACGTTAGCAGAGAGAGTAATAATTGTATTTTATACGCCCACTTTAACAAAACACAATTCACGGTGTGGGTAATTAACCACGTTTACTTCTCTTATTACCTTCATTTTTTTTTTATATCAAAGTATTTTTTTTTAATTTCCATTGGTTAAAAAATAACAAAACCACAATAATTGAAAGAAGAGGGAAAACTATGATGGCCGAGAAGGGACATAAATACAGCAAGATTTATTTTCTTGTTATAGGCCCCTACTTTATGAAATGGCTCACTTGCTATGTAAAACCCGATGAAAAATACTTATCATAGCGTTTTACTTATTAAACCGGCTATATTTTGATCTCAGAAACACTATGGAAATGCGATGGTAAAGCGATGGAAAATATTTATCATCGCGTTTTTATCGTGTTTCTCAGTTGAATAAAGCTTGGTTCTATACGCATTTAGCAATAGAAATTAGGATCGAAAGGATTTTCACTGCAACTTACTTTATGGACTGGGTTTTTAAAGAAAATCATAAACACGATGGAAACGCGATGGTAAAGCGATAGTAAATATTAATCATCGCTTTACCATCGCATTTTTATCGTGTTTGTGACTAAAATTGAAGGCAGATTTGAAAGTAAAACGGGCCATCGGCCAACATAGGAAGGAATTCAATGCAGCAATGCGTTTTAATATAGAAAATATATGAATCATCTTTAATCCGATACCATACCCCAATTCATACCTCGTTAACGACTTAAGGGTTAGTTGAGAAGATGAACATGGTAAAATAACGTTACAGACCTAGGCCTACGGCCAACCCTATAGTTACAGAGACATAGCTTACTGCCAACCCCATCGTTACAGAGACATAGGCCTACGGCCAACCCCATCGTTACAGAGACATAGGCCTACTGCCAACCCCATCGTTACAGAGACATAGGCCTACTGCCAACCCCATCGTTACAGAGACATAGGCCTACTGTCAACCCCATCGTTACAGAGACATAGGCCTACTGTCAACCCCATCGTTACAGAGACATAGGCCTACTGTCAAACCCATCGTTACAGAGACATAGGCCTACTGCCAACCCCATCGTTACAGAGACATAGGTCTACGGTCAACCCCATCGTTACAGAGACATAGACCTACTACCAACCCCATCGTTACAGAGACATAGGTCTACGGTCAACCCCATCGTTACAGAGACATAGGTCTACGGTCAACCCCATCGTTACAGAGACATAGACCTACTACCAGCCCCATCGTTACAGAGACATAGGTCTACGGTCAACCCCATCGTTACAGAGGCATAGACCTACTACCAGCCCCATCGTTACAGAGACATAGACCTACTACCAGCCCCATCGTTACAGAGACATAGGTCTACGGTCAACCCCATCGTTACAGAGACGTAGGCCTACTACCAACCCCATCGTTACAGAGACATATACCTACTACCAGCCCCATAGTTACAGAGACATAGGCCTACTGTCAACCCCATCGTTACAGAGACATAGGCCTACTACCAACCCCATCGTTACAGAGACATAGGCCTACTGTCAACCCCATCGTTACAGAGACATAGGCATACTGCCGACCCCATCGTTACAGAGACATAGGCCTACTACCAGCCCCATCGTTACAGAGACATAGGTCTACGATCAACCCCATCGTTACAGAGGCATAGACCTACTACCAGCCCCATCGTTACAGAGACATAGGTCTACGGTCAACCCCATCGTTACAGAGACGTAGGCCTACTGCCAACCCCATCGTTACAGAGACATAGACCTACTACCAGCCCCATAGTTACAGAGACATAGGCCTACTGTCAACCCCATCGTTACAGAGACATAGGCCTACTACCAACCCCATCGTTACAGAGACATAGGCCTACTGTCAACCCCATCGTTACAGAGACATAGGCATACTGCCGACCCCATCGTTACAGAGACATAGGCCTACTACCAACCCCATCGTTACAGAGCCATAGACCTACTACCAGCCCCATCGTTACAGAGACATAGGTCTACGGTCAACCCCATCGTTACAGAGGCATAGACCTACTACCAACCCCATCGTTACAGAGACATAGGCCTACTACCAGCCCCATCGTTACAGAGACATAGGCCTACTACCAACCCCATCGTTACAGAGACATAGGCCCACTACCAACCCCATCGTTACAGAGACGTAGGCCTACTGCCAACCCCATCGTTACAGAGACATAGGCCTACTACCAGCCCCATCGTTACAGAGACATAGGCCTACTACCAACCCCATCGTTACAGAGACATAGGCCCACTACCAACCCCATCGTTACAGAGACATAGGCCTACTGCCAACCCCATCGTTACAGAGGCAAAGGTCTACGGTCAACCCCATCGTTACAGAGACGTAGGCCTACTACCAACCCCATCGTTACAGAGACATAGGCCTACTACCAGCCCCGTCGTTACAGAGACATAGACCTACTACCAGCCCCATCGTTACAGAGACATAGGCCTACTACCAACCCCATCGTTACAGAGACATAGGCCTACTACCAACCCCATCGTTACAGAGACATAGGTCTACGGTCAACCCCATCGTTACAGAGACATAGGCATACTGCCGACCCCATCGTTACAGAGACATAGACCTACTACCAACCCCATCGTTACAGAGACATAGGCCTACTGTCAACCCCATCGTTACAGAGACATAGGCCTACTGTCAACCCCATCGTTACAGAGACATAGACTTACTACCAACCCCATCGTTACGGAGGCATAGACCTACGGTCAACCCCATCGTTACAGAGGCATAGACCTACTACCAACCCCATCGTTACAGAGGCATAGACCTACTACCAACCCCATCGTTACAGAGACATAGACCTACTACCAACCCCATCGTTACAGAGACATAGGTCTACAGCCAACCCCATCGTTACAGAGACATAGGTCTACTACCAACCCCATCGTTACAGAGACATAGGCCTACTACCAACCCCATCGTTACAGAGGCATAGACCTACTACCAACCCCATCGTTACAGAGACATAGACCTACTACCAACCCCATCGTTACAGAGACATAGGTCTACAGCCAACCCCATCGTTACAGAGGCATAGACCTACTACCAGCCCCATCGTTACAGAGACATAGGTCTACGGTCAACCCCATCGTTACAGTCACATAGGCCTACTGCCAACCCCATCGTTACGGAGGCATAGGCCTACTACCAACCCCATCGTTACAGAGACATAGACCTACTGCCAACCCCATCGTTACAGAGACATAGGTCTACGGTCAACCCCATCGTTACAGAGGCATAGACCTACTACCAACCCCATCGTTACAGAGACATAGGCCTACGGTCAACCCCATCGTTACAGAGGCATAGACCTACTGCCAACCCCATCGCATATGTGCATAACAAATTAAATAAAAGATCAACTGATTTGATTTATGTGCAACATAAACGTACTTCTTACCTTTGAATTAACTAGTCTGGTCAAGGCATGTAAAGTGAATACCTTTATCCATCCTTCTATAAATGTGATCATCCATAACTTCACAACCTCTCAACCTCCAGTAAACTCACACAGATAGATGTGTGCACACGCATCATAACAACTAACGTCACACCTAGGTCGTCACAATTGTGACAACAGCTCGAAATTAGCTGTTCCCTTCAGCAAAACGTCACTTCCTTCTAGCAAAAGTTCACAGAAAATCATTCATTAAGAAAATATATTTTTCGGTTTTGTTTCTTTGTTTGTTGTTGTTATTTTAGAGAGAGAAAAAACTAAGCCAAAAAAGCATCGCCTTTTGAAATTCCAAAAAGTTTTGTTGAATAACCTAAAAACAAAATTATCAAAATACTTCTGGAGATCAATTCAAATAGACACAGGATCGCCACTTTACATTCACATAATAAACCCGTCACCTTATTTCACGTGTAGATAAGATAATGGTTAACACCGATGTATTATGAGTTAGATAGTAAAAGTGATATGTATTTTTGTCTGTCCTCCTGTCCTCGTATGTCCGTGTTAGGCCATGGAGTAGTTTTCCTGGTCCGGTCGGTAAATAAAGCATGACTTGGCTCTTTCATCTAGCCACTCCGACGTAGGACATGCCATGCCGGATAAATAATAAGCTTAAATATACTTATCAGGAGATTATGTTATTTCCTATCTAAAAATCTGCAGCCAAAATAATGTGTTATTAATTTTTACGTCATTAGAGACGTGAATTTAAATAATTGTATAAATGAGTTTAATTAGTTAGTGTCTTTTAGAAAGTGAATATAACAGTATTCTCGTTATTTTGGGATGACACTTTCTTTAAAATATGATAGGTGCCATACTCTGGGACCCGGGTTCGATTCCCGTTTCGGGAGTCACCCAAAAATCGGTAGAAGAATTTCTATCAAATTTTAAAGAAAGTGTCATCCCAAAATAACGAGAATACAATTGTATAAATGCACAATTGTACGTCCAACACGGATGGGGTCTCTAACAAACTGAACCTCAACTTGATGTTAAAACCAAACAGCAGTTGAAACTTTTCGCTTTGACATGCCATAGGAATCCCCCAGTTCCTAAAGGATGATCAAATAAACCCACAAGCAATGAGTTAACAAAAGGTTTACTCTGTGATCCATGACGGTGTATTCACCATTTGAACGCCTACCATCCTGTATCAGTGGTATTCTCGCGAGATCTCTGTAGATGTGGCTCAGATATACATCGTACGCCTTTACACGACTTAACGCAAGAATTATCACACCATTCACATGCCAGCTTGGGTAACATTTTTGAAAGCTATAAGAAAAATATAACAATCCTGACATCACCGTTTAAGTGAATATATACTTGGAATTTAAAGAAACGTTAAACAAGTAACGAAATTGGACAGTCAATTTCCCGAAGTAGTCCCATTTTGACCAAATGGCATAATGGCGGCTTATCTCTGGTCGTGTCTTTCTCTGACAATAAACGACTTCATACATCTGTCAACTTGATTGACGTTTTACGCTGTGTATTCTTCACATCAAGAACCTGTGTCCATGGTCATCACAGATTCCACTAACGATATACCACGGTAACCATAACTATAAGAGAACTATAAGAGTCTTTCTCTTTAATTTATACTGTGAAACAAACCGAATTTGACATAGGGGCCCATTTCGAGTTGGCACCGTTAACACGAATAATAATTAGCGCTGTTAGTGTTTGCCCATGTTAAATGCCATGACCGTTTCTCAACAAGAAGGCCAATAGGCCTATATCGATCGACGTCATCATTTATTGAAATCCGCGAGTTCAAATGTCAATGGGCGTTTCCAATGACATATGACCTCTAGGATTTGAAACTGTTATGACACCATTCGATATATTGGCCATCTTGTAAAAAACAGTTCTTACGGCATTTAGTCAGGGGAAACGATATCAAACTGCACATGGGTTATGGAACAATAGGTTTCACTTAAAACAAATTGCCAATCAGCTTTCAAACTTGCGACTAATTAAATGAGATGGACAATAGAGTTACACTTGCTAGTGATATATGGCGGCGTTACCAGGTTAAGTGGCTGAGGAAACCAGGCTCATTGCCTGGAGGAAACCACCGACCTGTTGAAAATAGAACAAATAGAACAATCGACCTACATGTATTTGATTCTCAGAAATAATTTACTTTGTAATACACACACAGAAACATGGGCTCAAATATTTTTTTTTTAAATCATATAGTCATTTTGATATCCAAGACGATATCTCATTCACCAAATACTACTGTGACCAGATATGGTGAATATTTACTTTAAATTAGCATAAGTTGCCAGATTCAGTTGAAACAGAATTAGCTTGTTGTTCGGCATTTTTACAAAGAAGTACGAAATAGGATCTTTCTCCTAATATCAACTTTGAGATGCATTAAAAAATGTACTCATATATCCCCGCTTTTTCATTGTTGCTCATTTCTAGCACACATGCAGAAACATCACCCTAGGCTGTTATAATATCTGACGATACCGGCCAACCCTTTCAGAGTGTGATCACAGTGAAAGTTGTACATGCTACATATGTGATTGAGACAGACAATTTCACTATGCTATGTTGCAAAATTAACGATGGCTGATGTTTTACGCCGCACCTTTTATAAGATTACTTTTGACACAAATATGCGGGGGGGGGGGGGGGGGGGGGGGTATTCACAAAATCGACAAGACGGGAACATAAGCCTCTGTTTATCATGGTTGCATCTTACGTCTTTTCTGGACCACTGGTCTCCCTCGTCTATATCGATAACCAATATTTCTTCTTCGCATTTCTTGCTGCAGTTGACGATTTCGAGTGCCCCTCCGTCTTACGGGTGTTCGATAACCCCATGACTGACCCAGTCGTCTTAAATTGTCCAATTGTTGTTTTCTAGTCCGAAGTAAAAAGGGTACCTCTTCTAATAACATATACACACAATCTGTTTTCTCTACAGTAAATTCAGGATTGAATTTTGTTTCCTCTATAGTGATTGATTGGTTACTACCTGTCTTAATAACAAATATGCAATGATCTTTTACAACGGCAAGAATGGCTTGGAATACCTCCAACTCGTTATTAAAAGACTCCCCTTCAGATTTTACTCTTTCCCAAAATTGACGGTGAAAGAAATGATACAGTTTATAATCCGCCGAGTCCCATTGCTTGTGACTTTGGATTTGAGTTGAAGTAAAATTGTAACGTGTTTTGTTTTTATTCACGTTCCTGGGAATATATAATACATCTTTGATTGTCCAGCAAAGGTACCTTTTTAATAGGAGCAAAGATTCATCCATATGCTCAGTTATCATAACGAGTTTAAAATCTGCGGCCAAATCCTGGATGAACTGATTGACCTTGGCCTCATTATGGTAGAACCTACGGTCAAGGCCAAGATCAAACGACATCCGGTTATTTGTAAATGACCATTTATAATCTTTAGTTTCGTAAGCCTCAGGGTGGTTGAGAAACTCACCCGCACGATTCATTCGCGGCAGCTTCTTTATGTAATCCACACTGTTCTTCAGGTATTCTATCGCAGATACAAAATGGCTTAAAGGATGACGAATAATTGTTACATAGATTGTTTCCTTTGGCATTAGTCTTCCAAAAGCATGTTTGTTGTACATAACATGATTGATAAGTAGGTCGTATGTCTTGCCTCTTGGAGGAGGTAAAACTCGGAATGGAGACACTGTCTCACCGAACCCAAGATAATTCCCCGATTTAGGTAAAGCGAATACCAGATTGCGAACGTGCCCAAATCTCTGTATAACGTTCAATACAGTCGTGCCTCCTGTTTTGTGGGTTTTTACGAAGGCCAGTTTTCTAAGTTCCACACACGTTTTATTAACATTATGTCCATTCTTATTCCGTGCTGAAATTACATCTAGATGACTGACGTTCCATCTGACGAGTCGATTGTTTATGGAGTCATTATTCCTAGAAACAACTGTGACGAATGGCGGGTAAGTGTCCTTGGGTTTAGCAATGATCTTTTGTCTTATATTTGTTTCAACTGACGTCTTCCAAACAATTACATTTGACTTTTTATGAAACAAATCTTTCGTATGGTTCTTGGGTCTATCGGGTTTTCTTATCTTTTCTGGCGTTGGGGGCGATCTTGTTGGATATCTTTGGTTCACAATGACGGCGCCATGATTCCATTTCACTTTTCTATCATGTGCGAAATATCCTCGCTGTCTGAAGGTGTTTAGGTAACCTGGTAAAATGTTTGGTTTTATGGGTATCCCCTTATAGCCATTATGTTTTGGGGACTGGGCAGCAGGCACGTCTTGTATCAGATGACCGGAGAACGCCAATGAACAGATGACAATTCCAAGAAAAATAAAACGAATCGAACGAGAAATTCTGAAAGAAAAATGGAACGATCAGAAACGCAATAAAGTGTCATGGTATATATGCTTTATGTTTCCTGTCCTACTTATCGTCATTTCACCAACACTTAAGAATTGTTGATAATAATAAAAGGGATTGATCGATGTTTTGCGCTTTATACTTACATTACGGCATTACAAGGTTTATTGAGGGAGGAAACTGGGCTCTTGGCCCGGAGGAAATCCCCGATCGTCGGCGAGTACCTGGCAACTCTTCCACATACCGCGATCGAGTGAAAAATCCACTCAGAAATTTTTCAATTTTTGTTATTATTAGATAGGGAAACATTTTCTCTAGTTGCTATATATGGGGTGATGTATTTATCGGTAAGACAACCGTAGCCAAAAGGAGTCCCATGAGTGTGCATGCTTACAACATGCACTCAGAACACAGATGATACCCAGTTTGCCTATGAAACGATATAAGATGCATAGAGCGTGCTGCATAAGAACATGTGCACTGAAATATATGGATTCCAGGCTCAATAAAGAAACATGTTTTACCTTACCCTCCGGCAGGCCATTTAAAATGATGAATGTATCTCTTCCATTAATACAGAGTAAAACTAAACCCGGACTGAGTAGCGTCTGATAACCCCCAGATAACTTAGCGAGTCCAAAGTATCAATAGTTGATAACCGGACAAAATCGTGTTGGGCCTATAGCATTAAATATTAACACAGATAGACCAAATTGTACATAAAAATCCCGATGGGTAAAACGATTAACCTACGAGGAGTATATAGATATACCTTAATATCGTCCCCTCTCCAATGGAAGTTGACAAAGATACATCATCTCCTGTCAACACTACTGTCCCTGGTCTGGGGACCATGACTCCTGGCACAAATACTATAGGATCCAGCGACGTACACAATACACATCACAAACAGATCCACATCACAAACACATCACAAACAGATCCACGTCACAAACAGATCCACGTCACAAGCACATCTACATCACAAAACAAACCACGACAGGAAACGTAATTCAAAACAGGCACCATAGTGAGGGTGATCGCTCATTCAAAACTTAGTGAATAATAAATACTGGCGGTGGTCTATGTGTCCAGCTTTGATGTGGCCTATTGTAAAATCCACTACATGCAACTATTTACTGAAACATCAGCGGAAGTTGGATCATAAAATATAAAGATGTCAATAAAACAACGATTTCCCCACAGTCAGCATATTTTCTTCCTTGTTTGAATCATGTTGTTCATTTAACGGTTCGCATTTGTCCATTCTCTGGAGTGGCCATTATAAATAAGTAAGACGTCTGCCAAAATGTAGTGATTTTATTCATCTTATTCATTATGCTGCAGGGTGTTTGAGATTTTCATCAAGTAAAAAAAAAAATGTATATACTTTTACGTCTTTACCGTATAAAAAGTGCAGACTGTCCGAGACCAGTCGGAACACACTTCGGCTATCTTCGCTCGCTACCAGTCGGCTGTGACACGCTTCTGGCAATCTCATTCTCGCGAGATCCCCTGCTACTACGTGAACGCGACGGACCTCTCAGGCCGTCCCAGGCCATTTGCCTTAGTCTGCTAAGGGGAATCCCCTTTAGCCAGTGCTGCGGAGGAATACTCTCACTACAATCATATGACGTAGACATACAAAATAGCATGTTATACGCTGGCCTGTTCACAATGGCAGAGGGTAGAAATATAGTCCCTGTATTTCCTCAACGATAATTCTAAACTTAAGGGCGTGTACCAGAAACGAAATACAAGCCAACATATGGAATCAGGTAAACATCACGTACAAATCAATTTTGGAAGTAAGTTTGATTACCCAAACTTTGGGTAAAATGGCTTGGGACGGCCTGATAGGTCCGTCGCGTTCACGTAGTAGCAGGGGATCTCGCGAGAATGAGATTGACGCTTCTGGCACACTCTGATAACTTCGGGGATTTACGTGCGTGAAATACCCTCTGATAGATTGCAGGTCATTTTGAATGTGGCGACCAAAAAGGTAGCCGTGTAACGTACAATTTCCATATCCTCTTCAGGGCCCATCGAAAGTGCCCTCGTGATAATGTAAGGGACCGAAATACTCTGTTTGTTAACTTGCAGGCGCGATCAGTTTTATAATTGAAGTATTGAAGGATTCCTGGAATGTACCGAAACTGTGTCTCTTCTTTGCGTAACACAACATGTGCTTTACCGGGCTAAATATAATATATAAACAAATATCTTTCTAAATGATATTAGCATTTAATAAATGTAGAATTATTTTAATTTTATTTTTTCGTCTGTAGTAAAACATTTTGATATTTACTTTCGACGTCATTTTTATTCAGCCCAAAAATACGGTGATTTACCGTATAAACAGCACAGACTGTCCGAGGCCACTCTGAAACTTCGGGGATTTACGTGCGTGAAATAGCGTGTCATGCCGACCGGTAGGAAGCGAAGATAGCCGAAGGAAGTTCCGAGTGTGTCCGAGGCCAATCTCATTCTCGCGAGATCCCCTGCTACTACGTGACGCGGTCCGTCGCGTTCACGTAGTAGCAGGGGATCTCGCGAGAATGAGATTGTGTCCGAGGCGTGTCAAAGCCGACCGGTGGCGAGCGAAGATAGCCGAAGGATGTTGATTGTTCCGAGTGGCTTCTGGCACAGTCGGAACACACTTCGGCTATCTTCACTCGCTACCGATCGGTTTCAGACTGTGTCTAAGGAGTGTCAAAGCCGAACGGTAGCGAGCGATTGATTGTTTGGTGTTTTACGCCGCACTCAAGATTATTTCACTTATATGGCGGCGTTGCCAGTTTTATTATGGGAGGAAAGCGGGCTCTATGCCCGGAGGAAACCCAAGACCTTCCGTTGGTAACTGGCAACCATCCCACAGGTAGCGAGCAAAGATCTAATACGAGCAAAGACAGCCAAAGTGTGTTCCGACTGGTTCGAGGCCACTCTGAAACTTCGAGGATTTACGTACGTGAAATACCCTCTAATAGACTGCAGGTCATTTTGAATGTGGCGACCAAAAAGGTAGCCGTGAAACGTACAATAAGCCTCTTTCGGGTTTCGCGGAAGTCCCACGAGATCACGCGAGATCCGTGTTTAGGGGTATAACTTTCACCTAGCCGGGAAATCTTGGCTCCGCCGAATTTTTTTTTTCCGTGTTCGTCATATGACGAACACGGAAAAAAAATTCGGCAGAGCCAAGATTTCTGGGCTAAACTTTCACCGATCGGCTGTCTGATTAACATTAGTGCTTATGGAGATCGTTTGTAACCCTGTTGTTATGTCTGTGATTTTCAGCTTACAATCTATACTTTTTACAAAAGTCTTTTTGTGAGACATATCAAGATATATACAAAGCCATTAGATACTTCTTTTTGACAGACAAAAAAATATTATTTTTTAACACAAAAATAACACGTCGTAGTTGTGTTTTCACCGTTGGTTATTGACAACTTCGAAGCGTATCCACGTGATATAAATATTTTTACTGACAGTCAACCGACAAAAACGCAACTGATAGCTTCTGGTGTGTTTCACAAAAAGATCTGGATTAAAGAAATGATTTAGAAATACAGAATCAAAGACAAAACCACACGATAACTCGGACCCTGTTTCACAAAGCGGCGTAGCGTAAGTTTTCACCTAACTGCCATAGCAACCCATACTGTAGAGATACTTTAGTAAGAAAGTTACGCAGAAATAAATCTACGCCGTTTTGTGAAACAGGCTCGGACCCGGTTTCACAAAGCGGCGTAGCGTAAGTTTTTACGTAACTGCCTTAACAACCCATACTGTAGAGATACGTTAGTGTGAAAGTTACATATGGTTTATGGGGCTAAATAAGCGTAGTAAAGCAAACGATTGTCAGCCTTTATGATATTTTAGGCGAGCATTTTGTAGATGAGCGAATGGTGATCCGAGTGTGGATTATTACTTATGCATTCTGATGTTGTCAAACTGTTTATGGTTACAGATGCCACTTTTTAGCTTGTATGGAACTTAGTGCTTTACCAGATATCTATGTTCACTCAGTGAGTTTTCTTTCCTTTTTAAAGAAGACGAGAGAAAAAAAAATAACACATGCAGTTGTATCGACTGATTGGTTGATGTTTCACACCGCTGATTATTTTACGTATATGGCGGCGTTGCCAGGTTGGTTCTTATTTAAAGATTCATATCATTTTTGATTGACGTTTTACGCCATACTCAAGAGTATTTCACATATGCGGTGTTGCCAGGTTTAGTGGGGGAGGAAAACGGGCTCTTTGCCAGGAGGAAACCCTCAACCTTCGGCGAGTAAATGGCAACTCTTCCACATACGGAGATTGACTGAAAAATCCAATCAGTATTTTTTTAGCTTTATTTGGACTGAGTGGGATTCCGACCCGCGCCACATCGATGGAAAGCCTGTGGTGGACTGATTCACAATAACTGACTGAGCCACTGAGGCCCCTGTCTAAACTTTGAAGGGAAAATAAATGGCAAACCATGATTGGTAGCACAAATCAACACAAAACTGATTTATTTTAACCTCTGATGTTTACTTACAGTATCAAAAACAAAGATGAATTTGATGCCATTAAGGGAAAAAATAATAAAAATTAATGGACATTTTCAAAAGATAAACTTTTAAAACTTTCCTACAAGTTGAAATCTCTTTACTGTTAGCAGAATGTGTCCCACCATCAACTTGATAAAATACATGCTCTAAACAGAAGCAGTAACATTTTGACAAAAATACGATGAAAATATTGGATATACATGTCCTGACAAGGCAACAATAACATTGAACATATTTCTCCTTTTCATCTGTTTATTCTCCACCTTGCAAGACAGACCCATGGGTTATTTCTTCCCCGACTTCTTTATACCAGCCGATACTAAGAAACAATGAAAATAAATAAATGAGAAAATGACATTGATGTTTTACACCGCACTCGAGATAATTTCACTTATATCGCTGCGTAGCCAGGTTTAGTGGGGGAGGAATAACGGGGCTCTTTACCCAGAGGAAACCGCAGAAATTCTGTGAGCACATGGCAACTCTTCCATATATGTTGATCAAGTGAAAAATCCACTAAGAAATTTCTCAATCAATATTTGGTTTGAGTGGGATTCAAACCGGCACCACATCGATGGAAAGCCCGGGTCAGACTAAGGGACTATCACTCTAACCAACCGAGCCAACGTGTTATCACATGGAATCTCTACCAAACGTGAGAAAATACTACTTCTTACCCATGGGACCTTTCTTGCCAGCCTTTTCCTTCGCTTCTTTCAAGGCTTTCTGTTCTTCTCGCTGCTTCTGTTTTAATGCCATATCATCCTAAAATATTAGCATAAAACTAAGATATTTTGTTCAGCAATACATGTATATTGGTGGATTGAAGTTATTCTGATGTACCCATGCAATGGGCTTAATCAATATGTCAAGATAAGCAACAGCTGAGAAGAATGTTAATGCCCTTGTGCCAGTGTGTATGACTGATGGCCCCTGATGGGCTCTTCTAGGACTTAGTGGATCATCTAAATCCAGCTATGGACATCAGGCTAAATCCAATTCACTCAAAACAAAAAAGAAATGTGAAAGAGTTTCAACTTGATCAAACTAGTAGGGGTGATTACTGAGGGTCGAATAACTTTTGTGATAGATTAGAGAAAGTCTAAACAACTATTGCAATAGCATGGCGATATTAAGGATGCCATTGTAATACTATTGAAGTGTTGTTATTGGACTATGACAGACCATTATCAGTGGGTCTTTGCGTAGCGTTTACTTAGTTTTCTTACAATCACTAATCCATTTAATTTAAGAGAAAAAAAATCTTGACTTATCATAGATAGTATTGATGAGAAAAAAAGACTATCGACATATTCATATTGCACATAATTTATTTTTTCAAAAACTGTTCTCGTGAAATTTAACCAGCGTAACCGACCGTTCGGGTACGTCAGCAAAATGTTATCAACTTTATTGCCATTAAATAACGCTATTTTTATTCAACTTTTGGTCAACACAGTGACAATTTCAAAAACTGACCTTTGTAAAGAATGAGGCTCGTAAATATTAAACATCGAAACATCAGTTGACGTTGAAGACAGTCTTCGCGCGAAAACGGGTCACGTGCTACTTAGCACTAAACAGAGTTAACCTGTTGACATAGTTTCGTAAACTGTTTTGCCTAAATGTTTGCAAGTTCTCGGCTTGTTTTAATATAGTATTAACCCGTTTATTAGCAGATTTTGGTTGCTTTTCTCACAAAAAGATTTAATTATTTCCAAGGTATCCCATTAGCACTGGAAAGACTGCAGCAAAGCTGAGGGAATTCAGACCACGGCTGATTGACATTCAACATACACTCGCGTGTACATCTGAGTCTGTATGTCTAGCTTTCATTTTCAAAACGGACAACTCAAAGAGGCTTTGTTTTGCGCCTGACTTGTCGCATGAACCGATTTGGTGCGATAAGGTATTAGAATCGGTACATAGCAACTGATGTTCGTTCAGTGTTCTCTTAGTCTTTCCTGCTTTTGATTTGTTTTTTACAAAAATTGCTGATTTACCCTGCGTGAGCGGTCACCGTTTGCGTGAATTTTTTCTTGCGTAACCTCCACGTAACCGAACGATCGTTCGTGTGAAAAAATAAGGCCTGTATTGGGGAATTGACTATATCCCAATGTTTAAGTTCAATGCATCATTACACCTCTTTGGTACACCCCAGGTACAATTCAGGGGCTGGTTTTTCAAAAGAAAATTAGCCTAGCGGCAGGTTAAATTCATAAGTGATGCGACACCCTCTAACCTGCCGTTAAACGAATATTCTTTTGAACAACTGGCCCCAGAGGTTTCTAAGAGAATTGAAGATGAAATATTTTTTTTAAAAACGCATTTTCGCATAAAATGTTTTTTGTCCAGTAACGAGAAAAGTATTAAGAAATTCTGGCATTTTTAATTGCAAACTACAAAAAAAAATATTGGGGCCAATACATTACGAGTTAGTCAAAACACCCGATAACAAGAACAATGATTTCATTTTTGTGGCTTGTGTTTTCCGCATTTACAATTGTAACATACTTTTGCCGATGTTTTCAGAATATTTTGTCGTTTTTGTCTCTTCTGTAAATAGACTAAAATCCTGTTTGCATCAAGCCTTTGCCAATTTCATTCAAAAGTTTACGTTCTTCATAAATGAAGACGAAATGTGTAATGTTTGTTATGTGCACCATTATCATGTTTTGTATAGTGTTCTTTTTTGTCATTTGTTGTTGTTGTAATCTCACCTCATCCATTTCTCCTTTGTTTTTCTTTGGAGCCTTTAAAGGCTTTTTCTTTCCACCTGGCGAAGAAAAAGTTTCAAATATATTGCAAAACTCTGTAATAAATATTTGGAAAAAGTAATGAGGGATTAGTATAAATACAACTTTAAAAACATACCTTCTCTTCCAGACATGGTAATTTTTTTCACCGCTTTTATTTTATGCTGTAATGATAATAATAGTGACCAGGTGGAAGAACGAAATAGAGTAATTTTTAGTTACTCAAAACAAAGTGTTTCCTTTATATAGCTGACAAATAAATAGAAAGGAAATATATTTTTATTGGATTAAATACTTTAAAACCCTTCTTAAAGCATGTTTCAATATTCTTATGACGTGTTCGTTCTTTTTTCTGTCTTCGGTTTTGTACACTACCTTGGTTGTAGCAACAAAGATGGCCGTTCGCAATTTTTCAACTTATCTGACGGAGGACAGAAATCAGTAAAAGAAATAATTTAACCTGTTCATTGTTGCACCTATTTTGGCGTGCTGCCTATATCAGTATTTGTTGAAGATTTTGTATCATTGTCATAGTGAAATCACTTAGGACCCTGCCATATGCATAGGCCAGTTATCGAGGGTTGAGGAATAGCCTGAGGGAACCAGTTATCGAGGGTAAATGTTATATTCAGCGATCGTCTAATAAAATGGCTTGGGTCAAAGTAATGTAACTTTGGGAGTGCCAATATGTACCTGTTTGCTACATATTTAAAATAATTTAGCATCGCTGGGTGACTGTGTTTTCTTTATCGGAAGGGAAAAGTCAGCCTGGTGTCCGGCTGAAAATTCAACAGCGAGGGAACCAGTTATCGAGGGTTGGGGAAAAAAGTCAGTTTTTTATATTTGTTTTCAAAAATTTCTACACATAAGCACGTTTATTGAAAATAATGGACGCTATACAGCAAACTAGTCAAGTTCTTACTTTCTTCAGTACGAAAAAGGCCACTTTCAAATGCCAAAACCTCACACCGGTAAACGAAAACCATGAACAGAACGAAAATGTACAGGGAGCGGTCATTTATTTTTTGCCAATGTTAACCCATACTATGAAGGTACTTGGATATCTAAATCAATGAATGGTCCCCGCTCGATCAACTGACCTAGATTCTACAGTCGCGGAAAGAACTCACTTTCTGCAAAATTTTTATAATTATTTTTCATGCAGTATAATGTTCAGTGATTTATGTGGTTTTAGGAGCTATTATTTGTTCAACTTTTTCATACTTTATGGATTTTTAAGACTTCTGTTGCACTGTGAATTTTTTGCCGATCGATTGATGACAACATCGTCTGCTCAAACAATTTCAATCGCGGACCAAATTTCAAAATTTGCACTTTGAATATGAAGGAAACTACGAATAGTAAGTACGAGTGAAATTTTATTTTATTTCTTAGAGGACTTTTCTGTCTACAATCAATAATGTACCTAACCCTTGATAACTGGTACCCCTCGATAACTGGTACCCCTAGGCTAACAGTAGGCAGGTCGGGTCAATTTTAATCATCCATAGTTTGTTTCTAAAACCTATACCAAACTATTCTCCACACAGTTATAAGATGTAATTAGTATTCAGTTCCACATATATAATCATATTTACTTAGAAAAATTATATTTAATAAATCAGGGGAGACAACTTATGTCTCTAAATATGGGCCTTTTCCAAGCATTTTTATGAATGGTAGTTATTTTTCTGTTCAAGCCAAAATAAGCAAACAGGGTCCAGTGAAAGCGACCTGAAAAAATATACAGACTAGACTCTTTGTTTTATTTGTAACTTATGAGACTCACTTTTGTTTTTTAACTTTTATGATCAAATACCTTGTACCAACATTTGATGACGTCACCGACCTGCCTAATAACAGGTTGGGCAGGTTGGGGAATATTTCAATTTACCGAACTTATGGTGATATTACATATACCAACGTTCGGTATACGAATTTAAAATGCAAGGTGGAAATGATGCTTAAATTACAAGCCATGAAAATATTATTGTGACTACTCGGTATGGACGATTCCTACCTCAGACTTCTTTTAAACTCACAAAAGTCAAAAGATTATTCTTGTCCGCTTTTAAATGTATTACATGTAGCTATTCCACAGGGCGTACATCTGGTCTCAAACATCAACAAACTGCCATTTCTTGGAGACTGCCGCCATTTTGCGTGACGTTCGAACTGGTTTAGTTAGTTGTGGTATAAGACCAGATATACGCCCTTTGGAATAGCTACACGTAATAAAAGAGGACAAGAATAATCTGTTATGAGTTCTAAAGAAGTATGGGGTAGAAGTTGTCCATACAGAGCAGTTACAATAATATTTTCATGGCTTGTAATTTCCGAGAAAAGTTTGTCGGACTTTACCGACCAGCATTTCAAAATTCGTAGACTGAACGTTGGTATATGTAATATCACCATAAGTTCGGTAAAATTGAACTAGTTGGGGAAATACGTGAATCGACGGATATCCGTGAATCCACGGACTATCCGTGAATCGACGGATAGTTTTTTCACAGAACGACGGATAAGTACCTGTCAAAAACGATAAAAGTTCTCCGACTTCCAATTCTGACGAAGACGCCAAGTTTTGCAGTTCAACAACAGAACAGCTTTCAAGCTTTCCATTCACACTCTTATTTCGTCCTAAGCTTCAATATTTTTCTGCGCTGAAGCTGTCAAAGTCTACTTTAGATGCTCTTGTGTGATCGTGCCAGTGGACGTATTTAAACCACGTGACCTGTATGGAAAGACGAAGAAGCACGCTTTAATTTGCGGGGTTTCAAATTTATGTAAATGTTTAATTTCTTTTCGAAATTATTTATCCAAAATGGCGAAATGCTTTTTGACAGTTTGTGTCAGCGACTTTGACGGCTTCAGCGCAGACAAATATTGAAGCTTAGGACGAAATAAGAGTGCGAATGGAAAGCTTGAAAGCTGTTCTGTTGTTGTTGAACTGCAAAACTTGGCGTTTTCGTAAGAATTGGAAGTCGGAGAACTTTTATCGTTTTTGACAGGTGCCTATCCGTCGTTCTGTGACAAAACTGCCTGTCGATTCACGGATATCTGTCGATTCATGTATTTCCCCAACCTGTTGGGTAAATACGACAAATTTTTCAATCTCAAATCAAATATACAAATAGATGCAAAACTTAGTTATGAATTTGACAAAAATTGAAATAATCTCTTCTATCTAGACCAAAAATACAGAAAACTGTGTATACTTTTTAATGTAAACTGTCATATTTTAACTTTTACCTTTAAACATAGAAAATGTTGCATGTAAAGAGGGGTTTTAATGTTGTTTTTTAAACAAATTGCTTTGCTTCCACTCCAAGTGAATCATTTCCCTTACCCCCTCCCCTTAAATTTAGGCAGTTATATGTCGAACTGCCCCAGCATAAAATCATCATAGGATTTAAGACATGTGTAGTGTACTGCTACCATGCGGAGTGATGTGAAATAGTACCGGGAAAAAACTACTTATTTCAGTCAACAGCTAGTCAACTTTTCTTAATAAAAGCTCAACACAACTTTATTTCTGTGACATTTCTTGTCAACAAATTTTCAATCGCTTATATACTTAACTACATGTACTTGTACTTTCAGATTGTTTGATGACCTGATAAAGGACAGAGTTTACTGAAATATGATTTTCACTATTCCACCTCTTGGTGTGATAGACATTCATCCTGTTCTTATACACCCGATACGCGTTTGAAACCTGCCATGTCCAAGTCATCAGCCTTTGGATTTCAGGTATTGTTCTGATATAATGCTCTTACATACATACATACTTACATGGCGGTTATCTAAACAAGAGCCAGTGTATTTTGGTGAATATCACTCGCGAATTAATCAACGAGAGGGATACCAACATCATGGACCATTTTAGATATGGCTACTGCTGTACTCTTCATCTTAACTTCATAATGCCTAATGATGAATTTACATTTCTTTGGAAAGTCATAGCGTTACTTGGGCCATAATTTCACTCGTTGACTATGTAAAAAATAATACACTGTGACTGCCTGAAACCGGAAATATTGCGGGTATAGTGTGAGAAATGTATCCTAATAACTTACCTTATCAATGTCTATTTAGATCAGTTTTTGATTGATTGATTATTTTTTACGCTGTGCTCAAGATTATTTCACTTATATGGCGGCGTTGCCAGTTATATTGTGGGAAGAAACTGGGCTCTACTCGGAGGAAACCCACAACCTTCCGCTGGTAACTGGCAACCATCCCACATGTGGTGAAAACCCAGTCAGAAAATTGTCCAATTTTTTTTTGGACTGAGTGGGATTCAAACCCGCTAGTGGAAGGCTGTTTAGATTGAGTGTCCAACGCTCTACATACTGAGCCAGGGAGGACCCATCAGTTTTTGAGAAACCTTGCCAAACACCTCTTGCCCTCTGTGCCTTTTATGTTCCTCCTGGTTTTTTGATGGCCCCCAAATTATCCCCAACTGAAAGCCTTTGATAGCTGCTTTGTTTCTTCCATTATCATAGAAATTTCTTCACACATTTCAAAAACCATCCTTAAAGTGGCATGAGCTGCCAAAATGTTGTTATTTTGACGTTAAAACAGAATGTTGAAATTGTTGGCTATTTTTCTCAAGACGTATAATTCAGAAGCTTATTAGTGCTTCTAGTCTTGAAAATGTATGATAAAGTATTGTTTTGAACTAATTCGGGCTTAGAATGAATGAATGGTCGTCCCAGTTATTTAAATTTGGTTTACTTTTCGAACCGTTTTCTGTTCGTACAGGCCACATACTGTATGGATTTTCTCATTCTAACGCCAATCATTTAGTCTTTCGATGGCCTTCAAAGCCTCTTACTGTCGTGACGATCAGAAATTATGAAAAAAGTGTGAAATTTGGCAGCTCATGCCACTTTAACTATATTTTTTAAAAAATGAGTGTTATCTGTATTTTCTTATATTACATTTTTGTTTCTTTTATAATTTAGGGTGGAGCTTATGTAGAGGTTTTTACGCCCCAAGGTAAAGACCCTACAGCAGGCTGGAAGGTCACTGGCTCAATCAGAAAGGTTCAACAAAAAGCTTTTAATTGTATATTCATATTATTTGTATCCTTCTTAATTCATAATGTCTATGTGCACACATATGGTCAACATACAAAAGTAGGTCATGATGAACACCCTATTTAGGCCGGTGGCTGTAACTTGAAAAGTCGCTATAAATAGGGTTCCGTAGCCGATCTCAGGAATATACTTTTTGTATGTTTTCTTATATTCCTTAGGACATACTTTAGCACCAAAAAAAGTTCGTCCACTCCAAACCCCGGCGTTTTCGCTAAAAATCCATGTGAAAGGAACACTTTTTCGCATATACAGAGGCCATAGGCAAAATGAGTGCTCTCCCCTTACCTCTATCTATTAATACATATAATATAGACACATGGGCCCGGAATACACAGAGCGGCGTAGCGTAAGTTTTTACGTAACTGTCATGACAACCCATATTGTAGAGATACGGTCTACGAAAGTTGCTCAAAAAAATACATCTACACCGTTTTGTGAAACAGGCCACTGGCTATTACTTTTTTCACCAATACTACCTTTTTTGGTCGTTTCCATAGACATAGGATTGAAGGCAGACACTATTTGCATTCCTCTGTCGTATATGAGAGAAAAGTCAAAATAAACAGATTTGTATGAGGATCAACATGTTTATGCAATCTATTAACACTTTACATTTTTTAACATTATATTTTTATCCGATTTACCCCCGCTGCTTCACGTAACAAACCTGCAAAATATATATAGTAATAATTTAATTTTAAAATCAGACATGTGGGCCAGACAACATATAATTTAAGTTAGAGATACAATTAATAAATGTATTAAAAATTTAATGCAAGCTTCGGTGATATTAGTTTAATCTAAGAATTTTCGGTAGTGAGTGGGTGGGGGGGGGGGGGGGGGGGGGCAATTAAACCTTTTTAAGAGCCCCTTCCACACCCAGCAACCCATAGAAATCATTTGCGCTGTAAGGAATATACTTTTTGATTGGTGGTTTAACACCGCATTCAAGTTTATTTTGTTTATATAGTGGCATTGTCAGGATTATTACCAGAAGAAACTCAATGTCAGATGACACCCCAAGGTTCTTTCTGTTGGTTTCTGGCTACCGTTCAACTTGAGGCCGACCGATAAGTAATTGTGAACACATTTGGTGTCAAAACCGAGAATAGAATTTCCATCGTCAAAGGTAGTGGGATGGATGGATTGACGTTTTACACTTCATTCAAATTTTTTTTCGCATGTATGATGGTGTTGGCAGGATTATTGGAGGGCACTCAGACAAACCAGGCTTAATCTATACCCCTCCCCCAAGGAAACCCTGACCGTTTGCTGGTTCCTGGTGACCATTCCACTTACATCGTTTATGGCCCCCTGAGTGATCGAGAATTTACCTCGCACATGAAGTGCCACAGTAAATTCCGGATTATTTAAGAAAGACATCTACTTAGTACATAGCAGATCCACACTAAATCGAATTATTGTATTAAACATAGGGGGTATTAACAAATATTTAATTCATTATTTGCTATAATAGAAAATACAAACCCCCGTCTTCAGTCTCGACTTGAAGAAGTTTAACTATTATATGGGGAAGTGTAATCTTTTTCTCTACACCTGTCTTGCATATAATGCATTGTATTTGCAGCACTACCGATTGATTGATTGATGTTTTACGCCGCACTCAAGATTATTTCTCTTATATGACGGCGTTGCCAGGTTTAGTGGGAGAGGAAACCGGGCTCATTGTCCGGAGGAAAACCCACGACCTTCGGCGAGTACTTGGCAACTCTTCCGCGATCGAGTGAAAAATCCACTCTGAAATTTTTTAATTTGTATTTGGTCTGAGTCGGATTCGAGCCTGCGTCGCATCGATGGAAGGTCTGTGTGGGACTGAGTGACGATCCCTAAACCACTGGACCACCGAGGTCCCGGCAGCAGTGCCGAAGACCGTGTAGCAGTCCGACTGCTTTTTCTCGATCTTAACTTTTTCGGTGTTGGGGCTTTAATAGGAGCTTCAGACTTTCTTTTTTTTGGCAGCCTTCATTCCTTAATTGTTTGTGAAATGCTTATAACAGGATCGATGATACCCAATATTTGTTAATTCTGTATCTAAAAGTATCCATTCTGATTTGATTTGATTTATTCACCAGATAAAATATTACAATTTGTATATTCATAATACCGGTAATTAATATATTTGTGGTCTGGCGGGAATAAAACCCCAAGGGACTTATTGTATCCAGTTTAAATTGAAGTCTATCGTACATCTTTTGACACTGCTCCATCTAGTTCTAGTGAAAGGCAATTCAATTTCATTGTCCCTGCTTTGCGTGTGTACTATACAGGAATAAGTACTTGATTTTCCATCCGATCGCTCTACCATCTTGCTGTCATTCTGTATGTTTACAAACTATTGTTTATAGCGGAAGTAGAAAATTCAGCGATCTGATTGGCTTGTTCAAAAATTATACCGCCAGAAACGGGTAAGTAGGCCACAAAGGTTAAAGATAGGTCAGAAACATAAATCGATATTCAGTTGAAGATATCTTATAAACGCCGGGGTTCTGCATGGACGAACTTTTTTTATATATTCTTTAGTTGATCATTACTATTTAAAAACTATCGGAACGTATATTCTTGAGATCGGCTACGGACTGATCGAATTGAAGCTTCGGCTACCAGCCTAATTTGCGGATCCTGGATGAATGTATGCTGTAAACCACGTGCAAGATTCACACACATGAATACTTTGGCCTATGTGAGCCCGTTCGAAACAATTACATGCTGTTTTTTTTGGTTTTCTCTCGTTTTAAGAGATGTAAAATTAAAAATCAACTAAAATAAGTTTGCACCTCTCTGCGTTACATCTGTAGAATAATATGTATATTTATATAGAGAGAGGGAAATAGTTTACATAGATATTCAATTAGTCTTATTGTTTGTTGCAGGTCTTTGAAAAGGAAGTAAAGAGCTATATCTATGTTTTAGAAGGAGTACCAACAACAACAAAACTTCAGTTACCGAAAGATTCCAAAAGCTCAAGTACAGTATTAAATATAATTTCATTCTAACTTTTGTTACAATTTTCTTCAAAGTTTAAATTTATACAATTTCAACTTGATCACCATCAATGGGGATAGAATAGCTAAGAATATCCAAGCAGAATAGTCGGTATTTGTTTTTTATTTAAACTGGAAAATTAACTTTGCTTGTGATAATATTGCTTGATATTTAAAGCAATGAAAAACAAGGACCACTGTTGCCAAATTGGCAGTGATAGTCTCAGTCTGACGAATCCCTTTCATCCATAAGCCACTAGTTATAATCCCACTCAGTTAAATAAAAAGTAACGAATTCCCTCGTCACTTCTAAGAATTACCATGGTAACACCACCATATTTGGTAATAATCTTGGAATTCAAGTCCCTGTTCTCTCTGCTCTGTTTTAGTCACCCTGGTCCAAAGGTTTCTGGTATTACAGCTTTACCTCTCGAAGGGGCAAGACTTTAGTGTAGAACTAGGGTATGTATCTGTTTAGGATGTACCTTTGTTGGAATTCAGAATAAATTTTCTCAATTTCATTATGCAGAGCTATTGAGAAATCAGTTGAAAATAGGATCCTGTGAATTTTGTGTTTTACAGATTAACTGATTTAGGGAAGAACAAGAGGCGTGTTTTGTTGTCTACCTCACAAAGAGATGTTCAAACCACACCACTTCATGCTAAAATACCTCTAAGTATTGTCAAAAGAGGCATTGTAAGTATTTTTGTCTCTTATTTACTTCCTTGACCACAGGTTCAAGCCACCCCTCCACCACCCTCTCTCAAAACCCTCTCGAAAGGAAACAATTCTTACTGGTTTATCGATTGATACAGGTTCCACTGAAATGTCTCGCTTCCTTCAGGCACAGAGCCTGTTTACATCCATGTAACCCTCCAATGCTGCAGAATAATCTTGAGTAGTAATTTACTTTTTCATTCCAAAACTGCTCTGTCCACCGCCTATGGGCAAAATGGTTTTTCATAATCCTTGTTAAGAAGATACGGAACTTTTGTCTGCCAAATATGTTAATCTTAATGTTTGATTAGTGCTTGACTTTGGGGCTGGTTGTTCAAACATGCATTTGGCTTATGACGAGTTTAACTTCATAACAATTCAATTTTTTGTTACGCGACGTCATTTTAACCTTGCCCAAGCCTGATACACTTTTGAGCAGTTCAACCCAGTGAAACGTGATATTTCATCTGAATGTGGTGTGGGTTAAGGGGTTCCCATTTCACCACCTGTATTATTTATCATTTTGGATACATTCGTCCAGGCTCATACTTTTGTACCCTGTCCAAGGTGAATTGCTGGATTATTTCCACTCCCAATTTTGACTCAAACGACCTATGTGGAATGGTTGCCAGTTACCACCATAAGGTCGTGGGTTTCCTCTGGGCATAGAGCCCGATTTCCTCACACAATAAAACTGGCAACGCCGCCATATAAGTGAAATAATCTTGAGCGGGGCGTGAAACACCAAACAATTGATCAAACCAATATTGACCTTAGGGGGGCCAAATGATACGTGGATGAACCCATCCTGTTGAATTAAAAGTAACCCCCCCCCCCCCAATGAATCGTATCATACTAAGTTAATATTCTAATACTTTTTATCAATATGTTGTTTGTATGTTTGTTTCAGTGGTTAAATCTGTGTTTGGATTTATCTTCCCTGATTGTCGATGTATGGAAGGGACAGACATTTCGTTCAATAGAGAACATGACTATATCTGCAAATTGTAAATTAAGACGAGTGTTTACAATGAAAATCTCACCCCCAGACACTACAGAAGATGATGGTTAGCAGTCAATATCTGCATTGAATTTTTCTGATAAGAAGTTTTGAAAACTACCTATCAAAACATCTGATATTTGCCATAGGTCGAGGGTTTACTCTGGAAAAAGAGAACGGTTTCCTCCCCAACTAATCCTGGCCAACACATATAAGTGAGATAATCTTGAGTGCAGCGTTAAACATCAATCAATCAATGGATTTGATTGATTGATTGATTGATGTTTTACGCCGCACTCAAGATTATTTCACTTATATGGTTTAGTGGGGGGGGGGGGGGGGGGGACCAGGCGCATTGCCCGACCTTCAGTGAGTACCTGGCAACTCTTCCACATACGATCAATCAATGGAAAACACATTGCTTGAATCAGTATGTTGAATGTATAAATTGTTTTACTGGCCGAAGATGGTTTTTCAATATATATTTATCTAATGCCGTGGAATTATGTTGCTGATTATGATTTTAGGAAATTTTATTTATAGCTTATAGGACATTTGCAATCAATCAAATTGTTGGTGGCCAGCCTCCTGTCTCTTCTTCAATTGATCTCCAATTTGGATATTTTCATTAGTGGTGTCCTTTGTAGTTGATCAAGTTTTGCATTCCATGTTGGTTGAGTGTGAAAACAAGGTTTTACTATGCTAGGTCACCTGATAAAATATTTATTGTATGGCAATTGACCAATCAGGATAACAGAGAAACTTCTTTGAGGGCTAATTATATATTTTCCTTTGATTGTTTTTTGAAAGCTTTAAGATATGATTGAAAATTTGGATTTAACAGATATATTTCATTTCAATTAAAATTCAGAGATATTAAAAGTTTCTTATAGTAAGTACATGTATTTAATTTTTGCAGCCCTTTATGGAATGAATGAAAGTAACACAGGGGAGCTTGACCAGATACCCAGACAGTGTCAGCTTGCGGCTGATATACCTCATCTAACTCAGGTAGCTCACATACAAGTGATAACTGTTTGGACCACCATTGTCATATTGTCAACACATTGACACATTGTTTCTAGTTTGTCCACCACCACCCTGTCAACAGATCCTTGGTCATTTTACATTCAGCTTCTCCAGTTGGTCTTACAGCATACACTTATTTTATCTTTATCAAAGTATGGCCACTGCCAACCATTTTGGTCTTTAATTTAGTGATCACAAATTCATTTCTTTTAAATAACCTTAAAGTTCAAAGAAAAACTCAATATACTGGCATTGAATCGGTTCTGTATATTGAAATGCTGGGAACCAATCGGTATCAATGCTAGCTTTGTTATACAGCGTACCATATACTGGCTTTCATGATGGGTAACAGATTTTCGTTTCCATAGTTTTGCTATTCATAAGAAAGGGAACCGAAGGAGTTACTTTTAATAGCTGAGGCTTTCAGAAAATAGGTTATTTTTTAAATATGATTATACATAGGTATAGGTATTTGTGTAATGCTACTTGGCCTTTGTTCACATTTCACATTCTGCATAGCCATTTTCATTTTAACTATCTTCATTTTGAGAGTAGGTTTGAATGTTGACAGGTATAAACTCACTTGAAAGTAAATCTGCTCATTGTGTCACTTTGTCATGTTGATATTTCTAGAGTTATTGCTCTTTTTTCATTTTTTGTCAAATTTCTTGAGCATGTGCCTTGGATTGGCGATTAGGTAGCGTCCATTTGAGTACTTTTCTTTTTTACACAGTTGTTTACAATTGGAAAGTTAAGAATGTTGGAAGGTTTGAAGACAGGTAATGAGAGTCTCCTACGACCTGTCTCTATGCTGGATCTAGGTAAGGGACACTTTCATTCATCCATTGTCTTAACATTTGAAAATCAAAGGGAGCTTAAGAGATTCATTTTCCTGATCAGCTATTAAAATCCTACTGTTACTTAATGTCTTGTTTTCTTTTATTTAAGTTTCCTGTTAAGTTTTCTAGTATTTTACCATGGACGGAGTAAGCCCCATGGGGTTTTACTGCACCCAGATTGTAAAAAAAAAACCTACTTGTAACCTACTCTCATTTGTCTTTAATTTAGTTTCTTACTTGCCATTGTACTTCTTTCTTTCTGGTAAAATGAAATGAATGCAAAGTCCAGGTTTTAGATATTGAGTTTGTGATTTGGGTGATTTAATCACTCGCTATTTGATAGCATACTTTGCAAAGACAGATACATTTGTAATCCAACCAAGCTTTATTTTGTTTTGAATTCAAGGAGTTTGATTGCTATGAAAAGTAGGAAAGAAAAACTATTATATTTATTTGTATTACTAAAAATATTAATTGAAATTTTTCCAAAATAAGCCACCATTGTTACTTTATTGTAGATTTGAATGCAAGTGGACGGCGAACAACATTAACAGATAGTAATTCTTACAGAATAGCCTTTGGGTCTAAAGTAGCTGTCTCAACTCACAGAAAATCCACAAAAGATGTAAGAATCTGACCATTTTTTTCCACATTCAAAATTCGCTGTTTAAACTTTTTTTTATATTTTTGTTTTTGTCTATTATAGCCAGTAAGAGTGAAACTGTTTAATGAGATATTTTTTTCTGTCTCATTGCCTGTTTTTAACCAAATTAAGGATTTAATTTCTGTTTATTTAGAGTATATCTTCCAGTCGTACTTCCAGGCAAACTTCAGTTCGGACAGATGGTAAGAACATATTACAATTTCATGTGTAACCAAGTTTTATTATCTCCTGACTGATTTTCATGGCTCTTTGGCTTTTGAAAGGCATCTGTTGCTCGGCCACTAGAGATTTCTGGGACAGGTGTTTGTATAGAAAACTGTCGACAGGCCATAAGGTTAAAATATTTCTTTGGACTGTTATCTTGAATGTAGTGTAATATATAAATAAGTTAATAAATCTACGTTTGTTTTCTGATTTATTTCATTAATTATTTTTACTTATATATCTGCAGATTCCTTGCCTGTTTCCAGTATTTCTGCTTCATCTGGTTTACGAGAAAGCTCAGAAAAAGCAACAACAAGCCTGTCAGCCAATCAAATGAAAAGGACTTCTGCCCCTGACCAATCAAAATCCGACACAGCAGTTCTTACCTCACAAGCTCATTCCATCTCCAGTGAGTATGACTTAACATATTAAATTCGCATCAGACTGTCATATACCTTTTAAGTGTATATTTCCTTACAAGCCCTATGTTAACCCCTGTTGCAATTGGTTTAAATTCTCTAAAACAGAATGTTTATACTGTACAGTGCTTTCCAAAAAGGCCCAAACTTTGAGCTTTCATGATATATTCCACTTTGTTGTGCTCGGGGGTAGCAAAGACATAAAATCTTAAATGTCCATCCCTGTTATTTAAATATTATTGATTGTCTTTTCTCATCTTTGGTTTGCTATGGACTTTTAGTTTGATTTAAAAGTGAGCCATTTGACTCTTACTTTGCTTTAAATGATTACATTGCTCTGAGAAAATGATATGATATCTTGCAAAGCTTTTTGAAGCTCTTATATTTTAGAAACTGATTTCATACGTTTTATTTTGCTCTAATATTTAATGAAGTACTGGGCTATTTGATATAGAATTACTTACATATGAGAGATATTTTCTAATTTCAAACCTTTGTAGAAGATTCTGGGAAAAGTGATGTAGTATTTGCTCAGCCACATCCTCCACGGGAACCGTCAAAAGATCGCCAGCGAAGGAGAATCCGTGTCAAAGGTCACACTTCAGAAACAGTTACCAATGGAGTCAGTAAAGGTCAGCATATTGGTGTTACAAGTTTTTTACAAGCATATTAAATTATATTATTTCAAATTCCACTACTTAAGTATTTAAAGGACAACCTTTCCATTGACAAGTACAGATTTTTTTCACAAAGCAGTCCCTTCAAAGAACATCAATCTTCCATTCCATTATTTTGGGAGTGACACCATTTTCGATCGTAGGAACTGTAATGTTCTATATACAGGATATCTCCCATTGTCATGACTATCAAAACTTTGGCAGCTCCTTAACATAAATGAAAGCCCTCCCTGTCCAATAAAACATATATTGGGAAAGTGAATTATTCATAAATATTTGTCAATAAGTCGTTAAATGGTACTTCTTGTTTTCAGATTTTAATAATACTGTAAATAATGAAGATGAAGCCAGTAGTAGTAATAACAGTAAACTCTCTTCCGATGGGGATTTGGAAGAACCAGTTAATGGAGAGTGTCAAATGGAGGATAAAGGTCTCCAGACTCCCAGATATCGAGAAAGGACAACTGCACAGACTAAAGATTCAGGTGTTGGTCCATTTGTGCCTGAAATTCAATCACCTAGAAAAAGTAAGGAAATTTGTTACTGACTGACTGTTTTGACAGAGATTTAACATGGTCAATGCTCATGAGGGAAATCAAACCCTTTCAAGGTCATTTGGTGATCTAATTAGGTCTGAGGTGTATCTCCTAGAAAAGGCCATGCTGTGAATATTGTATGTACATGAATATGATTGGCTGACAAGGTGGAAAAACAATTTGTACACATTTAAAATGACCTTACAATTTGGTAGTCAACCATTCCTGCTTGCTTTCTACTTTTCTTGTCTCGTTTCTAAGCTAAGCAAAATCCCCCCACCCATGTTCATTTGATATCAAAGTTTGGAAACTTGTTGATAACATTGTGCTGAAGCTCACAACATATTTAAGTTTCAGAAACTTTGTCTCAAATAATCGTGTAAAAACCCTCCATGACGTCTGTTACCAGGGGCCCAGATAATGTTATTAAATCCAAATGACCTTGAGTCGGGAAGAACTATGTAAAGCCGATTGGATTATTTCGATTTTTTCTGTTCTGTATTATAACGCAGATATACAGGATGATAACGATGTTCTAGAGGATTCCATGTCATCAGTTATCCGAGTGCTACGAGAGCAGGTGATGACCTCGGAGGAGAGTGATACAGATAACAGTGCTATCGGGGAATATGTGGAGAGTGACGAGTAAGTAGCGAGGCACCATTTTAATCATGAATTGGTGATTATCTCCTTTTATATTGTGACTTTGCTATGAAGGAAAACATGTTCATCTCACCAGGCAACAATCTCACGATGATGACATTTGGAAAATCCTGGGTCATTTTAGTTATCCATTCGTGTCACTGTGAAAATAATTAACTCTGTTTTACCCTCATGTAATACTATTAAGTTGAAAGTGATAACAAACGGTTTATGCTATAAAGTGAATCAGGTTAATATGTGTAAAACCTTAAACAAAGACAAAATGAATTTTCCTCAGCTGATAGCTCTCATCTGAGGCAGGCTTTAAACAAAGACACAAACTTACAAGTGAAGAAAACTCCTACTTCAGAAATTTCTTGTTTTTTTTGTTTAGTGCCGTGGACAATGATGTTTATATGTTTGCCTCCCCTCCAAAATCTGCTCCTCGTAGAAACATTTCCCCAAATCAAGAGGAGAATTTGTCATCTCAGGTAAATAAGATATCTGTTGTAATACAACTGTTTAAGCAGATTTAAGCAAGTTCTAATCCAATGTTATTAATCGTTTGTAACTTCACATTATACATGAACAACAAGGCTATATTTTCTGTTAGAGGGAAAGAATTGAAAAGTGTGTGGAAAATAAAAGAACAAGATTTACTAGAAACATGGATCAGTAATCTTTACTGAACTTCTTCATTTACTAATTCAGTATTTTCCCTGATAATGCTTGCGGGTAGCTTTTGAAACACTGACTCCATCACGTATGAAATTTGAATGTATGTAGTGCATTCTAATGGACTCTGTGTGTATAAGAGTATCTAACAAGCGAACAATTTCCAGCAGGGTCAGTTGGTAGAGCACTGGGACGGTAGCCTTAAGTGGAGACATCGTTTATCGTCCTACCCCAAAAAAAATTTCTTGGTCATCAGTGTCGGTTATTTACTAATTCAGGAACTTCCTTATGTTTGTATTATTGAGCTAATTGCCCTGGCCCTAGGCCCTTTTTTTAGTATTGTCTTTTTAATTAATTTAACAATTTACCGTAACCCGTTTAAGATTGATTGATTGGGGCTTAACGTCGCACTCAACAGCTAAGGTTATATGGCGACAAAAGTACCAACCGACCAAAAGATCTTACCCACCCCCATCCCACCAAAATTTTAACATTAAAACCTCCACCATATTAACGTCAGGAAGCCTAATGTATTTAGCATACTTAATTTTCCTCAATGCTAGGTAGGCGAAATTGACTATGGCAAAAACCACACCGCCCCCAGCCCAAGGGTACTGTTAAGAGAAATCATTTGGTTTGTTTCTGTGAACAATGTTTGTTTCTTCATTTGAAACTGACATTTGTAAATGGGGTTTTTTGATGATCTCCCAAGGTGCTTGGTACCTGACGGGGTTTGCTCCTTTACTAAACCTGGCAATGCAGCTATTTCTTTGAAATAATCCAATCAATCAATTGTAACATTAACATTCCAGACCTATGGTTTTTAGTGACCTGTAATGTTATAATTTTTGTCTTTTTCCTATCCACTTCTGCCCTTGTAATGTCTCTCTTATATGATGGTTCATTTGACAGTCCCGTAGATCCAACGGAAAGTCATCGTATCTTAGGAAGCTCAATAATTCTTCTTCACGAGGGCCGTGTCTGGAAATGGATTTTGTGGACACAGATAGTAGTGATGAGGAAGGAGACGAATTGATTAAACAGAAACTGGTTACAAGGCCACTGAGTGGGAAGTCCAGTGCTGGCAGGCATCGCAACACTCCAGACTCTACAAACTCAAAATCTAATTCCGAGACTAAACCCAAACCGGATTATGTTCCAGCTAACTATGGCAATGAAAGCCTTTCTCTCAGTCCCCGCCATCATATCAGTACAAACAGTATGTCTCGGATGAATCGGAACTCCTTACGGGAGATTCCTAAAACAGATGCCCGATTGTCACAGGTCTCAGAGGTAAGGTTAACAAACTGCTACTATATCTTTGTTAAATTCAGTCACTCACAAAAACATTGTTATCTTCAAATTTTGAACAAATCTTCATTTAAATACAGTTACAGAAGCTTGTTGATGCTGGCTGCATATTTTGTTTTTAATGAATCTTGAAAAGTAGCTTATCCAGTAGCTTTTAATGAATATGCCAACTGAAAATCACATTGTTTTGTGACAGAGAGCAAGTAGAAGACGTCCTCTAAGAATTAACTCTGGTTTTTCCCACAGTATTACTTTAAAACTTGTAGAATCTATGATCAAATCTCAAATGTTTTGGATGAAAAAACTATTGCAATTTGTACTATGTTCTTGTTTTGTTGATAGAGCATAAAGATGTATGATCACACTAAATATCAGCTGATGGATGATTTAACGGAGTCCTTTGAAGCCAGAATGTTAGCCAGTCTGAAGAGACAGCAGGATGAGGAAGGGGGTGTGGCTTTGTCATTGATGGACAGAAGTCCCAGAAATGCTGGACTACCAATAAACCAAAACAACTCTCATAATCTCCTACATGTTGAGGAATCTCCTACATTCACCAGTGATGATGATACCAGTTTTAGCACCTGGAAAGCTCCTGTAAGTGGAGTCTGTATAACCTCATAAACCAACATGTACAGTCAAACCTGGACAAGCGACCACCTGTAAACAGCGACCAACTGTCTTAAGCGACCACCCCACGACGCCCCCGAACGAAATCCCGTACTTAAGACACTGTATAGAGCGACCCCCTGTCTAACGCGACCGCGACCAGCTGTGAAGCTGATAAAGTATACACAAAACCTGTATTAAACAACCAAAACTTGGTTCTATAATCGCTAAAACGCTCCACGTGGTCTTGAAAAAACAAAAACCGCGGCTTTACCGCGCATGCTTAATCCCGCTGTAGCAGGTAATCCAGAGTGCGTAATGACTAAAGCCTACAATTAAAGCCGGACACTAGCCGTTTGTATTATACCTGTGAATTGCATTATACTAAACAGCATTGACAAAAAAAACATCTCGAATAAAATTATCAATAGGTATATCGCGTTTGGGTTCCTTTTTAATCCTATACAAATCGTAGAGATGTACAAAAATCAGTGAAATAAGTCAAAATGCAATCGCCTAAGACTGGCAAAGCCCTCATTTTTCATAAGAAAAGATGACAGGTTATCGACATGTCGGTTGTATAAAACCTGGATTAAGAGACCACCTGTCTTAAGAGACCTCTTTTCATGTATCCCTTAGTTGGTCGCTTAAACCAGGTTTGACTGTATATATAAATGTATGGCAGAATTTGAAAGGTTTATGTAAAAAAAAAAAGTTCAACATGAAACACCAGCATACTACTGAGAACTGCACGTCAAATAACCTCTATAGGAAAGCCTAAGTATAGATTCAGCAACCTTGTTACAAAACTTTCTTCACAAAAAATATTTTAGGCACAAAAAAACACTGATTTGTAAGTAATTTGTTTTCTACCTTAACTGAATGATACATGATTACTATTTGTCTTTTGCAGGCTGCTGGACAGTTAGTTCATAATTATCAAGAGGAGATGAGACATCCAAACTCTCGTTTAAGTAGTGACACTCTAACATCATCCAATCCACGGTACAAAAACTTCTGGGCGAATATCAGTAAACATGTTACCGGGTACACTTTATGCAGAAAACAAGCTCTCACTTTTTTGGAATGCCAAGTACTAGCATGCAGCCAAGGGTTTTCTCCCCCTTACTAAATCTGGCAATGCTGTTAGCCTCACACTGAGTTCTTACTTTGATTGGTTCCAACAAGTCATGTGGAGACCCTGTATATTTAGATATTACGTTCCTGTTCTGATCATTACAGGCCTGTTACATCAATGATCATGTCTAGGCATCGGTCAGTCACGTCATACCCATTAGAAAATATCATTATGACTTTCCTTTCTACAATTATTAAAGTCAAACGTGAAATAAAAAGGCCTGAATTTTTAAGAATTTAGGGGTCTTCAGTGGTAGAAATCTGTTACAGGGTTTGTTTGAGGGGAGACGTGGAAATATATTGGATCAGTAAACAGTTTATCAAGTTTGACTAATGCCGTCACCCAATACTCTGTTTACTCATGCCCTATCCCCACTCCAACGAACTCTGTAACTAAAACTAAGTGACATGATCTGGAGTGCTCCCAGTTACAGGGGCTCCTTATACAGAGTGTGCACAAAACAATCAGACTCCTTGAACCAAAGTGGGAGCATTTCGTATTGGGTTTTGGAACAATGGGGGTGTATATACATTGTATAACCCAATTAGTTTTGGATCCAATCAACCGGGCAATGCCGCCACATAAATCAAATAATAAGTAGAGTGGCATAAACTTAAAAGACCTACCAATGAATCATTGACTAAGCAGAAGTTGATATAACTGGTTGTTTTACAGAGATTGGAGTGCTGTGTTTAGTCCCCCTATTCTAGCGGCAGGGGAGTCTGGTACAACTCACTCCAGTAACTCAGATTCAGACCCCAGCAGTAAAATCTCTCCCAGGAAGGAAAACATCAGTGAGTTTGTCATGAATCCTAGAACATGTTGCAAAATGTTTTATCAAATGTTACTGAACCTAGTTTTTGGTCCAGCTAAATATCTTTGTACTTAGAGCTCCTTATGTCAGAAAATATGTGAAAGCTTTATTCTCACTTGGGCCTTGGTGGCTCAGTCGGCAGACACAGGCCTTTCATTGATGGGTCACAAGTTCGAATCTTAATTATACAGGTCATACACTAAACCTGGCAAACTGCCATATAAGTGAAATAGTCTTGAGTGCGTTGTAAAATATCAATCATACAAACAAAGTATTCTCTTATAAAGTGTATTCAATATGAAGTAAGCATTCCAGGATACACTGCTTGTGTCAAAGTAAAGACAGTAGAGTTATCACAATCTAAAGATCGATTTAAATTTTTTTTTTTTTTCAACATAATAATCTATTGATTTTCATTCTTTTTTTCTATATAGGGTTGTCACCAACTGGGCAAAGTGATGTGAATCAAAATGGCCCTTCCAATGTCACCATGCCAACAAACTCCAGAGGGGTCAGGGGTCAAGAAGAAGAGTTAGATTTATTGTATGATCCATGTCTTAATTGTTACTTTGATCCGAACACTTGTAAATATTATGAGCTGATCTGAAAAAGGTATTTTGTAATAATCTCACTACAAGGAGATTCAGTTATCTGACCTTGGCACATCTTCTTGTCAGCTTTCATGTTTCAAGCATTTGCCCACCAGTACAACTTTATAAGATTTGATTTGTTTTAGTGAGCATCCCCACACATTAATGGGTGGATAGATGTTTTATGGCTGTTTGTTTTGGGGAGCCTCCTCACACATTAATGGGTGGATAGAGGGTTTTTGGCTGTTTGTTTTGGGGAGCCTCCTCACACATTAATGGGTGGATAGAGGGTTTTTGGCTGTTTGTTTTGGGGAGCATCCCCACACATTAATGGGTGGATAGAGGGTTTTTGGCTGTTTGTTTTGGGGAGCATCCTCACACATTAATGGGTGGATAGAGGGTTTTTGGCTGTTTGTTTTGGGGAGCATCCTCACACATTAATGGGTGGATAGAGGGTTTTTGGCTGTTTGTTTTGGGGAGCATCCCCACACATTAATGGGTGGATAGAGGGTTTATGGCACTCTTTGTCATGAATAAGAAACCCATAAATTAGGCGGGAAATCAGAGCCAAACAAAGGGCGTCTCCACAATGCTGATACAGCCAGACATAATGTTTCACCACCTTTGGTTTCCGTGGAAACATTACGATGCTCACAGGTGATTTAACAGCAGAAAGTAAAAAAAATAATAGATTATATAAACTTCAGGAAAAGCGTCTTAATTTTAGAAATGTAATGAAATCCATGACACAAAATGGATTGATTGATTGATGTTTTACGCAGCACTTAGTGAATGTTTCTTTCTCTTCTTATGAATCTTGAAGATTGTGATTTGGGGACCAATTGAAGAACCTGAATTTCTCTCTCAATTATGGGATCGTCTCCATATAGCTCAACAAAAGTTGGTGTACTGTGGTGTAAAACACCAATCAATGAAGCTCTTAATTAATAGATATGAGATCTATGTGTAACTCCTTTAAAGAGCTAATGTACATGTATGTTAAAGTTTGTGCTTTATACTATAAAGTATTTGTATTAACTTATTATGTCTATTTATGAATGAAGTAAAACCTCAAATACTTGATAGAAAATACAGAATATTTGTGTTTTTACTCATTAAAAGGGCGCCTTTGGTTTGTCGATAATTACAGGCTAAAAATATTCTCACATTTTACTGTCCTATACATAATGGGAATGTGTTGAGATGATCACCAGTACTCTCTTTCCCCTGAAAGACTTAACAGACTGTTTTAAATTGCTTTCTGGCAGATTTGTTAACTTATAATTTCAGCCAGGCCTAGAACTAACAAAGGCTTTAAAGCGAGCTGTTGAACGCTAGCGGTTGGTCTTAGGTGGTTTTTGTCCTGATTATATTATGTAGAAATTAAGTAAAGACGACTAGCTATCCTTAAAATTCCCACTCATTACTGATTTTTTTGCTGAAAATCAACCAACAACATTTCATCCAAAGTCGATTCACTCTTTGTTCTATTTAGCAGGAGAATTATTAAAATCTACCTTTAAATGAATCAGTGAAGAACAAAGGAAACTATACCATTCAGTTGAATATTTTTCTTAGAATTATAAAGGCTTGATGGGCAAGAAAAAAGTGGTTTTCATAAGAAAAGGCAGTTACAGTAAATTGTGTGTGTTAGGTGTACGGGGCACAGGGATTGATCAACAAGTGGTTAGTCAAACAGCTTTTCTAAACGTGGTTTGTTGTTTAGCGCCAGTTTAGTTGAACAAGCACCAGGCATTTTAACCTTATTTTAACCTCATTGTTCCTTTAATAGGTCATGCTGTAAGGGTAATGAATCTCTGCCATTTTTTCAAGAAAGTGTTATCCCAAAAATAACGAGAATATTGAATGCTGTAAACTTTACGCTAGTCGTTGAACCAGCCAAAGAAGGTATAACTTAGGTCATTGTTCCTTGGATCATGCTGCAATCATATGCCAACTTTACGGCAGCTAAGTGGAACAATCCCCAGACAAGACGTTTAACTTGGGGAATGCTGTAAGCTTATGGCTAACTTTACGCCAGCCATTTATACCAGTCGTTGAACCAGTCAAAGGAGGTTTAACTTGGGTCATTGTTCCTTGGCTCATTTGGCTGGATCTAAGTCAATGGACTTCATCAATCGTAACTTCTTTTTCCGTCCTGGTTTACCGTTCTTATAATAGCGGAGAAGTCGCACTGTTGGTAGTGTCAGTAATCCCTCTTTGGAAAGATCCCTATAAGCTTTAGCCCCTCTCTCCAACAGGTGTGCACACAGTTCGATCAGTCTGTGGAAAGAAAATAATAGGTTTTTTTTCTTTGTTTTTATGGTGCTATAAATGATAAACGTATTTCTTTTTGGTTCTATATGATAAAAATGTAATATATGTATCATAAATATATATAATTTTTTAGACAAAAAGATATTCCCTGTACCCATGTGTTTAAGTGTTCATAACTTTCTTTTCCAATGATGGTATTGGGTTAAATCTACTGATATTCTTGCCGTAGGTGAGGATGCAAAAGCATTGTCAATATATTGAGTGTTCCAGGGGGTCCTACTGCCTGTTATCAGACTAATGAAATATCATGGGTTTTAGTTTTTTACAACAGCTTATGATTGGGTTGGTTGATTGATTGTTTGGTGTTTTACGCCGCGCTCAAGATTATTTCACTTATATTACGGCGTTGCCAGTTTTATTGTGGGAGGAAACCTGGCTCTATGCCAGGAGGAAACCCACGACCTTCCGGTGGTAACTGGCAACCAACCCACATAGGTCGTTCGAGTGACAACCCAGTCAGAAAATTTTCCAATTTTTTTGGACTGAGTGGGATTCGAACCCTCGACCCATTGGTGGAAGGCTGTACAGATTGGGCGTCCAACGCTCTACCTACTGAGCCACTGAGGCCCCGTATGATTGGGTATAAAGATCTAAATGATGTACTCATTTCGAACACAATTCTCCATGGTGAATTAAGACAAGAAGATATTCCCTGTGCCTGTGTGTTATAGTGTTCATAAATAATATATGGTGAAGATTAATTTTAAAGGTGTGGCTCATGACCTCTCAAGTTTACTTCAAGTTTCAAGTATGCGTCCAAACTTTTGGCGGAGAGGTTAAGGATTACATACTTACTTGGGATGCCATCGGTGATTACGATTATCTGTTCTGTACATATTGTCAATTTGAGAATGTAGTAATATTTGCAAGTTACTGGTTTTGTCTTCAAGACCTGGAAAAAGCCTATCCAGTAGGTAGGAAATCTCGTCTGATGCTAATTTTAGAGTTGGAGGGGTTTGAATACTTTCTACTGTTACAATAGGATCTGTCGGAACACATGTAGTCTTCACTAAATAGTGTTTTAAGTCTCTGTGTTGGCGTCGGCATGGTAAACATGCTGAGGGAGTTGATAAAGGGGAAATAACTCTTGCACATTTTACAGAGCGATAAACCACTGCCTCGGGTGGTGTCCATGTTTCTTTTATCACCACATTGTTACATCTGGATAAGTTTGTAGGGAAACCTTTACAAAAAATTAAATTTTTGACCGCAGAGAGGTGGCCTAAAATCATTGTATGTGTAAGACGTATTTTTGTTCCAATATGAACAGATTTCAAATCAATTTCCTTGCCCAGAGTTGTTATTTGAACTCTGCCATTTTCATTGACAATGAGCTGAGTAAGCACTGGTATATTGTTGACCCTCTCTTTATGGTGATAGCCAACTACAAGATTTGTCGTAGAAGAACTTGGGAGAACGAAGAACTGACTGGCTGAAATTCCACTGAAGCCAACAATATTGTTAATCCGCAATGGGAGATCATTCACAGTATTTACTTGCTTCCAATAGAATCCTCTGTAGTGTCGACCATTCTGTTTCTCTGTTTTCATGTTGCTCCCATGGAGAAAAACTTTATGAATTATTTTCCACAGCTTCATTTTAGAAACCGGCTTTTCATTCTCGACATGTTCGCCAATGTCTTGCAGGTATCTTCTGTAGACAACACTATTTTTCAGTATACCATTTGGATTCTCCTCAAATGTACAGAAAAGCCTGTGCAAATAAATCCACAAATTGAAAATCCAAAAATGTTTTGAAGGATAAGAAAACTTAAACTGCACCCTCCAAACTAATCTTTTTAATTTTATATATAATATAGCTCTATGCCAGCGGTAAATCGTAATGCTTGCAATGATAACCTGCCTGCCATGAGCAGGCCGTGAATTTTCATTAATTTGTGACCAACAGAATTTCTGGATATTCTCATGAATATGGCTACCAATTTTCGCTGGATGTTGGTTTTTGGAGTTCATTGGATTGATTGATTGATGGTATGATGAAGAGTTGCCAGGTAGTCACTAAAGGTCGGGGGTTTCCTGGCCCAATAAACCTGGCAACGCCTCCATACATGCAAGTGAAACAATCTTGAGTGTGGCATAAAACATCAATCAATCTTGTAAGTTGTAGCTCCGGTACTCCCTATCAGACCTATGACTATGTAGGTCTATAACCACCCATCATCGTTATATTTATACTTATAAGTTATATTTTAGAGTATACTAAGTTTGGCCACAGAGTTTGGTTATCTCCAGCTAGTATCGATCTAGTTGGAGATCTCCAAACTTTGTGGCCAAAGTATTAGTTGAAGTTCTTCAAACTGTTTGTCGCCCATCATCAATATCTTGGCAACAGAGTTTGAAGAACTTCAACTATGATGGGTTATCATATAGGCCTACATGTAGCCTACTTTGGCCACAGAGTTTGGAGATCTCTAACTAGTAATAGTACTAGTACTAGCAGTAGTAGTACTACTACTGTACTAGTAGTAGTATCAATCTTGTAGCTCTACGGGTATCCGATCAGTTATCGTACAGAACCAATTATCGTACACCCAACACTTATGCGTCTTTAACCCAAGCGATCGGGTTTTCCCGTCGATGACAGCCAGCTTACTCATCGAGGCATCTTCTTGCAAAATTTCAACCTCCAAATATAAATAGAACTTTTTATGAAGTTACATTTGTCAGGCGATGTAAGAATAGTCGCCTTTGGCCGTGTCGGGGAATTTTCGAACACGAAAGATGACGTCACAACAGCTTTAACGTTGGGTGTACGATAACTGGTCCCCGTCACTCAACAAAAACACGCAGACGAGCGGGTGAATGTCCGGTCTCTAAAAAATTATTTCAGAGTCTTGGGAGAAATTAAACTATTATAACAAAAGTCGGCTGAGCCCAGCTTCACTTCTGTGAAATTTCTTGTCAATGCAAACACTGATGTAAATTTTAGCCTTGAAAAACCGGCAAAAGTGTACGATAACTGATCGGATACCCGTAGCCTCTAGGTTATAAAATTATATTTGGAATAAACTTCCACTCAGCTATTTTAGATAGCGACAATAGATTCATTTTGCGAATCCATCCAAACCATACTTTCCTATACCACCGTATTTTCTCTTACCAATCTACTATTCCTCGTTCGCCCTCCATCAAGATCTGCGATTCGCCAAAACTGGCAAAACCAAGTTCAACTTCAACTCTAGTTGGAGATCTCCAAACTCTGTGGTCAAAGTTTATGATGATGGGTGACCAACAGAGTTGGAGGACCTGCCATATTGAAACATGTCGATTTACCGAAACAAAACTATTTCGCTAAATTTCTGCTAATTTTAAACAATGCAACCGGCTCAAACTTTACACACATTCAATTCGATCTTTTAGTTCGCCTTTTCACCGAAAAAAAAGCGTTCAAACACTCACATTTGTGTTGTATCATCGTCGTTTTACCAAGGACAGCCTGAATCTCCCGCTCGCCTCCTTACTTCTAGTTAACTTGGGCAATGTACGACCTATGAGAGCCGCGCTTTCGTATGTTGTTGTACGCATTGGAAATAACACCAAAGAGAGTAGATTGACAAGAGTGGTCACTTCCTCCAATTAGCATTGCCGGCATGTTTTTCGGCCCCCTAGCGGAAGGGTGTTCCTACTGTACACGATTCGACTGTAAAGCGCCCCCTATGGAAAGGAGGTTCCTAATAATCGAATCGCGTCCGTGTCAGCGGGTACTTTAGTTACCATTGTAAATATTTCCAAGTTATGATTGTTACACTTTTTGTTGTTTGTACTCTGCTTTGTTCAAGTGCCAAGTACAATAAAATTGAATTAAATTGAAATTTTTCAAATTCAACATGGCGCGGACGAAGTGACCACTCTTGTCAATCTACTCTCTTTGATAACACTTCCCTCGAACTCGTATGTTTCAAGGAGTATGGTATGTTTATCAAGAAAATACGAAAGCGCGGCTCTCATAGGTCGTACATTGCCCAAGTTAACTTGAAGTAAACGAGGAGGCGAGCGGGAGATTCAGGCTGTCCTTGGTAAAACGACGATGATACAACACAAATGTGAGTGTTTGAACGCTTTTTTTCGGTGAAAAGGCGAACTAAAAGATCGAATTGAATGTGTGTAAAGTTTTAGCCGGCTGCATTGTTTAAAATTAGGAGAAATTTAGCGAAATAGTTTTGTTTCGGTAAATCGACATGTTTCAATATGGCAGGTCCTCCAACTCTGTTGGTCACCCATCATCATAAACTTTGACCACAGAGTTCGGAGATCTCCAACTACTTCAACTCAAGTTCCACTTCCACTGGTTCCAGCAAAAGGCGCTTTCTCCACCATCTGACAGTGTCCACTGTGGGCTGAGCTTCACCAACCTCTTTTGGCTAATAATACGCTCGTTTGAAACAGTGACAAAGATTCTATTCGAAGACCTCAGAAATGTGCTTTTGCCAAGTTTTGAATATAATAAGCATGATAAAAGAAACTACACGACCGGATATGAGTGAAAAATGTTCAATGACAGATGAGCCTCAGCTGACGTACTCCCGAACCCTGCTTAACATGGCGGCACATGTGAATCGCTGAAGGTCTTCTTTCCTGGTTATTTATTGGTACAACCGTATTTCTTGATTACATACGAACATTTAATATTTGTATTTGTCAAGCTTCAATTCCAATCTATTAATCGTTGTTTCTTTTCCATAACCAATGATAACCGAAAAGTGATTATACCTTTAGCAACTTATCCAAATCAAATGTCCACAGGTCAACATAGCGTGACACGTGCCAAATTAGGATCGCTTTCAACGCATTAAAGGGGCATAAAGTGCCGAAATTAGATTTTTTTTCATAAATTCGATTGTCACAAGAATTTGAAGCTTTTGATTACCTTGAAAAATTACAGCAGTTTTGGAAGGGTTGTGCCCTTTTAGGGGAAGTAGAAAGCTGCTTAGAGAGACAAAATCATTGCCATTGGATAATTTAGTTCTCGATTTCGGCATGACGTCACTATCCTGACAACAAGGGCTCCGAGGTGAAAACAATTCCATAACGACATCATTTTGACTGGCTGACCCTAAGTACCCTAGCCGGCTGGTCAGGTACCTGGATCATCGATGTCCGAAACCGAGACAAAGCAAGACGCCAAGAGTAAACAAACCAGCCTACTGCACAGGCAATAGGACCGTGGTGGGTCCAAAAGGAGGAACGACTGTCTCTCTCTGTCAACGCCACTAAACTTCTAAAGTCTACCCCCAATGATTTAAGCTTAACAAGAAGTGAGTTTCTAATTGGAGTATACAGAGAGCAGTCTAATAAAAAGTGCTGCTTATCCTCAACAGACTTGGGACAAAACGGACAGAATCGACAGTCGGGAGGAATATGACTTTTTTCTTTTTTATAACGACCTTTTTCTATTTCAAGGGAATGGGAGCTTAATCTTAGAGATGATAAGGCACACTTGTGTTTTTCTATTTTAATATGAGAGATATAGTCTGCCTGATTTAGGTCTTTTTTAATCAGACCATAAGTTCTTAACTTTTTTTCTACTGTTAACATCACAGTTTACCGACTCCAAGAACAAAGTTTCAAACTGCTGTTGCAATAAAGATTTAGCCTTTTGAATATCAAGCTTTGTATTAGATAATCCTAGAGCCAGCTTAATATGGCTAGACTTAGCATAAATTGAGCAATTTGGCTTACGTCTGACCTTCACAAGATAAAATTTTAAACTATTTGTTCTGTATTTTGAGTCAGGTGATGAAAAATAGAAAAGTGTCGCGATTTAGGACTAGGCCACACAAACAAGTGCCTAATTCAGGAAAGTAGCTGAAAACAGATATAGGGCCTAATAGCTGTAAATATATATAACCGATACTATAATACTAATAGCTAAAAAGAGCGACCGACCGCCGCTCAATTCAATCAGTTCTATATAGTGTATATAACTGGACGGCCGCATTTTTGCCAGTACTTAAACATGTTAGTGAAGATGTATAATGATGCTGGGTACCTTATAGACCCAGGACACCAATGTTGCTACCACGTTTAGATTGTTTGTTTGTTTGATGTTTTACGCCACATCACGTTTAGAGACACACATGATAGATTCACTGACCGTAACCATAGCAGAATTACACATGGATTTCGCCCAGTTAGTAAATAACTTCTGTTCTTGATTTAGAATTTGACTACTCCAAATCCCAGATGCGTAGGTGCCAATTGTATCAGTATTTAAGTTGTACATGAGATGAGTCTCAATATGGGCAGAATGAGGATGTGTAGGCCTATGACGCGCTGCATTTTCATGGAAAATTAAAGGCAATGACTGTTTTAACGTTAGACTTGTTTTGATGGAAAGAGTAGGGTTCATGTAGTCTAAAGCAATAGCCTTAATTATTTATCTCCTCGTAAACGATTAATTGAAATTTTAATGTGCCATTATAATAGAGAATGAGCTTCTGTCATTTTTATGCTCCTCGAAAACTTTCGCCAATTCTTTGTCCATCCGGGCGATATCTCTGGTAATATTGTGAGGGTTGGTTTGAAACTTGGCTGGTATATACTCGTTATCAAAAGGCTGTGTATTATGTTTTACGATGATAATTTCCAAGCTATTGCATCTATCTGACCAAAGAAAGGAAGGCAGTGCTCCATTTGACTTCGCCCTATTTTTCAGACTATGAATGTATTTGGATTGGCTTGGTATGAACAGTTTCTGGTATACTACAGATAAATATTTAAATTTCTTGTACTGTTAAAGTCTGATGGATTGCCCATGGCACTCCAAACCAACTCTTGCCTTGATTTATTCCCTATGCATCTTTTTCCCTTCATAAAAGGGATATTTGCAGAGTTGTTCCCCTTTTTCATCAGATTTGTTGACTATATTTGGGATGGGGATTTTGCGAGCATCCATCAGTTTTAGTGAAAGGACAAACAAAGAGATCTCATTCTGACAAGTCACTTGGACAAAATAACTGGATAAAGCAAAATCACTCAAAGCAGTAGTTTACTGTTTAGGACTGTGAAAGCCTGTAAAGAAGTCACTTAATAATATTGATAATAATAACAATAATATTTTCAATGAGATCTTCATGTATCTATTAAAAAAACATCTTTTCAATGAAGTGTGAGATCATACAAAATGCCAAGTCAACCACATATATGCATGTAACATGATTTTTTCATGGAACCAGGGAAATGTTGATCACCATGTGTTAAATTTAACGAATACTGACCCCTTTTGATATCAGTCTAGTTTTGGTTATGGTAAAATTATTGAATTTTTAGCTCAGTTTGATCAAGGTTTTTTTTTTTTCTGAACTCAAGATTGTGTCATTTACATGATTGTATATGACCAGGTTCAGTGGGTTGGGGGCACTGGGCTCTTTGTCCGGAGGAAACCCCTAACCTTCCGTCGGCAGCTCTCTCACATTGGGCAGTCAAATGATTGATTGATTGTTTGGTATTTTACGCGTGCTCAAGATTATTTCACTTATATGGCGGCGTTGCCAGTTTTATTGTGGGAAGAAACTGAGCTCTATGCCCGGAGGAAACCCACGACCTTTTCGTGGTAAGTGGCAACCATCCCATATAGGTTGTTCGAGTGAAAATCCACTCAGAAAATTTTCCAATTTTTTTTCGACTGAGTGGGATTCGAACTCGCGACCCATTGGTGGAAGGCAGCCAAATGAAAAATTTAATAAAAAAATTATTTTTCATTGAGTGGGAATCAATCCCCCAACCTATTGATAGGAGTCTTTATAGGCACTCAGAGATTATCACCTTGTCACTCTGATCCTGAACTTAATTTGGCTCGATCAGGGATATTTTATTCTTAATATGTCCATTTTTGTTCAAATGTATGAAGCAAATGTTTTATGGCTTCCTTATTTAAAGTTGTATGGAAAGTTATATGTTTATATTTTCGACTTCTGTTTTTACCACCTGTCTTTCTTTTATAGTTAAGAATGCCCATCAGAAAAATAACCAATCAGAATTAAATGTGCATCTGTCACTTATCGAAAGAATGAGATTGCTAGGTTCCAATGTGGAATTAATCTTCTTGTTCTATTAACATTCTTAATATGTGCTTCATTATTTAACTACAGCTTCCCTACAAAATAAGAGGATGTCTGAATCTTCCCCAAAGCGGCGTAAGATTGAAGTCCCAAGTGGAGACCAGGTTGACAGAACCCATGACAACAAACCGGAGGCCAAGAGTGGTGAAAAGAATTCCTTAGTAGAAGACTTTAGTAAAGATTTGAGGTTAACAGAACATGATGTTGGTATAACAGAATACATCAGTAAACACAAGGGCTTTCATGCTATATTAAAACAAAGGTGAGATATGGATTATAAGGGCTCTGGCTCCGAACATCTGTTGTATTTAAATCGGGGCAAATTACCCGGGGTGGGCGTGGCCTTGGTCGCTCAGTCGGCTAGAGTGATAGTCCCTTAGTCCGACACAGGCCTCCTATCGATGCGAGGTCGGTTCGAATTCCCATCCATACCAAATAAGAATTGTAAAATTTCTGAGTGGATTTTTCACTCGATCGCAGTATGTTTGAGAGTTGCCAGGTACTCGCCGAAGGGTCTCCACCGATCAATGAGCCGTGTTTCCTCCCCCACTAAACCTGGCAAAACAAAAACCAATAACTTGCATTTTTAGGGTTGGCAAATTGAAAGTAAAAATAATGCACTTGGTAATGCAATTTATTCAAAATGTTTACATCAGTTATAATTATCCCCCACTTAACAAACTATCTAGTCAGTCAAACATTACCAATCTTTCATCTGTCATTTTATGACATCTGTTTGAAGGTATTCAGACTTTATTGTTCATGAGATTTCTGAAGAAGGAGAGTTAATAAAGTTAACAGATTTCAACATACCACCTGAATCAATGCCCGTGAGTCCAATTTTCTATATCCGGTTGACTAAATATTAGGTTTTAAGTAAAACTTAAAAATGCAATTATAATTATGGCCTGTGATTAAATTGATTTTTACATAAATAATTAATTTTCCCCACACTCAAGATTATTTCCCTTTTCTGATGAAGTCCTTTTGTTTAGCTGGTGAGGAAACCAGGCTCTGCTTGAAAGAAACCTCCAACTCGAGACGAGTACCTGGCGACTCTCCCACATTGAGAAACCTCACTCTTAGTCGGATTCCAACCCAAGTTCCATCAACTGTAGGCTTGTGTTAGACAGAGAGAATATTGTTCTGTCGACTGGATCAAAGAGGCCCTGACTTCAACAGAACATTTTGTTTGTAAATTTAGAATACTTTCCTCCTCATAAGCCGACTAAAGAATATTATTGTTTAAATTTATTTATTATAAAGTATTATTTATTTATTATAAACCCAACTTAATGCTTTGTGCATATGTAAAACTTCCACAGACAACCTTGAACTCTGACCCTTCTTGTTTGACCCCTGAAGATCAAACCAAACTTCAAGAGCTTTTAGAGAGCAAGGATAAAACAAAGACAGTCACTATAAAGGTATATTGCCATTCTGTGAAATATTCACTATCAAACATGTGGCTGTTATTGGGTTGTTCCATGGTAACGGACTCCACAGTTAAAGAGATCAGATAAAGACAATCACCATTATAGTACATAATTTTGTATCACCTTCTGTGAAATATTCTCTAAAACTGTGGATTTCTGAGAAGTCGATCGCGGACCTGCACAAAAGCATTACAAAATGAAAATCGACAGGTTAGAATCTGCTAAATTGTTTATCCATTCTCGACTTCGGACGTTAATTCTGATCGGATTTGAAAACAGTGTCATTGTAATTGAGATAATCTGCCTCAAGTTGAAGTTACATGCCAACCAAATCTCAGTTTATCCATGCTCGGCGTACGAACTGTTCTGTTGTCGAACACCGGGTCATGCTGTATGAACACAGGGGTCCAGTCTAACGAGCGGCACAACGTTAAAAATTCAGTCAGATTCAGCCTATTCACGAAGGCCGTGCGGCCGTATCTGAATAACTTTGATCCACTCAACATAAAGCAGACTAGACAAGAATCAGCTGCGGGCAAATTCCTCTCGGTTTCGCTTTAATTAAAACAAAAAAAATTCTGAAAATCTTTTAAAAAAAAAACATTTTGGTCGGCCTGTTTTCAATCGGGTCGGTCGAATTACCCGCAACTGACTAATTCGCCTCGAATATGAAAGAGTTGCCAAGTGCTCTCTGAGTTTCCTCTCCAACTTACATGTACCTGGAAACATTGCCATATAATATTAGTGAAATAATCTTGAGTGTGGCGTCAAACATCAATCAATCAATGCACTATAAAAGTACATGGGTCATGATATGTTTTTTTTATTAGGCTGATGATGATAAAGCATTAAGAACTCAAATTCATCAAACTATCAGACAAAATTACCCTGGATTAGAGAGTAGCACTGTAGAGGATGGATTACACAAACACATCTCGGTCAAACACCAACATTCTGGTAAGTTAACCATATAAAACACATCTCTGTCAAACACCAACATTCTGGTAAGTTAACCATATAAAAACACATCTCTGTCAAACACCAACATTCTGGTGAGTTAACCATATAAAAACACATCTCTGTCAAACACCAACATTCTGGTAAGTTAACCATATAAAAACACATCTCTGTCAAACACCAACATTCTGGTAAGTTAACCATATAAAAACACATCTCTGTCAAACACCAACATTCTGGTAAGTTAACCATATAAAAACACATCTCTGTCAAACACCAACATTCTGGTAAGTTAACCATATAAAAACACATCTCTGTCAAACACCAACATTCTGGTAAGTTAACCATATAAAACACATCACCCAAGCCCTTTTTATTTCCTGTCATTTTTCTATATAAACACAAGAAATTCAACATAACTTTAGACTTGTTTCTACTGCTATTGAGAAAGGATAATCAATCCGAAAAGCTTCTAGCAAAACCGTGTGCGATCCCGTTTTCTGCTAAGTATTCTTTGCTTACTGTAAAACGTTGTATATATTACTTTCTTTTATATTCCTCTTATACCTTTTTCATCTCTTTATATAATTTCATTTTTTTAGGCTTACTATTGTTTTGCCCTTTTATTTATGATTTAACCTCATCTTCCATTTACAGCCCTTGTATATTTTTCTTCCAAATTTTATTTCTAGGACTTCATTATTATTTCCTGTTCCAATTGTACATTAATTTTAACCTTAGTGTCTTATTAAGTTTTTTTTCCTTCCCGCTCTATTTAGTTTTCCTAAGTCTTCACAATTTGTGACTGAGATTTATTACCCCTTTTACTTTAGTCCGTCTGTCTCCAGACACATTTTTATTCTTTATCTCTGCCTCTTTGTAACACATATTTTCCAAACTCCATCCTTTTTTCCCCTAAGTCAGCCAGTTCAATTAAGTTCTTTTATCTCTAGCTTGAATCAATTCTTTTTGTTTCCAGACATATTTTTCCTTTTTATCTCTGTCTCACTTTCCCAACTCTATTTTCCCTTTTCATATAGTTAGACTAATTAAGTATATTGGCATTTAGGCAGAATGGCAAAAGAAGGGCGTGGTAACAGAAGCAGGCAATTTTCAGTTAGCAATAGGCATGGAAATTCAAAATCTAAAAGTCCCCAATATTCAGAATTCTCGGCTCTGGTGAAAGCCCTTTTCAAAATTTTACAATGTCTTCACCACATTGGCATCCTTGAGGGACATTTACGTGACCAAACCCTCCCAAATTCTTTAAATAATAAAATTAAAGAGCTAAATTCTTTTCTTAAACCGGCTCAACGCAATCGGGAAGTTGATATTGCGTTTGACCATGTACACAAAAATTGGGCCCATAAGATCATACAAGAGATGATTTCACATTATGCGGCATGTTTAAATAGATTAAAAGCACAGGTGACTTCTGCCAGGTCATCCAATGGTCTAAACTTTGACAGTGCTTTCAAAAATGCTTTAAAATGGGGCAAACAGAATTATAAAGGTAAATTACAACTTTCGACCATTTAAAAAAATTTTATTCTTTTCTTTCCATCACTAAATCTGTCACTTCTGCTGCTACTACTCAGTTTAGTCCACCATCGTCTCCCCAACCCCATCCGTCTGTCAGTCCGTCGACATCCGTTATCTCACCTCCTACTCTGCAGTCACAGACTCCTAGGTCTGTAACTTTACCTTCTGTTTCCCCTTCGCTTTTCCCTACTGGTGCTCCCTCCCTTAGACCTAGTACCTCTGCCCCCTCTTTTTCATCCCCTCAGCCCCCCTCCCCTAGACCTAGTAGTACCTCTGTCCCCTTTTGGCCTCCACCCTCCCCAGTTTCTACTAGGGTCACTTCTCCTAGACCTAGTACATCTAGTCCCTCTCCTCCTCCCCCATCCCCAGTTTTGTCAGTCCATTCTCCTATGAGATATTCAGATGCAGTGAGATCCCCTCCGAGGGGTCAGCGCAACCCTCGGAATAGTTTAGCTAATTCTAAATTTTGGAAATTTCGGCACACCTCCTCTAATTGGCACCTTCCTAATGTAACTAAGAAAGTTCTTTTACTTGGGGATTCTAATCTATCTAGAATTAACCTTGACCCCCACCCTGATATGCAGGTAGAATGTTTTCCTGGTGCCAATTTCAATTCATTTCGGACGCTAATTCAAAAGTATCAAGGTCCCAAACCTGAGAAAGTTATCTTGAATATTGGTATCAATAACAAGACAACTACTGAGCCAAACGCTTCGTTAAATCAAATGCGCAACATGATGACAGCGGTTAGGAAGACTTTTTCCAATTCGCTCATCTACTTTGTAGAGATCCAGTCATCCACAAAATTACCGGCCAGTGAAGTTTCGAACCTGAACCTATATAACTCTTCTGCTTCCAAGATGAAGAGAGTTATGGTCATACCAAAAATTCCCAATTCAAAATTTAGAGTATCCACGGACAAAATTCACTGGACCGAAGATACAGCAAATTGCTTGTATACTCACTGGCTTCAGACACTAGATTTAAACTAAATTTGGGACAGGGCATGTGCCACCCTACTTTCGGCTTAGGAAGTAATATTGTTAATCTTAGTAACGAGGAACTCACTGTTGATGATATATCTCTACTCAATAGAGGACTCTCATTTGTGCCTTGCCCAAAACCATTATCTGATAGGGACTTTTCTATTAGTAAATTAGTGCATGTTATGGAGTTCTCCAGAAATCTTAGTCTGGCTGATATCTACCGAGATTCTAGTGGGGTACGCAAGCCGTTTACATCTAAAAGCGGCTATACACCCCCTTCTCACATGTATGACCCAGAGATAAACATTAGTCGTGACTCTGTATCTAGGAAGTTTGATGTTTTAACTAATCAGAAAAACAAACATAACCTTACTCATTCAGAATGTCTTGCCTTAAGTAAGCTAAGGAGAAATCCAAACATAGTTATTAAACCTGCTGATAAAGGTTCGGCAACAGTTATTATGTCAAAACAGGATTATATTGAAGAGATAGAACGGCAGCTAAGCAACCCTCTTCATTACAAAAAACTTGATAAGGAAATTTGGCCTGAAAATGTTAGGAAGTTTAATAAAATTCTTGTTTCTCTTCAAGATAAAGGCTTACTTAATGAAAAACAGTATCGCTATTTGGAATCTGATCATAACTCTAAAAACAGGGTCTTCTATATTCTTCCGAAAATTCACAAACCCATTGAAAAATGGCCAAAGCCTACAATGCCCCCTGGGCGTCCTATTATCTCAGATTGTGGCAGTGAAAGTTACAGAATATCAGAGCTAATTGATTACTATCTAAAACCTATAGCGAATCGGCATCCTAGCTTTATAAAAAATACGGATGATTTATTGGCCAAATTATCTGAGAAATCCATCCCACAAGATGTGATTCTAGTTACTCTGGATGTGGAGTCTATGTATACAAACATTGACATAGATTTGGGTCTTAAATCCATAAAATCAGCATTCCAAAGATATCCTGACCACCGTCGTCCGGATAAAGACATTTTAGAATTGCTGGAACTCAGCTTAAAAGGAAACGATTTTGAATTCAATGGGGAGATCTTTCAGCAAATTAAAGGGTGTGCTATGGGGAAACGTTTTAGTCCTAACTTTGCCTCTATTTTTATGGCTGAGTGGGAGAGTGACATTCTTCACAAATGTCACAAACAACCTTTTATTTACCTTCGGTATCTGGATGACATTTTTATCATTTGGCAACATACGTTGGAAGACCTTCATATTTTCATTGATACTCTTAATTCTCACGACTCAAGCATTAAATTACAGCCTACTATTGATCACACTTCTGTGGATTTTTTGGATGTAACTATTTACAAGGGTCATACATATCATACTACTGGGTATCTAGATTACAAAGTATTCTTCAAACCTACTGACACGCATCAGCTGCTACATGCTGGGTCATACCATCCTCCTCACACTTTCAAGGGAGTCATTAAATCTCAGATATTTAGATTCTATAGAAACTGTAGTTCACTAGATTTTTTTAACCAGGCTTGTTCTGTTCTTTTTAAAGCTCTCCTCCCTAGGAAGTATTCTATTAGATTACTCCGAAGGATTAAATCTAACACAGTAAGACAAATCATGTTTCCCCCTTCATCCCCCGATACGTTTACCTCCCCTTCACGAGTGTACCATTACCGTCCAACATTTCTCTCAGGTACATCAATGAAATGCCTTAAGACGCGATGCAAACTCGATATATACGTACCCGATCGCGGTACCTTTTTCGGAGAACAAACTCGCGACAAATATCAAATGGCAGAGAATCTTAATTGTGACTCCTCTAATATCGTGTATGTAATCACGTGCAAAAAATGTCGCAAACAGTACGTCGGAGAAACTCAAAATTCTCTACGACAAAGAGCAGCCAACCATTTATCTAGTATAAGACTTAAACATGATGTACCCGTGGCACAACATTTCAATACTCAAGGTCATTCGGTCAAGGACCATTTTGAAATTATCCCTTTTCTCACTTCCGCTGCAGATACCAAGCATAAACGTTTGGAAAGGGAAAGTTTTTGGATTCAAACATTACAAACTATTTATCCTTTGGGTTTGAACTTGGACCCCGGGAGATGTCGTGAAAAAACTATAATACCATTTGTGTTTCAGTATAACAAAGCTAGCATTGCTATGGCCAAGATTATAGTAGAAGAATACAAACTACTTCAAAGTAAACTTGCTCGACCTCTGACCCAAAGGCCAGTCATTGCTTATAAAAAGAACAAGAGTTTGAAAGACATACTGGTCAGGGCTAAACTCCCCTGTCTGCCTTCTACCTAGGTTTTCTGGAAAAGGGGTATGGGGGGGGGGATGGGGTAATTTTCACTGTCTTTTCCCATGACCCCATAATATATAGTCTGACGATATTCTTACTATAGCTTAAGATGCATAAGCATTGTCAATGCAATACAAAGTGTTCCAGAAAATTCTACTGACTAAGGCCAAGCTCCTGTCAGTCGTCAACCTAATGAAACATCATGGGTTTACTTTATTACAACAATTTATGATGGGGTATAAAGGTCTAAATGATATACCTCTTTTTAACACAATTAGAAACTTGTCTCCGTGGTTATTTTAGACAAGAAGATTTTCCCTGTGCCCGTGTGTTTTAGTGCTCATAAATATATAAAACACATCTCTGTCAAACACCAACATTCTGGTAAGTTAACCATATAAAAACACATCTCTGTCAAACACCAACATTCTGGTGAGTTAACCATATAAAAACACATCTCTGTCAAACACCAACATTCTGGTAAGTTAACCATATAAAAACACATCTCTGTCAAACACCAACATTCTGGTAAGTTAACCATATAAAAACACATCTCTGTCAAACACCAACATTCTGGTAAGTTAACCATATAAAAACACATCTCTGTCAAACACCAATATTCTGGTAAGTTAACCATATAAAAACACATCTCTGTCAAACACCAACATTCTGGTAAGTTAACCATATAAAAACACATCTCTGTCAAACACCAACATTCTGGTAAGTTAACCATATAAAAACACATCTCTGTCAAACACCAACATTCTGGTAAGTTAACCATATAAAAACACATCTCTGTCAAACACCAACATTCTGGTAAGTTAACCATATAAAAACACATCTCTGTCAAACACCAACATTCTGGTAAGTTAACCATATAAAAACACATCTCTGTCAAACACCAACATTCTGGTAAGTTAACCATATAAAAACACATCTCTGTCAAACACCAACATTCTGGTAAGTTAACCATATAAAAACACATCTCTGTCAAACACCAACATTCTGGTAAGTTAACCATATAAAAACACATCTCTGTCAAACACCAACATTCTGGTAAGTTAACCATATAAAACACATCTCTGTCAAACTCCAACATTCTGGTGAGTTAACCATATAAAAACACATCTCTGTCTTCAAATGTTTCTGGTAGGATAGTTTTCATGTGCTAAGGAAAGTCTTTCCCCCCCCCCCCCCCCCCCTCTTCTCTCTTCGCCTAGAAACAGGGTCAGGGCATAAAGTATGTGAAGGAATCCTATTTTATCTTCACAACGGTTTCTGTCTTTAACAAAATTTACCAAAACTTTAACAAAAGTATGATATTGTCATTTTTTGGTTTGTTAATCATGTATAATTTGCTACGGTTAGACTTTTCTTGAATTATCAGGAGACAAACGCCGTTCCAGGTGGCCACAAGGAAGGGGAGACTACTGCAGATTTGTGCTGTACAAAGAAAACAAAGACACAATGGATGCCTTAAACTTAATTTCTAAACTGCTTAGGTGAGGAGAACTTCCAAATAAACGGAAAATTTCATTTAGAAAGAATTACTCCTACATCATTTCGATTACTAAAAAAATTTGAGCAGACTGAAAACTGTGAGAAATAGGTCGCAGGCTCTGAATTGTTACTAAGCTTTGTGCATTTGACAAGAAAATTACCCAACATTCCATATTGTTTGTTTGACTAACGCTTATATATATGGGGGGGGGGGGGACCAAAATTTTCACTGTCTTTTCCCATGACCCTATAATATATAGTCTGACGATATTCTCACCATAGCTTAAGATGCGTAAGCATTATCAATGTATTACAAAGTGTTGCAGAAAATTCTACTACGGCCAAGCTCCTGTCAGTCGTCAACCTAATGAAATATCATAGGTTTAGTTTATTACAACAATTTATGATGGGGTATAAAGGTCTAAATGATATACCTCTTTTTAACACAATTAGAAACTTGTCTCCGTGGTTATTTTAGAAGAGAAGATTTTCCCTGTGCCTGTGTGTTTAAGTGTTCATAAATATATATCTGTTCCTGTATTGTAGGGTAAAGCCGAGTCTATTTTCATATGCTGGTACTAAAGACAGACGAGCTAAGACATCACAAGAAATAACAGCTTTCAGGTGACTACATTATTTTTGACGAATGTACAGTTTTGAGAGTGGCCTTTTGTAGTACTTCACATTGTGAGTGAACTCAGCTCACAAATAAAACATGGTAGATTGTCTGTCCTTTAAGCCAGATAAAACACTAGTAATATAATACAGCAGTTTGTCTTTTATACCTTACATAATCTTTTTGATGACTAATATCACTTACCGTGTCATCTAGACAATGTATAGCCTTCGAAACAGAACTTTTCTCTCCTGTGTAAGGTATTTCTCCCTTCATTTGATATACCTTCTCCAGCTGGTAAAATATTAAATATGAAAAAAAATGACATACTCTTATTATCTCTATTTTGAATCCTTTTATATGCAAGAACTGCCAATTTAATTTTTTTGAACTCGGCTCTATAACTATTTGGTTCGGAAATTTAGTCTCTGCTTGGCGTGTGTTTTTAAATTAGGGAAAAAAAGATCTTTGTTTTATATATAAAAATGATTTCAGGGTACCTGCAGATTCCTTGAAAGATCTCAATAAGACATTACGGAATATGGCTGTCGGAAATTTCAGGTAATTGGATTTCCCTTTTAAGACAACCTCATAAGAATTCTGATTTCAATATTATTCAATGATTCATAGCTGGGATTTTATGTCTAACATGGAAATGTAATGGGAAATTTGTTTAATATTTACTAAGATTATACAACAGAGAATAGGGAGACAGAAATATGCAATATTTTGCAATTAATTGTATGCTTTAGTTCTCAGTCTGTGTGTCGTCGGTAATAATTCCCCATGATATATTTGGTTGCAGTTATTGTACAAAGCCACTCCAGTTAGGTCAGCTGAAAGGAAACAGATTTACTATCATTTTAAGGTGAGTTTTTTAACGGCAATTTTTAAAGTGACTTTAAGGATAAAAGTTTAAGAATAAACCTATTCTTTTTTAATCAATTTTTTTAAGGATATGTGCTGTACGAACTCGTACCAACTGAAGTTTCCATATTTTTTTTCTTGTTTATACATGTAAAGGTCATTTTTTGTAATTGTCGCTTTGTGCTGACTAATAGTAGAATAAAATTAGCATTGTTACTGAAAAATGAAACTGAAATAATGAAAGTTTTTGTGCAAATACTATTGTTTTTATTGGCACCATTTTCACGGAGTGAAACCCATTGTGTTTATCTTGAATGTGTCACCCTGCCATGCCCTTGATATAAAAAATAAGTCACTTGTTGGTTGCAAAAGGTAAATACACTGTAAAAGACACCTGTTTTTAACTTTTGATCTTCGCAATGATGACGTGGGGCCTCCGTGGCTCAGTAGGTAGAGCGTTGGACGCTTAATCCCAACAGCCTTCCACCAATGGGTCGCGGGTTCGATTCCCACTCAGTCCAAAAAATTTGAAAATTTTCTGACTGGGTTTTCACTCGAACGACCTATGTGGGATGGTTGCCAGTTACCAACGGAAGGTCGTGGGTTTCCTCCGGGCATAGAGCCCGGTTTCCTCCCACAATAAAACTGGCAACGCCGCCATATAAGTGAAATAATCTTGAGCGCTGCGTAAAACACCAAACAATCAATCAATCGCAATGATGACTTTACTTTAGTTGTGTTTGCTGACCTATATGTAGCAAGCAGGAACTTTACGAATTCTAAATACATACGTCTTCCTGACGTTCATTGGCCTGTTGAATATAATGTCAAAAATTTAGATGGGGGTGGGTTGGCCAAGGGGTAGTTTAATTTTACTGAACTTATGGTTATATTACACACACCAACATTCGGTATACGAATTTTGAAATGCTGGGAGGTAAATCCGAAGATCTCAGTTGGAAATTACAAGCCATTAAAATATTATTGTAACTGCTCTGTATGGACAACACCTACCTCAGACTTCTTTAGAACCCCTAAAAGATTATTATTAAGCCTTGTTTTACTTTCGTTTTCAGAGAGGTCACAGGTGAAGATGATCAGATAGAGGCTGCAATGAAATCATTGGCTGAGAGTGGTTTTATAAACTATTATGGGATGCAGAGATTTGGAACACAATCTGTCCCAACCCATCACATTGGCAGGTATTTATTTTTTTAAACTTGGTTAATGTCATCCAACGTTTCTTATACTTATGAAACATGAAATCACAACTTTTAGTTCTCATATATTTGTAATTTGTTTAAATATATATATATACACTTGACTTTGCCTGGTGGTACCAGTCATAGAAGGATAGGTATATTATGTTAAGTATAAACTGTTGCAACAAATGAAACAAAATTTAACACTTACTTACAATTCATGATTTCCTTCATTTTCAGTTTCAAGCGCGACTTTATTATCTACATCTGTCACTAAAGTAAAGAGCATTCACAATAGAAGTTAACCTACTCAAATAACAGCTCACTAAAACAATTTGGTTCTGTTTATATGATTATGATTTTTATGATAAAACAGCCATTTTCTTTCCAGGGCGTTACTGAGTAGCCAGTGGCTGAAGGCTGTAGAATTAATACTACAACCAAGACATGAGGGTACGTTTGATCAGCAGTTTAGACGCAGTGTTAAAACCGAGCTCAAGAGTATTTCACTTTTATGCCGGTGTTGCCTGTTTTTTTGTCGGAGGAAACCTGGCTCTATGCCCGGAGGAAATCCACGACATTTCGGTGGTAACTGGCAACCATCCCATATAGCTCGTTCGAATGAAAACCTAGTTAGAAAATTTTCCAATTTTTTTGGACGGAGTGGGATTCGAAACCGCAACCCATTGGTGGAAGGCTGTTTGGATTGAGCATCCAACGCTCTACCTACTGAGCCACGGATGCCCCTTGATTGTCATGAAGCAAATTAGAAAGAAAAACTGGTTGCCCACTGTATGATATAACATATCAAATCCCTTATGAAATACATGGAGCAAATTGTAAGTTCCAACATTGCAAGGAACTAGAACTTTTCTTAAAGTGCTTTATGCTTTTGATGTGTTGAATCAGTATTTTAGCAAACATTAGGGTTTCTTAAACTTGCTGCTACAAAAAGCTTGGATTAGGCTATCCTGTATGACCTTAAGTGGAACCCTATCTCAAAGAGTTGCAAGGTTCTCACTGAATTTCTTCAAGCTGTCAATTTGCAGTGGAAATAAATTTTACCCATGGTATCTTAAAGTCTAAAATTATTCATTATGTTTTTTTTCTGGTGTATTTTTTGTCAGATGATCCCCAAATGTCTAAATGTCGGAAGGTTTGGTGGGAGACAAGGGATGCAAAACAAGCCTTAGCCCTTGTAGGGAGGAGAAATTGTATTGAACAGAGTTTACTACAAGGTTTGAAGAAGAGTGGAGAAAATGATTATACTGGAGCTCTGAATATGGTATGCTTTTACTTCTACCCTGCTTCACTAAACCCTAAGGAGTAAATCTTATCTTCGTTCTTTGTTTTTGTCATAAGGTTTTCCATTAACTGGTTTTGATTGATTGATTATTTTGTTTTTACGCCACGCTCATGATAATTTCACTTATATGGTGGCGTTGTCAGTTTTATTGTGGGAAGAAACTAGGCTCTATACCCTGAGGAAACCCACAACCTTCAGGTGGTAACTGACAACCATCCCACATAGGACACCAACTGGAAACTGCCTTTAGAAGACCCTACCTTGAAATGCGTGTAATCAAGGTATTTTGTGTTTCTTAAGCATGTGACAGATATACCAACGCCTTAAATAGAGTTTTCTTGAATGCAAAAAAAAATATAATATATATATTGAGTAGCTTGAAAAAAACTGCTATTAAATTAGAACTTTTTGACTACGCTAATATTGTTCATTGAATAATAACTATTGAACACATACTTTCAAATATTTATTGTTCATAAATGTAAATTTTGCTAACTTTTGTCATAATACCTTCAAATTGACAAACCCTCAGGCTGGGAGCGGTGAGGTTTTTGAAATACCTAGCATGGAGGAAAATTAAATCTGCCATATACATTAGCCTTCCTGATGGTCTGTGGAGGTTTTAATGTTAAAATTTAGGTGGGATGGGGGTAAGATCTTTTGGTCGGTTGGTACTTTTGTTTCCATATAACCTTAGCTGTTGAGTGCGACATTAAGCCCAAATCAATCAATCAATCAATCGAATTGACAAAGTAATTCAAGATCTATTAAGTAGCGCTTTTCGAGTCAACATATTTCATGTAAATGGTCCATAGCCTATTAAGTAATTGTTTTGTTTTTTCCTTCCAGTTACCCAGAAATACAAGAACAATGTATGTCCATAGTTATCAGTCGTATGTTTGGAACTCCATTGTATCCAGAAGGTTACAGAAGTATGGTTTAAAACCAATTGTTGGTGACTTGGTGTTAAAAGAAAACGGGAATTCAAATGGTAAATGCTTTATAGTATTATAACTTCTTACTCCTGATGGGTTTTCGGGACAAACAAAGCCATGGGGGACCAGGGCTTTCTTCTGGGACCACAGCTGTTTTCTGTAGGCTCTGTCAACAGGGTAATAGTCTCTCCGTCCAACACAAGCCTCCCATTCCAATCCCACTGTCCACGAAAAAATTGAAACATATTCTGGATGGCTTTTCATCATCCTATGTCAGAAAGTTGACAAATCCACATATTCTTGAGATTTTGTCATATCATACAGATCAGTGCCACACAGACCTTCCATCGATGCGGCGCGAGTTCGAAGAGTTGCGAGGTACTCCCCGAAGGTCTGGGGTTTCCTTTGAGCAATGAGCCTGGTTTCTTCCCCTACTAAAGCTGGCAACGCCCCCATATTAGTGAAGTAATTTTGAGTGCGGGGTAAAACATCAATCAATCGATCTGAATGGGACATTGTCTGGGACCAGGGCTGTCTTTCAATAAGAGCTGACTGTTTCAAAAGCCACTGTGATTCCACTTTGGACTATCAGCACCTATTTGAACCTATTTTGGGCGTTAAAAATACAAAATTAGTGCATTCATTCATGAATTATCTGGGGCATCTGGGCATGTAATCAGTAATTCAACTCTACACCTAGTCAATTGCAAAGAAATATTTTCTTTTCTTAGAAGAGCAGATTGAGCCCACAGTACTGAGTGACAAGACATTGACAGATTATGATATTGAAGATGTTGTATTTCCATTACCAGGATATGATGTCATCTATCCAAATAATGAAGGTAAATATCTCTTGACAAAATTGACCATGTTAAATTGAATGTAGAGCATAAAACGTGAAATTCATACATATGCAATTAGCTAATTTACATATAAATGTGTGGTTTGACATCTCGTTGAAAATTGCTGAACGCTTTTTCAACAGTATGTTGATACGGTGTTGCTTTTATGATGTTATGTCAAGCTTAGCTGTATATGTGTTAATGTGGTTAGATCAAAGCATGCTATTATGACAAATGCCATTCCACTGTGTTGACATGACCGCACAACTCATTCGATCCAAAAAAGGAATGAAAAAGGGATTTTCTACACAAAATTTGATTGAACGCTACACTTTAAAGACTTTAGTGGCTTACATAATTTTGCCCTGGTAGCTTTGTGGATTCATTTTTGATAGTAACAGCTTATCAAATTTTGCTAAAAGTCGTTAGCATTGTATCTAAAGCAAGGCAGCAACTTCAAAATATTCTTTTATCTTTTCCCTCTAGTCTCAGAATGGTATTTGGAGTTTTTAAAAAAGGATGGTTTGGATATAATGCAGCTCAAACATAAAACCAAGTAAGTAACTCCTCTCATACACTCTCAGACATACAACAACTGTTGACTTGCTACACACTTTGCTATTTCACTGGATTGGCCAAAGAGTAATCAGAGAGTGTTACCAGACACAGGATGTCATGTTGATTTCCATAACATGAGCGGTTTACAGATTCCAGGTGCCAGGAATGTCTGGTGTTACTTCTGTATGCCCCAGTTGCCAGGTACTTGCTGAAGGTAGTGGGGTTTCCTCCAGGCAAAGAGTCCGGTTTCTCTCCCACTAAACCTGGCAACACCGCCATATAGGTGAAATAAACTTGAGTGCGGCGTAAAAAATCCAATCAATCTCAATACTTACCTTGCACGTTTGTTACATGTGCCCACCTTATTGGCTCTGCCAACTCTTCCATTTAAACAAACGATAAATAATTTAAACAGCGATAATTAAATAGAGATTATATGGTTATGCTGGTGGATTGAATCTTATTCCAATCCAATGTCATGAAATAGTTTTGTTATTCATGGAGCATGGATTTTGTACAAAATTAATTTAGCATAAAGCCTCTTGAGCTCCTATCTGAAAACACCTATTTCAGTGAAAATCATGAGGTACATTTCCTTTCTATCTCAGGGATTACTCCTTAGCAGGTGCTTACAGAAGTCTGATTGTGAAACCTTCCAATTTAACCTGGTCATGTCAGTACTATGATGATGTCACCATACCTCTGGTACTCAGTGACCTTGACCTCCTTCAAGATGTACAAATTCCCAATCAGACAAAAGGTCAGTACATGAAGTATTATGTCCCAGCAGTTTAACTTATAGAGCTGCCAAAATTCAGACATCTTTAATACATTCCAATGTCAAGCTGAGTGCTTGAAATACCTTGAAAAACTAAAGGATTGATGGTGAAATATTGGTAAAGCCAGTTAACCATATCAACTGAAAATATCTGCTTATAACAGACAAAATACAAACTGCCTGGATGTAATAGAGGTTAATTTTAAAAGTGTTCAATAGTATATAATCCTCATATCTGGAAGGGGGCCTAGGTGGCTCAGTCAGTTGGAGTGATTGTCCCTCAGTCCAACACAGGCCTTCCAGCAATGTGCCTTGGGATCAAATCCCATTCAAACCAAATAAGAATTGAAAAATTTATTAGTGGATTTTTCTCTCAAACGCCATATGTGGAAGAGTTACTGGGTACTCACTGAAGATTGGAGATTTTCTCCTCCCACTAAAACTGGCAACGCCACCATATATGTGAAGTAAACTGGAGCGTATAGTTACATTAACCATAAATCAATCAATGCATGATTTATCGTTGAATCTGAAAACTAAATAAAAATGTTAGTTATTAGCCCCACTTACCTATGATTCAAATAACTTTTAAAGTGCTGTCTTCTTTAATATTGTTCAAATTTATTTTTTCTAATTATTTCTGTTTCAGATGGGAAATATAAAGCTCTTTTGATGGAGTTGACATTGCCGACTTCATGTTACGCTACAATGGCTGTCCGTGATGTGCTGAAGACTGATACATCTAGTGCATTTCAATCAACCCTTAATCCTGTCGCATCCGTCACATAACTCTAGTGAAAATTCAGGTTACATTCCACAGTTTTCAATCAGTGTCTACGGACTGTGAATGGGACAAAAGTCAGCAGGGCAAGATTGCTCGACTGGTTTTAAGTTTTAGTTGATGGAAATACTGAAAACATTGGATGAATGCTTTAGTTTTAAATGGCAATAAACGTCGTAGTATGGTGAACTATTTCTGTGTTTAATTTAACTAATAGCATTAAAATGTGTTCACTGTTCTGATTGATCGAAACTATAGAGATGGAAGATCTCTGCCTCAAAAATTGATTAATGCACACTCCAGATCAATTCACTTATATGGTGATGTTGCAAGGTTTAGTGGTGAGGTAAAAACCCTATCCTTCAACTGGCTTGAAGATTGATTGATTGTTTGGTGTTTTACGCCGCGCTCAAGATTATTTCACTTACATGGCGGCATTGCCAGTTTTATTGTGGGAGGAAACCGGGCTCTATGCTCGGAGGAAACCCACAACCTTCCTTTGGTAACCATCCCACATAGGTCGATCGAGTGAAAACCCAGTCAGAAAATTCTCCAATTTTTGGGGGGACTGAGTGGGATTCCAACCCGCGACCTATTGGTGGAAGGCTGGCTTGAAGAAGGCAGATTAAATGTGGGACAGCCAGTTTCATACCCCAAAATGACTAATGGCAATGCTGTCATAACTGTGAGAGTTTAGCTATGAGGCTATTGATACTTGGTATTTAAATAGGAACAAAAGGTACTGACTGTTCTTGACGTTCATGAACAATTTGGCATTACTAGAACAGGCAGTAAATTTATATCTGAAACCATTCTCCCAGTAAAATTTCAGTCTACTCTTTCATAAGTTACATTACAGGACGCCTTCAACATGGCAAAATGAACTTTGGGTTTATTTGGAAGAAATTCAAAATTAACCACATTTTTTGGGCTCATAGTGATTTTTCATGAATATCACTGCCGAATTTACAGAAATTGCAAATTAAGAAACTTCTTTTGCACGTAAAAAGACAATCACATATTGAGAATGGTAAGAAAAGATAGATCAATAAAATAGTTTCCACTTGACAAGTTGGGCTTAGTCAGTAGATACAGGCCTTCCATTCCTGAGAATCCTGTTTCATAAAATTGAAAAATTAGCTTTTCATACGATCACCATATGTTGAATAGTTGCCAAAGGTCTCCTCCAGGCAAAGAGCACGGCTTCCTCCCCACTTAACCTTGAGACACCACCATATACTGGATTAATTGATGCTTAACACGCAAAATTGAAAAAAAGTGAAAAATCCACTCAAATTTTATTTGTTTGGAGCGTGATTCATACTCGAGCCGCAGCGATGGAAGGTGTGTGAGGGACAAACACTAACCCAATGGACCACCAAGGCTCCTACCGTAATATCGGTAAGTGAAAAAATCAAGTGCGGCAAAAACATGAATCAACCAAAGGCACAAACTTTTATGGAAAGTCCCTTTAAAGGAGGTAGAAAACAAATATACTCTTGAGTATGACTGATACTAGACAGACAGGTTGACAGAAAGGTAAAAGGCAACACAAAACAAGCAATATTACATTGACATAAAAGATTATTTATTACAGTTGTCATCAATTACATGTAATGAGTACATGGTAAGAGTTTAACTAAATATGAAGTACAAAAAGATATTTCACTCCTGTTTTAAATACTCCTGTGGCATTGGCTCTAGTACTAGCCTTCACTGGTTTGCTCCCACCCACTCCAAAGAACAAAAATAGAGATTGATTGGGGCTTAACATCGCACTCAACAGCTAGGTTGAATGGTGACAAAAGTAACAACCGACCAAAAGACCACCCCTTCCCTCACACCCACCCAGATCTAAATTTGGACATAAGGCTCCATAGACTATACAACGTCAGGAAGGCTAATGTATGTGGCATACTTAAAGGGAAAGAAAATCTAAGCTTTAGACTAGTTTAGATGGAAAGAGTAGAGTTCATTTAGTCCAAAACAACTGTCCAATGTATGTTTTATCCCCTCGTAAGTGAATAATTGAAATTTGAAGGTTGCGTTTCAATAGAGAATAAGCTCCATAGGCCATTCACAAGGCCGCTACCATTTTTTCATTAGTTTTGTCCAATTATTGTTGAATAAAAATTTAAGTGCGTTATAGAGTGGTCATGTGATGCAATTTAGCCAATGGCTGGCTAAGTAATGGCGCGAGGTTGCATACTGACCTATATATTCTGAGACAATCTTCCCACTTCAAGTTTGTCGCCATGTTTTTTTGGACCTAAATCTACCATTATACATTAGAGAGCGGTAAAAATACGTCATTATTGATCTAAAAATAGCTATACCAACATCACGTCATCCTAAAACGGAAAAATGGCTACACAGATAAGCCACTGAAAGGACATACTTCTGTCTGTTTTTATTAGCTTGAGGGTCACTGGAGGTAATTGATGTGAAATGTTTTAAGTACTTTGAAGGTAGTTATCGACGATAATCCCTATGTATTTCTAGAGATTTCCCCTCCTTTAATGTTCCTCCTTGCTAGGTCAGCATACATGGCTAAAGCAGAGCCACAGTGCTCCAGCCCTACGGCCAAAAATAGAGAAATGCTGTGAGAATTTTCCAGCCTATTGTGCCCTATATGTAAAGGTTGACAGCCTGGCAGCACCGACATATGAAAATGCTTCCAGAAACAATCATTTTCCACACGCAAATGGTCCGATCTTAAACTAAGTCTTGAGAAAGAAGAGAACCGTTCCATGGCTACCTGCAAGAGGATTTGATCAAGAAAGTCTTTTCGAAACTTAAAATCAAGAGATCACCAATTTTTGGGTTAAACCAGCTTAGCCAAGGACTTGTGGCCCAAACAATCTTTTGGGAAGGAATGAGGTTGGAGAAAGAACCATTACTAATATTCTGACGTCACAGAGCTATTTCGCTCCGTTTGTCTAACCTAATTGAACGTTTGAACTGGATACCTGGTGTAGAGGTCAATTGTCATATGGTCTAAAATTGACATTTCACATGAAATTTTATTGATAAAACAAGACCTGCTTGGTGTTGTATACGGGTATGTTCTCTAATAAGAAGACGGTCATATTCATTGTACTGTAGAGATCAACTCAACCTTCTGGTGGTTCGTGGTGAATTCTCGGCTGATCTACCCAGTTATAAAACATCAAAAGTGATGGCATTAGCACATGTAAGATTTTGGCAGTTCTATAAAAGTACACATGTTCCGACATGTAACAGAATATGCATAATTGCACTTTAGGACACAAGAAAAATGCAAAATAACATAAGTATACTATAACAAACAAATTTCAGACCAAAAACAAGTAAGTCAAAACTTCAATATTGTAGCTTGCTTAAATAAAATTTAGAGATGTGTAAAATTAAATTTCATTCAAAATCAACAAATCCTGTTGACAGAAGTCCTCACTATTTAATAAAACTCACAGTACACTGGTCTGGATTGGTCCATTGATGTTTTATGCTACAATCAAAATTAGTGACTGGTCTTAAAGTTCTCCACCAGTTTTCCAGTATAACCTGAACTGTTCACAAGTAAAGGTAACATATTTCCCTGAGTAGATTAATCCACTGAGGTGACAGTTCTATACCATTACAATATATACACTAACATGTGAACAATCATCACCTCTTCTTTCCTTTTTTAACAACTGTCCACCCATCATTTTGTTCCTCTGTATTGCTGTCTTCTGAAAAAAAAGCATAGAAATATATAAATACTAACAAGGGAGGGGAAGTTTAAATTAAAAAATTCCTGGGATCGGTCGTTCAAATGAAAATTCGCCTAACGACATGTAAGATTACATCCTGTCACAAAAGAATTTCTTTGCGACATGACTTTATTTAGCCTGACAAGCTTATTTTTCTTTTGATCAAATGGCCCCGGGTGAGCTTAGAGCCTTGAAATGATAGCATTATCTTCCTCCACAGACCCTTTAGTCAGCAACATAGCTCACCAGGTCGTATTGTAATGCATAAATGTTTATTTAATGAGTGGAAAATGTAAAGATCTTAAAGAGTAAACAAGCCATGCCAACAAGAAATCAATTGAAGAAATCCCCCCCCCCCCCCCCCCTCCTAAAAAAAAACATTCAGGCTAATTCACCTGTTTCCATTGCATCTTCTGACTGAGAGTTGTCTCCCCTGGTTCCAGAAGTAGATGCCTCCTCAGTAATACAACTAACTCGATTTTCCCCGACCGCTTCCTCATCCTGGTGAAATAAAGAAAATCAGGAAACAAAATAATGGAGGCGACTATGTTTCTTTGCACAGATTTTTACCTATTCAGACAGTGATTTTTTAACAGCAGTTATTATTTGTGGTACCTAAAAGTTGAGGTTATAGTTAGAACATTGGCTCAAAAAAGGAGTCAATAACCGCACTCTTATTTTATCTCAAATAATTTTTGGGGGAAATCAGTTATTATTTTGTGAAGATTTAAAATCTTGTATATATATAGGTAATAAGTTAGGCCTACTGTTTTAAAATTGGTTGGATTTTTCAGCCAAATTCTACATTATTTCACAATGTCAGGATAGCATGGCTTTCCCTTAATATCCGGCAACTGACCTACATTGATCTATCTAATCGGAAAAGCTCGGGGGATGGAGCAGAACTCAAAACTGTGACAAACTGCTGGAATAAGTTTGGAATAAGTTTGGAATAAGATGTGGTTGTAAAGACAAATGAACACATTGGAAAAGGTATGTTTTATCAGCTTCCAGGTCTGCCTAGTGGCATGCACAAACTCACCTCTGAGTGTTCACCATGGGCAACACATTGCCTTATTTGGGGAGAAGGGAGGAGTTTCAATCTGTCCATCACTTCTGATGTCTGACCAGATGAACACAAATCATACATTTTACATATCATCTGAGATATCTGCAAAATAAAAACATGGAAATTGTATCATATAAATAAAGAGACGATGGTGTTACTGTTGTAAACAGACCATTATTTTTTTCAGCCCTAACTAAAATACATTCCAGCAAAAAGGTGACAAATGCACATCTTCTATGGCTCAAGTGACATTGGACAGGTGTTAAGTATATACCTGTAACAAGTGCTTGTAAATTAATTGATGTTCAACTCACACTTTTAATACATATAAACAAACTAATGATTGGGTATAAACGTCTAAATGATATGCCCCTTTTTAACACAATAAGAAACTTGTCTCATGGTTATTTTAGACTAGAAGTTTTTACCTGTGTCCGTGTGTTTTAGTGTTCATAAATATAAAGAAGTAGGTAAAGCTTTTTCACTAGCACCAAGTTTTAGGGAGAAAAAAAACCACGCTTTTGAATTTTTGTTCTTAAATAATTTTACCATTTGTTTTTAGTACCTGTGCCAAACTTCCATCCTCAGATATTGTGTCAAACTCTGTGTTTAAAACATCTGCCAGGAACTCTTCCAGTTCATATGACTCTATTCCCTCTACAAGAAAGGGGATTATACAGTTACAATAGAAAACCTTGAATGACAAAGGAAACCATAGTCTCTTTTAATTGAGAAATCATAAATTATCATTTCGCAATAATCAACTGTACTCAAGATTATTTGACTTTATAATAAATGGCTGTATAATTGGTAAGAAAACCGAGTTACTTACGGTGAGTAGTATATACCAGATAAATAATTATTCCCAACCTTCTGTTCCTGTGAGTTTATACAATGGTTGAAGAGGTGCCCAGGCTAGACTACCGTATTGCCAAAATTGGATTCCAAATAATTCAGCCATAAAACAAGGCCAAGATACAAAAGTAGGTAATTTTGAAATTAGAACAGCTACTGTATGGAGACTATCTACTTGGGCACTCTCTTCTCAGATCCTGGATAAATGTATGCTTCTGTCTATTCATACATTCTTATCTTTTCAAATGAGCTGCTTGGATTATGAATCAGACTTTAAGAACATTTATTTTCCAACTTCATAGCTGACTGAGTTTACAGTGACCAATGAGGATGCAGATCCATAAAGTGATTTCCTGATGCTGCATGTAAGTAGTGTTAATGAATTTTGAGCCTACCTTAAGTGTTGATATATTATACTAATATGTTGGTATTGAAGAAACCTGCATTGTGGGCATATCAGAATAACTTCAATTCATTTAACATATTGTGGAATATGCTTGGATAGAAGGAATGTCAAATAACATATTTCTTAACATTCGATCTAACAAATTGTGTTGATCTATATTTTCAACGTCAATCTCACCATTTTCCTGAAACCACTGTGCTATAGCATAGCTCATCCATTCTCCCTTTTCTTCTGAATGAGCTCCTCCAAATCCATGATTTATGGCCAGCTTTGAAATAAAACAGGAATATGTTGTAAGAAAACGTTTAAAGAATGGAAAAGTGAAGGATATAGGAGTCTGATGTAGGTGATGACTTAATTTAAATCCCACAGATAGTCAAACATTGAAGTGTGGATCCGTCACTTCTAAGGGTAGCCAATATCAACAAAAATTACCCACTCTCCCTCCTGAATTTTTTTACCCAGAAATTGCGTGCATTGAGTTATTGCTAGGACAGCTGCAGAGAAAATATTCTTCATCTTCCACATGAACCTAAATTATACAAAGTGAAGCCTGCAAATAGGTTCTAGTTCTACAGTATCTCCATCAAAGAAAAGTTTTTTGCCATTTTATCAACACGTTACAGGTCAAAGAAACGTCTAGATCTGGAGTAACACTCCTGAACAAGCCATAGGTCGCACTCACGGCCTGGAGTTCGGTGGGTGAAAAAAGCAAAACATTCATTCCTCCTCCTGAACTCCTTCTGTGACTGTCACACATGCTTTGCACTGGTCTGCAATACCAACACAGAAGACTCCAAACTTTACTTTCAAATAGATGGATAAATGTATAAGTTTCAATATAGCAGGTCCTCCAACTCGTTTGGCCACCCATTATCAATATACTTTGGCCACAGAGTTTGGATATCTCCAACTAAATTTGTAGCTTGGAACATGCAGTGCACTGTTGCCGTAGAACTCGATAAGAGAAAACGCAAGAGAGGGCAGATAGAGAGGAAATTGTCATTTTTGTTCAAACATTACCCATCGATCGACGGGATCTATTCTTCGTCATTCGGATGTGAAGCGGCGGGAATGGTAAAGAATACAAGGTGAGCCAATGTGGGCGGAGCAACCGTAGGAAAGTTTTTAATTGGCTTGCATTCATTGGTTCTTGACTAAACGGTCTATAATGACAGTAACAAAAGTAGTATACAGGGACGTTTGGAAGCGTCAACTGTTCCTTTCATCCTATCTTCTCGCTGTATACAACAGCGGCACCTAACGTCTTACGGTATACAACTCCCTTCACTGCAACACACCCAAGTTAATAGATTATTTTTTTTCTATTTAAATCCGCACTCAACGGGTCTCGAACCCCTACCTTTCCAATCTGAAGCTGCGCAGAACCACATGCGCACTCAATTAGACCGTAGCATCTTTCCACTAGACTAACTACCAACACAGCGTTAGAGGTATTAAATTTCTGTGTTACCTGAACTGCGATACACACATGCAGACTTCATATTTATATACCCTTTGACCTGCGATGACGTATTTGGACGAATCCAAGAGGATCCTTCGGTTTTGTAAATAAACATGGCTAAACCTAACCCTTTTCTGTCAATAAACCTCGTCCCTAACCCTAAGTCCGCCTTTAGCGTTGTCAATAAAATATTCCAAAACCTAACCTTATTCTGTCAATAAACCCCGTCCCTAATCCTAGGTTCGTCTTTGACGTTTTGTCAATAAAAAAGCTGTTGACAATTGGGGGCCTTGGGGCACACCGTAGTGACCCTCCGTCTCTGAAGAGCTGGCATACCGCATAGTGCCAAAGGCCAACAGTCATCGACCACAGCCACGCCTTACGCACAGTGGGACCACTTTATCAATGAGTAGACTGACCGCAACTTTTACGTTACCTACTATTCTTTACCCAAGCCCAAAAAAATTGACGTCTCTCACAAAGCAATGGATGCAAACGATACGAAATGAGTCCCGACAGAATGAACAATGGACACTACAGTAAATGGCTACTTGGACCAATGTCAAAACCAAATACTTTAAGCCTACCTCCAGTACAGTCCAACTTTTCAAAATTTTCTTAACAGACAAGTGGAACACGTCGTCCTGACTGGACGCAGCCATTATAGTTTCTTGTAACGCTAAAGCTGTGACCGATGCAAAAAGTGGAACGGACTTGGTAGTTTAAGATCTTTGACGAATCCATTAGGCGCTGTACCCGAACAACATATTCGTACAGTCTTTGAATAAAATTGATTATGGGAGAAATCGCTAACAAGATTGATATATGAATTTAGACCATAGGCATTTCGTTTCCATATTACTCGTCAGGGTTTTCGCTCAGACTTTCGTCAGTTGTTGTTGTACACTTTTTTCTGTGGATTTTTTTAATACATAAAATTGCACGATAGGGGTGCGAAAGAAAGATAGGTTTGTTTTATCTATTTCTATTCCTTGGCAATTGAATTGCTGGCCTTGACAATAGCTGCAGTACATGCCAAATTCAGTGACTATGTCAACAGAAATGCTAACCTGAAACTCAATAACTTAATAACCGGATGACATTGAGCCGGGTCCAGTTCTCGAGGTGTATGGAGCTACTTTAAAATTTAAATAAAGCATCACACACAGCGAATAGTCTCTCAATTTAAAGCTGTCGCTTTGCAGGTTTTCTACCATTCAGGGGTACACATCTGATTCACTGTCGAACGATGGAAACAGTAATTCACCCTTCAGCGGGTAACGTTAGCTGCGATATGTTACGTTCAATTTTACTGTGAAGCCTTAAGGTCTAACTTTATACGAACAAGCTATATAAAATCAATATGTAATACTAATAGGCAAAGCCTAGAAGTGAGCGCAGAAAATAAGTTAATAAAATTTTAGGTCCATAATTTATCTCAGCACTAGTTTTTTTAAACAACCCATCATATGTACTCTTCTGTAAAAAGAGGCGTTAAAGCGGAATCAGTACTTGAACAAAAATGGCGGTGATTTTGAACGACGGATAGAACGTTTCGACAAAAAGCAAAGTTGGCCAGACTTTGAAGTGATTATAGTGACGTCATTACGTACGCATATGTTGTGTATAGAGTTTGCTCCGCTCATTATTAGTTTCATTTTACCGAAGTTTGCAACAACTAAGTTCTCGCAGACTTGGTCACCATTTTGATCAACCGTCAAACTAGGTCAAACAGTGCATCTATAATGAAAAGCCAACTCGACTAGCAGGTGAAATGGACTTCAGAATTTAAAGCTCACTCGAGAGCCATTTTTTATTTTTCCGCTTTTTTTTTGTTTTTGTTTAAATAAATATCATTTTTTTTATTTTCTCGTTATCAACTCTTTCATTCATCATGTAGTGAATACACCATTATGAAAGAAACATGAACCACAAAAATTCAACCAACTGCATTAGTCCCGTACTCAAATTCAAGTCACATATCAGGAAAATTAACTGAATTGATATCTAATATCTACTGTGGGAGTCTTATCGGATCCATATCTATCTTGTTATTTATTTTGTTCTCAGAAATTAACGCGAGTTGTAAATCTATACACTTTATTCGGAAGAAAAACAAGAAGTAACCTTATCCAAAGGTAAACGAACATAGTACTAAAATAGAAAACCCTTCCACACAAGGTGGAAATGTAAACAAAACAAAAATAGTTTTTAGAGTAAAATATAGTTTTGATTAATTTTTTTAATTTTTTAAAGGACGATGTCACTGTATGAGGGTCTAGGAATTGAGAAAGATGTTGGCGGTGGAGACAGTAAAAGTGATATTTGTAAGTAATGCTTTTCTTTCTTAAAGGGGCATGAGCTGCCGAAATTCACACTTTTTTCATAATTTCTGATCGTCACGACAGTAAGAGGCTTTGAAGGCCATCGAAAAACTAAATGATTGGCGTTGGAATGAGGAAAATCCATACAGTATGTGCCCTGTACGAACCGAAAACGTGTTCGAAAAGTAGCAAAATTTAAATAACCGGGACGACCATTCATTCATTCTAAGCCAAAGTTAGTTCAAAACAATACTTTATCGTACATTTCCGAGACTAGAAGCACTAAAAAGCTTCTGAATTATACGTCTTGAGAAAAATAGCCGATAACTTCAACATTCTGTGTTTACGTCAAAATATCAACATTTTGGCAGCTCATGCCCCTTTAACTGTACTGCATACATGAAACTTTAATATCTTTCAATAGACCATTTGCCAGTTTTGCGAGCAACTATGAAATGACGTCGCAGCATCAATCTTACACGTCAATCTTATGCCATATTCGATCAAAATCTCTTTCCATCCACAATTTTTTTTTACATTTCTAGATTCATTGGGATATTTATTGTCCGAATATAGGTTTTCATTTCCTATATCTGCTGTAAAATACCAGAAATTTGAAGTTAGAAAACAGACAGATCCTACTATTTGGGGCAGCAATTGTGACGTTGCTAAATTACGTCATTCGCGAGTGACTGGCAAATCACCTATTTAGCAACACTTAAAGAAAATGTAATATACATGTATCTGATGTAATTGTTCATCCCTTATCATACAGTTTTATAATTGCTTGCACACAAATGAAGCCATCATAGATGATTTTTTGTTCTTATAGGAAGAGTTACTTACATTTTGTCTAGTGATAAAGATCTTAAAATAACAAAAATGAATCATGACATGTATATCCCACAAGTCTGTCGGCACAGTTTCGTGCGAAAACTGGAAGATTTATCGCCGCATAAGGGTGTTAATGGGAATATTAGTGAAAATCTTGAAATTCCATAGAGAATGCGTCTATGATGTCACCACATGTCAAGACAGTGATTAATGTATCTGGTTTTGCTATATCAAAACAGACCGTTATTACAAATGGTGCTTGGCCATCAGTATTTCTGCTTAACACAAAGAAGCATTATAATAAGACTCGACAATCTCCATCTGCTTGCACAACCCATTAAACGATTGATTGATGTTTTACGTTCACTCAAGATTCCCATTAAACAAATAAATGGGAATGTTTAAGCGCATACATGATTTCATGCTGCGTTTACACTTTAAAGGAAGATCCCATAAAAAAGATACTGTTTTATAAAGTTATATTTTTATTGCAGCCGGCTGGTCTCAGAGCTATAAGCTATTACAGTCTCAGTTACATGCAAAGAAAATCTCCCTCAATCCACCAAACAAGGTAATTTGTTTCAAAGATGTGTTGGAACTGTAAAACTTAATTAGATATATATTTATCAAGCTGTCAATCTATACTCCCGTATACCACTATATTCTTTTATATACCACATTTTGTTTTTGGTCCACAAATCATCGAAATTCTTCCAGATTATCGTCTTTGAGCGATAGAAATTTCCAGGATATTTTGAGGAACAATGTTAATCTGAATTGACCGGTTGCTTAAGGACGTCATTGGGATATTAGAAGGGAAAAACATGGCGGACGCAAACATTTCTGTTCTGCTGTGAAGTGTATCAGTGCATGGGCTTGTAATAAAGCAATCTCTACCCTTCAAATATCCCCTTGATGCCATTTTGAGTGGACATAAAACATCAGTCAACGTATATTGTACTACTCTGCATGCCACTCAGTCCTCCATAGCACAGGGAATAATTGCATTTCAAATCGATTGCCTTTTGTTGTTAGTTACTAGCTAGGGGTTTCATCTTAGCACAGATCCCTGTTTACCCAGGCATTATACCTGTCAACACTGCAGTATTGTAAAATAATGATGAGTGCAGCCTAAATTTAAAGGGGGGGGGGGGGGGGGGGGCTAGACATTTTGAAATTTTGAAGAAGCTTGTTAATTTTTCATTCCAAGTGTATCAAACACATATTTTTGCCTTTTTTTTTTTACAACAGACTGAAGAGATCGTAACACAAATTGGTCAACTTTCACCAATTTCAAGCCTTTTTTTAACTCGTTAACTAGTACAATGGATATGACTTTTATAAATTTAACAATTGGTCACAACAAAATCTCAAAATATAAGTTTGGTAACAGTGCAAAGTTAAACTGAAGTCAGAACCTGCTTGTACTTAACTCTTCTTCTGTAAGGATGAAGGGATTTGTTAATCAACCTGAGACTGACAATAACATTGTACAATATCTGCATGTATTTGAACATATCACTTATCTTTTGCTGTTTTAGGGTCGGCCCCGTCAGGCGACAACTGCTTTACCTCCGGTAGTTGACCTTAAAAGGAGTGGGGATGAACTACGATTTAATCAATTCACTGGAAAGGTCATTAATTTATATTTCTTATTGGTATCTTTCGGGATTTTGGTTTTTTTTTTCTTGATGGTTGTTTTTATTCATGATCATCAATTTACTTTCTAGTTTCCTGGCTTTCTAGTTTCCTGGCTTTTAACTAAGAATGAAGAAATCGTAATATTTCATTTCTGAAAAGCCTATCTATGCCCTTATATAACTGCCTGTCATACTTATGTAACCTGCTTAGGCTCCAGGTAATCGATGAGATGTGGGTTTGAATCCTACTCAGTCCAAAGAAAAATTAATAAATATCTGAGTGGATTTTTCACTTGATTGCCTTATGTCAAGGGTTGTCCGGTACTCTCTGAAGGTCGGGGTTTCCTCCCCCACTACAACTCGGAAAACATCAACCAACTCTGGGCAAAACAAGAGCAATTCATTATTCATTGTACATGTGGTAAGAACCAATGGGTGGCTGGACGGTTCTTGGTGTTACATCCTTTTATAATCTTGGTAACTGTTTAATCGTTCATTAAACAAATCCGTGTTTTCATGCTGTGTGTTTGTGTTGCCTCCAGATGGAAAGGATCTCTTCAGCTATAGTACCTGTAACTACCCCTCCGTTTATCACCGAACCGCTTCCATCGTTAACCGGTGTTAAGGACGAGTATGACCCGTTAAGACCTAACGATTATGAAGAAATCATGAAAAAAAGACGAGAGATAAAGGAAAGGAAACGTGAAGAGGATAAAAAACGAGACTTTGAGGAAAACAGAGAAAGAGACAAGTATATTGTTTATTTTTTGTTAGATTGAGACTTTTATCAAGATTATCATCATTTATTCTTTAACCATATTTATAAAACAAGTGTGCCGTTGTGTGTTAGTGTTGATATATATAAAACAACTTAAATAGCCCCCACTGTGTTTAATACTTTGGTTTTGCATTTCAGTGGTCGTAGGAAGCGCCCCCGTGACCGTGGTGGTTATGATGAAGACAGAAATGAGAAAGAACTGGATCGTGTTCGACGTAAGAAAGAAGAGGAAGAGGAAGCAGATTATGAAAACAGACCAAAGAGAGGTTTGTCTGTCTAATCGTTACAACCAATTTATTACATTTCAGAGTTTGTCTTCTACGTCAGTTTAAGGGATGGATGTTCAAACTGATGCAACCCCTCCATTGATGGGTCTCAAGTAGAATGTCACTGCCTCCCCCCACTTTCTGCCAGATACTTCTAGCAAGAAGGTGGAGAGATTGAATCCACAGCCTGTTCCCTGGTCCCAGTATAAAGGAAATAAGCTTGAAAGCATCACCAAACACAATTAGTTTGTCAATGTTTTATCTTTTACAGGAAATATGGATATATGTGAAAAGCTGAGCTTTTTTACTTTTTTCTATCTCAAACAGAAATTTATGTGAATTTTAAACACAAAACTTAATATGTATCCAAACATTGACAAATAATCAATAGAGTTTCCCAACTTTGCAATTTCAAGCTGCTGTAAATAATATTTTTGGTTAATTTCAAGTTTCTCTACATAATATTTGTTATTTACTCTGTAGGTAGTGGAGCGGCTATAGCTCCTCCATCGTCATTACTAGAAGAGGTTGTACCTCCTAAAGAACCAGGTAAGTGGTCGATTACCATTGGTAGCTCAAATATTTTGTTTAAACAAACACTAACAAAATGGCAGCAAGTAGCAACTTTTTTTATGCGATGTTTGAAAGAAAGAAATTGTTACAAGAGGAAGTTTGTACCTGGGTAATAACCTGGTAAGGCAATCATTTTATGTGACAAGTCCATCTAATTGTTGCATTTAAAAAACCTCACATTTAATATACATGGCAAGTTCGCAACTGTACAACAAGTTTATTGTTAGAAAAGATAGTACACATCCCCTCATTTTTGATGATTTCCTTTTTTCAGAGGACATTATCATGCCAGATATACAGAGAGCTCCACCTCCTGGAGCTAGTATGGGATTAGCGTAAGTTCCACAGATTTTCTGATATTTGTCACCTTTATGGTTTTTGTTTTCACCTGTATGTGATGATTAATTACTGTCATTTAGAAAGGGAGTTAAACAGTATTCTCGTTATTTTGGGAATTACACTTTCTTGAAAAATAGCAGAAATTCTTCTACCGATTTTGGAATTGGAAAATTTACTGACTGGGTTTTCACTCGAACGACCTATGTGGGATGGTTGCCAGTTACCAACGGAAGGTCGTGGGTTTCCTCCGGGCATAGAGCCCGGTTTCCTGCCACAATAAAACTGGCAACGCCGCCAAATAAGTGAATAATCTTGAGCGCGGTGTAAAACACCAAACAATCAATCAATCTACTGATTTTGGGTGACATTTAGAAAGTGAGTTTAACAGAATTCTGGTTATTTTGGGATTACGCTTTATTGAAAAATGGCAGAAATTCTTCTACCGATTCCAGGTGACGCCTGAAACGAGAATCACACTCGGGTCCCAGAGTATGGCACCTATCACCAGCTCTAATACGTTACCAGAGGGGTACTGAATGTCGTCGTAGTATCTACCAGTTAACTACTTCCTTTTTTTAGAGAAGTCTGGTTGGCTGAATGGATAAGACAGCAGGCATTTAGTGCTGGCGATAGGTGTCATACTCTGGGGCCGGGGTTCGATTCTCGTTTCAGGCATCACCCAAAATCGATAGAAGAAAGTGTAATCCCTAAAATACTGAGGATATGGGATGATTGTCATTAAGCACCAGCAGAAGATCAGTTGTTTCCCTTAGACATAAAAACTTATCCTCTAACAATTAACTTGTCAATACTTCAATGTTTAAGTGCAATATTCCTTAAAAAGGTCCCTTTAAACACTGAACAATCGCTCATTGTTATTTATGTTATTGAACTTTTTTCACAGTGGCTCAGTTGCATCTAAGATCATGGCTAAATACGGTTATAAAGAAGGTCAGGGTTTAGGAAAATCAGAGCAGGGTATGAGCACAGCTTTACAGGTGGAAAAGACCAGTAAAAGAGGCGGTAAAATTATACATGAAAGGGACATTCCTAAAGGTATGCACATTTTTTTCAGGCCTTATTTTTTTTCAAATTTCTTCACGAGAATTTCACACTATCACTTTGTCTCTTTGTTGTTTTAATCACTGGTTTTTTTTTCCTCAGTTGAAGCAGCACCAGAACCCAAACAGTTTACAAATGTTAACCTCCTAAGAAATCCCTCAAAAGTTATTCTTTTACTTGTAAGTCAATATAACCTGTAACAATTTGTAAATGACTCATTTTGTCTTCTGTGTACTTTTAATAATGCTATTATTGGTCTATTCACGTTAGTTATGGTTTTACTTTGTGACAAGCATTTGCAGCTTACTTGTTAAAATGATTAATGCTCTATTGGATTAGCTATCCAGCAGTAGGTTGGAGGTTAAAAGCCTGTGCAGCCTATTGCAATGCATACAGAGAGCCCATACAAGTGAAATAATCAACAATTCATTGTTAATTTCTATTAACATGCACAAACAGACGCTGTGGTCTTTCCAATTGCAAAAATGATCTCTTGTTCACTTACGAAATTTCAATGTGAATCGATCAATCTGTCAACCTATTTACCTTTGTGGGTTATTTGAGGAGAATTTTGTATTGTTCAGAATATGGTAGGTCCTGGTGAGGTGGATGAAGAATTACAACCAGAGACAGCCGAGGAATGCTCCAAATATGGAAAAGTGGTTAAATGTGTCATATTTGAGGTAGGTATTATTGTTATATTCTTATAGAATTGACTTTAGGAATTTTGTAATTATAAGGTGTATCCTTAATATTCAAGGATTGATATCAGTCCACTTATAGACTGAGGCATGGGGCTCTTAACGGAAAGTATATTATTTGAACTTATTATTTAACAAATCAAATTTTCTAATTTTCTTTTAACAAGAAATATCCAAGTTTTGCTACTTTGATTATTTTGATCAATATAAGTAAAAATGATGTTGTACCCCAGTCAACCATTCATTCATTCCCATTGATGGTTCATATCGTTTATGTAGTTACCAAATGCAGAAGAGGAAGAATCTGTGAGGATATTTGTTGAGTTTGAGAGGATAGAATCAGCTATCAAAGGTTAACTATGTAGTCTTTTTATTCCTACTGACAAATAACAATAAAATTAGTTTTTCATTCAATTTCAATCTGCAATATTTTACTATTTGTTCTTAAGAAATTTTGTGTTACCCTGAGGATGGCCTTACGCCCAATATCCCTCTGCTGATAAAACCCGGCCCCAAAGGTTGTATTTTGTCTGTTTACCTCTCAACCAGCACTACATGAACAGGTCAAAGGTTAGACAAACCGAATGTGGCTGCTTGTGACATTACAAATGCCATGGCCAATCCATTGAGGTTGGCTAACTTTTTCAAACGTCTGGCCTGGTCAATTGATATTGGTCAATAAATTTTGTCTCATTCAACTCCACTATATAGGATAGTTTTTCTATACTCAAACTACTACCAACAATCAATTAACATTAAAGATTTAACCCATGACATTGTGTATGGAATCCATGTGATGAACCTCCATGTTGAATTTCATTTTCAGCTGTTGTTGATATGAATGGGAGGTTTTTTGGTGGAAGAACAGTGAGAGCTTGTTTTTATAACCTGGATAAATTTCGACGATTTCACCTGGGAGATCCAATAGAATGACATTTGCTCAAGGAATAAATTTTGATTTACAATTTTATGAGAATCAATTGGGACTTTATATGATTCCTCGATAAGAACTCTTGACTAACACTTGAAAAGCTCCAACAAGGGGGGATAACTCATCAACTGCGAGGTTGTAGACTGCCAGTCACTCAAGGATAGAATTACTATTTACATGGATGTGGATAAGTTCTATTTAAGACCATGGTCTGGATATATTAAAGAGTTTTAACTAAGTTAGATAACTCTGAATGGCTGCTGTAATTTGGTCAGAACAATTGATTAAACAACAGATTTGAAGAAATTGTAGGATGGTGACCAAATACCAACATAAAAAATGAAGACATATTCCTGTTTCCTCCTTACAAATACTGACAGTTTCACTGTTGGCCTAAGGGTCAATCATCAAAATATTCCACCAATGGGTCGCGGGTTCGAATCCCACTCAGTCCAAGTATTGGAAAATTTTCTTACTGGGTTTTCACTCGAACGACCTATGTGGGATGGTTGCCAGTTACCAGCGGAAGGTCGTGGGTTTCCTCCGGGCACAGAGCCCGGTTTCCTCCCACAATAAAACTGGCAACGCCGCCATATAAGTGAAATAATCTTGAGCGCGGCGTAAAACACCAAACAATCAATCAATCATCAAAATAAACTAGCCAAGAGTTACAAGTAACGCTGATGTCATCTTGAACCCCCAAGCATGTATACTACAAACATGTTTTACCTGCGTTAAAATATTGTTTGTCTCTTAAGTATAGATTTAGTATTTTTCTGAGATTAAACCATACTTTCTATCTCCTTTCTGTTGATTAATTGATGTTTTTCGCCGCACTGAAGATTATTTCCTGAGGCCAGTGCTAAAACTGATATTCATCCGGTCATTTACAGAGATCCCTTTAACAAATCGAACATTCTGTAATGGGAAACGCCTGCGATCAACACCAACAGTTTATTAAATGATCAAATTAGAAATACACTGAAATAATATTTTGATGCTGAAATGATTGCACAACTGTATAATAGAGATGAAAATGAATGTATTTTATTCAAATCCTGAAAGTAAATGTTCAAAATTTATTGTGTTCTGTTTATTTTTCCATGAGTTTGTCCCAATATTTTATCTGTAGCATTAACTTGTGATCAAAAAGTTTAGTTATTATATTAACCACAGGTTCAAGCATGTAAGCAAATGAATCAGTCAGTTAAGAAGTTTCAAATTGACTAAATGCTGTTAACATTACAGATATAGACGATTCAGACTTTATCTTTAGCTATTTCCAATAGTTCACACAAGTCAACTTTAATGAAGTCAGTCTTACATGCCCGGAGCCACCAAAACGAAGATCTTTTAATTGAGTGCTATTTGACTGTTTATATAAAGATGAGGTTTCCAGATGTTCATTGGTAACTTTCCTAGCTCATATGGACCACTGGATAGGGAGTTTTATTTGAGGATTCCTTGGTCTTCTTTGTTGTGGTCAACAGAATAGACTTAGATTAGCTGCATGACACAAGCCCTATCGGACTCTCGCATGTGGTGCATTCTTGGCTGTTTGTTTACTGTCAGGCAGAACCACGGGGAATTCCCTAAATAACAGTTGAAATGTACTTTTCTGCGGAAAATCAACTTACAGTATTTTATCTGAGATCGCTCACTACTTATTTCTCTACTTATCTGAAGGTCAACAGAGAATCACAACTAACTTCAGTGTTGTGTCCTTTTATATATTTATCCCAACCATTGGGTTCTAAAATTGTTTGATGCTTTGTGCATCACTCCAGATTATTTCACTTTGTTGGGGTTACCAGATTAAGCAAAGAAGGAAACTGGGCTCTTTGCCTGGAGAAAATCCTTGAGGCCTTAGGGGTACCTGCCAATCCTTTCAATAGTGGGAAAAAAAACGCTAGGAAGTTTTCCAGACACAGAGTCACAGACAATGGAACGCCTGTGAGTGTATCTGACAGAGTTGTGTGACACTGAGAAACTATCGCTCTGCCGCTAACCGGGTAAATATTGTTTTTTTAAAATGAAGTTTAATGTACTTTTAGCTAAAGTATCCAATTGAACTGTTTTGTATGTGAATGAAGAAAAATATTCAAGAGCCCCTTTTGGCTTAGTATACAGCCATGTAAAACATTAAGCAAAGCAGTCCACTTTCAGCATTTTCATTCTTATATTTTTTATGAGTACATGGAGAAACAATTTATTAAAAGCCCCAATAATTTCGGGGGAATATATTCATTTACAAACACCGGATAGGAAAGCAATCACAAAAAATTTCATGAATAAATTTGAGCATTTTTGTCACCAAATAGCACTATTTTTACCTTTCTTATTACAAAACAGTATTTAACAACATTCAAAATTGGTCACCGTCAAAATAATACCAAAATAACATTCAACAAATACAATGGTGCGGTAATAAATAAATTCATAAATATCTCACAAAGCCAAGGTATCACAAAATAAGAATCTAAACCCCTTGCAATATCATTTTATTTAAAATAATCCGGAATGGTTTATTATAATGGAGTCAAATTTGCAAGAAAAAAAAAAGACTGAATTTTTTTTTTATTGAATCCCCTCCCTTTCTGGTTTATCATATTCACTATGGCTAGAACCTGGATTGATTGATTAATGTTTTACGCCACAATCAAGATTATTTCACTTATATGGCGGCGTTGGTTACAGACCATGATAACATTTCACAACTTTCTTGTAGCACAGTTTGGCGAGAACAAATCGTAAAAATATGGTTTTGGTACCGAACGAAAACTTACTGTGCTTGCACTGTACATATTTGTATTATTTCTTTGTTGTTTTTTTTTTTTGGCCCCCTCCTTCAACTACCCAGAATATGATTCAAACATGCTTCAAGGAAAAGCATACATGTAAAATATGATAGGACATCTTCTAACCACAATTTAAGCAAAACTGCCATACTGAATTATTTCACGATGTTTTGTAAAATTATACTTTGGATTGATTGACAGTTCATTTATGTCTTGTTACAGCACAATATGTATTAGAATATGGGAAATGCTTCAACAGCCATACTTTCAATTGAGCATTCATTGTTGCCTCGTCTGATCCTGAAGAAACCGTCCTCTCCCCATGTTGTTCCCCAACTGTTTTTAACGATCCAATATTTCTCTCCTGAGTTTGAATCCTCGCCGTACCCGACCAGGAGAACAGCGTGATTGGTTATCTGGAATGGGTTGTATTTATCCTCTAGAAATGTATGGTGATAAATCCCTCCTTTATAACTCATGAAATCATTGTAGACTTCAAAAGCTATGGCCATTGGTCCATTCTTTACCAGGTTTATTCTCATAAGTGGCTCGTTACACCTGAAATTAGCAATTAAATAGTGTAGAATACTACTACATATATATAAAGTTACACCTTGTTTAAGTGGCCAACTTAGGGAAACTGGGCTCTGAAAATATACATATAGAAAAAAGTTAAGCACCCCTGGAAAGTCTGCACTGACCGATAAAATCATTGGTGTAGGGAGATTGTTGGCAAACTGATGGTGCAGAAACGATTGTGATCATAAAGGGCAACATTCTGGCAATAAGAAATCACCATAAATGGCAATAAGCTGTACAATTTATTCCGGATATCTTTAACCAAATCAAAAGTGTATTTTAACAAAATAAAAACATGCTTGTAAGCAACTTCAGAGTCCATCTGGCTTCACAGGGCGAAGATATTGAAGTAAGAATGTCACTTTGAGTGTGTAGAACACATCCCAAGAGCACAAGGTCACAAAAACCAGTAAATTTATATAATGTGACATTCCCCCAACCCCCCCCCAAAAAGGAGTGTATCTCTTCGTTACACTGTACACTTAGAAGTACCAGGGTGAGCAATGAATGCTAAGTCCCAAAAATGGAAAACATTCACTGTATAATTGATAGACATACAGGAATGGTTACATGTACAGGCAAGGTCTTAAAAAGACACCAATCTCCTCGTATTGCCAACACCACACAGAATCATATAGGAATCAATTGAACAGAGCTTATCATTCAATAAATCACGGTAAAATAAACAGAACTTACGCTCCAAAGAATCCGCCGACATATTGATATCGTGTGGTATACTGACGTGTACAGCTTGGGTCTGTTGAACATTTCCCATCTTTACCTTTATATGGGTTACATTGCTCTGCTACTAATCCATAATCTTCTCCATATTTCCCAGCGATTAAGTACGGAAACCCACCTTCACAACCTGGTATACATGAGGACAGTCACATTATCTTAACTGGTATCCATGACTACATTTAGGGCTACTGTGAGTGAGAGAAGATTTAACATCACTTTCAACATTATTTCAGTCTTATCGTGACAATGGAAATATAAATAATTTGATGTTTTACTTCCCACATAACATTGCTTTTCGTGGCAGCTCTTGTCATGATCTCTCTCTTGACAAATGTAAAATACATATTCAGCTACTTGATTAACTCATTGGAGTGTAAAAGTTCTCCCATTAATCCATTTATAACGAGAAAACTTTCTTGAAAACTCAAATTAAATGAACTGGAGCTTGAGTCACTAGTCGACAAAAATTATTAACCAGGTAAAAGATTATATGCCTGACCCCATTATGACAATTGGTTCCATAGGTACAAGACATCATTAAAGTCATGGTTGATGTGTGTATGTCCTGAGTCCACAAACTTGACCACAACGGAATTATGTGATGTCCAATGAAAATTGGTAGTAAGATGAAAATACCTACACTTAACATCTATACTGACTTGAAATGATTGAAAATATCACCTCACTTCAAAACAGAATAGTTTTAAGAGAATAAATCTGTTGTACCTTGTGAGTATTGACTGCATTCCACGACATCTTGAGGGGAGAGAACTATTTCATCAGAATTGTTTGTCATGATTCTCAAACGAGCTTCATTCATAGCCATCGAGGCAAAAGCAAAACAACTTCCACAGGATTCTATCAAAAAGAAACAATTTAAGGAATCAGGATTAAGAATTTGTAATTGATTGATTGTTTTGTGTTTTACGCCGCGCTCAAGATTATTTCACTTATATGGCGGCACTGCCAGTTTTATTGTGGGAGGAAACCCACGATCTTCTGGTGTAAGAATTTATGAACCATCAGTATATTTTCATTTTTTGTTGACGACATAACCATTTACAGTAAATACATTGATTCCCAAGTAAGGATGTTCATCTCGCTCAGTATTACATGGTAGCAAAATTTACATTAAAGGCAATTGTGTACTTGATTAACACATTAAAGTCATGGAGGAAACAATGACCTCTTGTTGGTGAAACATCGACCTGAAAGTAAAATCCTGACCCCAAAGGAGTGAACCATTAAAGGCCTCAAATGCAAAATTGTAAAAAAAAACCGTAGAGTACTGACCTTGGTTTCTGACTGGCGAGACATAATTTAGACCATTCACATTCCTCCAATCAAACGATTTTGGGAGTTTATCTGCAATGGCCAGTATCTCTGCACTTGGATTGGCAGGTTTTGGTTGGCTGAAATACATGTAGAAGGCAAGCACTTAGTCAGTAAAGATGTCTGTATAAATTTTAGTAAATGTCTTTGCAAAAGTGTACAGTCTTTGCAAAGTGTGCTCCCCCACCCCAAAAACAAAACATATGCACAATAAGAGGTGTCAAAAGAAAACTTACAGATACAATGTTTTTCATCCTTTCCATAAATCCTCAGGCATTTACAAATGACACCCCAATATTGGCATAGCTTCCTGCCCTTTTAATTGATTGGTTGAGCATTTGACTTATATTGCGGCATTGGCCTATTAAAAATCAGATTTTCAATGAGGTTTTCAATTTGTAAAGTAAGTCGGGGAGAAAAGTTTTTAATATAACTTGTCTCTCTGAATCAGTTTACAGCTTTTAGTTTTGTTAAGTATTAATTAAAGGAGTGAATGAAAGCCTTACCTATGAACCTTGGATTTTCGCCCTCCGTTTCTTGATAGCAGGTTTTCTAACGTCAATGTTTCATATTCTGGATAATGTATGGCAGTCCAGGATTTCTGTTGATTGTTTATCTTTTTGATGAAGTCTTGATTTGGGCGATATCTTGGAGACAACCAACTAATAACAAAGGAGTAGCAAATGAAAACCGTGAAATTCAAAAGTTAAATTCATTGCCAAAACAAAATTAAAATTACTTCATTGAAAATATTTTCATATCAATATATTTTTTTACTATTTCTTAATCATAGATTTAGATTTTAGATTTATTTATTCACCTCTAAAAAATAACAGAAATTTGACAAAACAATACATAAATGAGGCGGGAATAAAGCTCCAGGAAGCTTGTTATATCCCTAAAAAAGAAAACATGTCTTTTCACGGCGCTTTGCATTTGGGTGACATTGTTATAAGAAATATATAAATCATAAAAGTGCAGTTGATATCAAAGATTTCCAATCTGATCAATGTAATGAGTTTTTAATTTGGATTTGAACAGCGATGAAGATACAATATTTTTAATGGCAATGGGCAGTTTGTTCCACTCCCTGGGTCCAGCAGATTTAAAGAGATAAAATGATAAGTTTGTTCTGTAGAAAGGCCTATTAAAATTTAAAGACTGAGTTCTTGTGTCATGTGAATGGACAACTGATTGTTTCAAAAGATAATTGGAAAAGCACTGTGGAATTTCAGTTGGTCGGTAGAAAAATTGATGACAAAAAATATTGTTGTAGTAAAGATTTATGTAGTTAAGTGGAAGAATATTAAGTTTTACAAATATTGGTGCGGTGTGATCAAGTCGGGATGATAAGTTAATGGTACGTACCGCGCGTTTTTGTAAAATAGCAAGAGGAGAGAGATGAGTCGGGTAAGTGGAACCCCACAATATATTGCCATAAGTGAGGTACGGATAAACAAGAGCGTAGTATAAGAGATATAGAGATTTTTTATTTAACGAATGTTTAAGGTGTTGTATTAGGCCAATGTTTCGAGAAAGTTTTTTACAGATATGGTTTATATGAGAAATCCAATTCAGTTTATTGTTCAAGTATATTCCTAAGAACTTAAATTCGGTGACAAAATTAATTTCGGTATCAGCTAAAATTATGTGGGGTAGTGGTTGTGGAAACTTTTTCTTATTATGAGGTGGGATTAGAATACATTTAGTTTTGTTAAGATTTAGTGAAAGACGATTGGCCAAAAACCAGGTGTGCAGTTTACGGAGCTCCTTGTTCATATCGTGAATGACGTCTGTGACTGTATCTGATGAACAGACCAGGCTAGTGTCGTCGGCGAACAAAATAAGATCTAGGATGCTAGATACACGAGATACGTCATTTATATAGAGTAGGAATAGTATAGGGCCCAAGACAGAACCTTGAGGTACGCCACATTTCACAGCCTGGTGACATGATGAAGTTTTATTGTATGAAACACATTGATACCGATGGGACAAGTAGCTCTCGAACCAGGCATTGGATAGACCTCGGAATCCATAATGACTAAGTTTATTCAAGAGTATGTTATGATTGACAGTATCAAACGCTTTTGCAAGATCTAAGAAGGTAGCTACACTGTATTTATTATCCTCTCTGGCTTTTACAAGTTTGTCATAAAGAAACAGTGCCGCGAACGAAGTAGAATGATGTTTGCGAAAGCCAAATTGGTTATGGTATATAATATCAAATCTGTCAAGATGGCTAAGCACTTGTCTTACAGCTATTTTTTCCAGAATTTTGCTCAGTGATGGGAGAACAGAGATGGGTCGATAATTTTTAATGATGTTTGAGTCTCCTGATTTATAGACTGGTGATACTTTGGCCAATTTGAGACGGCTGGGAACAGTACCAGAAGAAAATGATAAATTAATGATATGAGAAAGTGGTCGGGAAATAATTTCAGCAACAAGTTTGAGTATTGACGGTCTAATATTGTCAAGGCCTGGTGCAGAGGAGGATTTTAGCTCATATATAACGGATTTGATATCAGCAGGAATGGTTGGGACGAATGAAAAGGATTCATTAATAGGGACCCCAAGAAAATCAGAAAAATGTTTGTCGACAGTAGGAATATTATCATCAAGTTCGGTTGCCACAGTTGTGAAATGATTGTTAAAGGCGTCAGATATCACGGTTTTGTCTTGCACATCGGATCCATTAATATTAAAAGAGGTTGGCAATTGGTTTGACTTTTTTCTGTTCATTAATTCATTAATAACTTTCCAGGTATTTTTGGTGTCATTATTGAATTTATTTAGTTTTCTTTCAAAGTAATGTTTTTTGGCAAGACGTATTGTGTTATTTAATCTGTTTCTATAAGTTCTGTATTTGATCTTTGCTTGAGGCGTATTAAGTTTTAATTTGAGTCTATAAAGTTTATTTTTCTCATGAACAGAATTTAAAATACCCGTTGATATCCATGGTTTAATGATTTTTGTCTTTTTACTAGCTGGAGCAGTGATGGGGAAACACTCGTCATGTATATCACACAGCCTATCTGTATCACTAACACCATGTAGGAGTGCATCCCAATCAGCTCTCTGTACTTCTTGGATGAAGTTATTTTTTTCAGTGGCAGTGTACTTACGATAAGATATATGAGTTTCTGGTGGATTGTGAGACGAAGAACAGTTTAGTATATGAAAAATTGGAAAGTGGTCTGTTATGTCTGTAAGAAAAATTCCAGATAGTAGATTGTGATCGTGTATGTTCGTAAAGATGTTATCAATGAGTGTGGCGCTAAAAGAGTGAACCCTAGTGGGTTTGGTTATTAAAGGAAAGAAGTAGTGAGATTTCATTATTTCTAGAAAAGCTTTGGAAGGAGGATGATGGTCAGTTTTGAACAAATCAATATTAAGATCACCCACGATTATGCACTTGTTTTTGTCGCTTTGACATTTATTCAATATTGTGAGTAATTTATTATTAAAAGCATGGACATCATTTCCAGGAGGTCGATAGATAATACCCACAATATGTTTTGTTTCGTGAGACTAACTCTACGAATAAACACAAAAATAAACACATAAATAAACTTTTCATTTTGTTGATTGATTGGTGACGTATGCCACACTAAAGATTAATTCAATTACATGCCGGCGTAGCCAAGTTTATTGGGGGAGGAAACCGGCTCTTTGCCCAAATAAAAAAAAACTTCAGCTTTGGTTTGTAACTGACAATTTGCGGAAGAGTTGCCAGGTTTCCTCTGGGCAAAGAGCCTGGTTTCTTCCTCTACTATTAAGCCTGGCAATGGCGCCATGTAAGGGAAATAATCTTAGGTGTGGCCTAAAACATTACATCAATCCATAATCCAAAGAGGTTAACCAAGTGAGAAACACACTCAGGATGTTTTCATTTTATTTGGATTGAGTGGGATTCGAACCTGCAATCCATTGATAGAATGCCTCTGTCACACTGAAAGACTTTCCCTCTGCCAATTTAGAAATAGTGGCTTATATGATGGAAAAACAATCTTATTTGTTTTTTGCCATAAAAATTAAAGTTATATGGTATGGAGGTATGGAGCGGACACCAAATTCATAGATTGGGAATAAGGTAAATTGGCTGTAGCCCCCAGGATAAAATTCGCAGAATCGTAAAAAGCTCATCTGTCTTTCCCATGAGCTCAACACATTATTTAAGTTTTAAAGTGATACAAAAAAGCGTTCTCATTGTTATTGAACAGACAACACATTAAACATTGGGAACATGGTAAATTGGCTGTGGCACCTAGTGTAAAACTTGCACAATGCTAAAAAGCCATACCATTCGTCCTTTTCATGACCCCAAGTTATTAAGCGTACAACAAATTATACGTTGGGAACAAGGTAAATTGGAAACCGTTATAATTCGTGCAGAATCCTATAAAGCAATTCCATATAGGTGAGCTCAACATATTACCGAAGTGATGCTACAAAGCCTTCTCAAGTGGACAAACAGTTGGATGGATGCTAACCCTTTATCTCCCCCAATTCATTTCAAGGGGATATAAAGGGTCAGGTTGACAAAAATAAACATTATGGAGGCCTACGTTTTCAGAGATGCTGTATGATGTTTAGCATGAACACTGGTCATCTTCTGTCCTTGATAACATGCCCAGTCTCGCACATAGATGTCATGTGACCAACCAGTTAACGTCTGGTCACAATAACTTGTCACTTGTTTACCAACTTGAGTAAAATTTGAAAAAGCAAAAAACTTTCTTCCATTCAGGACAACTTCAAAACCCTGAAATAAAGTCAAATCAAAGACATTATATGGATACTATTTACTGAACAACTTTGTCTCATACATTATATTGTCTTATGGAAACAAAAAAGACTGTCATCATTACATTATTATGTACTAACCTACCAAATTGGTGGACAGATTACATGACAAAGCAATATTTAATCATTATCTCCAGAGACAGTTGAAAAAGTTGTTTATGTGTGGTGGTTTTATACAGTATTTTATTAAAAATCAGAAAAGGATCTCTGGTTGGAAATGTAAATTAAGCTGAACTCTATCAGAGTTTTTTTCTTGACTTTTATCAGTCTGTTAATGCTTACAAAAGTTGTCTACCGTACATAGTGTACCGATTGATGGTGTTTTATGTCGCATTCAAGATTATTACACTTACATGTATATGCCAGTATTGACAGGTTTTGTGGAGAAAATCCGCCTCTTTGCCTGAAGGAAACAACCAACCTTCGCCGAGCAACTCTTCCACATAAGACAAGTGAAAAATACACAGGGAAATGTGTTGATGCCTGTCCACCTCCCCAGGTCAAAATGTTATCTAACCATAGACCTGTCTTTATGATCAGCTGCTATAACCATGTAGTAAAATTAAATAGAGACTGAGATGATATACCTGATTGTAGATGATCGTCCAAAATCCTTTATTTCCAAACTCATCCATAGCAACATCAGGGAACAAAAGTTCAACTTTAATAGAGCTCTCCACAGCATCTGGAACGAGAAGTTTCAGAAACATATAAACATAGGTCAACAGTCATTCCCAATGCTCTCAATGTGTTTTTACATTCCACATATACAAGATGATCTTCCAAAACATTATCAAGGTTTGCAGCAACAGGTTAGTTCTTTATGAACTAACTATGAATTAAGTCTATTTCCAAATTACTGTATAAAAGCAATTTCCTTGAAGATGGCGCAAAACTATCTTCCTTACAATCATTCCATTAAAGGGGCATGAGCTGCCAAAATGTTGATATTTTGACGTTTAAACATAATGTTGAAATTGTTGGCTATTTTTCTCAAGACGTATAATTCAGATGCTTCTTAGTGCTTATAGTCTCTAAAATGTACGATAAAGTATTGTTTTGAACTAACTTTGGCTTAGAATGAATGAATGATCGTCCCGGTTCGTATCGGCCACATCCTGTATGGAATTTCCTCATTCCTACGACAATCATTTAGTTTTTCGATGGCCTTCAAAGCCTCTTACTGTCAACTTTAAAGAGTTGCTTGAAATAACCAGTCTAATTTTTTTGCTGCTAAGCGGCTAACACGGCAACATGGTACACAATTTTCAGTTACACTTGATAAAGACACCAGTATAGGTGTCGAAAGCTTGTGTTTTTCCCAAAGAACTAATTTCGTGGTGATGCCATATTGAAACATGTAACTCTTAGAGTCTTATGAATCACCCAATTTTTCTCGGATTTTCTCCTAATTTAAGCAACGCAATACACATCCCATTCAATCTTATAGCCCCCAGTTCCACCTCACTTTTGTGAGTTTCACTAAAAACTTCACATGGACCCATTTTCAAGGAAATGCGAGAGCAGGTTGTAGATTCAAGCACTCCTTGGGAAAACGCCAGGATATAACACAAAAGTTTTTTTTTTTTTGGTGGAACAACAAACTAAAGGATCGAATGGGGTGTGCGTAAAGTTTGTGCAGGTTGCGTTGCTTAAATTAGCAGAAAATCCGAGAAAAATGGGGGTGATTCTTAATAGTTACAGGTTTCAATATGGCATGTTCTCCAGCTCTGTTGGCCACACATCATCAATATTCTTTGGCCACAGAGTTTGGATATATATCTCCAGCTAGCTAGTTGTAATGCAGTTCTTTCGTCGTTATAAAAGTCCATGATGTCCAGCAAACAAACATTTGTGCAAATATAGAATAGGTCAGTCGTTTTTTAACTTCTCTTCAAATTCGTCTTTTAGATGTTATTTCTTTTAGCTTTTAGTAGGGATAGCTTAGTTTAAGCTTGTAATATTAAATTAGTCACAAGTTCTAGAAGAAATGAAAAAAAACGATGGGGGTTTCACGGGGGTTTGCCCCCCTGACGATTATAGCGGTTTGAGACTGACGGACAAATTCTATAATTTTTTTGGCCTTGGAGAATATTACCCACAGCCCAATTTTGCTAAAATTTAACTAGCCTAATTGTTTTTTTTTTAATTAAAATAAAATAAAATTCCAGTATTAAAAATTATCACCAAGTTTGGAGCAGTCCAGGGTTTTCTCATGCCCTTTGGAACCCATTTGGAACATCCACGTTCCTTTGATTTCTTCATAGGTACAGTTAGCTGGCGTGTCGGCATTCACGAAGGCTAAAAAGCCGAGGATGGGTAGCAAAAGTTTCAAACAAACCATCTTGTTCCGTGCTTGTCCCGCCTCAAGTTCAGAATGACAGCCTGGCTATTTGCACATGACTTATCATGAGATGAACCCGTCCTTGACCTTTCACACCAAACCTGTCATGTGACAAAGCTGTCTGTTCGTCCTTACCTCAGACTAACAACAAAATTTCATTGTCATTTTGTGACAGAACCGATTCTCGTATTTGAAATAAGGACAAATTAAGAAAATGTTTTCGTTTTTACAAAGAATATTAGACTGGTTCAAGAGTCTGTTTTGGAAGGAAGAAATGGAATTGACGCTGGTCGGGTTGCAGTACTCTGGAAAAACAACTTTTGTTAATGTTATTGCGGTAAGATGAGTGAATTTATAGGAGGTGTAACTGTAAAATTAAAGAAACCTGAGACAGTGCTGTGCAAGATCTGGTCTGCAAACTATTCATAATGTTTTACCTCAGATTGATAAATATATAATGATCATTTATCAAAGTAATTTAAATTATTGAAAAACAATCCTATATACTATTACCAGGTTGGGGAAAGTCGCCGATCGACGGGTTGTCCATCGATTGACGGACAAACCGTCGAACGACGGACAATAGAGCCCGTCGATCGGTGGGCTAAGATTGGACAAAAATGACAATTTCCTCTCTATCTGCCATCATTCGCGTTTTCGCCGAACTATCGAGTTCTACGACAACAGTGCATGTCCCAAGCTTGTTGTTAATGGCTAGTTCTAACTTCAAAGTCAACTCGCCGCGTGCGCCACAGCCGGTGAAATTCATTTCTTAAAAGTCTAAAACAAATTGCGCCATTTTAAGCAAGTGTTTTAAAATAAACCGATATATCTACTCACATGCTTCACCTATCCACGTGTAGTGCACGCTCTGTAGTTTCCAAAAATGACCACGAGGCGTAAATCCATGCCCAAGTTAGGCGGAAATTGGCGGAAGAACTAGGAACGACATCTACCAAAAATGGTACGGCAAAGGTCAACTGAGGTCAATCAGAAGAGTGACAGGAAGTTCCATATTAGTGCTGCACTCCTCCAGTTCTTCAACAATTTTCGCCTTACGTGGGCATGGATTTACGCCTCGTGGTCATTTTTGGAAACTACAGAGCGCGCACTACACGTGGATAGGTGAAGCATGTGAGTAGATATATCGGTTTATTTTAAAACACTTGCTTAAAATGGCGCAATTTGTTTTAGACTTTTAAGAAATGAATTTCACCGGCTGTGGCGCACGCGGCGAGTTGACTTTGAAGTTAGAACTAGCCATTAACAACAAGCTTGGGACATGCATTGTTGTCGTAGAACTCGATAGTTCGGCGAAAACGCGAATGATGGCAGATAGAGAGGAAATTGTCATTTTTGTCCAAACTTAGCCCACCGATCGACGGGCTCTATTGTCCGTCGTTCGACTGTTTGTCCGTCAATCGATGGACAACCCGTCGATCGGCGACTTTCCCCAACCTGATTACTGGCTGCTCTGCATTGTGAGACGTAGTTCAATTTACCGAACTTATGGTGATATTACATATACCAACGTTCAGTCTGTGAATTCTGAAATGCTGCTCGGAAAACTCCGACAAACTTTTGTCGGAAATTACAAGCCATGAAAATAATATTGTAACTGCTCTGTATGGACAATTCCTACCCCAGACTTCTTTAGAACTCATAAAAGATTATTCTTTCCTCTTTTATTTATTTTTATTTATTTTATTTATTTGACATGCACCGTTTGACCCAGTTCGAACGTCGCGCAAAATGGCGGCAAAGTCTCCAAGAAATGACAGTTTGTTGTTGTTTAAGACCAGGTGTACGCCCTTTGGAATAGCTACATGTAATAAAAGCGGACAAGAATAATCTTTATGAATTTTAAAGAAGTCTGAGGTAGGAATCGTCCATACCGAGGAGTTACAATAATATTTTCATGGCTTGCAATTTAAGCATCATTTCCACCTTGTATTTCTAATTCGTATACCGAACGTTGGTATATGTAATATCACCATAAGTTCGGTAAATTGAACTATGTGAGACGCAACAAATTAAACTATGCGTCGATGAGTGTCCAACCTTTTCTGTATTGATATCCATTTATTATTATATATTGTCGAATTATAGACCACACTTATTTCATTTCATCCATATCTAGCGCTGATTAAAACACCTTCACGCAAACACTGCCACCATTTGTCCTTGTGTTGCCTGTCTTTACTCATTAGGAATTCCGCATATATTTATATGGGCAGTTCCAGTAGTTCAACGATATGGGTATCCAATCAGTTACCATACACTTTTGCCGGTTTTTCAATGCTAAAATTTACATCAGTGTTTGGATTGACCAGAAATTTCACAGAAGTGAAGCTGGGTTCATCCGACTTTTGTTAAAATAGTTTAATTTCTCCCAAAACTCTGAAATGAAGTTTTAGGGACTGGACATTCATCCGCTCATCTGCATGGTTTTGTAGAGTGACAGGAACCTGTTTTCGTTTTCATTTTTCGTTTTCATAGAATGTTAAAGCTGTTATAACGTCATTTTTCGTGTTCGAAAATTTCCTGATACGGCTGAAGGCGACTATTCTTGGGTCGCCCGACAACTCCATAAAAAGTTCTATTTACATTTTGGAGGTTGAAATTTTGCAAGAAGATGCCTTGATAGGTAAATCGGCTGTTTTCGACGGGAAAGCGTGATGGCTTGAGTTAAACATGCATAAGTGTAGGCAGGTCGGTGACGTCATCAAATGTTGGTACAAGGTATTTGATCATAAAAGTTAAAAAGCAAATGTGAGTCTCAAAAGTTAAAAATAAACCAAAAAGTGTAGTCTGTATATTTTTTCAGGGCCCTTCCACTGGACCCTGTTTGCTCATTTTGGCTTGAACAGAAAAATAACTACCATTCATAAAAATGCTTGGAAAAGGCCCATATTTAGAGACAAAAGTTGTCTCCCCTGATTTATTAAATATCATTTTTCTAAGTAAATATGATTATTCATGTCAAACGGAATTCTAATTACATCTTATAACTATGTGAAGAATAGTTTGGTATAGGTTTTAGAAACAAACTATGGATGATTTCAATTGACCCGTCACCCGACCTGCCTAATAAGTGTTATGATTTTCTCCTAATTTAAGCAACGCAACCGGCTGAAACTAAATGCATCTCAACTAATCCTTTATTCCTTGAATTTGAACTTGGAAATGTGTGAATACAAGTTAACCTCTGCAGCCTAGTTTTCTGAAATTAAAATGCCTTGAAATTATTAGAAAAGAGAGCAGTTGCATACTTTTTATTCAAGCACGTTGTTGAGAAAACTGGGCTGTGAAAAATTTGATTATTGAAAATAACAGTTTTGTACAAGGACAGTAAATTCCCCCAACTGTTACAGCTTTTTAAAATGTTTTTTGTATTTTCAGTCTGGCCAATTCAGTGAAGATATGATTCCAACAGTAGGCTTTAACATGAGAAAAATCACTAAAGGAAATGTAACAATTAAGGTAACATTGATATTTTGTTACTTTGTTTCATGTTTTTTTGTTGGGTTTTTTTTTTACAAGGACAACATTCATTTCAAGACATTTTGATTCATCTTTTGAGATGATGACAAAAAAGCACTCCCATTTTAGCATAGGTAAATTTCAATGACTTTCTGGCCTTCTCAAGCGATCTATATGCCACACAGAGATACAGTGGATTTTGATGAGTGAAAACAAGTGGCTGTCAAATATCAACTTAAGGTTTGGCTATGGACCATGGATTCTTCCCCTCGGTGGTCCAGTGGGTTAGAGTGATCGTCACTCACATAGACCTTCCATCGATGTGGCACGGGTTCAAATCCCACTCAGACCAAATAGAAAAAAATTGAAAAATTTCTGAGTGGATTTTTCACTTGTTCACCGTATGTGGGTTCCCGTAGGTTCCTCGGGGCAATGAGTCTGGTTTCCTGCCCCATTAAACCTGGCAACGCCACCATATAAGTGAAATAATCTTGAGTGCGGCATAAAACATCAATCAATCAATCTTCCCCTGACAACCCTGGGAACACTGACTTTTAAGTGAAAATCCTCTTCAATTCTGCACAAACTTGTCAATCAATAAAATTGACATTCTGTATATATAAAACTAAATACATTACACAAGAGTAAGATTTTATTTACATAAAAGCGCCACACTAACCAATTTCAAAGCAATTGTTTATTTTTTCATTATTTTTTTCTGTAAAAAAAAACTTTTCTTAATTCTCAGTGATTTATTTAGTGTGAAAATGTCACTGTGAAAATTTTATCACAGCTCACTCATGCCAATGACTGTCTATTTAAAGCTCTTAAAATTAAATACTGTCTGAGCTCTTAACAGTAGTTGGTCTATTAGTGAAATAATCTTGAGTTTGGCGTAAAACATCAATCAATCAATCTATTGATGGTTAATACTTTCATTCCACAGTTATGGGACATAGGAGGTCAGCCAAGATTTAGAAGTATGTGGGAAAGATATTGTAGAGGTGTCAATGCAATTGTGTAAGTACATCTACTTTATAATCTCTTATTATTGTATTTCAAATCAAACTTTATGATACAAGAAATTCTGCTTTTGGTTAACATTCTAGGACACTCTCAAGATTATTAAGGCACCCACCTAAGGCACCCCTTTTTTCGTCTGTCCGTAGCGTTTGGAAGTCTCTGAGTTTACTTATTTCTCTGCTTCAGAGATTCTCAACCTCTCCAATTCCTCAAATTTTCTGAGGTGGGTTGGTCTTGGGGAGTCACATGACTATAAAGGCAGTATTCTCGTTATTTTCGGATTATGCTTTCTTAAAAAATGGCGGAAATACTTTCATGAAAAATGGGTGACATTTTTCTGACGATTTTTTGGTGACGTTCGAACTGGAAATTGAACCTGGTGCTAACGGTAATTGCCACATTCTGGGATTTGGGCCAGATCCCCGTTTCGAGCATCACCCAAAAATCAGTAGAAGAACAATAAAGTGCAATCCCAAAAATAAGGAGAATACTGTTTATTAGAAAGACATTAAAATCAAGGCAATGACATACAATTTTCCAAATAATTTGAGACCTATATTGGGAAGGTGGTAAAAAGGGAGAATAGAAGCTGACATTTGCATTATGTTTTTTTTAACCAAACTTCGGAGAATCACGAGTGGCCTATAAGCAGAGTTCAGAGAACCAAAAAATACTCAATTACAGAGCCGAGGAAGCAGACATCCTCATTTTCGAAATTTATTTTCAAGATTACAGTTAAAAGAATCCCTCCACAAAAGTGGGCTGTGGTTGTTTTTTTTCGCAGTCCACTTGAACCCATCAAATGAAGTTGCATTTTGAGAATAATTTCATTACATTGGATATTCAATGTCTGATGTCAATGTTTTTCAACCACATACCTTATTTCCCATCTTAGAAAACGACTTCAAGCTTCACTCACATCAATCCATGGGAGTTGTCTGAAATTCATCTATCTTATGGGGACTAAGAAGCAATGTTGTTTTCAAATGAGAATTCTTGTTAATCTCCTTGTGAGATCTTAGCCATACTCAACCAATTTCTTTTACAGTCTCTAATTGTACATAAGTTAAATGTAGCTTGAGGAAAAGATCTTCTTCATATCATGTTTTAACCTGTCAAGACCACCATGTACCAGAAGTGAAATATTGAGTGAAAAGTGACCTACGTAAGTCAATCATTGAATGAATCCTGATATAACCTTGTATTTTAGATATATGGTAGATGCTGCAGACCATGATAAACATGAAGCCTCTCGGAATGAATTACATAACCTATTGGATAAACCACAATTACAAGGCATTCCAGTTCTAGTTTTAGGAAATAAGAGAGATTTGCCTGGTGCTCTCGACGAGAAAGAACTAATTGAACGAATGTAAGTAATACAGATCAACTTACCGTGTTAATTATCTGGGTTTTTTTTTTACATTTTATGTCTGAAATCCTTCGCTGCCTGACAATATGACTTAGTTTAAACTTTGTGACAGTAACTAGTTCTCAAGACCAATATTTTATGGCATTTCTCCGTGAATTAATTATTTTATATTTTTTTACATGTGTTTCCTTCCTCATAGTTAAATAAATGATTTTTTTCTCTCTACAGGAATTTGTCAGCCATTCAAGACAGAGAAATTTGTTGTTATTCTATATCGTGCAAAGAAAAAGAAAATATCGGTATGTATTTCTTTGCACATTTTATAAAACATTGTCATAAATCATTTGATCGGTCGATGTGGGAGGTCTGCCAAAAACGGACGGTTGAGAGAGCATTTCAACCAGGAATAATGCCGGGTTTCTTTCCGAAAAAAGCCTGACGAGTGTTTCATGTGAAAAGTGGAGTAATCTTGCCGGTTGACTAAAACCATACAATCAATCTAATTTGTCAGTTTTGTGCGTAACTCTTGTTATGTGAACCACACTCACGGTTATTTGAACTCTCCATCACCATATGGTCAGACAAAACATTATAAATTATTGGTTGATTGATTGATTGAGGTTCTAGGCTGCACTCAAGATTATTTCAGTTATATGGCAGATTTGCCAGGCTTAGTGGGTGGTGACGTAAACATGCTCTGCATGGGGATAACCTCCGACATTCAGCAAGTACCTGACAACTATTCCTCACACAGCCATCAAGTAGATTTATGTTAGAATAGTGCCTGTATTGAGGACACTATGATATATTGCTTTCAGACTTAATGGTTAAAGTAAAGGGAAAAATAGTAAATTCTACGATCGCTTAGTTGAGAATCATTGAAAATTATAATCACACATAAAACCTGCTAAACATGTTCAAGGCTAGTATGCAATCTATGGAACTTAATGTCAAATTTAGGTTGGTCAGGTAACATCTTAGTACTTTTGTCTCATTTAATAGCTTATAGGGGGACTTGGGGACTTTGTTGGCAGAGTGATAGTCCCTCAGTCTGAAATAAATTTGAAGTGTTTTTTTTTTTTCACTTGATTGCCGTACATGGAAAAGTTGCCACTTACTTTGTAAACGTCGGGAGTTTCCTGAGGGCAAAGAACCCAGTTTTCTCTCCCACTAAACCTGGCAACGCCGCCATATAAATAAGACATCAACAAATCATTTAGCGTATCAAGCTGCTGAACGGGCAGTAAGCTCCAGTTAATAAACATCAACTGATTCTGTTCTTTCGACTTTTTCTCATTTCAGACATCACATTGCAGTGGCTCATACAACATTCTAAGGGAGGTCGTTAACTTCACAGTATATTTATATGTTAAATGATTGAGATCAAAGTGTTCTGACTTGGGAACTTCATCCAAGTGTTGTCACACATGGGGGTGTTGTGTGGCAGATGATCCTGGAACAGTACTCGTATGTGATTTAACTCATAGCCTTTACTTTACAAAAGATCGCTGTAAAAATTAGCTGTGTTTAAACGTCAATAAATTAGAATTTTTGTGTTTGTTCTTTAAACCTATGTATTACGATCAAATGGCATTTCTTCCATCCTCTCACTCCACCAGACTGGGGTTCTTTGACACAAAATGTCCCTTTTTCATGAGTGGCTTAACAAATTCATGGTTTATTCTCATTTTTGAAAAACAGATATATTTTTTCTGCCAGCTCAAAAAACATAAAGAATTGTCTCCATTAATGCACCTATACTAAAGCCAACCACCAATATCTATGTTTTTGATCTGGCAGAAAAATGTATGGGAATGGACTCCTAAAGGTACAAGGTATCCAGGAGTCAAAATCTTAATTGTGTCAGAAACTTCTACTAAAATCTACCACATATTAAAGCTTTGTATTTTTCCTTGTAAATAACAACACTAGATTATTATCCATCTATGTATATCGTAAACTGTAAACAATTGAGTTTTCTGGTGCATTGTAGTTGTACATATTACTTGTGATTACAATAAAATTGTGAACAGAACTAGTTACCAACATTTGTTTGAAAACTTTTTTCGGCTCTTCCAACTAAATGCCTGGCATCCCATAAAATGATCAAGCCCCCACCCTCTTCTTCAAAGATACAGTCATCCTTTAGTATTTTAACTTCAACTGTATATCAAAAACTGTGTGTGCTTTTTTTTCTTCTTCATATTTTTTCTTTTGCTTACCAAAACAATTCCATATTTTACAACTTCTATGTTTTTAGTTGTTTCAGTCAATAAAGTTGATATTACACAGAATTTGTGTATCCTTACTTGCAAGTAATTTTTCCTCCCTTTAGTGGGCATCTCTACAATAAAAGCGAAATGATAACAGTGTGTGAGGTTAAATTCAATCATTTTAGAGAAATATTTTTTTCATTTACTTGATATTTTACTGGAAATTGACTATTACACCTGTACTAATCCAGTAAATTCCTCCATGCTGATTACAATATGAGATCTCAGCACTGTTAGTCATCTGGTCTGAGGTATAACTTTTTTTTTGTATTTCTAATCAAAATATTTCATCACCTGAATGTTTTTCGCCCGGTTTACTTTTGATTGATTCCCCAATCATTGCTTCTAGTGGCTTGTATATCCATCCCTCATAAACTTTCCAAAATTAGTTCCAGTGAAATCATAAGGCAAGTCTTAATAAAAAATGGAACTTAAATATTTAATTAAGGAAGGGTAATCAATTCTGTAGGTTTCAGAGGAGTGTCCATTTTCCTCACTTTTACATGTACCTGTAAAACTTAAAATTTTTAGCCATATGGTTAAACCTTGCCGTAGGGTTTTGAAATAATTGTTCTCAAAGAAGTATTTAGAAATATGTAAACGTGAAAGTTCATCATATTTCATTGCCTTTAAGGATGTTGTTTTAGAGATTATTTTTTTTCAAGTTCTAGTATTGAATGAGAAAGAATCATTGTCTTTGGTTTAATATGTGTCATTGATGTTGTGCTTGAATTATGTACAGCCAATTATATAACAGATATTAATGAATTCATTATTGTATATGAACTCAAAACAATAAATGGCTCAGACCAGTTCATTAGGTCTAATTATTTGTCCTTTCCTTTATTGCGTGTAATAAATATAAATATATTTGGTTGTGGGAAATTTTTGCTATGTAAATTTCTAACAAAGAAGCCCGACTTAGGTCCAGTCCTCCAATCTTGGTCCGGGGGGTTGGAATTTCAGATCAATTTACTAGGCCAGTTTATCCTTTGTGAAAAAATCTGGCACGGGTAACCACCAAAGACCACTGACCTTCATGGCCTCCTTTTAATCTACGGCCTTTATTTTAAGTACTCAGATATTTCTTTGTGCGGGCACCAGACGTTAAGCAAAAGATCTAGGTTACTCCACCAGTAATCATGGTTATACTGTAATTAATAGCACTAACATCTTGAGGGGAAAGTATCTTGAGTAATTCATAAAAAAAACACTCAATTTCATTTGTGTCTTCGGTCACATCTCAAGGCATTTGTCTGTTTGGTTTACAATGTTCAAAGTAAACTAGTTTGCTAAAGGTGTGAGTAAACCCAATCTTTAAGAAGATCCTTCATCTTCGGTTGATTGATTGATGATTTCTTGTTGAAGTGGCATTTAGAAGTTGAGCATAATAATGAAGGAAAGAACACTCTTGCATATGGATTTACAACTTCTTGGTTTATTGGGAACAGACGTTTCGGTGTAGCTCCTAACACCGTTATGTTTTCTGGCTACATAGGTGAATCAAGTTAAAACCAACAATCTAGCATAGGATGGATGGATCCTTCTGTGTTGTGTTCAGATATCAATCCTGTCTGACAGAAGGTCATGTGGCATGGTGTAATATCTTTGTAAGAAGGTCTGGTTCAAGGGAAGTAACCCTCCCCGTCTCAGCACTAGTGCTGCAGAGACTAAACTGAGTTGCCCGGATGTTCATCACTGACAGTGACAGTTAGCACACGAGGGAGAGTTATATTTGGATGATTTTTATCTGCAAAAAAAAGATACAGCTGTCAAAATGCCACCAATTTTAGGATACTGGGCAATAAGAGGGGTAAGTTATGAACGGATATACCGTGTCATCTTTATATTTTATCTACTTCTTCTGTTATAAAAGTTGAGAGTAAAAACTAAATGTGCCGACCCTGGCTTGTCCTCCTGATTGATACTGACATGATAACTGGGCCCTGTCTCTCAAAGAGATGTACACAGGCCTGCATTATGTATCGATTACGACCAAAGGTGTAAATTATTCAGTTTTATCACAGATGTACATGCCACTTGACTAACGCCAGTTTTGTAACACAGCGAAAGACGAGTAATTGGGCATTCGGATCACTCTGGGATTTACGTTACGGTACGGTACACATAAAAAAAACCTCTGCCGTTGACAGTCTGCCCCAGGCCCAACATAAAATTATACAACAGTACAAGAGACACACATGTCACTTGAGTTGTATCGCTTTCCATTAAAGTAGGGATGTGTATCTGAAAATTCAAATTGAGTTTTTAATTAAAGAAGGGAGAGAATTGAACAAACAGATGGCAATATATGTAATTAAGACTGCAAGAGCTAGGCAGTGATGGTCAGCTATGCCTGCAGGCTGCACAAACTGACAAAGGCTGCAATATGGATTGAGTTAAAGGTTTTCTCACATTAAACCCTCAATGTTTTCACTTCCAGAAAGTGTGCTATTTTTATCATAATCAACTCGTGAAATTTTCGCCCAAATAACGCTATGCCCTCACAAAAGAACTTTCAAAACTGATGTCACAAAAAAAACTACCTCATCAGTCATTATGACGTTAAGATGCCCAGCAGCAACGATATATTGAAGGGTTTGGTGATGTAATTTCTGAAATAACTGCCCTACCGAGTCTTTCTTCAGACTGCCATTCTGGAAAAAGTAGAAATGCATTGTTTTTTATATATATATATAAAACACTGTATTGTTTGTGTATTGTGAGAAAAAGATTATCCTTCTTGAGGCAGTGTGTTTTGATCAATATCACTCGTTTATTGATTTCTATAAACTCACCAGAGGGTCGTAATTGACTCAAGTGATATCCATCGTAACACGTTGGCTCTTGCTGCATAACCTCTATCCAACCATGGCTGGGGTGGGGGTTCTGTAGAGTTATGTCATTTCATCCAAAGTAATATCCTTTTGTAATAGCTATAGTTTTAACATAAGAGTAAATGTTTAGATATAAACAGTGTATTGCTTATCCCTCCTGGGATTAGGACAGGAGGGATAAGAAATGTCTGTAAAACAGCCAGTCTGCAGTCATCTGTTTACATTGCTATTGTTTGTCTTTAAAATATACATGTATGTATAGCAACATAACAAACAAAATTTATGACATAAGTTTTAAATAATGATTTGTCTTTAAAACACCACCTAAATGGGCAGGTAATCGATATGGCATATCATTTAGACCTTTGTACCCAATCATAAGTTGTCATAATAAACCACAACCCATGATATTTCATTAGGTTGACAACATATAATATATGTTTAATACCTTTGTTTGAAATCCTATTAGATTGATTGATTGATGTTTTACGCCGCACTGAAGATTATTATGGTGTTGTTGCCAGTAGGGGAGGAAACCAGGCGCATTGGTAGGAGAAACCCACAAGCTTAGTCGTGTACCTGGCAACTCTTCCAGATATGGTGATCGAGTAAAAAATCCACTCACATATTTTTTAAATTTTTGTCTGAGTGGGATTCGAACCTGCACCGCATTGATGGGAGGAATGTGTTGGACTAAAAGACTATCACTCTAACCAACTGAGCCATCAAGATCCCCTTAAATTCTAATGGATAAAACTTGTGAACATAAGTAATGTAGCCCTTATCTGACTCTGATAACCCATGTGAATTGCATTCAGTCAAATGATGTTATATCACCTGCAAGAATCAGGTAATAAGTACACTGAATTATCTGTTTGTTTATCATATAGCACTGACCTACATTTTCAGCTTGCAGTCCCAGTTTCTAGCCCCAAATATCTACAAAGAGTTAAATGCTATTTGTTGTGTGCCGTATAAAATCAGATCTTTTGAAAAACATGTGGCAGTCTCTGATGTAATGTTAAAAAGTCAATTACAAATATGGGGATTTCCAAATTAATTGGAACCCTCTGAGCCCAGAACGCATCTCTGGCCATATAAAGGAGGCGTTCTTGGAGCACTTGGTTCTTGGTCCCTGAACCTCCCAAAAAGTTCACCAGAACCTTCACCTCTAGCAGACTATATCTAATGCTGCATACATTTGAGCCTTAAAATGTTTTCATATTATCCTCAATCTGGATTCGGCTTCCCTGAAAATCTGGTTCCTGGTCGCGTGTTGAAGTACCGCTCAGAGTTTTTCATTTTATCGGCCTATGTGGGAGAGTTGTCAGGTACTTACTGAAGGTCTGAAGATCTAGGGTTTCCTCCGGGGAGAGTTGTCAGGTACTTACTGAAGGTCTGAAGATCTAGGGTTTCCTCCGAGTAAAGAGCCCATTTTCCTCCCCACTACATGTAAATCGCCATAAACATGTAAGGCAAGCCGCAAACGATCCTGAGTACGGCACAAACGATCAATCGTTCTTCACAGTAGCTATAAGGGCCTAGACGGCCTTCTGACATTTGCCTACAATGATGATACAGATGGCCCCAAATCTCTCGAAAACCCTGAGGAGACCTACGTGTTAGATCTATGTCTTATTTCAGGTGAACTTTCTGAAAATAATATCTGATTATACCGTATCATAAATGGCTTAAAAACTTAACTGGCCATCTGTGACTTCATAGTTTCCTTGGTCTGGAAAGCCATTGGAGGCAGTTTCGGGTCATAGGATTTCACGGTAGCAATCGGTTCCGGTGACCTGTTGCCATTGTTTTAAAACTACGGAAACGAAAATCTGTTACCCATCATGAAAGCCAGTATATGTTATGACTGACACCGAAATTATCAGTAGTTTCACAAAGCCTTCGCAAATCGGACTCCACTTTTACATCCAGTGACGACTAGAGCTGTTCAACTACTTTGTGAAACAACCCTGGCATATTTGGTATGCTAGAATCAATCAGTATGTCATTTGTTTTTTTTTTGACTTATTCACCCATTTTCTCTCTTTGTTTGGTCTGTAGCTGGCACAACCAATTCGACTTTTGCTAAACTATGTTGGAGAGGAATTTGAAGATACCAAATATGAGCAGGGAGACCGTAAGTAGTCAAGTTCTGGTACTCCATCTAAGTAATACATTTGATCATTTATATGGTGTACGTTTTAGAAAAGCTTAAATGCACTTTTTTACGGCAACTTTGTAATTTGGTTATTTTAGCTTATTGGCGCGTCTTGCAACTTTGTAAGACAAAACATAGGCCTCGCATTGTTTTTTGTTGTGACTACATGCATAAACATTTACCCCATTATGATAGATACCTTTGTGGGTTTCCTCTGGTAAGCCCTAAGGCATTGGAATATACATGAAATGATCTTTCTTGTCATTAAAAGCCTTATTTCTGCAGACAAGCAGAATCTCTACTAACATCCAAAATGGGTAAGACATTTACAGATTAGTAGTACAGTATAAGGACATTTTACATTAGAACCTTTAATAGACAATATTAGAACTGTTTACAGCATTGTCTATTGATGTACAAATGGTCCCTGTTCTGCCTCAGCTGGAAGTACTCAGTCAAATTATCATTATAACTTCTACCCTTACTCCATAACTTATCACTGGGCCAGATTCTTGGGATGAGTTGGTATTTTTAGCTGGTGACCAAGCTGTCTAGTCAGAAGGGCTATAGGAGTGTAGTACTTTCTCTCAGGGAGTGAACTGGGTAGCAGTTAACTGTGTATTAGTATTTGTTGTTACCAGGCTGGTAGTGTTTGGCATATTGGCCACTAGTGTCAGTTTTGGTGTTTATGGTACTGTCTGTCTGCATGTCTGTCTGTCAATCTGTCAAAATTATAAGTCTTACTTCTTTGCAGATATCCTGCTTTCACGAAGTGTATTTAATAATGCATTTATTTGGTTGCATTAAACTATTATTAAAATAATATTGAAAAAAAAAACATATTTCACTACTATAATACCCCTCACTTCCACTTCCATCATCAGCTCTCAAACTAAGATATGCTCACACCCCAAATGAGAGCCCTTCCCCAGCACATGTAAAAAGCTGGTATCACCCTGGGTTATTCAGTTCTTTTACTATTTGGCTGGTGTGATAAGCGCCCTTATCAACCCATCACACCTTAACAGTAAATTGTCTAACTGCATAATCTAAAAATAAAACAGGCCATTTAGCAAGCAGAAAATTTACTTGTTGTAATTCATCCGAGATTAATTACTTCTTATTTTTGTACTGATCTGAAGGTCAATGAAAAATCCAATAGGATCTCCACCCTCCCGTTTGGATATACACACCGCTAAATTATGGGAGGGCAGGTGGAGGGGGGGGGGGGGGGGGGGTGCTGCTGGTTAGAAGGGCTGTGGTAAGAATGTGTAACGTTTATCCTCAATAGACACACCTTCCTTCCTGGTTTTCTCTGATTCATCTGACAATATTACATCTTCATAAAACAGCCACACAGTTTGTTAGAGAGCTGACTGTTTATCTGACTGGTTTGTCTTTTTTCTCTCTGACAGCTCCTACTTACAGTCGAGAAGCCTGGACCAAAGTCAAGCCCACCCTAAATCTGCCATTCCCTAATGTGAGTATTGCATGTGCATAATATTAAACTATTGAATTATCTAATATTATTGTGTGAAAACATAATGGTACATCACACTGTGCTAGTACTTCTACTTTTACTCATTGTTGTCATCATTTAGTCATTATGTTTGTAACTTTATATTTTGGGGGACCAAAGACTTGTACCCATGGTTAGATAAAATGGCATTGATTCATGTTGGGTTGTCAGCTGTTATCCAAACACCTATAAACTTTTTTTTATTGTAAATTGGAGGAAAGCATCTTTATGTTTTATCACAAAGTCATCTGTGCTTTACTAGTAGAAAGTTGAGCCCTTTCATTAACTCTCCCTAAAGCAGGTTACACTTATGTTAATGTAAATAGAATTAATATTTGAGACAGTAGATTTATTTCTGGTGATGTCCATGTCATTAGAACATGATTCAAAGGCTCACTGAGGCCCCACCTAGCAAAGTGTTAGACTGAGGGACTATCACTAACCGACTGAGCCACCCACCATGTAAAGTGCCGGACTGAGGGACTACCAGTCTAACCGACTGAGCCACCCACCATGTAAAGTGCCGGACTGAGGGACTATCCCTTACCGACTGAGGCCCCACCATGTAAAGTACCGGACTGAGGGACTACCAGTCTAACAGACTGAGCCACCCACCCTGTAAAGTGTCGGACTGAGGGACTATCACTAACCGACTGAGCCACCCACCATGCAAAGTGCCGGACTGAGGGACTATCACTAACCGACTGAGCCACCCACCATGCAAAGTGCCGGACTGAGGGAATATCACTAACTGACTGAGCCACCAACCATGCAAAGTGCCGGACTGAGGGACTATCACTAACCGACTGAGCCACCCACCATGCAAAGTGTTGTACTGAGGGACTATCACTAACCGACTGAGCCACCCACCATGTAAAGTGTCGGACTGAGGGAATATCACTAACCGACTGAGCCACCCACCATGTAAAGTGCCGGACTGAGGGACTATCACTAACCGACTGAGCCACCAACCATGTAAAGTGCCGGACTGAGGGACTATCACTAACCGACTGAGCCACCCACCATGTAAAGTGCCGGACTGAGGGACTATCACTAACCGACTGAGCCACCCACCATGTAAAGTACCGGACTGAGGGACTATCACTAACCGACTGAGCCACCCACCATGCAAAGTGCCGGACTGAGGGACTATCACTAACCGACTGAGCCACCCACCATGTAAAGTGCCGGACTGAGGGACTATCACTAACCGACTGAGCCACCCACCATGTAAAGTGCCAGACTGAGGGACTATCACTAACCGACTGAGCCACCCACCATGTAAAGTGTCGGACTGAGGGACTATCACTAACCGACTGAGCCACCCACCATGTAAAGTGCCGGACTGAGGGACTATCACTAACCGACTGAGCCACCCACCATGTAAAGTGCCAGACTGAGGGACTACTAGTCTAACAGACTGAGCCACCGAGGCTCCTTGTGGAATAAGAAACTGGTTAAGCAGCATAATACTGGAGGGCCAGTGGGTCAAGGTTTCTCTATTAATACAGGTGAAATGGCCTCATGTGTTAGCCATATGTTCAGGGTTGTAGTGTTAGATTACTTATGTAGATCCTCACAACAGGAATGTTTACATGGATAACAGACACAGGGAACAACACTTTACTACAGTAACCAGACTCTTTAGTATTACACAAAACATGCAGAGTCAGCAATATTTGCCTAAATATATTTTGATAGATTGTTGTTTAGCACTCATGATTATTTCACTTATGTGGCTATGTTGCTGGGGAAAGAAACCAGGCTTTTTGTACCAAGGAAACAACCAACCTTCATTAAGTACCTGGCAACTCTTTCATATAGGCTAAATATAAATACATGTATAAGAAGCAATAAACAAAGCTAACAATGAATAATTGAATTAACGTCTGTCATTTCTTGTCATTAAACCTCCCACAATAAAACTGGCAACGCCGTAATATAAGTGAAATAACCTTGAGCGCGCCGTAAAACACCAAACAATCAATCAATCTTTTGAATAAAAGAGAATGGAACTATGGAATAATCAAACCAATCTTTGTTTTAATCTTCACGATTTTATTTCTTAATTGAAGAAAATAATGAAATTGATGCCTTTGAAACATTTTTATTGTCATAAAACTTCTATCTTGTTTATAGATTTTGCGTTATTATGTTTTATTGAACATGGTTACCGGTTTCATGATTGATTTCAGTTACCTTATTTCATTGATGGGGACATCAAGATAACACAGAGTAATGCTATTCTGAGACATATTGGACGAAAACACAATTTATGTAAGTTGAGCCATTTAACCGATTAAAACTATTGGCAGGTCAATTTTAACTATTGGCAGATTCATTTTAGCTAATTGCAAATCCATTCAAATTGTTCACTGATCAATTTTATTTATTTGTGGGTCAGTTTTAACTTGTTATTTTGATTTATTAAGCTATTGCCAGATCAATTTAATTAGTTGGCAGATTTGTTTAAACTATTGGCAGATCAGTTGTAACTATTGGGAGATCAATGTATAAGTAAAAGGCTGTCAGTCGTCAACCTAATGAAATATCATAGGTTTACTTTATTACAACAATTTATGATCGGGGAAAAAAGGTCTAAATGATATACCTCTTTTTAACACAATTAGAAACTTGTCTCCGTGGTTATTTTAGACAAGAAGATTTTCCCTGTGCCCGTGTGTTTTAGTGCTCATAAATATATAAGTAAAAGGCTACTTTAGTTGTAAAACAGTATATTTTTCCCTTTCACTTACAGTGGGCACGTCTGAAGAAGAGAGAGTACGTCTGGATATCATGGAAAATCAAGCCATGGACTTTCGTAACAATGTTGTTCGTTTGTGTTATAATCCTGAATATGTAAGTTCACTTTGTAATCGCAGATGTACATGTATTTTACTTTTGGGAAAAAATAATATTAGTTATTTGATGCCCTTCAGTCAATTGGATGCCTAGAAATTTCTCAGAATAGTGATTTTTTTGTCATTGTCCATACTGAATATTTTAAATGATATAAAGTGTATGACAAAGAACTCTTCTCCCCCCTAACAAATGGTGGACACCTTCACAAATTATAAATATAGGGTGTCTGTTCTACCAGTTTAGCTGGGGACGACGGTGGATCAGTTAGTTAGAATCTCAGTCCATCACAGGCCTTCCTTCACTATGTTCAAATCCCACTCAGGCCAAATACAAATTGACAAATTTTGATTGCCGTACATGCATGTGGAAGAGTTACCAGGTACCTGCCGAATGTCAGGGATTTCCTCCAAGCAAAGAGCCCGGTTTCCTCCACTAATAAGTGAAATAATCTTGAGTGCAGCGTTAAACATCAATCAATCAACCAGTTAGCTCCGTCCCCTGACTCAATGTTTAGGGAAGTGACCTTATATTCAGTCCTCACCTGTTTATATTTATTCCTTGGCACTCAACTTTTACTGTGTATAGTTCAGTAGTATCAATTTTGTAATCACATATTCAAACCTTGTTACTTTTGTATTCTTCAAGTATTTTTCATTTACTTTCAGGAAAGGCTCAAGATAAATTACTTCAAGAATTTACCTTTATTGTTAAAACAATTTGAAGAGTTCTTAGGTGATAATCCATATTTCGCTGGTAAAAATGTAAGTTCAATAATCAATAGGTTTTTTGTCCCCCGCCACATGTGAGGAAGGGGGACTTGGAAAAGCTGACCGGTCGTCCTTTCGTCATTCTGTCTTTCAGCATGCCTTCCATCCGTCCCACTTTCTAGTGAACAAGATAGCTTAAGAACCACTAAATGCAGATCTTTCATTTTTATCCCCCCGGCATATAATGTGGGGGGATATAGCGATCAGCTTGTCTGTCCGTCTGTCTGTCCGTCTGTCTGTCTGTCTGTCTGTCCGTAATCATATCTTGTCATCGCATCTTCTCCCACAGTTTTTATCGCATTTTTTTAAAACTTGGTTGACATACTGGATATCATTCGAGGATGTGCACCTCCTATTTTGGTTTTGCTGGTTTCATTGTTTTTAGAGTTACTGCCCTTTTCCGACAGTATAAGACAATATAGACAATTAGTGCTTGTCATCGCATCTCCTCCCACAGTTTTTATCAGATTTTTTCGAAATTTGGTGGACTTGCTGGATATAATTCGAGGATGTGCACCTTCTATTTTGGCTGCGCTGGTTTTATTATTTTCAGAGTTACTGCCCTTTTCCGACAGGAAAAGACGACATAGACAATTAGTGGTTGTCATCGCATCTCCTCCCACAGTTTTTATTAAATTTTTGGGAAACTTGGTGAACTTCTAAATGCCATTGAAAGATTTGGTGGACATACTGAATATCATTCAAGGATGTGCACCTTCTATTTTGGCTGCGCTGGTTTTATAATTTTCAGAGTTACTGCCCTTTTCCGACAGTATAAGACGACATAGACAATTAGCGGTTGTCATCGCATCTCCTCCCACAGTTTTTATAAGATTTTTTTGGAAAATTAATGGATATGCTGGATATCATGGAAGGATGTGCACCTCCTATTTTGATGGCGCTGGTCTAATTATTTTTAGAGTTACTGCCCTTTTCCGACAGTATAGCATAGATATCTTATAATAACTTAAAATAAATAATAAATCTTATGCGGGGCCGGGGGGATACGGCATCTTCTGATGACTCTTGTTGGTATATAGAGACACATTAGAGAGACAATGGTCAAGTTCGATTTTTGAGGATGTCAACCTATATTTGTAGGTCACAGAGGTCATTGAGGTAAAAGTCTGGAATTTGGTTGTGAACACAATATTTTAAGAACTGTTATCCTCAGGTCCTTTTTTTCAGAATTGTTATATCCCCTTTCTTCTGTGGACAACTTTGTTCCCATAAATAAAACTACACTCATTTAACATTAGATATATGGTGATTACAATGTATATCCAATGTATAATAAGCAATCAATCCTTTAAAAAAAAGATTTTATGTTTAATCTTGTTAGGGAAAGCGTGTGCTTTTAGAGGGCACCAGGGTTAATCTTTACCCATTTTTTGTCCCTCAATGAGTCCTAAATTATCATAAACATACAGGGGGCCTCGGTGGCTCAGTCGTTTAAGCCTAGCACACGAGAGGCGTGGGCTGAGCTGCAGGACAAGCCTGGCCAATGGAGCAGCAACAAATTTCAGCGAGACGAGCTCCCAAATGAGACAAGTTTCTGTTCCCTGACATACATAAATGTCACTACCCGTGTTATGTAATATTCTAAGTGATCACGTGTTTCAATAGGTACACACGATTGGCCTTTCCCTCCTCTCAGCTCAGCTGGCAGCTCATGTTGTGCGCACATGGTGAGATTCTTGCAACGTGAGGCAGAAAATATCAAACATGCTAGATACTTTCTTCACCACCTTGAGAGGCGAAAAACTGACCACAATTTCCGCGCACACAGGGAAACAGCTTAGCTCTCAGCCATGCGTGGCCGACAGCTCAGCCAGCGCCTCTCGTGGATTTTTCACTTAATCGTCTATGTGGGAGAGTTGCCAGGTACTTGCTGAAGCACCAAACTTGTGTTCAATGATATTCATATCTATATCAGTGAAATGATCTTGTGTAGCATCAAATCTGTCTTCTTGTATTTTCACATTTTCTTATCTGTATGTGTTTTAATAATATACACTTTTCTCGTTGGAAGATGGCTATATATGCTGTTGAATTTTTTTTTTTTCTTTTGCTAGATAACTGTAGTTGATTTCTCCATGTATGAGCTGTTGGATCAGCATAGATTAATGGAGGAGACCAGTTTGGATGATTTCCCTAAACTCACCGCTTTTCTCAATCGCATTGAAGAACTTCCCAATATTAAGAAGTACATGAGCTCAGACAAGTTTCTGAGGAGACCTGTTAACAATAAGGTGGCTCAATTTAAGTAAGTCTTGCAGTCTCCATGACAGCATGCACCCAGAGGAGTTGTCTTAGCCAAAGGGAAGTAATCAGCTCAGCAGTGGATTTTTATTGTAGAGTTATGTGCCCTTAGTTTCAAATTGCTTTCTCCTGCTGACTGTGATGATGAATGAGCCACTGCATTGCTTGCTTAAGTAACATTTCTACAACGATGAACTTGATTCTGTCTAAAAATGGACCTTTAATAGCAAATGATAGTCAATTTGATAGTCAATTATCAAATACTAACTTATGTGCCAAAATCTTAAAGTTGATTTTATAAAATTACTGGGAGAAACATCTCCCTTGAGAGCCTGGCGGTGGTGTTTTCTCTTCATACCAATTAAGTAGTGCATTTTTATCATACATTTATATCAGCTTTGACTCGAAAGTGGCCATTTTTAATCTTTTTATTATATTTTCATTATGTCAAAAAGAGTGTAATTGAGTAATTTTCCATTTAAGTATTTTTATTTTTTAAAAATTAAGCAGATTATAAAAATGACTGAATGTATGTGTTAGACAGCTTTGTTTGATTACATGTATGTTTTAGCCCTGACGTAGTCTTAGATGCTTTTTGTTTGTGATTTTTTCTCTACAGCATTGTTATGTTTTCTGTTGTGGAGCTTTTGTCTGTTGCTGTTGAAATGTTCACAACATACATGCAAGCCATCAATACAATAGTTAGATGAAATCACTTCCTAGGTTATACCTTCAGGTAAAAGAAGCCTGGGAAAATGTCCAATCACAAAGTCGCAGATATCTCAAAGCGTAGATCATCATGTCTTTTTTCCAAAGACACCTAATACTATACAATAATGTCCATGGTGATATGAAAATCCAGTTAAATCAATAGTTCCAGGATTATTTGTTTCTTGTGAGAACTGTTAAATTCTTATCTGAAAAAAAAATTAAGAAAAAGAAAAATATGGAAAAACAACTATTTAAGAAACATTTTGTTTCATTTGGTTCCACATGTTAAAAAAAAAAGGTATAAAAATTTGTTCTTAAACATCGTAAAAGAAATGTTTGATTGGTTTTTACCATTATTAGATGGAGTCGTTCCAGTGATGAGGATAAAGATGAAGAAAGCTGATTTAACTTCATGTTAATAAATCCACTGTGTGTTTTGTCCGATCTGTTACAACATGTTACAATGTCCTCGGAGCTTCCCTTTGCTGTTAATAATAATACATTTTTGTTTGTGTCTTTTTTTGGTTATTATATAATTTTATTTAATTCTTTATTGTTAGTTTTTAAGTTTGCTTACATTTAACAGCTAAAAGTTTATATTTTTAGTTTAATTTTTACCTTTTTTTAAGGTTAGTCTTTGCTTGCTTTATTTTTAGTTTAATTTCTTTATGTAGTCGTTTGCTTATACAATCATGCTGGGCCAAGGAAAAAGAAAATAATCAGTCAAAAAATATTCTAAATTGCATTCAAACAAAGTATTTTCTACATCCATCAAACCTACCAAGTCGTTTCTAAATTCTGCTTAGATATTTGCTGCTATTTGATCATGATATTGCTAAATTCAAAGTTTACCAAATTTGATGATTGATATGATATTTTGCTTCAAACTTCAACTTTACACAATAAAGATATTGAATGATAACTCAGATTTTCATTTGCTGATCTCTTTTGAAGTAGCCTTTATCCCACCTGATGTTATCCGCTGATTGATAGATGTTTATGCTACTCTTCAGATTATTTCAATTGTATGGCGGCTTTGCCAGGTTCGGTGGAGGAGGAACATCTTCGCTCGTAAAAAATATAACTTGATTGATTGTTTGTTTGGTGTTTAACGATGCACTCAAGATTATTTAAATAATATGGCGGCGTTGCCAGTTTGATTATGAGAAGAAACAGGGCTCTATGCTCGAAGAAAACCCACGACCTTCCGTTGGTAACTGGCAACCATCCCACATAGGTCGTTCGAGTGAAAACCAAGTCAGAAAATTTTCCAATATTTTTTGGGACTGAGTGAGATTCGAACCTGTGACCCATTGGTGGAGCATCCAACGCTCTACCTACTGAGCCACGGAGGCCCCGATATCACTTGAAATTTTAACATGATACGAGCTGAGAACACCAAATACTGGTCTGTTTGTTGACTTACATCCAATATTTGCTGGGGCCTCGGTGGCTCGGTCTTTTTAAGGGATAGTCCCTCAGTCCGACACAGGACTTCCACCGATGTGGGCGGGATCAAATCCAACTCAGACAAAATAAAAATTGAAAAATTTCTCAGTGGATCGCCATATGTGGAAGAGTAACCAAGTACACGCAGACGGTTCGGTCTCCTATGTGGAAAAAAAGTCCTCCACAAAGTGGGGCAACGCCCGCGCTATGGGTGAAGTGTGGCATAAAACATCAGTCAATGAACAACTACTTTTATCCATTCACACTGTTAGTTGACTTACATTCAATAGCTGACTGATGTAGATCATTCATACGAATGGACGCACCAAAAAGCTAAAACAACCAATCAATAACTGCTTGTCCACTTGGAAAAAATGAAAACGCCATGTTCCATAGTTTTTCACACCAGTACAAGTTGTCCGTTTATGGTTTGACCGTTTGAGTCTTGCTCAGACCGAAAAAAAGTTGAAAATTTTTTTGGGAGATGGTCAATCGCTATGTGGAACGGATCACAGAGTAGGCCCACCTGTCGACCGCTGTCGAGAGCCTGGTTTCCTTCCCTACTAAACCTTGCCACACTGCCACAAAAGGGAGTTACTGGAATTTGCTCTTAATTGCCGTATGTGGAATGCTTGTCGGAAACCTTCTGATGATCGCTGGTTTCCTACTGTTGTCCAACCTGGTTTCCTTCCTAGGGTATTTGGCATTATACAAATTTCTTTCTTATTGAATTCCCAACCATATAATTGTTTGTTACCATTCTTCAGTTTGTGGAACTATGTAAATAATCAAATCAAATCATAGTTTACAGTAGAATACATTTATTGACAAGTTGCCTTTGTACATGCCATTTAGCAACATAATACAGGTTTATGAGACAGGTATGGAATAAATACCGTTTTGTACACAGCATTCAGGGTTTAAATATAGCCAGCCATTAATTTTTAAACATAAAGATTCATTAATTTGAAAGTAATCATAGAAATGTCTGACATTCTCCAAATATTGAACCATGAAAAAAGTCATGATTGTGAAGGGTTCTGGGTAAGCCTTCAGCTGGAAAACCGACCTTTTGCACTGGCAAATAGGTCAGTTAATAGATTTGATTTGATAATGAAATGCATACCCTTTTGAAATAGATTGTTTCAGCAGATTCAAAACGAGAATGGAAAAAAATGCTTGTGTTAAAACATAATTATATAACTTAAGTCAAATTATAAACCTTTGAAAACAGAACACATGAAGGAGAACAGTAGGTAATCATCTCTTGGGTACCCTCTTATTTGAGATACCTGTGATACGTTATTGACTTTCATCCAAACTATCTTCTTAATGGATACAAATGCTAAATGCTCCCCAGACCAGCTTTTGAAGATTTGGTAAAACTATAATTTTCAAAATGATACAAACAAGTGTAGCTGTTAAGTGACATGCATGTTTATGTGACTCTTTTCTTTTTAATCTAAATTTCATTAAACGCTTTGAAGGATTGATTGTTTTTTTGTTTTACACCACATTCAGACCATTTCAATTGTACATGGAGGTTTCAAAATTTACGTTTCAAAATTTACCCGCTCTTTGTCTGGAGGAAACCCCCAATCTTTAACAGGTACCTGGCAACTATTCCACATATGTTTTGATAGAAGTGACTGTCAATAAGTAAATGCAGAAGTCTATCAAGGATACTTCTGGTAAATGTTATAAACAGTATAAAATACCCTACATAAATGTATACAGTTTTAACAGTATTTGAGTGTATACAAGGTTGTGACACAATATCAGATTATTTAATTACATTGTGGATGGATTAGAAGGTTAATATCTATAGCTCGTCTTATTCCAATTTGTCTAAAGTGAATATAACATAATGAAGGTATTTTCTATTTGATTTGCCTTTCTGAGTGTTAAATGATCATTCTACCCCTCCTGCATGTGCGTGCCGTGTGCAAATATACATGTTAAGTAGAGATGACTTTTCAAACGACATCGAGTCTGTAGTGCGTCATCGGCTGCCGGCTGGTAGGTTTACCTCCCCCGGAAGAAGTGATATTTTGCTTGTTATCATACAAAATGAAGGATTTAACCTGATAATGTTGTGAGTGTGGTTATATTCTGTCCTTTTCTATTGAAAACTGGGCTGTCATGAACGTATAATAGTCATCAAAGGGTTGATTTCACAACATTTCCCCCGATAGCGTCGTCAGCAACCCAGCCTGTCAAAGCGGTAGCCATAGTGACATTATGTCATTCTGCTTCAAAATATCTGGGTCAACCGTTGCACGTGACCAAAGCTTATCGTTGATTGGTTAAAAGTTCCCAGTCTGTCCCGAGGGAGGGAAAAGGAACGGCAATCAACAACAGGTCACTTTTTCCTCATTTTTCTCAATTATCGGGGTAGAATCGACTTTAATACCTTCGTCTTGGTGTTTATTGCATAACCCGATACCGCTGAACGTTGGTTCGCACCTCGTCAAACCCCTCGAATGCTGCGCATTCTCGTGGTTTGACTCGGTACGAACCAACGTTCAGCGGTATCGGGTTACGCAACAAACACCGCTACGGCGGTATTAAACCCTTAATCAGTTATTCAAACGATATGAGTGGAGAGAAACCAATGTCTGCAGAAGAGATGATATAACTAAGTTCTCTCAGAATTATATATGATACAGTGATTTTGACCTCCTCGGAAAATGATCACAATGACAGCCGCCTCTATCCTAGCCGCCCAATGGTGACAGGAAATAGGAGAATAATCTTATACATTTTAGACAGCAGTAATACCTGGAGAGAGACATCGCAGAAATAAACATTGGGGAAGAAATGTAACTAAGGTTTGCTCCCAAAACCATACAACAGAAAAGTATTGAGTATATTTTAAGCTACACATTTGAAGAATGTGAACAAATATAAGCGACAAACTAAGATCACAGAATACAGTGTGGATTCCCTCATATGTAACAGTACAAAGAGAAGAACCTCAGGATTATCTCCCTTTTCCTTAAGGAGACAAGGAATGTTAGATACAGCACTACATTACCACTTCACTCCACCTAATTCAGACTTTATGAAAACACACTTTTTACCAAGAAGTATAATATCTGTAAACCCTCAAATAAAAAACTCATATTCGATGAGACTAGCGGGTTAATAACAAACTGAAAATATGGCTAATTTAAAAAAAAATGAAGATAAAAGTCGTATGATTTCTAAATAATAAGTAATAAGCAAATAATTCTGGCCTACACACTGAATATAACAACAGTGAAATACTATTGAGTGTAATCATTTGGTAGGAAGACTGTAAGTTATCTTATGAACTTGTTTTTATCTAACATTTCAATTTTATTTTAAATCCTAAATATTCCACAATCACCTTCATTTCATTTCATTTATTCACCTTTAAAAATACATTCAGTTTGACGAAGACAGACATTAGACGGCGTAAATAAAGTCCAGAGGACTTGTGTTATCCCAATTATAAGGCTAGTGTTACCAATACCTTAACAAATATCTCCATGATTGACAACAAAAACTAAACTTTAAAAGCATAATAAACTTATTTCTGATTTACATTTTAGAAACATTTTTCTTGTGAATAGTTACGATACGAGAAATAGAACACATTTGCAAATACATCATGATTATGACACCAATGTAAACAGTAAATAAATAAAATAGCACTTCACTCATATATACTGATATACCTTTAAATACATGTTGTGTCAGACACATAAGAATATATAACATAAAATAATACAACCGAAATTCAGTGATGATTAGAGTTACCACACAGCAATATATATTTATGAACAGTAAAACACACAGGCACAGGGAAAACCTTTGGATTAATTCCATATACGTGTACATATGACAAGTAAACGTCCACACAGACGGTGACAATAATGCTGAAACTTTTAAAAATAAACTCATCACAAATTTACAAAGAGCAAATTGGTACATGCTTTTTTAGATTTAAGATGAAAGCAAATGTAGAGCCTATGCTACATCCTTGTTTAATCCGTTTTGATTCTTATAAATTGAAAATGTTTAATATCACCTATAAAGCATATTTATGTCATTGCAAAATGTCTTCATTTATCTCTTCCTGATATCCACTGGCAATATACCCTTTACTGTAGCTCTATTACACAGATCAGTCCATTATGTGTGTTTGTTAGGGACAGCTTGGTTAAGTGCCCACCATTATTAAGATCTGGCACATATATCAACAGAAGACTAAGGGGACATAATCACTGAGTTATCTCCTCTTGGGTTAGCTTGATCCACAACATGGCCACCCCATGCCAACAGAACGGGAGTTTAAATTTATGCTACCAGAATTGGAATTGTCCAGACCAGAGTCTCCTCCATGGATTCTCATTAACTCCTGGAAAGACAGATTATATAATCAAACAGAAATTAACCACAATAGAAGCCCATTTAATAATTTGTAAGGATTTTCCTATGTCAAAGTTCCTGGGTTTACAGGATTCTGATGGATCCTCTACGGAGCCGTAAAAGTGACATTGACATTTATTTTTTCGACATGCGAAAAATCAATGCATCGAATTAGTAAGTCCTAAATAGGAGATAAAAAATAAATGTTTCGAATTAGTATCTCCTAATTAGGAGATAAAAAATCAATGCATCGAATTAGTAAGTCCTAAATAGGAGATAAAAAATAAATGTTTCGAATTAGTATCTCCTAATTAGGAGATAAAAAATAAATGCATCAAATTAGTAAGTCCTAATTAGGAGATAAAAAATAAATGTTTCGAAGTAGTATATCCTAATTAGGAGATAAATAATAAATGCATTGAATTAGTATCTAATTTGAAACATTTATTTTTTATCTCCTAATTAGGACTTACTAATTCGATGCATTTATTTTTTATCTCCTAATTAGAAGATACTAATTCGAAACATTTAATTTTTATCTCCTAATTAGGACTTACTAATTCGATGCATTTATTTTTTACCTCCTAATTAGGACTTACTAATTTGATGCATTGTTTTTTCGCATGTCCAAAAAATAAATGTCAATGTCACTTTTACAGCTCCGTAACCCTCTCATAAATTTTACAAATTAATTTCATCCATTGATGTTTTCCACTTCATTCAAGATTATTTCACTTATATAACAGGAAGAAACCAGGCTTCTGGCCCGGAGGAAACCCCTGACCTTCGGCGGGTACATGGCAACCATTCCACACAGGGCAATCAACTGGAATGATTATGACTTGAACCGACGATGGAAAGTTTGCGTGGGACAGAGAGATTATCACTCTGACGACTGAGCCATCGAGGCCCGTAGGTTACTATGAAAGATTAAGAACGAATTCCATGAATTTTATGAGACAACTTCACTTAACAAGAAACCAAACGTCATATCTTATTTCTACAAAGAAACTTACCTTTGCCATTTTCCAAAAGGCTTCATCTACATTGGTGTTATCTTTAGCACTTGTTTCTAAAGCATCCATCATCTCATGTTGCTGTGCAAAGCCCTGGGCATCACTTAAATGTACCTCTCGCATCTCACTCAAATCCTTCTTATTACCTGGCACAATAACACCATGCAACCAAATTAATAAAAAACACACATTTTTTTTTTAAACATGTATATGGAAACCTATAGCAAATCGGCATGTTAGCTTTACCAAAAATACTGATGATTTGTAACCTAATGAAATATCATGGGTTATGGTTTATTATAACAAACTTATGATTGGGTATAAACGTCTAAATGATAGGCCCCTTTTTAAGATAATAAGAAACTTGTCTCCATGGTTATTTTACACAACAAGATTTTCCCTGTGCCCGTGTGTTTTAGTGTTCAAAAATATATATTGGCTATGAGCCAAAGCAAACATACACACTTAACTTTTTTAGCTATGGTACTGCAGCCAGACACAAAACTGCACAAAATAGTCTGTTAAGCTAATCTTAATCACCTTATCTTTAATACCTGTTGACATTTTGTTGCACTTATATATAGTATCAAACAACTAAATGTCTTACCCCCAAAAAAACCTCCAAACCCCACCTAAACGTTAACATTAGGCCTTTTTAAGCCCACGTGTATGTATCAATGGAAGGCCTGTTTTGGATAGAGGGACTACATTTGTATAACTCTAATTTCCTCGGAAAAAGGCGATAATTTTGATTCAATGAAAACATATGGAAACTCTACCCCTTTAGGTAGAACATTTTTGCACATTTGCTTCGGCCAAGGGGTGAGGATGGAAGGGTCGATAGGAACACCACATCGCCAAGACCTTGAGAGCCCTTGTGACTAAGCGTGAACAGTAAAAAAATTTGCAGCTGTAATTTTTACCTGCATATATACAGCTATTATTTATAACTGGTGGATTACAGTGTTAAAATCCTATATCATGTTCATAGACAGATAACCCACCTATTATCTAACACCTGCTTCCTTACCTACGAGCAGTTGAACCACATTACTGCCAGCATATCTCCTAACATCCTCTAGCCAACGTGGTAAACTCTCAAATGTCATCTTTTTGGTTATGTCATACGCCACTATCACACCGTTAGCACTTCTGTAGTAACTCTGGGTTATTGTACGGAACCTTTCTTGGCCAGCCGTGTCCCAAATTTGAAGCTGAAACAATCAATGAAAAATAATTATATAATCATAAAAAATAACTTTGCAATTGAGAATTGTTTATAAAGGTAGATAAAACCCTCAATGACAAAATAATAAATTCAAATAAATGTTGTAAATAGATTAGACATGAATCAAGATATATAATTAGATAGGATATCATATAACAGTATAATGGACAGAGATGTAATCAGTATTCAGTTTGACATCTATACTGATTGACATAGAAAAATGAAATTTTGAATGAAAGAAGGAAACTTTTGCCTCAAAAATGTTGGTTGATTGATTGATTGTTTGGTGTTTTACGCCGCGCTCAAGATTATTTCACTTATATGGCGGCGTTGCCAGTTTTATTGTGGGAGGAAACCGGGCTCTGTGCCCGGAGGAAACCCACGACCTTCCACTGGTAACTGGCAACCATCCCACATAGGTCGTTCGAGTGAAAACCCAGTCAGAAAATTTTGGGATTCGAACCCGCGACCCATTGGTGGAAGGCTGTTTGGATTGAGCGTCCAACGCTCTACCTACTGAGCCACGGAGGCCCCATCAAAAATGTTGGCCTTTTCCAAGTATTTTTACTAATTGTAGGTGTTATTTTTTTGTGGCAGTCACAAAGAGCAAAACAATGTTCATTGGAAGGCACCTGAAAATTATACAATTTAGACTTATTGCTTTGTTTGTAACTTTTGAGATTCATGTATGTTCTTTAATCAAAGAACTTTGTACAAAACATTTGACGACATCCTCGACCTGCTTTATATAGCAGCACACATGTAGCTTTAGAACTGTTAGTTGGAGACCTCCAAACTCTGTGGTCAAAGTTTACTGATGATGGGTGACCAATAGAGTTGGAGGACCTGCCATATTGAAACATGTCGATTTACCGAAACAAAACTATTTCGCTAAATTTCTCCTAATTTTAAACAATGCAACCGGCTCAAACTTTACACACATTCAATTCGATCTTTTAGTTCGCTTTTTCACCGAAAAAAAGCGTTCAAACACTCACATTTACGTTGTATCATCGTCGTTTTCCCAAGGACAGCCCGAATCTCCCGCTCCTCGTTTACTTCAAGTTAACTTGGGCAATGTACGACCTATGAGAGCCGCGCTTTCGTATGTTGGTGTACGCATTGGACGTTTATCAAGAAAATACCAAAGCGCGGCTCTCATAGGCCGTACATTGCCCAAGTTAACTTGAAGTAAACGAGGAGGCGAGCGGGAGATTCGGGCTGTCCAAATTTTCTTCACATTGGCAGCTCATGTGAAGTGTAATTAATTTGATAGATCAGTAGACTTATTGCACATATATTACTTCACCTCTAGGTTATGTAAATGGTTAATATATTGTACAATTTATATAATAATTTTAATGCAACTTTGTTGAATATTGTAATTTTATGTAAACATAAAACAGGACAAAATAGACTTTCATATACAATGTAACTTCTTGTATACACTTTTCTAAACTAACTATGTAACCATAGTATTATCTTAAACAATAAAATTTAAAGAAATCTTTACAAAAAGTATCAACTATATAAATGCCATTAATGGGTTTTCACTGACTCAGGCACAGCTGATTGAGTGATTCACGGCGGCAGTGACACTGACAGTTTGGCTGTTGAGCACAAAACCAGAGGAAGATATGGAATAATTAACATGACAGTAGTGATAATTATGCCAAATAAAATAAGAGATGCCTAAGCTTCAGAATCAGAGGTAAAAAAATCCGAATGTCTTAGCACCTTTACAAGTTTTCCATCAATTGTTAGTGTTTTCATTGTGAAGTCCACACCAATCGTACTGCCATGTTTCTCGACGTAAGTTCCCGATTTAAATCGCTGCACAACACAGGTTTTCCCCACACCAGCGTCACCGATTAAAACAATTTTAAATAAAAAATCGAAGGAATCGTCACCGTCCAGCGCCGATGAATGATATGTTGACATTTTGTAAAATTGCACGATTAAGAGGCCAGTAATTATTGGTTACGTGTGACAGATCTTAAAACTCTTGTTATTATTCGTCATCCAACGAGTAGAGTTGACGAGTACACGAAATCTCACAGGTCCATAGCAAATCCGGAAGTCCATTCACCACGGAGTCGTCATATATTCTTACTGAATAGCCTCCCCTTACTAACTAAATGGCATAGACATCTTTAGCCGCACTCGTGTGGCTCTATCCTGGTTTACTAACTTTGCCGGTCAGGTAGAGCCACACATTAAACCGCCATTATAAGGGTGAGATAACTCGTGTAACCTCATTATGCCAATTTTTATGCTATGCTTTACAAAGAGCGATTTAACAGTTTAACAACGGATTTCGAAGAAATCAACTGGTTCAGTGACAAGAGGAATGTTTTAAAGATATAATAAGCGGTAATGGCTGAAAGGTAGTTGAGATTAAGGATAGTTAAGACTTAGCTTAAATCTGAAATCCGAAGTCCTTCCAAATAATTCATTTAAAAGCCGTAACTAAGACATCTTATATCAAAGCGGCATAAGCTGCGCTGAAACAGAATTAGCTAAATGTCAATAATTTTTGTAAAAACAAGAAGTGCAAAACTTTTTTTACTTCACCGCCAATCCCTTCTTTTTTCAAGGTCTCTTGACAGTCCGAATTTATGACAATACCAAAAAAAGCTATAACCTAGCAGCTTATGCCACTTCGCTCGTTTCCTTCGATCTTGACCATTCTAAAACGGAAAACTACATACATCATGAATTTGACCCTTTTTAACAGATACAATATTCTCTGACCTTCGGTATAGGGAATTCTCCAAGTTATGTGCTTTATAACATCTCACACTTTGGTATTTATTTTTTTGGCGACCAAAGCCGCAACAAAGCTAGCCTAGTGACATTTTACGATTTGGAGAGATCGTCGTTGATTTCTGTAACTCACAGTTTCACAGAAAAAAAAAATCTTCAAATAAATTTTCGGCTGAAATGATGACCAAATGAGCCACTATAACTGCTTTTTTTTCTGAGATTTAATAAAATGACAAGCGTTATAGGATTAGGCCGCTAGGCCTACCCACTTATTATTACAGACGGTTTATAATTTCTCGCACATCTACCTGTATATTTTTTGGAGCTCGTCTTCGTAGTTTTTTTTTTCTGTCCGGAAGGTATTTTCTGTGGCAGTATGTTATATAAGTTAGAAAATATGTAATGTTCTTCAAAACAACAGTTTTGATTACCTTTGATTGCCCAAAACTCACCTAAAGTTCTTTTCTTTTCAGCATCTTAAATCTCCTAAATGGTTATCAGCAACGAAATTACACTTGCTTGTGTATTATGAGTTTCTTATACTGTTTTTGTACATCATCTTACCTTCAAAAATGCCTGTGGGTGGATATATGTATGCGGGTGTGCATGGGTGTGTGTTTGGGGTCATATTGTGTTTGTGCTGTCCGTCGTCCTGCTTCCGCCAACTAATTGATGCAGGGGTTTCATTTTCACGCTACCTTGTTGATTATAACCACATCAGAACGTTGTCCCCAAAATAATCTCTGACCGGAAATTCTTTTGATTTTCTTACGAATGATGGTGGCCTAGAACTGCCCGAATTTGGTGAGGGGAGGTTTTCATTTCCAGGCCATGTTGTTCGTTATCCACGCCAAACAGACTGAAAAACGCTGTCAAAATAGCTTAGATAATACGCCTATCTATATGGAAGCCGAAGCTTAATCTTCCCTTGTTTACAAAAATACTCCTTAATCACCCAAGCCCTTTTTATTTCCTGTCATTTTTCCATATAAACACAAGAAATTCAACATAACTTTAGACTTGTTTCTGCGGCTATTGAGAAAGGACAACAAATCCGAAAAGCTTCTAGCAAAACCGTGTGCGGTCCCGTTTTCTGCTAAGTATTCTTTGCTTACTGTAAAACGTTGTATATATTACTTTCTTTTATATTCCTCTTATACCTTTTTCATCTCTTTATATATTTTCATTATTTTAGGCTTACTATTATTTTGCCCTTTTATTTATGATTTAACCTCATCTTCCATTTACAGCCCTTGTATATTTTTCTTCCAAATTTTATTTCTAGGACTTCATTATTATTTCCTGTTCCAATTGTACATTAATTTTAACCTTAGTGTCTTATAAAGTTTTTTTTCCTTCCCGCTCTATTTAGTCTTCCTATGATTATATATCTCACAATTTGTGACTTAGATTTATTACCCTTTTTACTTTAGTCCTTCTGTCTCCAGACACATTTTATTCTTTATCTCTGCCTCTTTGTAACATATATTTTCCAAATTCCATCTTTTTTGTCCCCTAATTCAGCCAATTCAATTAGGTCCTTTTATCTCTAGTTTGTATCAATTCTTTTTGTTTCCCGACATATTTTTCCTTTCTATCTCTGTCTCACTTTCCCAACTCCATTTTCCCTTTTCATCTAGTTAGACTAATTAAGTATATTGGCATTTAGGCAGAATGGCAAAACAAGGGCGTGGTAACAGAAGCAGGCAATTTTCAGTTAGCAATAGGCATGGAAATTCAAAATCTAAAAGTCCCCAATATTCAGAATTCTCGGCTCTGGTGAAAGCCCTTTTCCAAATTTTACAATGTCTTCACCACATTGGCATCCTTGGGGGACATTTACGTGACCAAACCCTCCCAAATTCCTTAAATAATAAAATTAAAGAGCTTAATTCCTTTCTTAAACCGGCTCAACGCAATCGGTTAGTTGATATTGCGTTTGACCATGTACACAAAAATTGGGCCCATAGGATCATACAAGAGATGATTTCACATTATGCGGCATGTTTAAATAGATTAAAAGCACAGATGACTTCTGCCAGGTCATCCAATGGTCTAAACTTTGACAGTGCTCTCAATAATGCTTTAAAATGGGGCAAACAGAATTATAAAGGTAAATTGCAACTTTCGACCATTCAAAATTTTTATTCTTTTCTTTCCATCACTAAATCTGTCACTTCTGCTGCTACTACTCAGTTTAGTCCACCATCGTCTCCCCAACCCCATCCGCCTGTCAGTCCGTCGACATCCGTTATCTCACCTCCAACTCTGCAGTCACAGACTCCTAGGTCTGTAACTTTACCTTCTGTTCCCCCTTCGCCTTTCCCTACTGGTATTCCCTCCCTTAGACCTACTACCTCTGCCCCCTCTTTTTCATCCCCTCAGCCCCCCTCCCCTAGACCTAGTAGTACCTCTGTCCCCTTTCGTCCTCCGTCCTCCCCAGTTTCTACTAGGGTCACTTCTCCTAGTACATCTAAACCCTCTCCTCCTCCCCCATCCCCAGTTTTGTCAGTCCATTCTCCTATGAGATATTCAGATGCAGTGAGATCCTTTCGAGGGGTCAGCGCAACCCTCTGAATAAATTAGCTAATTCTAAATTTTGGAAATTTCGGCACACTTCCTCTAATTGGCACCTTCCTAATGTAACTAAGAAAGTTCTTTTACTTGGGGATTCTAATCTATCTAGAATTAACCTTGACCCCCACCCTGATATGCAGGTAGAATGTTTTCCTGGTGCCAATTTCAATTCATTTCGGACTCTAATTCAAAAGTATCAAGGTCCCAAACCTGAGAAAGTTATCTTGAATATTGGTATCAATAACAAGACAACTACTGAGCCAAACACTTCGTTAACTCAAATGCGCAACATGATGACAGCGGTTAGGAAGACTTTTTCCAACTCGCTCATCTACTTTGTAGAGATCCAGTCATCCACTAAACTGCCGGCCAGTGAAGTTACGAACCTGAACCTATATAACTCTTCTGCTTCCAAGATGAAGAGAGTTATGGTCATACCAAAAATCCCCAATTCAAAATTTAGAGTATCCACGGACAAAATTCACTGGACCGAAGATACAGCAAATTGCTTGTATTCCCACTGGCTTCAGACACTAGATTTAAACTAAATTTGGGACAGGGCATGTGCCACCCTACTTTCGGCTTAGGAAGTAATATTGTTAATCTTAGTAAAGAGGAACTCACTGCTGATGATATATCTCTACTCAATAGAGGACTCTCATTTGTGCCTTGCCCTAAATCATTATCTGATAGGGACTTTTCTATTAGTAAATTAGTGCATGTTATGGAGTTCTCCAGAAATCTTAGTCTGGCTGATATCTACCGAGATTCTAGTGGGGTACGCAAGCCGTTTACATCTAAAAGCGGCTATACACCCCCTTCTCACATGTATGATCCAGAAATAAACATTAGTCGTGACTTTGATCAAGGAAGTTTGATGCTTTAACTAATCAGAGAAACCAACATAACCTTACTCATTCAGAATGTCTTGCCTTAAGTAAGCTAAGGAGAAATCCAAACATAGTTATTAAACCTGCTGATAAAGGTTCGGCAACAGTTATTATGTCAAAACAGGATTATATTGAAGAGATAGAACGGCAGCTAAGCAACCCTCTTCATTACAAAAAACTTGATAAGGAAATTTGGCCTGAAAATGTTAGGAAGTTTAATAAAATTCTTGTTTCTCTTCAAGATAAAGGCTTACTTAATGAAAAACAGTATCGCAATTTGGAATCTGTTCATAACTCTAAAAACAGGGTCTTCTATATTCTTCCGAAAATTCACAAACCCATGGAAAAATGGCCGAAGCCTACAATGCCCCCTGGGCGTCCTATTATCTCAGATTGTGGCAGTGAAAGTTATAGAATATCAGAGCTAATTGATTACTATCTAAAACCTATAGCGAATCGGCATCCTAGCTTTATAAAAAATACGGATGATTTATTGGCCAAATTGTCTGAGAAATCCATCCCACAAGATATGATTTTGGTTACTCTGGATGTGGAGTCTATGTATACAAACATTGACATAGATTTGGGTCTTAAATCCATAAAATCAGCATTCCAAAGATATCCTGACCACCGTCGTCCGGATAAAGACATTTTAGAATTGCTGGAACTTAGCTTAAAAGGTAACGATTTTGAATTCAATGGGGAGATCTTTCAGCAAATTAAAGGGTGTGCTATGGGGAAACGTTTTAGTCCTAACTTTGCCTCTATTTTTATGGCTGAGTGGGAGAGTGATATTCTTCACAAATGTCACCAACAACCTTTTATTTACCTTCGGTATCTGGATGACATTTTTATCATTTGGCAACATACGTTGGAAGACCTTCACATTTTCATTGATACTCTTAATTCTCACGACTCAAGCATTAAATTACAGCCTACTATTGATCACACTTCTGTGGATTTTTTGGATGTAACTATTTACAAGGGTCATACATATCATACTACTGGGTATCTAGATTACAAAGTATTCTTCAAACCTACTGACACGCATCAGCTGCTACATGCTGGGTCATACCATCCTCCTCATACTTTCAAGGGAGTCATTAAATCTCAGATTTTAAAATTCTATAGAAACTGTAGTTCTTTAGATTTTTTTAACCAGGCTTGTTCTGTTCTTTTTAAAGCTCTCCTCCCTAGGAAGTATTCTATTAGATTACTCCGAAGGATCAAATCTAACACAGTAAGACAAATCATGTTTCCCCCTTCATCCCCCGATACGCTTACCTCCCCTTCGCGAGTGTACCATTACCGTCCAACATTTCTCTCAGGTACATCAATGAAATGCCTTAAGACGCGATGCAAACTCGATATATACGTACCCGATCGCGGAACCTTTTTCGGAGAACAAACTCGCAACAAATATCAAATGGCAGAGAATCTTAATTGTGACTCCTCTAATATCGTGTATGTAATCACGTGCAAAAAATGTCGCAAACAGTACGTCGGAGAAACTCAGAATTCTCTACGACAAAGAGCAGCCAACCATTTATCTAGTATAAGACTTAAACATGATGTACCCGTGGCACAACATTTCAATACTCAAGGTCATTCGGTCAAGGACCATTTTGAAATCATGCCTATTGAGAAAATGCCATTTCTCACTTCCGCTGCAGATACCAAGCACAAACGTTTGGAAAGGGAAAGTTTTTGGATTGAAACATTACAAACTATTTATCCTTTGGGTTTGAACTTGGACCCCGGAAGATGTCGTGAAAAAACTATAATACCATTTGTGTTTCAGTATAACAAAGCTAGCATCGCTATGGCCAAGATTATAGTAGAAGAATACAAACTACTTCAAAGTAAACTTGCTCGACCTCTGACCCAAAGGCCAGTCATTGCTTATAAAAAGAACAAGAGTTTAAAAGACATACTGGTCAAGGCTAAACTCCCATGTCTGCCTTCTACCTAGTTTTTCTGGGAAAGGGGTATGGGGGGAGGGGGGGGGGGGGGGGGGGGGCAAAGTTTCACTGTCTCTTCCCATGACCCCATAATATATAGTCTGACGATATTCTTACTATAGCTTAAGATGCGTAAGCATTGTCAATGTTATACAAAGTGTTCCATAAAATTCTACTGACTAAGGACAAGCTCCTGTCAGTCGTCAACCTAATGAAATATCATAGGTTTACTTTATTACAACAATTTATGATGGGGTATAAAGGTCTAAATGATATACCTCTTTTTAACACAATTAGAAACTTGTCTCCGTGGTTATTTTAGACAAGAAGATTTTCCCTGTGCCCGTGTGTTTTAGTGTTCATAAATATATGGAAGCCGAATGTGGACATTTTGTTCTCGAGCTTCGCGACAACCGCCAGGCTCGCCAAAGCAATTGATTCGCGACTTTCTCTACCCCGCCAAACTCGCTAAACACGCCAACCACCCTAATCAACTTAATAAAAAAATGGGTATTTTTTTAAAAAACATTTCATTTGCGTCCTTCGCTACCTTGGCGAGGCAGGCGGGGCGAGAAGGTCGCGACTCTATATCATTCGCGACTTTCTCGACCTTGGAGGGGTCGCGAAACACGCTAATAAAAAGATAGTATTTTTTTGCAATCCAAATCGTGTTGGGTGGGGTCGCGAAGGGCACGAGGGTCGCGAAGGACGCGAAGGTCGCCAATCACGCCTGAGCTAAGCTATATACATCAAGTCCACACAACACATCAAAAACTCAGGAACGGGACGTCGTGTTTCAAAGTAAGCCAAACCTTTAACGTTAATTTAACTAGATAGTATTCAATAACTGGATTCATAAGATCTCAAAGAACGCCAATATTGATGTCACTATCGGTATATATATTCGTCCACATGAATTCGCTAGTTTGGCGACCCCGCCAAGTAGGCGAAGGTCGCGATTTGGGATTGCAAAAAAAATACTTTCTTTTTTTAGCGTGTTTAGCGACCTTGGCGTGTTTGGCGACCTCGCCAAGGTCGAAAAAGTCGCGAATGATATATAATCGCGACCTTCTTGCCCCCGCAAATGTAGCGAAGGGTGCGAATGGAATCTTTATCGTGGTTGGCGAGTTTCGCGGGGTACAGAAAGTCGCGAACCATTTGCTTTGGCGAGTCTGGCTGGGTCGCCTAGCACGCGAACTAAAATGTCCGTATTAGGCTTCCATACCTATCGGCTACAGAGCCAAAGTAAGACAGGAGGACCAGAAACATGCACTACCTGTAACGGCGACACAAGGTTTCCCATTTTGTCGCCCTGGCCCTGTGCAATTTCCATGTGGTTTATTATAGCTTTTTCATGATTGGCATCGAATATATATCAACACCCCAATTTTCTTTTATTATTATTTCCACAGGCCAGCCCCAGGTATACCCATTTGTAACAAGTCATTTCTAACCGACCAAGACTGAATCTATAGGATTTATATGAACAGTTACCTGTTGGTAGGTGTGGCATTATGTATTGAGATTTATTAATCAAGTTATGTGTCATATTAACTCAGCTGTCGTCGCCCACAAGGTGCAGATCCCACCACCGGATCTATTATACTCCTATATAGGTACGTATAGTAATACAGCGGCTGTGATTGATTGCTATATGGTAATAACCAGGTCTATAACTCTTTCAAAACACCATAGGAACTGAATTGACTGTCGACATTTCTGTAAAGGTAATATACATTGATAAAATTCTGAACGCCCGGTGAACTATTTTATCCACTGTTTGGGGAACAAAGGTATTGAGCCAGAGCAGTGTGACGTTTTGAAGCAACTCGAAACACCAGTTGAGTCGTTCTATTGACACCAACAAAACACCAGGTATATACCTTTTATCTGTGATATACACTGGATATGTGGTTAGATAGAGGTTTAGATGCTATATGGGCGAGTTACTATACTCTCTGTGTATAAAACTGGATGGCTTGAGGAAGTATATACTCAGTTTTAGGCCAATTTCTCTTATTAATAAGTTAATACATTAGATCGAATTGCTGAAAAAATTAACCCGTATAAAAGGTAAGTATTAGTGACTTGCTACATCTATATAAGTAGTGTTTCATGTTCCGTATTGAAGTCTTTCTCTCTGTAAAGCAAATGTCATTTGAAATACCCAAAATGCAGCGCTAATCTTTAGCTGTAAGCAAATGCTCAAAGGGTTGTCATCATATAGGTCTACATTGTATGTAGCCCATGGGCAATACAATTTATATATTTATGATCACTAAAAAACACGGGCACAGGGAAAATCTTCTTGTCTAAAATAACCATGGAATACAATTTATAAATTGAAATATCGCAGTATACTAATTTGTTTACATATTTATATATAGGACCACTCTAAATGTCTTTTTATTGGGGATGGCCAATGTTAGGTGACAAGAGCTGCCAAATTTCTGGATTTTCAAGAGATTGATTGCGTAATTACGTCATCGGGACATACTCAGGGATTATCAGGAAGTGAATGTTAGATTCTCAGCACAATGCGTAGGCCTACCGACTGTACCAAAACCATATCTCTGTGATTTGTGCTCGCCAAACTGTGCCAAGAGAAAGTTGCGAAATGAGATCAGAGAATGAGTTACTGTTAATGTTTTGGCTCATACACCTTCTATAATTTCCGTCGAGCGATATAATTCGAAGAATTTTAAACAGAATTTGGCCAAAGCATGAAGGTACGGATTCCGCACTAAAAATATCTAGGATTTCTTAGGTATATCTGTGGCCAGAATCCCTAGCAGACGTCTTCATATAGCAATGCGGTGTGTCTCTGTCGGTCAATCAGCAGTCACAGCTCTGGTCAACTCTGAAAGTGTGGCATTTAATTACAATCATTTCGAGGCGTTTTTGACTTTGATTGATATGAGATTGATTTATTGATTGATGTTTTACGCCGCACTCAAGATTATTTCACTTTAATTATATGGCGGCGTTGCCAGGTTTATTGGGAGAGGAAACCGGGCCCATTGCCCGGAGGAAACCCCCGACCTTCAGCGAGTACCTGGCAACTCTTTCATATGCGGCGACAAAGTGAAAAAAGTTGATTCGAACCAACTCCGCGTCGATGGAAGGTATGTGTGAGACTGAGGGACGATCGCCCAAACCCACTGGACCACCCAGGCGCCTCTATAACTTAAGACAACCATTCTAAATTCTCTGAAATATATACTGGCTTGTAAATAAACCTTTTGGAAAATGAGACGGAGGTTGTAGAATTTGCGAAAAAAATGTAGTCTTGCGGTTGATAGTACAGGTTAAATTCGCGAGACGTTCTTGCGGCTTCTACCTCAGACAATATGGTGGGATTTGGGAATTGGCCAGAACTTTTAAATATATATATGAGCTGACCAAACAATATTACAAGAGGACAACACATTAATCAAACAGTCGACATTACAGCTGTGGTGTTCACGAATGAGTTTTGAGAAATTAATACTTTCTCTTGCAAACGTGAGGTGCGACAGTTGGTCGTCTTAAAGTCATTATTGACACGTGCTGCATGACACCATTGTTGATCAGCTAGCGTCTTAGCGACATTATCGATAGGAATAACCGACACATGCTTCCGTCATCTGGGCGTTGGTGAATGGGAGGCTTTCTTAACATGTTAATACTGTCCCGTCCAGAAAGGGGCGTTGTCAGGTGGCCACCTCTCTCCTACTGTACCATCTTGTATAAACATATTGTTTGTCCTCCATGATAACTTAAAGTAAATGTCGACAAGAAAAAAATGGAGAGAAATTGGCCAAGCTATGACTTTTAGGACTTTTTTTCATAAATCCCGGTTGTCAAGAGAAGTTCCCTGAAAACTAATAAATTGACTTTGAGAAAAAAATACCGATTGCTAATGAAGGAGTAAAATTCAAATAGCCAGGATCTATGAGTTTATTATAGGGTTTTTGTTGCTTATATCTCCAAAATTGCTATCAAAGATAAGCCTTTATTTTGTACATATTGGTAAAATAACGATCAATCGGCTATAGTTTTTTTTTCTACCAGGTTATCCGTATATTTGGGAGCTCATCTTACTTTCAATTTAAAAAGTCCACAAGAGGAAATTGTCTTTGATGCAAAGATCAGTCCCAAATAATTAATAAACTAAATCACTTCAGACGGCCTCGGATTTTTCTGATATGAATACCGATTGCTTCGCACAGCCGATAAGCGGCATTTATATCTATGTCTGTATAGTGTAGATTGACATCACTTCCCGATATAGGTCAGAGACTAATGGGCTAAAGGTGAAGGGTTAAAACCTTAAAAACATTTTCACTACTTCAAAGTCTGGCCTGGTGCAAAAGAACTAACGAGGCTTTTCAAAACCCAGATAACTGGTTTAATAAGAGTTTCAACTCGTCTATATTTCAAAACTTTATTATTTGGTCCTGTCCTTTAGTCGAAGAATAACTTCATATTATCGGCATATAGTACTAGAAAGGAGATTTTTTCTTCAATAAAGCACTTCACGACTAATGACATTTATACTTGCAGGGTTTTTCTGATCATTGTTTTCGATGTACACAACACATCTCACGGAATGGAATTTTAAAAAAGCTTTATTGGTTTGAATTTAGATGATAACCGTCGGAGTTCAGAAAAGCAAGCATGATATAATGAAATGCTCCGAAGACGGATCAGACGAGGAGTTAAGCACATATACAGGTCATAGTGATATATGACTTTCACTTTTTAGTATTCCCTTTTCTCAGAAAACTACCATTCCGTCAATAAGTCTACAATGCAATTGTAGAATGCATAGATAGTGTGAAGATACTCATAGGTCTCCATGGGATGACATAATCGAATTGTATAATTTCGTTATCCTTTATACGATGTTCTCAGACAGTCTCAGCTGTTGCCTCTGACCTAATCCAACAATAAATTTCAAATCTAACCCAAATTAGAGCCTTAATCGATTCCTCATAGCCAGTCTGGTAAATGTAAATTTTAATTTAATTTGGAGATAAAGATTGACTAAAAAAAATAAAATCGACGACAAGTATATGAAAGGTTTACCGTGTAAGGACCAAGGCAATGAAGTTTTCTCTGTAATAAGTAAAGAAATTTAACTTTCCGCCAAATATCTACCATGCTATAAATAAAACAATTTTACTTCCCGTTAAATATCCACCGTGTTATAAATAAAGCAATTTAACTTTCCGTTAAATATCCACCGTGTTATATGTAAAGCTATTTAACTTTCTTTTAAATATCCACCGTGTTATAAATAAAGCAATTTAACTTTCCGTTAAATATCCACCGTGTTATATGTAAAGCTATTTAACTTTCCGTTAAATATCCACCGTGTTATAAATAAAACAATTTAACTTTCCGTAAACTATCCACCGTGTTATGTGTAAAGCTATTTAACTTTCTTTTAAATACCCACCATGTTATATGTAAAGCTATTTAACTTTCTTTTAAATATCCACCGTGTTATAAATAAAGCAATTTAACTTTCCGTTAAATATCCACCGTGTTATGTGTAAAGCTATTTAACTTTCTTTTAAATACCCACCATGTTATATGTAAAGCTATTTAACTTTCTTTTAAATATCCACCGTGTTATAAATAAAGCAATTTAACTTTCCGTTAAATATCCACCGTGTTATATGTAAAGCTATTTAACTTTCCGTTAAATATCCACCATGTTATATGTAAAGCTATTTAACTATCTTTTAAATATCCACCATGTTATATGTAAAGCTATTAACTTTCTTTTAAATATCCACCGTGTTATAAATAAAGCAATTTAACTTTCCGTTAAATATCCATCGTGTTATATGTAAAGCTATTTAACTTTCCGTTAAATATCCACCATGTTATATGTAAATCTATTTAGCTTTCTTTTAAATACCCACCATGTTATATGTAAAGCTATTTAACTTTCTTTTAAATATCCACCGTGTTATAAATAAAGCTATTTAACTTTCCGTTAAATATCCACCATGTTATATGTAAAGCTATTTAACTTTCCGTTAAATATCCACCATGTTATATGTAAAGCTATTTAACTTTCTTTTAAATATCCACCATGTTATATGTAAAGCTATTAACTTTCTTTTAAATATCCACCGTGTTATAAATAAAGAAATTTAACTTTCCGTTAAATATCCACCGTGTTATATGTAAAGCTATTTAACTTTCCGTTAAATATCCACCATGTTATATGTAAAGCTATTTAGCTTTCTTTTAAATACCCACCATGTTATATGTAAAGCTATTTAACTTTCCGTTAAATATCCACCGTGTTATAAATAAAACAATTTAACTTTCCGTTAAATATCCATCGTGTTATATGTAAAGCTATTTAACTTTCTTTTAAATACCCACCATGTTATATGTAAAGCTATTTAACTTTATGTTAAATATCCACCATGTTATATGTAAAGCTATTTAACTTCCCGTTAAATATCCACCGTGTTATAAATAAAGCTATCTTACTTTCCGTTAAATATCCACCGTGTTATAAATAAAACAATTTTACTTCCCGTTAAATATCAACCGTGTTACAAATAAAGCAATTTAACTTTCCGTTAAATATCCACCGTGTTATAAATAAAGCAATTTAACTTTCCGTTAAATATCCACCGTGTTATAAATAAAGCAATTTAACTTTCCGTTAAATATCCACCGTGTTATAAATAAAGCAATTTTACTTCCCGTTAAATATCCACCGTGTTATAAGTATATAAAGTAATTTTATCTTCAGTTAAACATCCACCGTGTTACAAGTAAAGCAATTTTACTTTTCGGGGAATGACTCATTGTGTAATATGAAAAGCAATTCATCTTTCCGAGAAAAGTTCGCTGTGTAATAAGTAAAGCAAATCAGTTTTCCGTGAAATATTCACCATGTAACAAGTAAAGCAATTTAACTTTCCGTGAAATTGCTTACTATGCAATATATGAAAAACAATTCTTTTAAGACATTTGTTTTTGTTAAAAACTACAAGCGGTCTTTGTTGATTAAAGTATTTTGTATTCGTTAACAATAATATTAGCCACGTCTAAAATTGGTTCATTTGAAAGAAAACTCAACATGTAGGCCTATCATGCTCTTTTTTTACAACTATACATTTTACTCTGTTTGCAATTGGAATTTTGGATTATAATTAAAATTGACTTTGGGCTCCGAGTTTGTTGACGTATGTGTGTCACTTTATGTTTTACTTCTGTTATACTTCGGAGTGTAAACAAACTTTGATCGATTTTCTGTCTGAAGGCGACATATGGGATGGTAGGTTACTTTATCAACAATAGTTGGGCTACAATGACTTGGGTTGCATGGGTCTCGGAAGTGCAATTTAAGTTTTCTCCGTATAGCAAGGAGGGAGGGGGAGGGCCTTCGGCTTGTCCTGGATATCCCAAGTCGTCTCCTAATCGCAATTTATTACCTTACAATGGTACAGTCAATTGATTCTTCAGCTAGTTGATATGCATGCATGTTGCCATTGTTAACCCGGTCACACCAATTGCGTTAAGCTCTTTGTATCAATAGATTTCCATTGAATGGAAGAGTAGAAGAAAAGCCGGAGAAGTTGATCTTACTGGCTACAGAATTTCAGTCAATTCTCTCATGCTCGTATACAATGCATCAACGTCAGCAAGATGGCAACAGGTTGTTTCGATCGCCCTCTCTCTCTTCCCTATTTTAAGAAGGCCTGTCTGTGTTATACTTCAGATCGAGCCCGATTTGCCAAGGTGTAAAGGAGGTCCCCCCAGTGTTGATCAACCAGGTAGGTCCCTTAGTTTTTATCAAGGGTTCGCAAACTTTCTTATACAGGATAGGTCGTCTTGTATGTCTGTTTCTTGACTGACTAACCCATCATTTTTATCATGTGCTTTTTCTAACTGGTGATGTCTCCGCGCCGAAAATACAAGGTCCTGCATTTATGGGCAACATGGCTGGTTTCTGGAAAGATATACTGCCTATTGGTTTCCCTGTGAGCTTTAAAAGTGTAATATTTCATAGATAAGACTGAATACTGTCTTATTTATTGCCCCTGTCTGTTTAATATACGCTGGTAGATATTAGTCTTCTTAGTCAGTTTCCTTTAGTAAGACCATCTACCTATTACCTTCAATCTCTCATTTTCCTTAGGTTATAGAGAAATAGACAAGAAACACTGTTGGCTCAGATGATCCTAATGTTTTGGGTTTATCAAACGAACTATAGCTAAGCACAAAGTGTCTTCTCATTCTGTTGCCATGGTTTCGTCAACACTGATGCACGAATGAGTAAACTTCTATGGAACCTTTATTCCCCTATAGCTTGACCTCATTTTCCTGTTATTTAAAATATAAAATTTATCATACAAAGAACAGGGGCACAGTAAAAGCCAGCCTATAACTGTATCACTATATATTACCGTGCCTTGTGAACAACTTAACAAGAAGCTGCATTATAGCAATCTTGAACGTTTTTCCCCTAATAATGTTTTATCATTTAGTACGCTCTGGAAGTGAACCCTGGTTCGTGTATGTTTTTTACCACATAGGTTTATTTTACTTTATAGAATATTTTTACCTCTGCCTACAACAGAAGAATCTCCCTGTTGCAAACCACAGCCGACCGGTAAACTGAAGCTACACAAGACATATCAAGATACAGCAAGGGAAGTAACTGTGTAACTTATGGTTGTCTCATCTTTTGATTGTTGCTCAGAAAGCCGTTATATTAAACCATCGGCTATCGGGCAACAACCAAAGACTGTTGACAGTCAGCTATCTTCACACAGACAGTACGAAACATTAACAGAGGAAATCCACAGATAGATGCTTGACCCTTATGGACCAATTGAACAATCCATGCAGCAGCCAGGTGACCGTCTTCACTCTTCCTGGTCCATTTATCAGAATTATCTATTTACACCAATGCAAACACCTATACAAAGTAAGGAAATAGCTTGGTTTGTTTTGTACTTGAAACCTTCAATAAAATAGCTGATGTTGGCGGATTATTGTTTGCAATGAGATCGTCGCTGTTTCTCAAAAACACAACTGGTGACTGGCGAGGTTTGTTATATTCGTCTCCACAACATCCAGCTTTAATTAAACTTTATGAAAAAGTCTGGTGCATACGATGTAATATGGAAATATATCATTTAAACGATTTAAGTTAAATCAATGGATTCTTGTTCGTGTTAAGTTTGTTCGTCAAAACCCACAGTCTTGTTAACAGACATGGCCGATATATGTATGCCAAACAAGCTTTTCGAGCGACCATTTAAGACATAATTCTACAATCATTTTTTTTTCAAAGAAACAGCATTATGAAAATTTTAAATCTTCTATTTAGTTGTTTGGAAATTCTGGCTAATCCTACTTTTGGGGAAAGGAGGAACTTTTAGAGGAACCGAGAAAAAATCATTAAAATATAGGCTATTTGTACTCTGCATCAAACACTTTTTGTTAATTTTTATGTCTTGGGTTATTGAAATTTTCATTACCAGTTTATCAAAAATTACTTTTAGGAACATTCCCTTAAAACAGAGATAATTTTAATTGTTCGTCATTTTTATAGTCAAATAAAAAGCTTTCCAAGGATAACAATCTTGGAGATGTACGTTTAGGTAGTTTTTTATAAGAATTAAAATGCACATTTCAACGTCCATCAGTTATTTTTTCTATCTTGACAATCGGAGGTTTACTTTCTATGCGTTTCGCAAGGTTCAGCGTTCAAGAAAATTGTCTAACTATATTCTACCGCCGTTGGACTAACGTTGGTCATACGAAAGATTTACTCTCGACGTGTGTATAATGCAAGTATAAAGTGGCATAAACTGTCAACAGTCAAGCTTTGTTTCAAATAATACCGATTGTCAAGATAAGTTCAGCGTTTCAGGTATAAAAGAACAAAATTTAAATAACGGGGGTGTATGAGTGGATTTTGGGTTTTTTGTTTCGTATAAAACAATTTAAACTTACCTCTACAAGAACATTGGTATTAACTGAAAGTTCTTGTTTTGTACTTTCGCATAAAAAAGACGGATAATTAACTCATTCTGTTTCCATGAAATTTTCCCTTTTTTGGCAGCTCGTAACACTTCAAACATAGGATATCTTCTATATTAAGTTAGGTAAAGCTTAATAAGGCGTTATGGCTTTGGTATCAAATTGTATACAGTCTATCATGCATGCATGAGCCCCACCAGATTGATCGAACGGACAAACGTGGGACTAGACCATTTGGCAGTTTTTGTGCGCAAAAGTGACCATGCAAGTCCAGCTTCCAATTAGACATCTGCCATATTGGGTCGAACCTCCTTTCCAAGATTTTTTCACATTTATATAGATTTTTTCGTACATAAGCCATCACAATGTTGGGTTTTCTTTTGTAAAATATGTTGTCAAAATACCAGAAATTTAAAGCTAATACAGATTTGTGGCGTCGTAAAATGATGTGAAATCCCCTACATATATTCTATAGGCGTTAAAGTGACGTTGAAATAAAAAAAACATCGGATAAAACCACGCAGTAAACCGTGTAAATCGAAAGTATGTGCTGCTAGCGGACACAATTGAATAAAACAGCCAGGATGTTGGCTATGAGTACATTTTAGAGTTTCTGTTTCCTCCTTAACGAATATCTCAAAAACTGGCATCGATGGGAAGCTCCTACTTCACACATCAATGACAAACAATTAGTGATTAGCCCATGCCACTTTAAGAAATGTTTGATATAGCGTTTGATATAGTTATATCTAGTTCGATATATAAGATTTATTTTAATTCAGCCATGTTCTTTACATTTTCCATGGGGTACGTTCTTGTTCGTCACAAGACGTATACTGGTATAGACATCTCGGTTTATATCAGATTTAAGAATAAAAACAATATCCAAGAAAAAGACTATTGCAAACAAAATAACGCTATACGTGATCAAGGCATATATATACTTTTTACAGAACGTCAAGTTCGAACATGTGTCTCTTTTCCTACTGTTTATATAAGCAGTAACCAGGTGTCCCTCATCGATCCTATAACAACCTCAAAGTCATCGTCTTTCGAAGTTTCTCGACTCCTAACAAATGAACATAAGCCGGTTTACATTTCCATAATAAAACATATTTTGACAGAGGTGTCGTCATATGGCGGGTCTCTTTCGAGATGAAGAATAGATGAATTCAATAGACACAATAGCCAGGACTTAATCGGGTTAAACGCGATTTAATGTACGTCTACGTGGAATACGTTTAGAACAGATCTCTCTCTACTTTTAAAATAAATGTCATAGCGGAATTACTCCGTTTTACGAGACAGATTGTCAGAATCGTTTACCTTAGTGGAAATAATACATGATTAACACTTAGTGATCAGACAGTTAGTTCAAACTTTAGTTCAACATTTTGGCCGCTCATGCCACTTGAAAATTAACTTGTGCTGTGGCAACTCTACTATTGCATCATTGCTCTAAAGCCTGCCGCAGACGAGAGCTATCAGCTGAGGTAAAAACCTCTCGAGGAAATTTCCTCAGCTGTTAGCTCGTCGTTTGCGGGGTGTTTTTACTGAATTTCTCGCCTCGCGAGGTCTTGAGGTTAATATTTGACGTGTTTAATATTTTACGTCTCTCGAGGAAAAAAAATCACTGTTTGCGGGGTGTTTGAGCTATCAGCTCAGCTAAATTTTGACAGTTGACGAATAAAAACTCAAGAAAATATCACATGACAGTGGGTGGAAAATAGCAACGATTCTACTCCAATAGATTATACATAGACGGCTCTATATGATATCTTATTTGCAAATTAATATTAGAATAAACAAATAGGAACGTATCCAGCATATTCAAGCTTACATTTGCTCAAGTTTACAAACCAATTTTATACAACGCAATATGAGGACTTTTTTCATACATTTCAATTGTCAATAGGCCTAGATTGACGTAGAAATAAAAACTACATGTAAAGCCAGTTGCTAATAACAGAATTTGCTAAATACTGACATATGAAACATGAGGAAAGCTTGAATTTCATACTGTTACAAACAATTAGCTTATTCGTTTTCAATTAGAGTTTCCACATGTATTTGGCAGCTCATCCTCTCTGTAAATCACTAAACACAAATAATCTTCAAAATATACACGGATAGTCCGGTAAAAATGTATGTCTTCAGATAGTGTACCAGGTGACACGATCTCTCATTTTGATTGGCTGGCCTATCTTTTTCACTCTGAGTTGATAGCTCAGTCCCCCGCAGACGGTCAGATTTTTACCTCGGGAGGTTGAAATTATTCAACATGTTAGATATTTGTCTCAAGGCCTCGCGAGGCGAGAAATTCATTAAAAGCACCCCGCACACGACGAGCTAACAGCTGAGGAAATTTCCTCGAGAGGAATTTACCTCAGCTGATAGCTCTCGTCTGCGGCAGGCTTTAGGTATACCCACGGAACTCTAAAGTTTTGATTGGGCGGGGACAGGGTAGTGCATGGGGTCGATCAAAAACACACAGAGCAAACAGAGAACAGATGGGTTATCGACATGGATTAAAGTCGATGCTAAGATTTACTTTATTTCCGAGAGCCAGCTGTGAGTTTTCTTGACTTTGATAATCAATAAACTGTCAAATAGTACGAAAAATGAAGTATTATAGATATAGTATGCCGAGGTTTCCGTGTCAAAATGAGTCTTATAAAACTTATCAAATGACAAATAAAAGATTTCTTATGCTTGAAAAAAAGGTTTCCTGTTTCCAGAGTGTTACATTGATAATCAGTCAACATAGCTGAATGAGTAGGTTGAAAATATGTGAAAGGTTACAAAACGACGAAATGAAGTTAAGCATGAACCCAATGTAAAATCGTTATTATATACTTGAGCAGATTGTTTGACTCTCGGTGTGTGACGGATTGATTTTTGGTTGTAGATATTGCTGATGGCTTGGTTCCTTAGTTTAAGCTGGGATGAATATTCATCCCAGGTTTAAGCTACATCTTACAATAACTGATTTCAGTGTAATTGACTGCGACCTTTATAGCTTGTCGTGAGTGTATAGCTGTATGTCTGTATTTATGGCTGTATGTCTAAATTTATATATGTGTGTTTGTAGATGTATGTCTGAATGTTTAGCTGTATGTGTGAACGTATAGACGTATGTCTGAATTTGTAGATCTATGTGTGAATGTATAGCCGTATGTCTGAATTTTAGCTGTATGTTTGAACGTACAGACGTATGTCTGGATTTGTAGCTGCATGTGTGAATGTATAGCTGTGCAACGTATGTCTGAATTTGTAGCTCTATGAGTGAATGTATAGCTGTACAATGTATGTCTGAATTTGTAGCTCTATGAGTGAATGTATAGCTGTACAATGTATGACTGAATTTGCTCTCTATGAGTGGATGTATAGCTGTACAATGTATGTCTGAATTTGTAGCTCTATGAGTGAATGTATAGCTGTACAATGTATGTCTGAATTTGTAGCTCTATGAGTGGATGTATAGCTGTACAATGTTTGTCTGAATTTGTAGCTGTATGTTTGAATGTATAGACGTATGTCTGGATTTATAGCTGTATGTGTGAACGTATAGACTTATGTCTGAATGTCTATGTGTGAATGTATAGACGTATGTCTGAATGTCTATGTGTGATTGTATAGACGTATCTATGAATTTGTAGCTGTATGTGTGATTGTATAGACGTATCTATGAATTTGTAGCTGTATGTGTGATTGTATAGACGTATCTATGAATTTGTAGCTGTATGTGTGATTGTATAGACGTATCTATGAATTTGTAGCTGTATGTGTGATTGTATAGACGTATCTATGCATTTGTAGCTGTGTGTTTGAATATATGGACGTTGTGTAGACGTCCGCTCTGTACGAAAACGTTTTGTCGCATACGACTGAACACGTTCCAATGTTATTTCCGAGGTGATTTTCATAGATCAAGCATTTTATTTCGTATCTCCGCTCACATCACAAAGTCGATTAGTACTTCAGGAGTTGATCATTTTATCATCCAATAGTAAGAGACTTTCGCTTGGTATGTGCCAAAGTCACCGCCCCTTGTAGCGTGGTTGATCGAAAACTCTGCCAGTTGACTTTAACCTGTAACTCATCTTGCATTTCTACGTCTGAGGGATATGGTCGAATCTAAAAAGGAAACAAACACTACAAGAACATATGTGTCTTATTATTTAAACGTGTATACAAGTGAAATCAAATGCTTAAAGGCCCACAGTTTGCCGCCGTCGCCTGTTTAGATCTGCTAAGAAAACCAATTTACACGAGCTTACTACGACTAATACCACTAAACTTAAACTTAGGACACATAAAACATGTCTGGTTAGCTTTAGAATGTAGAAATGGGGTGAAAAACAAACGAAGAATCGAAGCCTGATTACAACAACAACGATCAGTGTCGATCAACTTTCGTGTTGGGTTACCCTCATTTCAGGCCCTTGTATCTGTGGTTTACACTCAAACAATTACCAGCAGGCTTTTCCAGTCGCTGTTAACCGATCGTCAGTCTGTATTTCTCGGATAAATAGGCCTACGTAAAATTACACTGTGCCGTTAGTTTACTCACTCGACTGAAACATAAATGCGCCCCAGCGAACAGTTGGGTTTGTTTACGTTCCGGGTACCTAACAATTAAAATTTTCAAATTCAAATTAAAAATACAAAGTGACGTCCAAACTTTTAAATTTTGGTAAAAATAGAAAGTTCCTAACTTATATTGTCTGGGAAAAATACAGAAAACGGTCTTTCTTTTTTAATGTAAACAATATTCCTGATTTTCGCGGCAAGTGTGCCTTTAACTCGACCAACTTTATCGAAACCGTTTTAGAAACAGAATTATTTGTTATCACTTGCATTATTAAATTCAATTCAAGGGTAGTTTTATACAGATGGTTAGGTTTCAATTTGCCATTTTCACATTTGAAATGATGTGATTTTTTAACCTGTGGATCTATTTCTGGGAGATGTTTCAACGAAACGCCTAGAGTGGAAAAGAGTTGCCTAATCAAAACTCTGGCGTTTCCACCGGTGGAAATAATCTAGAGTGCCACGTGTTTTATCAATGAATCGACCTATGTGACAATCAACATGTAAACAAAAAGTTACTTGATATGCTCATCTCAACAATACTTATATCATTTGTAATAGAGAAATACTGAGGCAGCGGGTATTCCAGAAAAATAATGTTATTATTGTTTCTGGAATGCCCCTTGACAAGGTGTTTCTCTGACGTAAACGATTTGGACTTGCTTGGGTTTCTCGTCGACTTCCATTATTGGTGTTAGGGCCTATACAAATGCAGTACTATATCATGTTTACAGTTGTGCATTTAACGTCTGGTACATTCGAGTAAAACAATAACTTTTTTTTCTCAGCATGGTCTCTAATTTGAGGATGGAAATATTATTTCTCTGGGCAGACTGTAATTTGAGTTATGGCCCAGTCACAATGTCGGCGATCTGTCGGGGATTAGTTTTGGCCGGGGGTCGTCGTAGAAAAAAAAGAATCCTTGGACAATCCTATCAATAATCCTAATAAAAGTGGAGCAGTCACATTGTCTGAGATTTTTTTCAAGGATTATGACCCAGTTTTGTCGAAAAATCGTGGGATTAGCCTCCGATCGCCTCCGATTGCGGAGGCGATCGGAGACGATATCTGCGAGGGTATTTTCTTTTATTTTTTTCCCCACCCTGGGTATATGTCGGGGAAAAGGAGTGTTTTCTGACCTCGTATCTGTATTTCTTCCTGTACACTTTAGCGTGGTATCCCTCATCTGGTTGTACATAGAACAGTCACTTCAACGATTAATCGGAGGGCATCGTAGGTCATCGGAGATTGTGTCTTGGATGGCCAAATGGGTGAAAAATCTTGCGAGCAATCTTAAAATATTAAGTTCAAAGTTGGGGACCGCGACGGCTGTGGCGGTGGCGGGAGATCTGTCTCAAGATTTTGTTAAAATTTCCCGGGTTTTACCCATCGCCGACGCATCGCAACTGATTTGTGACTGGGGCATTAATAAAGTATGCCGTAATATCACAAGCTTTGTGTCATGGTGTCGTCTTAAATAAAGCTTCATTTAATAAGCCTCTTTCGAGTTTGGCTATAATCCCGCGAGATCACGTGAGAAATGAGTTAAGGGGTATAACATTCACTGACCAGCCGTTCATTTAACATTAGCGTCTATGGTGATCGACGGTTTTTTTCTGAAACACACCAGAAGCTGTCAGTTGTGTTTTTATCAGTTGACTGTCAATAAAAACATTTATATCGCGTGGATACGCTTCGAAGTTGTCAAAAACCAACGGTGAAAACACAACTACGACGTGTTATTTTTGTGTTAGAAATAATAATATTTTTTGCCAGTCAAAAAGAAGTATATAATGGCTTTGTATATATCTTGATATGTCTCACAAAAAGACTTTTGTAAAAAGTATAGATTGTAAGCTGGAAATCACAGACATAACAACAGGGTTTCTTGGTATATCAAACAAGGTCAAGGTGTGAAGTAGAAGATAAGCACTCGTTACGTATAAACACGTATAGACCCGTATATAGTCTTATCCATTCTCCTAGCAAGGTTGTACCGACGAAGCAACGTCAAAACAAACACTCTGGCTAACCTTTTTAACTAGTATGAACTATGATGTTAACAGTATACTGTTAGGTAGCCGAGAAATCTTGGCTCGGCTTTTTTTTCCGTATGACGAACACGGAAAAAAAAATTCGGCAGAGCCAAGATTTCTCGGCTAACTGTTAGGAGGATTTGGTCGGCCTGACAAGGACAAATTATGGGTATCAAAGGTACTGAATCACGGGGTATTCAGGGGCTGTCAATTGAATTCCTTTTCAGGGTTTCTTTCCTTTAGGTTACCACCAAACACGCACTTTATGTTGAACAACATCTAAGGTTTAAAGGTCAAAGACGACTTACAAACAGAAGGCAATTATAAAAGCTTGTATATATAGCTTTTCTAGTAAACGCCCATGAGTCGATATGACTTTATTTTCATAACTATATACTTACCTGTTTTCTTAGTTTTCGACGAAGTCTTTCTGGTGTGTGTTCCCAATAAAGTGACTTGTCGATGAGAATACACTCAGCTCCGTTACTTATCACAGACAGTGAGGGTTGCTGGTCAAATAACATGTCCGTTAACCCCTGTGAGGACGAAATAGACTGTCAATAGGGTTCAATTCAATCTAATAGTGCAAATCATCTTGAATGGTCTAGAGTCATGTTAAAGATTGCCAGTTACCTGATTTAACCAAATAAAATACTTAGATGACTGGTCATTTAGTAACGAATTTAATCCATTTTCATTAATAAAGTAGTTCGCTCGTCCCACGGTTGTCAACAGGTGGACATTCCATAATTTGCCTACCCCCCCCCCCCCCCTTGAGGATTTAAAGCATCTACAAAGTTCAACCCCAAACGTGGGTGTGTGTGGCGGGGTTGAACTTTGTAGATGCTTTAAATCCTCAAGTATTCCAACGACCACACTTAACGGCACACCGGCCCACTCGTAGCCTTTCTCGCATTTGGGAGAAAAAACTAATTTACAGGGGCTTATTAGTTGTAAAACCACTGAATGGTGGTTAAAAGCACATAGTTAAGATGTTGGTTGATTCCGATATACTTGTTGCGTTTTAACGATGCAACAGATGACAAATTCCGTTCAGCTTGATGTCGGTTAATACTCACAAATACTTGTCCTTTAGTCAACGTTGAGACACGAACAAATTCTGGATGTAGCTTTTCCTCCATGTTATCATCTGTCGCCTGCAAAGACGTGACAGTGAATAACAATAGAGCATTCCATTCTTTCTCGGCTCATTTTCCAGCTTCAGAAACTAAGAAACACCCAGGAATTGGATGGCAACTTATGTCACGGAACGATCACTGAATGTAACATGGTTTTAGGGATACTATTAAAGTTAGTTATATGAAATAACAAACCTGTGCATATCGTCCAGAATCCAGGTCTTCGTTGATCGTTCGTACATGTTGTTGAAACTTACCGGGGAGCTCATCCTTACTATTGTCCCTGGACCGTACACAGCTTTTGTGATCTGAAGGCCGACAAGAAAAAAAATATGTACTATGTATACTACCACCTCGGCTTTTCAAGAAAACCACCAATGATTTATTGGCGTTTTAAACCGAGTATATTTTCTCTAACGGCCGGGTTGACAGGTTTAGTGGGAGAGAAAACTCAATATCTACTATTACACAACAGTAATAATCAGACCATTTCATAAAACAGACTTGACCATATTTGGGCAATACTACAAAGTACGCGAAAAAAAATCCTATATATTGTAATGGTGAATAATCAAATAAAATTGAAATGAAACCGTTTAAAAGGACACAAAAGAAGTCCATCAGAAACTATCCCTTTTTCGCTTTTCGTCTATGTGACAACCATATCTCCCGGAAGATTCCAATAAGTAGGTCCAGAAGTCTATCAAGGTAGACTTCTGGTAGGTCGCATTGCCGACAAGAATCAATGCATGGTCACTGGAATAATACCTGGACAGGACAGCTAGAAAACGGGTAGAGGGGATATTTATAAATGATACTGTTAAATTGTCTCACCTGCGTCTTGTATCTTTGGGTATTCTTCTTTAGCAATCTCTGCCAGTTTTGATACATGATTACTATCAGCACGCCTGTTTTCAATAGGCGGCAATGTTACTTTGCGTTTGTTCTTCATATGAGCTTCAGTATTTCTGTTTTGTTGACATCTCTTTGGATTTATTAAATAAGAAATGTTATGGTGTATACTGGTGTTCCCGGGTTGGTGTTTGAATGGTAGACTTAATTCACGGTCTATATCTTCCGTATCATCAGATAGAGGAATATTTATCTCAGGCAAAATTGACTGTCGCCATCGTCTTCTTTCATTTACTTTGTCGTATAGTTGTTTGTGTTTCGGAACCAAACTAGGCCTTTTCCCTGAAACAAGTAGATTGAAGATCAATTCTCATTTGGATTTGTATCTAAGGTGACAAATTTTTTATGGATAACAACTTCTGGGTTTATCGGGTGACGAAGTTTCGACGTAGTTTATTGACTTTGATAAAGAGCTCTGGCTTTGATAACGACTACATCAAAACGTCGCCATCCTATAAACCAAGAAGTTGTTATCCATACGTGATTGGCCACCTTCTGGCACCGGTTCAACTTCTAAATGCCAGTGAATGATTTGATTTGATGTGTCTCTCTCACAAAATCCGGAATTCCATTCTACTTTATTTGGATATGAAGATTACTGTATGAAGGAGAAAAAAAAGAAGTGGATTTATTTGGCTTTAGAATCCATCGGGTCTGGGAGACTGGTGTTATGGTTTTTAGTCATTAACAGAAGTATGAAGTGCCGAAATTATCTGAATAATTGATGTTTAAATTACAAATATTCAGTAGTAACCTTCACTTGTCAATGCACAAAATGGACGAACTTTTTGGAGCTTCTTCAACACCGTTAGACTCCCAGATTTAACAATTATCAGCCAATCAGATCGCAAGCTGTCTGTCACAAGTAGATCACCACGCCTACAACCAAAAAAAAGGAAATTTAACTTTATTCATACTTCTCAATTGTTCAGTTCGATACGATTTACATGGCAAGAGTTCCCGGCTCTTTAATTGTCTTTTAGAAAGTCAATATTTTCAGAGATAACGTTTTTTTCTGTGTAAATGTTCTTAGTTTGGTTGTCGGTCCCGTCTCGTGCGGAAACCACAGTCAATCGGAACATCTTATCATGCCCATGAGATGTGATAGGAAAATAACAAGTTTAGAAACGGCCGCCTCAATAAAAAACTCATAGACTTTTCACGGTCAAACGACTCGTGTGAACTTTCTACACTTACTCTTCTAGACACTGGATTCGTTTGTTTACAACATCACACAAAGTCGTGTTTTTTGTTTTAGTAGAAAAGTACAACCTTCGGATATGATTATCCGGGTTCGAGTTATAATCAACAAAGGAATGTCTGTTATTTTCCTTTGATGATATGTTATTCAAAAATACTGAGTGTAACACCATCTTTAACTGGAAGTTCCAAGACGCAGCTTTCGATCATACTAAATCATATACACCCAGCTACTTTAAAATAACATATGCAATATACACATGTATATGTCTTGGAACGGTCAAAACCAAACATGATCAAATAATTGAAATGTGTACGTTAAGTTACAAAATAGGAATTGGAAAGAAATAGCCTACTTGAAAAAATGGAAGACACATTTTTGTTGCTGTTGAACCAAAATATGTATGGGCCATCCATCCAGGAAGTCGAGACTTCTGAAAATAAAGAATTTATTAACATTGAAGCTATTTCTAGCTACTTAACATTACAGAAAAGTGGTTAATAATGGTTATCATTCGGTATATATACAATATACAATGACAACCAAATCAGGCTGTGAAGAATGTCTGGTGAGATTATCCCACGATTCTTTATTTGTTTTCAGTTTACGGGTAAGCAGATGCACCTATAGAAATAAAACCATGCAGACTCACGGGTCATATAGCTGGTGCCGTTACGGATAGAACCAAATAACTATTTTACACTTTTGACTGAAATATGTTAGTGTGACATGGCGGTAACAAATCAGCTCCTATAGCTGGTATAGTTACGGATAGAACCAAATAACCATCGTATACTTTTGACTGAAATATGTTAGTGTGACATGGCGGTAACAAATCAGCTCCTATAGCTGGTATAGTTACGGATAGAACCAAATAACCATCGTATACTTTTGACTGCAATATGTTAGTGTGACATGGCGGTAACGGATCAGCTCCTATAGCTGGTATAGTTACGGATAGAAACAAATAACCATCGTATACTTTTGACTGCAATATGTTAGTGTGACATTGCGGTAACGGATCAGCTCCTATAGCTGGTATAGTTACGGATAGAACCAAATAACCATCGTATACTTTTGACTGCAATAGGTTAGTGTGACATGGCGGTAACGGGCCAGCTCCTATAGCTGGTATAGTTAGGGATAGAACCAAATAACCATCGTATACTTTTGACTGCAATAGGTTAGTGTGACATGGCGGTAACGGGCCAGCTCCTATAGCTGGTATAGTTACGGATAGAACCAAATAACCATCGTGTACTTTTGACTGCAATAGGTTAGTGTGACATGGCGGTAACGGGCCAGCTCCTATAGCTGGTATAGTTACGGATAGAACCAAATAACCATCGTATACTTTTGACTGCAATAGGTTAGTGTGACATGGCGGTAACGGGCCAGCTCCTATAGCTGGTATAGTTACGGATAGAACCAAATAACCATCGTGTACTTTTGACTGCAATAGGTTAGTGTGACATGGCGGTAACAACTCAGCTCCTATAGCTGGTATAGTTACGGATAGAACCAAATAACCATCGTATACTTTTGACTGCAATAGGTTAGTGTGACATGGCGGTAACGGATCAGCTCCTATAGCTGGTATAGTTACGGATAGAACCAAATAACTATTTTACACTTTTGACTGAAATATGTTAGTGTGACATGGCGGTAACAAATCAGCTCCTATAGCTGGTATAGTTATGGATATAACCAAATAACTATTTTACACTTTTGACTGAAATATGTTAGTGTGACATGGCGGTAACAAATCAGCTCCTATAGCTGGTATAGTTACGGATAGAACCAAATAACCGTCGTGTACTTTTGGCTGCAATAGGTTAGTGTGACATGGCGGTAACAACTCAGCTCCTATAGCTGGTATAGTTACGGATAGAACCAAATAACCATCGTATACTTTTGACTGCAATATGTTAGTGTGACATGGCGGTAACGGATCAGCTCCTATAGCTGGTATAGTTACGGATAGAACCAAATAACCATCGTATACTTTTGACTGCAATAGGTTAGTGTGACATGGCGGTAACGGATCAGCTCCTATAGCTGGTATAGTTACGGATAGAACCAAATAACTATTTTACACTTTTGACTGAAATATGTTAGTGTGACATGGCGGTAACAAATCAGCTGCTATAGCTGGTATAGTTACGGTTAGAACCAAATAACCATCGTATACTTTTGACTGCAATAGGTTAGTGTGACATGGCGGTAACAACTCAGCTCCTATAGCTGGTATAGTTACGGATAGAACCAAATAACCATCGTGTACTTTTGACTGCAATAGGTTAGTGTGACATGGCGGTAACGGATCAGCTCCTATAGCTGGTATAGTTACGGATAGAACCAAATAACTATCGTATACTTTTGACTGCAATAGGTTAGTGTGACAATAGGCGTTAATCTGGCACCTAAATAGAAATGTCCAACTCAGACGGTGAATTGATGCGTTTGTCATCAGATATATAGTGACATCATGGCAAGATGGGGAGGTGTACGGTGGTATATTTCCCCAAATCTAAGCCAGTTTTTTTTTACGTAAAAGGCTTGTTAAAACCGATTGACAACCCAGGTAGAATGGAAGTGAAAATTTACCTCAGGAAATTGTTATGGTCCGGATCATTAAGATTTTTCACGCCCCCATCCATGAAGATACTGTGAAAATCCTGTACAACCAAACACAACTATATCAAAGTCTTATTGGACCTACTCAGGTTTTAGTATGCTAATTTAATTGTCAGAATTCCAATTTGCTACCAATACAAACAATTACATACCCAAAAACACTTTGGCATATTCGTCCTGTCTTTTTATTGGATTCAAAAACTAAAAAACAATGTATATCGTCTGACTAAATTTTGTCCAAATACTATGACACACTCTCTTATGAATCCTCTGGCACAGCGCGTATTTTGCGTTTCAATTTAAAACAAATACATGTTAGTATTTTTCTATTGTCAGAGAAGAGGACGTTTAGACTTACATTGACGGAAATGGTAAGAAATTCCACAGCACCGTCTGAGATGATCGTTGACTGACGGGTACCACGATGAATTATCGCCAGTTCCTGAATTTGACCAAATCAGGCAAATTATTAAAAACACATAAAATGAAACAAAATTCTAAATACAATTTCAAGATAACTTCTTTTTATTATCTATATTATAGTTTATATTGGCGCATTCGATATTATTGTTTGTCTTTTTATCCACTCTACCCTGGTTTGTTACATGCCGGCGATTAGCCCAATTGCATACAGGATTATGAATTAGAGCCTATAGTAGCCTACAAATCGCATGCACATAACCCTAAAGTCTGTTTCCAGAAAATGCGTGGGCTTAATTTCTACCTCACTGCCATACCAACGTATATCTCTACAAGAAGATTTTCCCTGTGCCCGTGTGTTTTAGTGATCATAAATATATCTCTACAGTATGGTTCTTAGTTCAGGGTGGTGGGTGTATCTGTAGCATATGACGAAGACAGTCGTATCGTTTGTCAAATTATGGACTTTCTAAAAATGAAGTATAAGAAGAGAAAAACACAAGACGAATTTAAGATTTGACACGAAAACTACATTGTGTATTACCCCAAATGTTTGACCCCTCTGTAAATAGGCCACAGGACGAGACGATTTCCGATCTTCATTCATCACCATGACAACCACTATACCATGCGAGTAAAAAAAAACAACAGATAATTATCTATTAAATTGCTATACTATTAAGCTTTATTAAAAACATTTGGCCACGATAAATTCCAATTCGAAACAGGACTAACAAAAGTCTATACAATTGGTTTAATGATAGCCGAGAAATCTTGGCTCTGCCGAATTTTTTCTTTTCCGTGTTCGTCATAGCCAAGATCACTTCCATGAAGTGATATTTGTTAAGGAGACCCCGAAGTATAGACCACGAAGAGGGAGTTTGTCAAACATACGCCGCTGTAAAGTGGTAAACTTTCCCTTATGCAGTCAATTTTTTTTTTCGAAGTCCACTGGCTTTCAACCTGACGTAACCGCCAAAGTAAAACATTTAAAATACCAGTTGAACTGTGCGGGGCGTCGTAGAAATACTTCAATCATATATCTTAAGTCACTTTACAGCGGCATAAGTTTGACAAACTCCTTCTTCGTGGTCTATGCTATCGGAATGCAGTGGTAAATATTTTATTCTTTGCTTATTTGTTGTGAAATTTGCGCCGCCGATTTTTTCGGCGGGTCTCCTTAACAAATATCACTTTTTTACTATGGAAGTGATCTTGGCTAGTTTAATGAGTATCAAAGGGGAGAGCTGGCTCGATTCCCTATTCAGTCAAAACAAAATTGTTTCAAACCAATGGAATTGGGATGGTTGCCGGTCAAATGGTCAATGGTTCTATGACCAAGTAACTAACAGGGAGTGTCGGAAAAACACATGAATCTGGCTCTAAATAAACTGAAATAGGAAAACGAGATGCTATCTATACTGACCTGTACCTGATAAGATAAAGTAGAAGGAGAAAGCCGGGTGACCCTGTCTGACAATCACCCTCTTATCGCCATACCTGTGAACATTACCATTATAGGTTAATCGGCTCTGTTTTAATACCTTCTCATTTATAATTGTATAAAACGTTGTTTATTAATTGTTATTAATTGCGTTTGAATGATAAAGTAGGCTTCCCATAAGAACAATACTTTAGAAGTAGTTTGTGTGCTAAGTTCTCGAAGACTCAAGGGTTAGGGTTGTATAATATACTGTATGTGTATACTCACTGCTCATACATGCCCACACGGACAATCTTACTCTGCATTCGGACTGGATATTCTGCAAACGCCCGGATACATCGTAAAGAAATCTGAGCCTGGTTCGTGTCAAAACGGATATGTATTAAAGATCGTTGGTGACACAGGTGAAATTTACAGAATCTTATGAATATCGCATTGAATTAGAATGGCCTCATAACAAAACACTGGCAGATACGTAAGGGCGAGTTTTTTCTTTTAAGTTACAATACTTACCATGTTGAGATCTTGGTTCGACCTCTGACCTGGGGAAGATGCCAGTATCTTCTTTGTTTCTTCAGAGATACGGTCCTGAAATTTTCAGCGAGTTTTAAAATTTGAATCTGAAAACTGTATATATTAGTAGTTGCAGAGAGAAAAAAACAGTTTGGATTCACAAAATGTTATTCGACATTTACACCATTTTCCAGAAAGGGGAGCCAAACATAGAATGCTTCGATAAAAAATTAATGTATATATATATAAAGAGAAGATTTTCCCTGTGCCCGTGTGTTTTAGTGTCCATAAATATATATAAAGAGAGAGTGTTCCTTTGTCAGCAGATCACTATAAATGTAGGATGCTGTTAAACATTAGCCAGTAATAAAATCAGTTTTTATTACCTGTTTGTTAGCTCTGAATACCGATACATCAAAAGAAAGGTCAGAAAGGGTTTTACTCTTGTTTTCGGTTTCTATCTCAGGGCAATGTCTGAAAATAAAACGAAAATAATGTAAAGCTGACTATCCAGTATATATAAGCCACCAAACGCTTTGTATAATTAACATTTTGCGCAACGTAATATTATCTTCTTGGGTAACTTAGTCATTCTTCTTGGTCTTATTTCTAGTTCAGTTTGTCTTTCGTTTTTTACAAAACAATCTTTTCCTTTAAAATAACTTGAACTGCGTAATTATGAAACAGAATTAGCTGAGAGTTGGTCAGTTTGATCAAAAATGAAAAATTAACCGCTTTTTGTTGACATCAATCTGGCAGACGTACGTTAGGTACTTTTATTACCAACCGTCAAAAACTGATCTCGATCTATTTTAATTTTTTTCAATAATTAGCTTCCGTTCTAGGTATTAGCTTTATCAGTATTTTGTTTATTTCAACGTCGAGGGTACTTCAAACGCATGAAACTCTTTTGACAATCAGAATTTCTGAAAAAATTGAATTTTGACACTCATGACACTTTAATTTGAAACCAATCGCCCACAACTAAGAGTACTCTTAGCATTTGTCTACAACATAGGGCTCAAGGACTTCCCGAAATTAAGTGAAATAATCAAGTGCGGCTAAAACTTACACCAAACGCAAATTCTACGTATGTACATACAACCATTTATAGCATTTCCATTCAAGAATCCCATCAACCTTAAATGTCTGATTGGTTTCCCTGAATAATTATGTTCGGATTGATCGAATTTTACAACATTGAATATAAAATATACCTAATGGAATGAAGTTTGGTCTGTCGGATACAGAAGATGGTCAAGTTCACAATTCTACGGAACACAGGTAATAGGCTCACCTGAAAAAGATATCGCTAATTGTGTCACCTGTTGAATGAATATATATACTTATCAAGAACAACTTATTAAGAACTTTTGTCCATACCAATGACTATCTCAAAAGCTAACAAATAATAAAATGCAATTTATTGGTAGTTTTGTGCCATAGAGCCGATAAGCATGCAATGTGTAAATTTCCATTTTCGGATTCCATTTTTCGTACAATTGCCCCATTGGTACGGGCAGTGCCTATGTGTGTTGTATATTTAAAAACACCAGGTTCTTGGAGAAGTGGTAAGGAGAGTGGTAGGGGTACCGGTAGGGAGGGGGGGGGGGGGGTGCAAAGCCACACGTTAGCGATGTGGGCTAGTAGCAGTAGCGTTTTCGGGAGCCTAGGCGGTCCGTGGACCCACGCCTGTATATAGGCCTACTGGGTTTGGGTACTCTGCCCCCTTCCCACTTTCAATAAAAAAACTATATCCAGAGGCCCTTGTATGTAGCACAAGTATGTAGTTTTCCTATGTAATGGCCCAAGTCAGTCCAAAACAAAACAGTTATTTTTAAGAATTAGGGAAAGCGAAATCCGAAAGTTATTAGCATTTTTACTCGCAGAACAGACTCAGAACACTTCTCAGGCAATCTAGAACCCCTGAGCTTCCAGGGCCTGGGCGGCCCCTGTACCCACGCATAATGCTTTGGGATAGTCATCCCCTCCTCATGCTTCAAACACGTTACAAGGCTTCATCTATAACTTTGGAACATACCGATTTAACTGGTATTTTTTTAAGAATAAGGGAAAGCAAAATCCGAAAATTATTTTGCAATTTTGCTTGCAGAACATCCTCAGAACGCTTCTCAGGCAATCTAGAACCCTTGAACTTCTTGGGCCTAGGCGGCCCCTGGACCCTCGCCTATTGGCTTGGGATAGTCATCCCCTCCTTATGCTTCAAAAACGTTACAAGGCTTTATCTATAACTTTGAAGCATACCGATGTTACAGGTATTTTTTAAGAATTAGGAAAAGGAAAATCCGAACATTATTAAGCCATTTTACTTGCAGAACAGCCTCAGAGCGCTTCTCAGGCAATCTAGAACCCTTGAGCTTCCGGGGCCTAAGCGGCCCCTGCACCCTCGCCTATTGGCTCGGGATAGTCACCATAGTATGTGTAGGTAGAACGGAGGGAGGGGGGTTACAGGCCTCTTTCGAATCTATTATGTTTCTGTAATCAGAGGGCCTGGAACCCCACCTTTAAGACCATTGACCATTAAGAATTCGGGTAGGGTCCAAAATAATTTGATTTACCCGTGACTATATTTTCAATTGCACTCTCAGCGCCCCCCCCCCCCCCCCCGCCTTCCTAATTCTCACGCCACCTCCAGACACATTTGAAAATACTGACTCGATCTGTTAGAACTCACCCCCCCCCCCCCCCTCCCTTTCACAAAATCCTGTATCCGCCCCTGGCAATTAGCACAAAAGTGGCCTGAGCTGCCAAAGTTCAGAAGTCTCTGATTTGTTTGAGTTTGAAATACCTAAGAAGATGTGTGGTCATAACAGACACTATTTAAATAGCCGGGATATACGTATGGTTGGCCATCCCTTTCATAAATCGGTATTTTGTACCATACTACAAAATAATATGTACCATACTACAAAATGATATGTACCATACTGCAAAATAATATGTACCATGGTATAAATTCGCCGAACCTGTCACAATTCGAATTATAGGATGCCTATAGGATGTTGCTGAGCGTGTGGTGCATTCTTGGTTGTTTGTTTACTGACTGTCAGAAGAAAACAAAAGCAAAGGTGAATTATCTGAATAACTGTGTGGCGGAAATTCGATTTTCATCCCAGATCGATTTTTCTGCCAATCTGAAGGTCAAAGGAAAATTGCAACAAACTTAGGCGGTGTGTCCGGGGAAATCTCGGAAAGATTGCCGTGAGATCAAACGGTGTATATACTTAACGCCCTGTACACCTAAAAGATTCGTCTTTCTCCTTCTAACCTTGGTATGTATTTACCCATTAGTCATGATAAAATATACATTAACCCTTCAAAAAAAATGCGACATAAAGTTATCAGGCCTTTGATATCCTGCATGACCTTTGATAACTTACGGATAAGGCTCCAACCAAAACGCGGGGAAGGAAATAGTAGGCCTACCTTGTTGTTATCCCTACAAATGTTGACTCCATGTTACTTAAAGAACTAACTATGGTGATGTTGCCTTACGCTTTTTACATAACCAATTCTTGGGAAATGCATAAATTGTATTACCCGCTCAGGGCCGTTTCACGAAGCCGTCGCAAAGTGCGATCAATCGCAGTTACCATGACATCGTATCTGCTTTGTGAAATGAGTCCCCAGTTGTCTCATTCGGATTGGATCCGACAGTACATGTAATTAAAATTTTCCCCATAAATTTCGATTGCCATGAGAAATTGAGCATTTAAATTACCTTCACAAACTGGTGCATTGACGTACAAATAAATTGGTAAAGCCAGAAACCCGTATAGCCTACGAAGCAAGATTTGTGCTAATAACGTACACAATTTGGATAGCCGGGATGTATCAATTAGTACATTTTAGAGTTTTGTGTTGCTTATAAAAACTACCTTAACGCACATTTTCCATATTGGTATCTGCGGAAAACTATATAAAACTGATGAACATTTATCAGATTCTTTCTTCGGCAGTTCATGCCTTACGAACTTTGCCATAAGAACTTTAATCAGTATAGAATTTAAGGACATTTAATGAAAAAGTTTCGAAAATAAAAAAAAGACTTACTGTTTTTGAGATGGGATTTGCTTCATTTTGGACATTTTCAGGTAGCTGGGACATTACATAAGCATCTTTTATCATATCCCGGATACTTCTTTTCTTGTTTACCGATCGGGGGAGGATGGAATGATCGGTAGCGACGGATCTTAATGGCGGTGTTGATCTCCTCTTGACGCCCGAATCGAATAACATCGCCCCTACATCCACACTCAGTCGACGACGAACACGAGAATTGTCCATATTGTTCTATAGCAGAAAAAGATCATTGATATCTTCAGAAAAAATGTCAAAGATTAATCCACCGTTTTCGGATGGAGTGCAAAAATGAAATGAGCAAATCAATACGCAGTCCAAACGTATTAGCCCCCATCTCTTGCTGTCACATGTACATGTGTATTGTAATGGTATGAATAAATGCAACAGTCGACATTCAATTGCATCTCCGGGAAGAGGGTTATTTCGTACCTGCAGTTTGATTACAAAAGGGCGTACCAACACAAGAATTTTGTATAAAACAAAAGAAATGCAAACTGAAGCCATATTCCTGATGATGGCTGCGTAGATCTGCCGAAATATAGAATATCACTCAACTATGGCTTCAGTTTTCGGAGTGGCAGCTCTTTTGTTTTAGTTTGATAACATCCAAAATAGTTTGATTACATCCAAAATCTCAAAATGAAGAAAAAACATCTGCGGTGAAAAAAAATACGTTAACTAGGTTCCTATATGGAAAACAACTTTGGGTTTAATTGAGCAGCTATACTTTTCGGTTCGATTCCAACAAACCGTTATCGTTACAAACAGATTCGGGATACAATAGATATGAGTAATGTTCTCAACTTCAAGAGGCCCTTGCATTAGTTTAATGATGGTCTGGGGAACAAGACAGTATAACGCTGATATCAAAATGTAAGGAAATAACTAGCCTACTATTACGCAGTTGCTAACTGGAAATAGAAAGATTATATAATGAAATGACGAGAAAGTTACCTGTACAAATATGCAAACACCCATCGGCTCATCTTGAATGTATTTATTATAACCATCAAATCAACCAAGGCGATGAAGAAGTTAACATTTTTTTATAGATCACAACCCAAGTACTAAATATATAAATATATACATAGCTGTTATCTACGGAAGCCTATAAGTGCCAAGTTAAAAATACTTTTTTTTAAGATTTGTTTTTTGAATTCTTTTTTTTTTCTTTAAAAGAAAATCGTAATATTAGACAAAAAGTCGTAATTACGAGGAAAAAAAGTCGTATTTACGAGAAAAAAGTCGTAATTACGAGTTTTTGTTTTTTTAATTATTTTTATTTTACTTTGAAAAAAGTCGTAATTACGAGTTTTTGTTTTTTTAATTTTTTTTTTTTCATAAAAAAAAGTCGTAATTACAAGTTTTTTTATGAAACCATTTAAAACCCTAACGCATGCGCGTAGCTATAAATATGGATATAGTGTGATTGAAACGACCATTTCCTAATTCCCAGTTCCAAGTTCGAAGCGATTTTGTTATAAATAACTAATTAAGGCTTTGATTCTACCTATAAGGGGAGACGGGGTTTAGTTTGATCGCATTTTCTTCAAGTTACTTCTTGAGAAAAACTACAGCAGTGAATTAAAAACTTACATACTGCCTTTCTTTCGGGATATTTCTTAAAAGGGTTCTTTGTGAAATTTATTTTGAGCCCAAGTTAGAAGTAAATCGATGTTTACGATTCCAAATTTCTATCCTGGGTGGAATAAGCAGGTATAGAATTAACATGTTTCCTTGAACTATAGGCCTATATGAATTCCTCAGTCGGCATAAGTTGTCATTTTAGACTCTAAGTTGATTAAAAAAATAGTTGCTTACCTTCTATGGTATGAACCCGTGCTCTGCAAGAAGTCAGTAACTTTCTTTTCTCAGACTTAGCGATCTAACTTAGTATAGACCGTACTCGTCTGTATCATCGGTCCGTTTACACAGTCAGGACGAGAGTTAAAGAGCCATATGATATCGGGGTCACCTGTAAAACAAACCGGGTTAGCTAATTGAAGACTACGGTATTTTATTACCCTTTTAATCTAAACTCTCCGGGTTTGTTTACAAACCAACCGATTTACAACAGTCACTGTATAGCAACAACCCGAAGACATAGTTTGTGGTGACATACCCTCTTCACAAAAACTTAACGTCGATTTTGTAAATCTGCGCAGGTCTTTATCCAGCAAAATGTCTTCGGACTATTTTCTCAATTTTTCAAGCTCAAGTTTAATTGTTTTATAATATCTATTTCGTAAAGCAATGTTTTAATTCACGAGTAAACACCTAAAATTATCCATAAAAGTATCCCGTTGACCTCATGTGACTAAGACAATGTTTTCAGTTTTTAATTGATCTATAACTTTTTTCTATAGACTCTAATTTTATGCTAACCTTTAAGGTAGTGCTAACTTGTTAACCTCCAAAAGAAATTCGCGAATCTCTTAGCTGTCCACGAATACGGATCTAATAATACATTTTTTTTTCAAATCAGAATTCAATGTATCTAAAATGGAACATGATGTACTTTATCCAAAGTTTACTAAATAAGTGTTCAGCTGTATATCAGAGTGGAAACTATCATTCTAACATAGAGTACAAAGTTACATACAACATTCTTTGTTGAGATTTCGGAAAATCTTGTGTGAAATATAGGCTCTACATGAACAGCCAACCTATCCCCCCCCCCCCCCCCCCCTCCATATCCACCTTCTCCTTTCCATCACTATTTTTTACTAGTTTATCGATTGTCTCAGATGTAAGCTTCTTTGATCATATATGGTCTCACCCAAGGGCGATAATTGTGTTTTTGTTCCCATCAAGGGGGGATAATAATCCTATCTATTTTTTGTGACACCTTTGAACTCTGGATCACGTGCTTGTCTAAACTGTCACCGGTCGTTGTTGATGTTTACAAACCGCAGGCGGTGATAAGTGTAAGTTTGGGATTGGGATACTTTTTTCGTTTGACACAAACAATTTACATTGCCATTCATGCTATATCAGTATATGCATTGTTTGGTTTCCACTGAAGTGGCGTGATCAGTGTGCGTATTAAACTTCAAGCGAAACTATTCCAAGTTTTAGGCTCCATTGTCAATCGATCGCAGTCTCACTCTCAGCTGACTCAACGCTGACAACAGCCCAAGACGAAAAGAGTCACCAAGAATCTATAGCCATATAACAAAAGCATGAGAAAAAGCAGTAGTAAAGGGAAAAAGTAAAGTTTTTCTAAAACATATATTCAATAAACAGTATCAAGCAATAATTTTAATTAAAGAAATGTATTTTTAATTATTTATTTATTAATTTACCCTGATGATGTGATGTCTCTAATACTGAATAGAGTTCCTGAACGGCAAGTATGTAAAACAGGATGAGATGCATGTGTGCGGCCAATTGTAGTAAACAATCCTCTAATGAGCTAGGAGCTCCAGGAGCTCAGGATTGTAGAAAAACGCAAGTCCACGATTGGCATATACAGCCGCCACGTCGGTCCTTTTTCTTCTTCCAAAAAATGCATTCACTGATACGATAAAGGCTTTAAAATGACTGACCAACCATTTCTGCCTTGATATCCATTCCCCCCATTGTCGAATTATAGGACAGAGTTTTTGCATAACATCCATATCTAGAGCCGTCTGGAACACTTTCTCGAGATTATTGCAGCCATGTTTTGTATGGTTACGTCCCGTTCGGCCCTTCAGCACCCACATCAACACTACATATCGTAGCTAGTGTGCGTCTAGAATAGAGTTCACAAATATAAACCCCCAAAATCTGTTTACTGATTATTGTATATTGAATATATTAACATTTGATAGTGCAGGTATACTAATAGACTTGCCTTTCATTGGAAAAGGAAGCTGTTAGGCTAAGCATAGTGTTTTAGTCAACAATAAACAGCATAAAAAAAAAGAAATAGATGGATGGTAGGGGTAATCAATAAATGGTCTGTTGATGAGAAATAAGAGGCTGACATCGTCGAATATCCCCTGCAACTTCCTTAAGAAATCATAATAATTAATGGCACTATATTTAATTTCAGACTATCGCTCTCAATGATTTCGGACAGGCTTCCCCTTTACAAACAAGATGTCAGACAGTGACAGTGGACGAGATTCCCCTCTTCTCGACAACTTGGAGGATTCAATGGCTGATCAGGGGATGCTGGATATCAGTCCTGCTAACCGGACCACAACCAAACAGCAATATGTTCATGAAGTTATCACAACCCTTCAGCAATCTTTTGAACCTAACAGACTGCTCTCAGCTATGAATCATCTCTATAACCAAATAGATAACAGTAAGTATGAGAGTTCACACTTTGCTACCTGCTGTCTCATTTAAAGTGGTTATATTTTTGCCATTAAAGTGAATTTCCTTTTTTTTAGAGGGGGGGGGGGGGCAAGGAAACAGTTGGTTTTCAATAGTGTGTTATTTAATTAATAAATGACAACAACCTTAAATTGCCCTATGTGATTTAATAGATAAGTAAACGAAACTAGACTAGGGTACTTGAGAACACGGGATGTGTAAGTACATGTATGTGTAATTAACTCGGCCAATAAGTCATATTAAGTGGAACATAAACTGTCGAAATGTGGGTTTTTTTTTTGTATTTTCTGCAATAATAACATGTATAACTTGAAGTCAGTTCAGACTGAATGTTTACCAAGTCTGTCTATTGATTAAACTTGTACTACATCTGATGTAAATCTTTTGAGATGGAGTTAGAAGATCCAGTTTGAGATTACATTGGCTGTAAAGCTCTCTTTCTACTCCCAATAACCACAAGACTTAGGATTGTCCCTCAGTCCAACACCAGCCTTCTATCTATGCAAATAAAACTGAAAAAATTCTGAGTGGGTGTTTCGCTTGATCACTGTATGTGGAAGAGTTGCCAGGTACTCGCTGTAGGTCAAGGTTTCCTTTGAGCAAACAGCCCGGTTTCCTCCCCAGCCATATAAGTGAAATTATCTTGAGTGCGGCGTAAAACATCAATCAATCAATTAATAACCTCAGCTGGCCCACCAAACCTATGGCAATATACCAAACCTGAAAAGACACACACAAAAAGAAAACGTCAAGATGAGTATGAGCAACATTTCACTGTTTTCTGATTTCCAGTGGCAGTGTTGGAGATTATGGAAGACAACCTGGTTCATCTGGCTGTATTAGAAGTAATGAGACACCTGGCTTCACATACAGACATTCAACAGGTAAGGCCTGGGAACATGCCCTGCCTGACAATGACCATAAAAAGATTGTTAAAATGTGAGCTATTTAACTGTTAGTATAAAGTAAGATGAGGTTTCCTATCTCTAAGGGACAGCCGGATATTGAGTTTTATTTGGGAATTAATTCATTTCTATTGTTATGAAGATTGGTCTAGTTTAGCTGTGTGGCTTCATACACTTTTCTTTTGAGTGGATTTTTCACTCAATTGACGTATGTGGAAGGGTTGCCAGGTACTCACCAAAGGCCAGAGGTTTCCTCCGGGCAAAGAGCCTGGTTTCCTTCCTACTAAATCTGGAAACGCTGCCATATAAGTGAAATAATGTTGATTGCTGGGTAAACATCAATCAATCAATCATATATTTTTCTGCCTGAGGGTGTGATGTATTCTCACCTGTTCGTTGTGACCCCTACACTAAAATTATAGCAAGAGGGAATTCCTTAAATAACTGCTCAAATTTGAATGTCAATGAAAAACCAAAACTGTGAACAAACCTGTAGTTTTAGGCCTTATATCTCACACATTTATACCGTCTTTTGATTATTATTACTATTAACTGATTTGATTGATTGATTTATGGATGTTTTGTCAGGTTTAGTGGAGGAGGAAATCAGGCTTAGTGTCCCTAGAAAAACCCCAACCTTCGGCGAGTACCAAACAACTCATCCACATACAGTGATCAAGTGAAAAAATCCACTCAGAAATTTCTCAATTTTTATTTGATCTGAGTGGGATGCGAACCTGCGCCGCATAGATGGATGGCCCCTGTTGGACTGAATGACTATCACCGAAGCCCCCCACCCCCATTAACTGATTTGAGATCTGTGGTTTGTTTAGAGAATCCTTCCCATGTACTTCCAGTGACATGAGCTAGCTGTCAAGATTGTCCTTGTAATCTGTATAAATAAAAGATGTATGTCAATCACAGATAAGCTCTATTAACTCGGAGGCGTATTCAGATTATATACTTTCTGTTTAATACTAGTGAATTTCTTGTTCAGATTGGTTTACAAATCTTGTGCAAGTTTCTGGAGAAAAGTACCTTACTGCGGGAAACATTACAGCTCTCTGATGCTTATAAGTAAGTTATAATGTTAAAATGTAAGTTATAACGCTCACATGTAAGTTATAATGTTCACATGTAAGTTATAACGCTCACATGTAAGTTATAACGCTCACATGTAAGCTATAACGCCCACATGTAAGTTATAACACGCATATGTAAGTTATAATGTTCACATGTAAGTTATAACGCTCACATGTAAGCTATAACGCCCACATGTAAGTTATAACACTCACATGTAAGTTATAAGGCTCAGATGTAAGTTATAACGCCCACATGTAAGTTATAACGCTCACATGTAAGTTATAACGCTCACATGTAAGTTATAACGCTCACATGTAAGTTATAACGCTCACATGTAAGCTATAACGCCCACATGTAAGTTATAACACTCACATGTAAGTTATAAGGCTCAGATGTAAGTTATAACGCTCACATGTAAGTTATAAGGCTCACATGTAAGTTATAATGCTCACATGTAAGTTATGAGGCTCATATGTAAGTTATAATGCTCACATGTAAGTTATAATGCTCACATGTAAGTTATGAGGCTCATATGTAAGCTATAACGCCCACATGTAAGTTATAACACGCATATGTAAGTTATAATGTTCACATGTAAGTTATAACGCTCACATGTAAGCTATAACGCCCACATGTAAGTTATAACGCCCACATGTAAGTTATAACGCCCACATGTAAGTTATAACACTCACATGTAAGTTATAACGCTCACATGTAAGTTATAACGCTCACATGTAAGTTATAACGCTCACATGTAAGTTATAACGCTCACATGTAAGCTATAACGCCCACATGTAAGTTATAACACTCACATGTAAGTTATAAGGCTCAGATGTAAGTTATAACGCTCACATGTAAGTTATAAGGCTCACATGTAAGTTATAATGCTCACATGTAAGTTATGAGGCTCATATGTAAGTTATAATGCTCACATGTAAGTTATAAGGCTCACGTATAAGTTGTAAGGCTCACATGTAAATAGTTTCAGCTTTTTTATAGCTATCTCTGAAACAGCCTCATGGGGTTTTGGATGTTACAGACATGTCTGCCCAGGGATGAATCCCATTCAGTCCTGTACAAATTATGTGGATTAACTGACAGTGTTCTGGTCATCAGAGATTTGCTCTGGTATATGGCTTAGTTTACTCTGCCCAAAACATAGAAACATCTTAAAACCAAGGTTATCCATTTGGTTGACAGCCAAAAGGTGGAGCATTTAGTTGAAGCTTGTTATTAAAAAGGTCCACAGTTAAAGCGATTCAAGGAAATTTGAGGTTAAGCTTGACATTAAATTTGAATATTACACAAGGGCGAGTTTGATACGTCCAGATAAACACATCACTGCAGTCAACTTCCTCAAAACCATGTTCACGTCAAAGTCATAACCACCAACTACATGTATCTGGACGTATAAAACTCTTTGTTGTGAATGATACAAATTTAATGTCAAGCTTAATCTCAATTTTGCTCAAACAGCTTCATCTTCTTATATTTCAACTGTGGACCTTTTTAATAACTGCTTCAACTGTTTAAAGGAGAAGAAAAGGAAAAAACTAAGTAAATACAGTACAGGCGCGACACATTTTCCTTTCTAACGGTACCAAATCCATATTTCTACGATTTTTCCTCGCCCAACTGTGCTATAAGAATGTTAACAATCGTTATCAGAGAACGTCTAAACTGACTCGGCAGCCATCTTCACAGCAGAGCTTAGCTGTGTGTCTCGATCGGCCAATCAGCATACGCCTGGCCACCTGTCACTCACTAGCGTGAGAGAAATTGGTCAACTCTGAAAGTCTCCCATTTAAACCTAGGTTAATTTGGATCATTTCGACGCGCTAATAAGAGAAGATAAACACTCTAACAGCTTTGAAATGTACACTGGCTAGTAAATCAACCTTTTGGGAAGACGTGACAGGCTGCTATGTTGTCTTACCGACTTGTGGGGATCGTTGTAGAATTTTCAAAAAAGGTAGTCTTACCACTGACATTGCAGGTTATAACCATACAAGATATGATAAGCTTGCAAGGGAAGTAATCTACTAATACTTTTTCCGGTCAATTTCAAACTGTCAATGGCGCGCTCCACTGACGATCGAGCACGAGCTTGTCGGGCAGATTCATTTTCATTGTATTTTCACACCGTAAACCACGTGCAAGACTCACACACATGAATACGATGGTCTATAGGAGCCCGTTCGATACAATTGCATGTTGTTTTTTTGTTTTCTCCTCCTTTAAAGACCGCTTTATTTCAATATAATGTAAAAGCCAGATATTTCTCTGTTACAGACATGTGCTAAGGGTGATACGAGAACATGTATCAGATATTGATATACAAGCTATCGGCATGCAGACACTGGCTCTACTGCTAACATCAGGTGGTTATAGCTTTACACTTCTATACACTTTCTTAAACTGTGATGGAATTTCTGTCCATCTGTCAATAATTTGACTTTGACGTGACAATCTCAAAGTTAACATTTAAGGTATAAATCACAAACGAAACAAAAGTGTCAACGATGAAAAACAAAATATGTTAATAATATCGGAGTAAGTCTATGATTAAATAATTATTTCTTAAATTTAATTGCCAGCTAAAATTTGTTTTATTTTTACTTGATAAAATTAATCCCTGATTTCGCGGCCTGAATAATGATAGAATAATATGTGTTTACTTGGGTAAAGGGTCATCATGTATAACTCAGTGGAAATGCAGGAGATATGCAAATTGGATTTGTTTTATCACAAAAGTTCGTTTTTTTTGCCATCTCTTGATTCAACCATTATATGGTATTTAATTTTAAACATTATTTTAATGTTGACAGGAAGTCTAAAGACGCAGATTGCTTTTGATGGGAAACTTGCTGAAGTTATGGATGCCATTACAGTTGCTGTGACCGGTTTTCGTGAAAATAGTCATATCCAAACATACGCCATTATGGCACTAAACTCTATATTATCTGATGGTAAGTTTAAAGCAATTACTACAAGATTGACAATAATGACATATATTATAGCTGAACTCTATACTGTCAGTACAAAGTGAACTCCCTTGAACACAGACCAAGTATAGCACACATACCTAATCAATTATCATACACTTTTGCCCATTTTTCTATGATAAAATTTCACTCAGTATATGTCCTGACAAAATTCCAGTTTAAGTTGGATAACATCCACACTTTGTGTATAGACTTAAATCCACCAAACTAGAGCTATTCTTGCACTAATAGTCTGTCAATTGTATTTATCACAATGTATTGTATGTTGACAATATATAAATATGTAAGATTCAGATTTTGGTCAAATGAAGTGGCTAACATCGTACACTATAATCAGCAAGAAAACATAAGGATACATTGATTGATGTTTTACGCCACACTCAAGGTTATTTCACTTTTTCGATGTTGGTGCCAGTGGAAGTGGAACCAGACTTTTTGTCTGGGTACCTTTGAAGGGACACCCCCTGCAGCCACTATTCAACTGTTGTTCATATAAAGGTGAGGTTTGCAGATGACCATTGGTAACTTACCTACCTCCGGTGGATAGGGGGTTTTATTTGTCGAGTCATTTGTCTACTTTGTTGCAGTAATGAGGATTGACCTCGGTTAGCACAGCTTCTTGGCAGTTACATGTGTGATGCATTCTAGGCTGTTTGTCTACTAACTGTCCGAATGAACACAATAGCAACAGGGAATTTACAAAATAACTCTTTAAATGGTATTGTTTGGTGGAAAGTCAACTTACGACCTTTCATCGGAGATTGACTACTTCTTATTTCTCTACTAATCTGAAGGTCAATGGAAAATCAACAAACTTTATAGGTGATGTGCCCTTTAAAGGATGCAATCAAAAACCCCACCTTATAGAGCTACACTAAGGGAGGACTTCAGGTTTGACCCTCCTCTCCATTTTCCCCAGACATGATCCATGGTCGTATCCTACATATATGACTAAATTATATATTTAGGAGAATGTTCAGGTTGCATGTGCTTGAATTCAAGGACCGGTCTTTAAAGTTTTATTGTGTGTGATGTTTGCATTGCAAAATTTGGCGATATCGTTTCTTAACGCATCATCGTTAGTTGATTTTTATTTGATTGACTCTTACAGAATATTGATATATTAACAAAATTATTCTCGGTGCCCGATTAAGACTGATTAACTTGCTGTTATACCTAGGATTTTATTTTGCTTGTAGACTTTTCCCTCCATGAAGTGTTCATGGCAGTTGAGTTCAATTTTGTACTTGATGCCCTCCAGCTAAATTCTATGGAAAGTTCTGTGGTGACACAAGCATTTCATCTGCTTGGGACTCTCTCTCAAAATGGTAAGTATTATGTTAACATGTTATTGATATCCGTTAATACCAATTGATTTGGTATTGGAAGATAAATATAGGGCTGATTGAATCTAAATTATTGGCAATAAATTTATACAATTCAAGTGAGTTATCTGGGATTACATTGTGTTGTACAGGTTGTATTTCACTCTCTTCAAAGTCTTCCTATATCAAGAAAACTGCCAGGGATTAAAAAATCACCAAAAAAGTGTTTGGCACAGCTAAAAAGGAAACATTAACGTGCTTCTGGACCATAAACAGATTTGTTTGTTTTGGTTTTCTCCCCCTTTAATGACCTTGGATACAAAATAAAGATTTTTACCTCTTCATTTTCATTTCTCCTCTTTAGGGGAGCATTTACCTTGTTGTAATCTCAAATCAAATAAAATTTGACGAGATTCTGCAATGCCGGAGATTAGCCAGGTACTTGCTGAAGGTCAGGAACAAGAAGTCCGCTTTCCTCTCCCAATAAACCTGGCAATGCCATATAAGTGAAGTAATCTTCAGTGCTGAGTAAAACATCAATCAATCATATTAACTTATTATCTTCCTTTTTGTAGATGCAATTCTTGAAACACTGATAGAGGACCATGATATAACTGACCTTGTAATGACCTTCATGAAACAATTTCCTCAAAATGAAGCTGTCCTCGAATCTGGGCTCTGTGTTCTTGCAGAACTTTCTAGAAATGGTTGGTTCTCATTTGTTTATAGTAAAGAATCCTATTTGATGAGATATTGTCTAGTAGACAACTTAAGTCAAGTTCTAATTTGCATGCTTGTCATTTAAGAAGTAAATGGCATCCCGGGAACTGAATTGATGGTCTACGGATACCAATATTTGATTTAGAGGAAGAAATCCTCGAGCCTTAATATAATGCTATCTTTACAGACCTTTCATTTAGCAACACACAGCTCACCAAGACGCCATATATATCTATTCCAATGCATAAGATCAACTCGAGAGTGGAAACTGTAACCGTTTTAATTATTATTAACATACATGGACATTTTGGCTGAAACTCCTTCTAGTTACCAAATCCAAACAAAATTGTTGTGGAATAAACCGTATGAAGTTACATACATGTACCGGGGAGATATACTGTGTACCTAAAAAGTCTCAGTTAGTGAACGGTACCACAACGAATGTCATCCCCAGACTGATCTATAAATAACTTGTCCTTCACTACTGTAATCCCGCTGGGCGTAGTGACGACAACTTCATAGCTTACTATTTTAGAATCTTTAATGCGAACCTCCGTGAACGAGTGTGATACCCCAGTTACATGCATACGTCTCAGCCCTGCGTTTTAGTGCAATCTGGTTTAAACCTACTGTACAAGGGGTACTTTATTGTCTCAGATAATGGGTCTATGTTTTCTCTCTGTCTCTATAATGTTAAACGAAAGATGTATTACAATTGTTATTGATAGATACTTTGGTTTGACAATAATTAATTTTTTTTCCAAAGACACATTTTAGTTTTTGCTTCAGTTTCATTTATTTAGTATGCATAGTGTCTTGTTTGATTAATTGCTTATCAATGTTATTTAATAATGGGTCATTATAACTGGCTGATTCCTTCTTTTGCAGATGACGTTCAGAATGTTTTGGTGGACTGTGATTTTGTACAAGAAGTTGTTGGCCATATTCTCATTAAGCTACCAGCTAATGTGAAGGTCCAAATGGCTGGTCTTACGATTGCTGAAAACACAGGTATCTGATTAGCATTATAAAACATCCATATCAGATGGCTGTGCAGTTATAGCTTTTAAGAAAAATAAGACGTATTAGGGAAATCAATGTTACCATCATTATCTACCAGTTCGACTTTCCATATGGGTTTATCTTTATTTTCTTCCCATAATCTCAAACCATTAGTTCTCTGAACGTTTCCATCTCTGAATAATGATTATGACCGTGGGAACAGATCATGGTTACCAAAGAGACAGAATCATTGGATTTGCTGGGGCAGCCAATGGAATTCCTTCTCAGATTACCCTTCCACCAAATTCTACGTTACGTTCAATAACTTCTATGGTTTATATCTCAATGAAGGCTTACAAACACAAAAATAATTTTAGAAATGTTTCGAAATAGCTTGTATAGTAAAACAGATCATTATTCGTTAATGTCTCGGTGTCAATGTGATGTTATTTTCAAACACTGTGTTTTGCTGGAAGGTTGTCAGGTAATAAGTTTAAGTCAAGACCTACAATCGGGTATAAAACCCTGTTAACGTATCAGATAAAAGTAAAACATTCAACTGAAATCACAAACCATTATGTTTTTCTTCCAACCTTTATTCTGTTGTCAGTGGGTAGCATTCTGACTAGCTCTGAGGACAGTGAAGTTGGAGCTGTATGGTTAAAGAATGTGTATTACACCATGTCCAGACATATTGACCACGCAGATATACAGGTCAGTTCATATATAATATCATCCTGTAAACATTTACAGATATGGAAATAATCTGCTGAGTTAGTAAATAATAATACTTAAAACAACCATCAATCAATCAAAGAAAATAATCTCAATAAAAGGACTTGTGTCCTTTGTGTCCTTTTAAACTGCACGGCTTTATCAACTGAGCTACCAGGCCTGAATTTTAGAGATAGGAACCCCCGAGTTACAGCCGTCACTGAGCTTGATTCTCACTTGGTTTTGGATTTTTTCATCGCCATTCATAATTGATTATTAAATTTTCTCAGTTGTTATATATATTCCTCCCAACGCAAACAAAATTCTGTTGAAAACAACATTATTTTCTGTCCAGGTTGTGTGTAACAGAGTAATGATGAAACTTTTGAAGCTTTGTCCTGACCTGCGTTTTTCAATCGGCCAGGATAGTGGGAAAAACCAGTAAGTTCTGTCAACTGTTGCCTTATAGTTAGCTACAGTACAGGTAAGGTGGCCATTCTGAATGTACGTGTCTATGCCTTGTGATCTAATATTAAGCTACAATACAGGTAAGGTGGCCATTCTGAATGTACGTGTCTATGCCTTGTGATCTAATATTAAGCTACAATACAGGTATTGGGGCCACGCTGGATATTTGTGTCGATGTGTCAGACGGATAACCAGTGTTAGTAATCTAATATTAAGCTACAATACAGTTATTGGGGCCACGCTGGATATTTGTGTCGATGTGTCAGACGGATAACCAGTGTTAGTAATCTAATATTAAGCTACAATACAGGTATTGGGGCCACGCTTGATATTTGTGTCGATGTGTCAGACGGATAACCAGTGTTAGTAATCTAATGTGGCTAAAAAAAATAGATATAGACAAGTACATTTAATTTCATACACTCTTTAATGCTAAACTAACCAATATATTTCACCCATATCTTGACTTTCAACCGTAATATTTAATAAAGGAAGTTACCAGGGGGCTGTTGCTCTAAACATGTACGCCCGACGCAAGGCCTAACTGTCGTGACAACATATATATATACCCTACCTTCAACACATTACTTATGACCAGGAGCAAAGCTACGTCAGGTGTAATTGTGTTGAGAAATGTGTCCCAGGTTGGAAGTAGTTAACTACGAAATCTGTCCTGAATTTAAGATTTATTTTAACCATTTGGTGGCGGTGCACCCATGAAAATTTGTTTTTCAAATTTCCCATTCTTACAAAGTTTATAAGTCAATTCTTGATGCATCTTCCTGTATTAATTACTTCAAAAGTGTGTTTTTGCTAAAAAAAAAAAACAAGGTAGGCCCTAGTTATGGTTGTGACTGTATCACTATTGCCAGTCATATTCTATCTATATGGATGACCTTTCATTTCAGTTTTATATTATGAGGCTGTAACAGTAAGTATTCAACAATATTTAACGTAGGGTGCATCTTGTTGCATTTTGAAATGATATGATTTTAAAAATGGCAAGAAAAAAAACCCACATATCTCATTCCATTAACATAAAAGCTTATTTTGTTTTGATTGTATTGTGAGAGGGTTGACTTCATACATGGACTTAATTTACAGCATGTATATCGTTATGTTTACTGTTTGTACAATTTTGACCATATGCTCGTTTTGCAGGGACCCGATTCACACACTGGTACTGGGTGGGCTATTGATGCATGGTTCACATCTAGAGAATTGTCAGTCTGCATGTGAAGCACTCTATTGGCTATGTGCTGATAATGGTACTTCAATTCACTTTAAAGCTTCAAAATCCAGATATTTGTCATCAATTTGGATTGGTAAAACAAATCTGGCATGATAACATTGATGAAAAATTAATCCTTTTTGTTGAAATAAAAAAGAATCTATTGGGTCTTAAGCTGAATTGAACCAAAGACCAATTAATGGTTAACACCTGTCTCGAGATTATTTCAATTATTTGACAGATTTTAAAATTGGAAGAGGAAACCAGCTAGGAGCTTTGCACAGAAAAAAATACCCACACTGCTGCCACCTGTCAACCCTTAAATAGATTTTTTTAGGACTGAGTGGGATTCGACCCCGCGATCATTGGTGGAAGGCTGTTCAGATTGAGCGTCCAACGCTCTACCTACTAAGCCACGAAGCCCCCCCCCCCCTTAAATATCAAAATGTATCGTTTCTAAATTCACTTTGATTAAACCAAGTGGGATTTTAACTTGGGATTTTAACACTATGTTAACTTTATTGTGGATTGTATGAACAAAAGTTCCTAATTTGCACTTTATATAAAAACAATTTCTTTGTTCCGTTTTAACAACACCGGAAAAAGAGAAAGAAGATGCATGCTTTGTTATCCATTTGTGTTAATGTTAATCTGTTTTCAAACCAACTGTGGGATCTTAGGTCAAAGAATGATTTATTTAAAAAAAAAATGGTTTTGCACTTCTAACAATTATATTGTATTCCACTGCTATTTATTTAACCATAACATATTTGTTTTTACGTCACTTTTTTGGTGCCACCATTTATTGTTCGTTTAAAAAGGGAAAGGGAAAGTTACAATGAACTGTAATGAACTGGCCAAGGTGAATGAGTTTTATTTGAGGGATTTTTGTAATTTAATGTCACACATGTAGTGTATTTATTTTTCCCAGAGGACATCTGTGATTTGTTAATGGAGAAGAATGCATACCTGGCAGTGTTGGAGAAGTTACGATGTTACCGCCATGAAGGACCTATAGTAGAGGCCTGCTGTAAAGCTCTCCGAGGATTCTGTCTTTTCAAGTAATTCACACTTTTTTTTTTACATCTAAGTCTATATATTTTTTACATTTTTTGTATATGTCATTTTGTTTCTTCTCATTCTTGATTTCAATACGAATCTCTGTGTGATCAGTATTTACAGGAGAAGATCAGAAAAAATCAATCAGAATTTTTTTCAAGAGTATATTAGAATTGAACCAGGTATAAGTATATAATGAAACATCATAGGTTTGGTTTGTTACAACAATTTATGATGGGGTATAACGGTCTAAATGATATACCTCTTTTTAACACAATTAGAAACTTGTCTTCGTGGTTATTTTAGACAAAAAGATTTTCCCTGTGCCCGTGTGTTTTAGTGTTCTTAAATATAAAGGAACTAGGAAGATACTGCAAATGTTCCCCCCATATAAAAAATGTTAAAACCTAATTCAGAGTTTCCTAATATTAATAAGGATAATTGATGATGTTTTCAGTGAGAGGAACAAAGAGAGGTTATATGAGGACAGCACCTTGTCTTACCTCCTTCCTTTAACTGATGCTTACACTGGAGAAGTTTCTGTTCAACTAGAGATATTTGCTCTCATTGCTTGTCTGGCAGATATCAGTAAGTTTTCTGTTTATTGTTAGAAGTGAAAAACATACAAAATTATCATTATCTTCAAATGCTGATAGTTCACCTGTTCCCACTCAGTTCAAGAAAAGATGAAAATTTTAGAGTGGGTTTTTGACTCGATCACCCTATGTGAGAGAGTTGCCAGGTAACTGCTGAAAACCATGTTTCCTCTGGGCAAAGAGCCCTGTTTTTTTCTCCCACTAAACCTGCCAATGTCGCTATTTATTAAAGCGAAATAATCTTTAGTGCAACGGAAATCATCGAATGCTGTATAGCCATGGAATTTTTTTTATTTTCAGAAATGATCTTTTGTGAACATAGATTGTTTTAAAATTTCCATTTAACAGTTTTCTTGTCAGGTTTTATAAGATCGTATAGGTTGATACTCTATGAAGCTTATATTACAAGAAATAATTAATCATTTACAAACCACATGTATATGGGTTAAAAACTTGAAGAACAATTAATGCCTTTTGATAATAAAATCAATCCTTAAAAGACAAAAGCTATGATTTGATTTATTCATAATATTTTGCCTCAATCATGAATTTATAGTAAAAGACGTGATAAAGTTATTTTTATGTTAAACAATGATGTTTCATAACATTTGATATTGTTAAGGTGAAGTACGTAACCAGTGTGTCCGAGAAGGTATTCAAAGAAAAATTCTGGCCGCTATGGATGCCGTGGACTCTAGTGCCATTCTACATGAGGTGGCCATTGAAACATTGACAGTATTAGCAGGGGCAGGTAGGTTTTCTATTCAACATATAGTTTAAGAAACAGCATTTTCATTGTAAATATTGTCTGTATCATTCACATTAATTTGTTTTGTTAATGCACGACATCCATTTACCACCCTTATTAACCGGAAAGTGGCAAATCACATTCCATTTAATTTTCTGATACCTTTGTGAACAGGTGAATTTATCCAGTTTTTTCTTTTTTGTTCCACCGCCAAAGGTCATAGTATCACAGTATTTGGATGACATATGCATACATCAAATTAACATATGGAACAGTTAAATTATCTTGTACTGTCCCCCCCCCCCAACCAACACCCATTATTATTAATAATCTTCATTTTTTCATTGAAGCCAGTGGGGCCCAAGCTCTGAATCATTGTGAAACATTGAGACGTGTTATGAACTCTTTGACACTTTTCCCCAAAAATCTCTGTAAGTTTACTTATGATTTTAACATAGCCGGGCTATTCAGAACTTATTTGGTAACAGTTTAAAAAGCATCACCAAATTATAATCTTTTTCCGGGCTCAATTTTTTTTTAGTTTTAAAGGGGGTTTTACCTTTTTTGGACCTCTTTGTTTGTAGTTTACATTCGGCAGCCTTTTACTGTCCTTCAAACCAGATCCTGACTAGAAGTAAACAAATCAAGTTTTCAATTTCAAATTAGAAATAAAATTAAAAATAAAACTGACTTTGGATCTAAAAAAAAATCAAACAGCACAATAAAATAAAACCTAAAAAGCATTGTCTTTCTTTGTGTAGACATTCAGAAGAAGGGTTTAATACTGATGCAGTTACTGTCAGACGAGGTACAGGTACACAATGAAGACCATTACAAACGTCTGGCCAGAACTATCAGTGACGCCATGAAACATTTCAAAGACAATCATCTCGTTCAAATTGAGGTAGGCTCACTTTTCTTCTGTCACAAAAATGTTTCATATATTGATTGCATAGAACCTGCTCATAAAAAGGAGTTTTATATTGATTGTATAGAACCCTGTCTCAAAAATGTTTTATATATGGATTGTATAGAACCCTGTCACAAAAATGTTTTATATATGGATTGTTAAGAACCCTGTCACAAAAATGTTTTATATATGGATTGTATAGAACCCTGTCACAAAAATGTTTTATATATGGATTGTTAAGAACCCTGTCACAAAAATGTTTTATATATGGATTGTATAGAACCCTGTCACAAAAATGTTTTATATATTGATTGCTAAGAACTCTGTCACAAAAATGTTTTATATATGGATTGTATAGAACCCTGTCACAAATATGTTTTATATATGGATTGTATAGAACCCTGTCACAAAAATGTTTTATATATGGATTGTATAGAACCCTGTCACAAAAATGTTTTATATATTGATTGTTAAGAACCCTGTCACAAAAATGTTTTATATATGGATTGTATAGAACCCTGTCACAAAAATGTTTTATATATTGATTGTTAAGAACCCTGTCACAAAAATGTTTTATATATGGATTGTATAGAACCCTGTCACAAATATGTATCATATATTGACTGTAAAGAGCCCTGTCACAAAAATGTTTCCTATATTGAATGTATAGAACCTGATCAGAAAAATGTTTTATATGTTGATTGCATAGAGCCCTGTCACAAAAATGTTTTATATGTTGATTGCATAGAGCCCTGTCACAAAAATACTTTATATATTGACTGTAAAGAGCCCTGTCACAAAAAGTCTTTATATATTGACTGTAAAGAACCCTCTCACAAAAATGTTTTATATATTGATTGCATAGAACCCTGTCACAAAAAAGGTTTTATATATGGATTGTATAGAACCCTGTCACAAAAATGTTTTATATACATGTATGGATTGTAAAAAACCCGCTCACAAAAATGTATCATATATTGATTGTATAGAACCCTGTCACAAAAATGTATCATGTATCTCTTGGACTCAATTATAGATCTGTGATGGTTTTGTCAAAGTGGCATGAACTTTCAAAATTCACACTTTTGTTAGGAATTCGGATTGTCATAACAGTGAGAGGATTTGAAAGTCATCAAAAACTATATGATGGGCGTTAATTTTGAAATGAGGGAAATCCATACAGTCTATGGCTTATACAAACCGAAATAGTGTTTGAAAATTAAACAAAATTTAAATAACCTATTTTAGTTCAAAACAATACCTGGAGACTAGAAGCATTACCAAGATTCTGAATTTTATGTTTTAAGAAAAATAATCAATAATTTCAACATTCTGTTTTAACGGCAAAATATAAACATTTCTGCAGCTCATGCCACTTTTTAAAACTCTTTCCTAAGCAGAATCAAACCCTATTGTAAGAATTGATGAATAGATAGTTGTCAAAAACCATTGGTAATTCAGATTTATAATGAAGTAATTATAGACAAATGATTTAAACGTTGTATTTGTTTACAGGGGTGTGTAGCATTACAACTGTTGTGTAAGAAGAGACCCATCATGTGTGAGATGGTGGTAGAACAGAGATGTCATGAAACACTTTACCACCTGTTAACTCATTCCAATGATCAGTCAGGTAGTCTTATCCTCTTAGCTTTCAATTTAGCTGTTTGGGTTGATTGAATGATTTTTCACAGCACTCCAGATTGTTTCACTTATATGAGGGCGAGGCCAGGTTTAGTGTGCTAGGATACAGGGCTCACTTTCACAAAGCGATCTTAGCTTAAGGTGGTCTTAATTACCAATGGCAACGTATACCTTTAGCATTGGTTGCCATGGTAGTCAAGATCACTTTGTGAAACTAGGCCCAGGGCTCTTTGCCTAGTGAAAACCTCTCACCGTCAATGAGTACCTGGCAACTCTCTCACATATGGCCACTGAGTGAAAAAGACACTCAGACCAATCGATGAGAGGCTTGTGGACGTTTTTTACTTCTTATTTTTTTGGCTTAATTTTTGCTGATTATGACCTATGTACGATGGGCTTTGTATTGATATAGAGATAAGGTTCCTCTTCCTATCAAAACAAATAACATGTGCAAAAATGATCTTGGGGGCTGCGTCAACCAACAATTATTTACTATAAGATCTGGCAAAAGTTGTTTTTCTCTCGCATGGGTTCTTTAGAGTTTTACATGTATGTTCACATTTTTGCAGTATCTGTTTTATTGTATTGTAAGGTGTGACTCTATTGGCTGGCGAGTGTCTCTTTCATTTGGGATCAGTTGGGAATCTCAACTCCAAAATGTTACAGTCAATGTGTAAACATGGCACATTGGAGGTGAGAAGTTTCATCTTTTATTTATCTGATATTCCAAATTGCAGTTTAAATTTATTCAGTATGACAAACATGTTAATGATACTCTACTGGAAAAAAGGAGGTTATAAAGGTTCATTTGAATCAGATATCCACATGTAGATTGTTGTATAGTATCTTTATTTTGTTCACATTGTTGTGTTTGTAAATAGGCGGTAGAAGCCTTGGTAGAGTTGGGGGCAGACGTGAATTATGGACAGGGGAAGACAACTCCGTTGTGTATAGCATGTGAGAGGAATGATGAAGAGATGGTGAAATTTTTACTGAAACAGGTTCGTGAATATCATAAAACTTGATGCAAATCAGATTGATGAAATTTATATATACAATCATGTAGTTACTGATGTAAATTGAAATTATGTGCATATACATATATATATAGAATTAATATATATATATAGAATAAGATAGATATATTGTAAATCTAAAAAGTTGAAATCTTGGCATTTTAAGCATGATTCAATTTCACACCCCTTTACGGAAAAGTTTCCAGGTACTCACCGAAAATCAGGGATTTTCTTTGAGCAATAAGCAGGGTTTCCTCCCCCACCAAACCTGGCAATGCCGCCATATAAGGGAAATAATCTTTAGTGCGGCGTAAAACATCAATCAATTTCAAACAGTAGTGAATTACATGTAGAATTGATGTATGTGGCATCTAACCTGATTTCCTGCCCCTTTAGCCATCTTATTTGGCTTTGCTAATGGCTTTAACTGTAAACACAACAGTAGAAAATATCAAAACTCATAAACACAACAGTAACAAATCTCAACACTCATAAACCCCACAGTAACAAATCTCACAGATGTCATTTTTTCTGTACAGGGAATATCTGACATTCAAACCGCCCTAAGACTGAGTATGGAGAGAAAGGCCCACCTGATTATAGGATTACTACTGAAGTATTTAGGACATGATAGAGACGGTGAGACATCTTTACACAGGTTAATTGGGATAAGCTATATTTGGTAATTAACACATGGTTGGGGTTATCTTATAGGGCTAGGACTAACAAAACCAGCCCTCTATTATATTATAGTCATATAGATACATTTATTAATTGACTATGTAGTTATTACCTGTGTACTATGTTAGCAGCTGGGTAATATCATAGTCTGCATATTGTACTTGTACTACCGTATTTCCTCTAATGTTTCGCACGCCAGTTTTTACCCTCCCTGTTCGCACTGCTGTTGATATGAAAGGAACCACCCAGAAGTGGGGGGACATATTCACACCTCTGCTAACGAGCCCTGCTGTGACGAGTCGAGTGACTGCAAAGCGGATGGCAGGGGAGCTAGTTATTCATCACTGATCGGTCAGTAAACGGCTTAGCCAATAGCCTGCATAATTAGGTTTCACGATCCAAAATCTGTAAATAACAGGGCCTCAGATTACATAATCATAAGAATATTATGGTGATAAAGTCTGCTGCCATTTAAAATTCCAAACAAATTTGTTGTTGCAGTCCCGTCAGCGAGGAAAATCACACATGTTTGAGGTGTAAGGTTTTTACAAAGCCGGATCACGCTGTCACACTACGGGGTACGTTATCCGTAAATAGGAAGAGTGAAAAAAAAACCGTTCAAATAAGCGATTACTTGTACATTTTTATTGATTTTATTAAAATATATTTTCCTTAATTGATCTTTTTGTAAAGGAGAATCCAAGTTTGTTCCAATATAAGGGAATTGTTTTTGATAATCGGTCCCTGACGAAACTTTGAGTTTGACTTCGAAGTCGACTGAGTTGATCTCAAGTCGTGTCAAGAGTCAAGTTCACACTTCAAGCCAGTAACTGTTTTTTTCTTTCTTTTTAAATTTTGATTAAAAGGTACGCTTGGGCTTTTAATCATACTAGCTCTACAAATTTAATCTAAAGGTCATTGGTCGAATGGGTTGTTATACGCCGTACTCCGTGAATTTAATTCTTATGGTTTTTGTGTCGCCTGAAAGGGGGCACTTAGGGATCACTTTGACGGCGTAGTCTGGCGTCGGCGTCGGTGTCCGGATTGGTTTCCGTGCAATATCTTGAAAACCACTGGCTTAATTTTTTTCAAATTTAAACGGGAAGTTTAATACCTTAATACCCCGCTCAAGTTCGACTTTCGCTAAAATCCGCGCATATTTAATTATTGTACAGGCTTTTGATTGGCTCATACAAATAACTTGGTTTCCGTGCAATATCTTGAAAACCACTGGCTTAATTTTTTTTCAAATTTAAATGGGAAGTTTAATACCTTAATACCCCGCTCAAGTTCGACTTTCGCTAAAATCCGCGCATATTTAATTATTGTACAGGCTTTTGATTGGCTGATACAAATAACTTGGTTTCCGTGCAATATCTTGAAAACCACTGGCTTAATTTTTTTCAAATTTAAATGGGAAGTTTAATACCTTAATACCCCGCTCAAGTTCGACTTTCGCTAAAATCCGCGCATATTTAATTATTGTACAGGCTTTTGATTGGCTGATACAAATAACTTGGTTTCCGTGCAATATCTTGAAAACCAGTGGCTTAATTTTTTTCAAATTTAAATGGGAAGTTTAATACCTTAATACCCCGCTCAAGTTCGACTTTCGCTAAAATCCGCGCATATTTAATTATTGTACAGGCTTTTGATTGGCTGATACAAATAACTTGGTTTCCGTGCAATATCTTGAAAACCACTGGCTTAATTTTTTTCAAATTTAAATGGGAAATTTATTACCTTAAAACCCCGCTCAAGTTCGACTTTCGCTTAAATCCGCGCATATTTAATTATTGTACAGGCTTTTGATTGGCTGATACAAATAACTTGGTTTCCGTGCAATATCTTGAAAACCACTGGCTTAATTGTTTTCAAATTTAAATGGGAAGTTTAATACCTTAATACCCCGCTCAAGTTCGACTTTCGCTAAAATCTGCGCATATTTAATTATTGTACAGGCTTTTGATTGGCTGATACAAATAACTTGGTTTCCGTGCAATATCTTGAAAACCACTGGCTTAATTTTTTTCAAATTTAAATGGGAAGTTTAATACCTTAATACCCCGCTCAAGTTCGACTTTCGCTAAAATCCGCGCATATTTAATTATTGTACAGGCTTTTGATTGGCTCATACAAATAACTTGGTTTCCGTGCAATATCTTGAAAACCACTGGCTTAATTTTTTTCAAATTTAAATGGGAAGTTTATTACCTTAATACCCCGCTCAAGTTCGATTTTTATCTGACGCAGATTATTATTTAATATCTCATATTCAGGTAACATCTTACACAGCATGATATACATATATTCACAAATAAAGTACAACAGTGAATTTTTTTGTGAAAGGTGATGTACCTTCTCCTTGTATATTTATCCTGCCAGGCAACACTTCTACTTCAATTGAATTCTAGTCTAATTTGGACTGAGCCATCACCCCTATTATTAAGTAGACCGTTCCGTTTATACTTTGGCATTCTGCAGCTCCATGTATAACAAACAAGATTTTCGTCATTAAAACTTTATTTCCTTATGATCATACCATCTTTTTACATCGGGAATATTGTACTCGTGAGAAAAAACTTAGTTTTCCCCACAATCTTTGACCGCATGACATAAATATTGCAGCTCCGTAACGGACGTTGTTGCCGCTTCTACACTACGGCCGTGCTGTACTCTGTACATGAAGGGCTATAGAATAAAGCGCGAAAAGTTGAAAACAGTGAAGATATTCATACAATACGATCGCTGTAAAAAGAAAAGACAAGAATGAAAGTAATTTATTGTTTAGAAATTTACTTTTATAATCAATTTGGTAATATAATCACGCCTATTCTCACCAAAATAAGCAGCAATGCACATATAACCTGCACACGACTATAGTATAACCCGCAGGGCGTATTTCAGTTTTCACAACACTTATTTTACGGAACCCGCGGGTTATTTGCGTGAAAATACGGTAGTCTTACCGGTTATAGTTAGGGCTGTAATATTAAAAGCAACTTCTCACACATTTGCAATGTTACCATTACTTGTAATTAAGATTACTCGAAAGAATAAATAACTTCAGTAAGTGCCGATAGCTTCCCTTTGATTTGTTCTTTATCGTGGAGGTATTTTTTAAATCAAAAGCGGACATTTACTAAAAAATTGTCATAGTTGATCTCGGCATTTCTCCACAATCTGTAAAGTATAATTTGAAAGAATTTAAGCCCAGAACAAAGACTTGACAAAGTGTCATTTTACTTATAATATCTGCTGTATAATTAAAACACTGGCAAAGTGTTCATCTATTGATTGTACTATCTACTTAGGCCTTTGTATACCGCCCACTGTCACAGTCGTCACCTCCGTGGTCCAATCAAGCTGTTCATTGTTTGGTGATTATAGGATTATCCCCTCGTTCCCCATACTCTCTCCAGGGGGTTATCGTCTTTTTTTGCGTGCGAAACATTAGAGGAAATACGGTAGTTGAGTTTAAGCTATTTTTGTCCAATTCAAGCCATTTTGTTCCAGTTCAAGCCCTATTTGTCCAGTTTAAGCCCATATTGGTAAACTTCAAGCCGTATTGGTTGAGTTCAAACCATATTGGTCGAGTTCTATGTGTTATGGATTGCCAGTTTTCACATTGCATTGATATTGGCCCGATGTGGAGGGTCAATACGACCAGCCGAAGGCCAACGCCACAGCAATGTGAAAAATAATGTGAATAATATATTTACTTTTGTTCTGTTTCAGGTGGCATTGTGTCCTGGAGTAACTTAGGACTGGGTGACCTTCAACCAGAATGGTTAGCACCTACTTTCTTAGAAGAACTTATCTCTCCAGAAATATCAGGTATTACATAATGACTATACTCAAACCCAGATTAGATATGATAAGTAACAATTGTGTCATTTCCATGTTGGTTAATATGATTGATGGGGCGATGTCATGGTACTTCAACTTTATCTGTGATAGATGAATATAACTACATGTATGCCAATGATTATAAATGTACTTGGTGTTGATGCCTTCATTATTTTATTTCTCATTAGTATTGAGCCCATGTTTAAAGAGAGGTGCAAACATTTCTCAAACTGTTTTTATTTTTGAAAAACTGGCTGCCCTTTTTTTATGGTTGATCTTTGTTTGATTCAATATGTTAAATAGGACTTTCTTTTGCATAACATTCTCATGGGATGGCCAACATCTATAGACCCTTAAAACATTATATTTCCATTAGTAGAATTAATTAAACCTGTTTGTAATTTATTTCTACTGTCTGATGTGGCATGTGATATGACCTGTATATATTCCCCATTAAACACTTATTAAACTTTACACCTGTGTAAGAAATCTTGCAAGAGTGGGGCAATGATTCCTCCATTCAGTAGAGAGCACAACAAGGGGGGTAACTTTTCCTTGATGTATAACGTATTATGCTGATAACATTTTTTCTATATCCTCCAGTCTCAGGACGGAAACTGGCATCTAAAGTAAAAGTCAGTCAAGAGAGGATTGAAAAAAGACTCAAATATCTACTTGAGAAACCAGAGTTATTAAACATAACCCTTTATCGTTACCCAAAAGAAATCACTACACATGCCGGGGAGGTTTCTGAAGTGCCACATTCTGGTGAGTTGCATATTGCATATTGGTCTATATTTACATTTTAAAGTGGCATGAGCTGCCAAAATGTTGATATTTTGAGGTTGAAACAGAATGTGGAAATTATTGGCTATTTTTCTCAAGACGTATAATTCCGAAGCTTTTAGTGCTTTTAGTCTCGAAAATGTACAATAAAGTATTGTTTTGAACTAACTTTGGCTTAGAATGAATGAATGGTCGTCCCGGTTATTTAAATTTTGTTTACTTTTCGAACACGTTTTCAGTTTGTACACGCCACATACTGTATGGATTTTCCTCATTCCAACGCCAATCATTTAGTTTTTCGATGGCCTTCAAGGCCTCTTACTGTCATGACGATCAGAAATTATGAAAAAGTATGAATTTTGGCAGCTCATGCCACTTTAATTTATTCCTACAATGTTAAAAATCAGAATTCTTTGTGATATTAAAAATAATGGAATCTGTTGCATGAGTGTATTGTATCAGATCACATCATCCATACTAAACAAGTACTGAATTTTTCAAATTGTTTTCTGTTCGAAAGTTTCTCACCCGCCAGTATCTAAGCGCCTTGACATTCCAACACCTGGACGTAAACCAGGAATCAGGCGGATTCTGGATCACATGAGGCCCTGGAAGGATGATGGCCACAATAAAGATATCAGCCCCCAAGAAAGCCCACCTGAAACTAAACCACCTGAACCACTAGAGAAAGGTACATGTAATATTTTAGAGTACATAATTGTAACAGCGACTGAAGAACATAAATTATGTAGGTAATTGACCTTTCTGCCAGAGCCACATGTTTTGGCCAAATGTTCTAAACGGCTAGAGGGGGCCTCCGTGGCGCAGTAGGTAGAGCGTTAGACGCTCAATCCAAACAGCCTTCCACCAATGGGTCGCGGGTTCGAATCCCACTCAGTCCAAAAAAATTGGAAAATTTTCTAACTGGGTTTTCACTCGAACGACCTATGTGGGATGGTTGCCAGCTACCAATGGAAGATCGTGGGTTTCCTCCGGACATAGAGCCCGGTTTCCTCCCACAATAAACCTGGCAATGCGGCCATATAAATGAAATAATCTTAAGCGCCGCGTAAAACACCAAACAATCAATCAATCAATCCAAAAGGCTAGACAAACCCACCGTATTACTTTTGCGACATTGCAAATATCCTGGGTTTCGCTGAGTTTGTCTATAACCATATAGAAAGTTAGGACAGGAAACATGGCTTTGGTGGAGAGGTCAATTCAGTGATGCCTCTTCGTTGATTAGTCTGTCTCACTTAAAAAGTACAAAATACTTTAACCATAGGGCCTGGGAGTCTACCGAGAGATTTCGCGATATCCGGTGACAGGTGACGTTTTTTTATGACGTTTTCAGTTCGATTGGCGTTTTTTGTTCCAAAACGTCAGAAATGAGCGTCAAATTCGAACGACAAAAGGCTTCCCACATGCGTAATGACAACGCCGGTGACAGGAAATTTGTGGAATTGACACGTGACTCCCGCTCCCTATTATGTTCATCAAACACAGACTGATTTTCTTTATGGAGTTGGGGTGTCAAGTATTCATATATACTTTGTACAAGGGAAAAACTATTTTGATCTCATTTGTTAACATATAAAAATACACTGATGATTTGTTGCCAAATTATCTTTTCCAAATAATTCTACTAAGGCCAAACTCATGCCTGTCGTCAAACTAAAGAAATATCATGGGTTGTGGTTTATTCTAACATCATATGATTGGTTATAAACGTCTAAATGATATGCCCTTTTTTAACACAATAAGAAACTTGTCTTCGTGGTTATTTTAGACAAGAAGATTTTCCGTGTGCCTGTGTGTTTTAGCGTTAAAAAATATAAAAATACCGTGTCATATCTTTCTGTAAAAGCATACGTTTTTGTTTTGTTTTAGTAATCCTGCCGAGTTTTCAGTTATTGAATGGAGATTATGAGGATTGGAAAAGGACGTCATTATCTGGCTCTAACATTCCCTATCACCTGAATGACCCCAGACTGACAACAGATGTTCATCTACCCTCCACTCTCAATACTACAACTGGTAAAGTCTTACAATTTCATTGAATCCAATAGTTAATTCTTTACAGAATCTTTTTTTTTTGGTACCCTGAGTGATGCCTTTTTCAACATTTGAAGGAGTTACGATGGAAATACAAAGGAAAATATGCTGACCAATTGACCGATTGCTTGATGACGTCACTTGGAATTTACTTCCAAAGCATTTCGGGGGATTGAGGGATGTTAACATAATTTTACAAAATGACGGAAGAAAAAATACTGAAGTCATCAGAAAAATGTGGGAATGGAAATATGTTATGTCACCAATGTTTTTAAAAAAAGTGACGTCTTGTCTAGTACTGGTAAACAAAATGGCGATTAGAGGTACATAGTTAACCCAGAAAGTGTAATTATGTGTGACGTCTTCATGTAAGGTGGTAATTGGCAAGCTTAGATAAAAACCTAATCTAAAAACTTAACCAACAGTCATATTATTTTGTTGATATATATATTTATGGACACTAAAACACACGGGCACAGGGAAAATCTTCTTGTCTAAAATAACCACGGAGACAAGTTTCTAATTGTGTTAAAAAGAGGTATATCATTTAGACCTTTATACCCCATCATAAATTGTTGTAATAAAGTAAACCTATGATATTTCATTAGGTTGACGACTGACAGGAGCTTGGCCTTAGTCAGTAGAATTTTCTGGAACACTTTGTATTACATTGACAATGCTTACGCATCTTAAGCTATAGTAAGAATATCGTCAGACTATATAGTATGCCCCCCCCCCCCCATACCCTTTCCCAGAAAACCTAGGTAGAAGGCAGACAGGGGAGTTTAGCCCTGACCAGTATGTCTTTCAAACTCTTGTTCTTTTTATAAGCAATGACTGGCCTTTGGGTCAGAGGTCGAGCAAGTTTACTTTGAAGTAGTTTGTATTCTTCTACTATAATCTTGGCCATAGCGATGCTAGCTTTGTTATACTGAAACACAAATGGTATTATAGTTTTTTCACGACATCTTCCGGGGTCCAAGTTCAAACCCAAAGGATAAATAGTTTGTAATGTTTGAATCCAAAAACTTTCCCTTTCCAAACGTTTGTGCTTCGTATCTGCAGCGGAAGTGAGAAATGGGATTTTCTCAATAGGCATGATTTCAAAATGGTCCTTGACCGAATGACCTTGAGTATTGAAATGTTGTGCCACGGGTACATCATGTTTAAGTCTTATGCTAGATAAATGGTTGGCTGCTCTTTGTCGTAGAGAATTCTGAGTTTCTCCGACGTACTGTTTGCGACATTTTTTGCACGTGATTACATACACGATATTAGTGTTGATATATACATGTATTATGATTACAGATTGGGTTTGGCAGCGGAAGGACCTTACAGAAAACAGCACTATTACTGACATTCCTCTACCAATCTTCCCTACACTGGTGTTGGAGTCTGGACATCTATCAACAGGAAACCCTGTGGCACCAAGAGCTCGTCGGGGCAGGGTGAGTTTTACATGACTGTCATTAACTGGTTGGTTGAAAGAATGATACATAACTGTCAATAACTGGTTGGTTGAAAGGATCAGCTAAGAAATGCTCTGTGAATATTTCAGAATATATCGATCATCATGGATTTGAAATATATTTTAAAATTTGGACTATTAAATCACAGTGACACTGTCTTGCAACTTTTTTCAGAATAAAAAGCACTATTGTTGAAGATTGACATAACTGAGGCTAAACATTTGTGGGTTGGCACAAGTCATTTACATGTATTCATTTGTCAACCCAGTATAATAATGAAATTTCTAGCAGTGAGGTTTTCCTAGGGTTAATAAAGTGTTGACCTGTGTGTAAAAATGTCACAAAACCCAAACAATTTTTATTGTGATGTTATGAGGACTTGAGTAAATAAAGAACTTCATAAAGTTTACATTTGTTCAAATGTACCTTAAAGTAAAATGAGCTGCCAAAAATTATACTTTTTTACATAAATTCTGATTCTGAAGAAAATTTGAAGTTTCTTAAAAAACAAAAAGACTGACATTGATATAAGAAATAATGGTAATGCCAGTAACCTATGCGAACTGAAGTTGTCTGTTAATAACGGACAATGTTTGTTGCTTGTTAAAGTTCTTGACACTCATCTCTGAGATTGGTATCAGCTAAAAGCTATATATTGTTCTTCTTGACAAAAATGATGAAGAATTATAATATTCTGTTTCAAGAGAATTGACCTTATATTTGGCAGCTCATGCCACTTTAGACTTGATTTCATGGTTGAGTATATCAGTGTAAGGTTATATGGGTCCAGTGAGTGGTATTTCTTATAGCATACACTACCATTTTCCAGAAACACTTCTCATTGCATGGAAACCATAGCTGGGTAAGAGACTCATACAATCATTAATGTGCTTTGGTCTTTTGCTGGTTTCCATTTTCTGATTTCTCATAACTTTGTTTTTGGTCTGGTGATTGTCTTTTTTTGTTGAGGTTTTGGTTGTTTTTATTATTATTTATTACTTTTGCTTTGATGTGACTTGAACATAATCACTTAATTACACTATACTAATTTAAAAACTATTAATTTATCTTCATTCAAAGATCTAACCAGTACAAATATTATATAACCCCATAGCATCTGGTAACTTCCTAACAGACCAGAAACATGATATACTTTCATGTATAATACAAATGTAATAATAATTTACTCTGCTTAGTACTTTTCCGAAATGCAAACTGTTTTTACACTTTACTGATTGAAACCTAATAAGTGTACATAATCTTTATTGCGTTTTATTTGTTTATATTGATGTAATTGAACAATATAGAATTTTACTGATTAAGACACTTGTGTTAAAATTTGTTAATTTTCACAAAATTATAATATTCTGATGTCTTTATGATGTCTCAGTGTAGGACTACAGTTGACTATACATGTATGTTACTCTTCTTTCATTTAATAGAGACCCAGTTTACCAGCTATCCCAACATTTAGTGACGGAGTTCAGCCCCCTGCTGGCCCACATCCCAAAATTACATCAAGAGCACGTGTGGGAAGTATATCAGAAAAAACAGCTGATGGTAAAGTCTCAAATACTCAAAGGATTTCAATATTTTTTAATGAAAGATAGATAAATGTGATGCTTGTTTGGTATAATCTTTCATTCAAATGTAGTAACGCTGTATGTGGTAGAGTTGCCAGGTACTTGCCGAAGGCCGGGGGTTTCATCCGAGCAATGAGCCTGGTTTCCTCCCCACTCCTGTTAAACATCAGTCAATCAATCAACAATCAAATGTAGTAACATTTGTCAGATCTTATACCCTGAGGTATTTTATAAGTATTGAAGTGCGATTGAAAAATAGTACAATTTTTGTTGTCTCTAGATTAATCCAGTATATTTGAATGTGTAATTTCATGACTTTGTCATTCTTTTGCAATGCTCAGCTATTTTTTCATACATTCAGAAATCCGTGCAGATTTTCGGAAAAAGAAACAAGATGGCTCTGACCCTGAAATTCCTCTCTTGAATCATCCACGCAGGTCCAACTTCTGGGTTCCTGTACCAATGGCTAATGAAACTCCAGATGACGGTAAACAGGCTCTCATTTCAATCCTTATAAGGAACCTACTGCTGAAACAAAAAACTGGGAAATCTGGTAACTTGTTTGGTAAATCCGGGTAATTTGCATAGTTTTCATTCCAAAACACCATGCAATACTTCCTTATGAATCAGAATATCTTGACTGCAGCTTAAATGTTTAAAAAATGTATTTTTAATGGTGCAGTAACTGGCAGCTTTATGGTTTCCTTTTGCATGGCGAGCATAAATAATCTATCAATAGATTGTCAAAATAGGTTATTATTGAAGAATCTTGAATGTTGTGTAAAAGCCAAACGGTTTAGAAGCAAATCTATTTCAGTGTTATTTTTTAGACTTCATTTTCTTGAATAATGGCAGATACCAGAAATCGAACCTGCATTCCACAGCAAGGTACGATGTATTTATTGCCAGCACCGAATACAAAGTGCCTTATACTTTACTTTGGGACACTGGTTATCTGAACGTATAAAGCTTCCAACATTTAGTGCTAATGATAGGTGCCTGGCTCTGGCACTCCCATATTTCAGTTATGCTTGAGAATTGTTCATGTTTCTCTTTCGAGAAGTAATGTTGAAAGCGACATTAAATCTTAATTCATTCAACTTTTTTCAGATTCTTTTAAGAGAAAACGATCCAATACCCTCGGTGCTTTACCATCGTTTGTTCCTATGGAAACCAAAGTCACATGTCTGGATGTCTCCTCCAATCAGATTCGAGCATTGACTTACTTGGTGTTGGCTGGGTCAGGTATAATGGAGAGTATGGGTTGTCTTGAAAAGTTGGATTTGAGCAAGAACTTTCTTGAAGAAATCCCAAATGAATTTCTTAAGGTAGCGACCAAATCATTAACATTTTTGCACAATTCTTGTTCGTCTGTTCTACCTGTTGTACTTCAAATATGAGTCTGTTGTCAGTTTGGTCTTTTTATAATACTTATATTCATCATCACGTTTTGATGAATTTTTAGCCATTCTCTTTATTCAAGTGGTCATGGAGCGTCTTGCCTTATTGGATACACTGTTTGACAATAAACTTTTTTACTATTTGAAGCATGTTCATTTGCAATCATTCCAAAACCTTAAAAAATTAATTTTGTTAGTTTAACCAACGTACAATATGTGGGATGTTTGCCCAAGGGGTGGTTGTCCAGTACCAGGGGGTGGTTGTCCATTACCAAGGGGTGGTTGTCAAATAAAGAGGGGAGTTTGTCAAGAACCAACAAATGGTTTACAGGCACAAATCTATGGGGGGGGGGGGGGGTGCTGGGTACCAAATTATGGTTGTCAAACACGTAGGGGTCGTTGCCAAGTGTCAATGGGTGGTTGCACCTAGGACAAAGAGTGGATTGCCAGAGACAAAATATGGTTGACAGGGTCCAAATGGGGTTGACAAATATTAAGGGATAGTTACCAGCTTCCAAGGGATGGCTTGCCAGGTACCAATGGGTTGTCAGGTACCAAGGGTTTGTTGTCAGGTACCAATGGGTTGTCAGGTACCAAGGGTTTATTGTCAGGTACCAATGGGTTGTCAGGTACCAAGGGTTTGTTGTCAGGTACCAAGGGTTTGTTGTCAGGTACCAATGGGTTGTCAGGTACCAATGGGTTGTCAGGTACCAAGGGTTTGTTGTCAGGTACCAAGGGGTTGTTAGGTACCAATGGGTTGTCAGGTACCAATGGGTTGTCAGGTACCAATGGGTTGTCAGGTACCAAGGGTTTGTTGTCAGGTACCAAGGGGTTGTTAGGTACCAATGGGTTGTTATGTACCAATGGGTTGTCAGGTACCAATGGATTGTCAGGTACCAATGGGTTGTCAGGTACCAAGGGTTTGTTGTCAGGTACCAATGGGTTGTCAGGTACCAAGGGTTTGCTGTCAGGTACCAATGGGTTGTCAGGTACCAAGGGTTTGTTGTCAGGTACCAAGGGGTTGTTAGGTACCAATGGGTTGTCAGGTACCAATGGGTTGTCAGGTACCAATGGGTTGTCAGGTACCAATGGGTTGTCAGGTACCAATGGGTTGTCAGGTACCAAGGGTTTGTTGTCAGGTACCAATGGGTTGTTAGGTACCAATGGATTGTCAGGTACCAATGGGTTGTTATGTATCAATGCGTTGCCAGGTACCAATGGGTTGTCAGGTACCAATGGGTTGTCAGGTACCAAGGGTTTGTTGTCAGGTACCAATGGGTTGTCAGGTACCAATGGGTTGTCAGGTACCAATGGGTTGTCAGGTACCAATGGGTTGTCAGGTACCAAATATGGTTACCAGGTACCAATGGGTTGTCAGGTACCAAATATGGTTGCCATGTACCAATGGGTTGTCAGGTACCAAATATGGTTGCCAGGTACCAATGGGTTGTCAAGTACCAAATATGGTTGTCAGGTACCAATGGGTTGTCAGGTACCAAATATGGTTGCCAGGTACCAATGGGTTGTCAGGTACCAATGGGTTGCCAGGTACCAATAGGTTGTCAGGTACCAAATATGGTTGTCAGGTATCAATGGTTTGTCAGGTACCAATGGGTTGTCAGGTACCAAATATGGTTGTCAGGTACCAAATATGGTTGTCAGGTACCAATGGGTTGTCAGGTACCAAATATGGTTGTCAGGTACCAAATATGGTTGTCAGGTACCAATGGGTTGTCAGGTACCAAGGGTTGCCAGGTACCAAATATGATTGCCAGGCCAATGGTTTTTTGCTGGCAATGTGCATTTAGGGTTTTCTTATAGATGGGTGTATTGAATATGTTGTATATTTGATTACATAATGGTTAATTGTGTAATAGCTTTACTAAATACTAATTAATTTGGCTTTCAGTATTTGAGCGAACTAAAGCACCTTGATTTGAGAAGTAACAATATCAACTTCTTTCCAGTCGGAGTTTTCCACTGTAATAATCTGACACACTTAGATCTCTCGCACAACAAGGTCAGTTATGCATAAATATAACAGTTGGGATTAAAGTATGCTTAAATTGTTTGCACTTTTGCATTTACAATTTTGTATACATGTTTTTAAGTCAAAGAAAAAAGGGTTTAAAACATCACAAGGATTGATTACCAAAATTAGTAAATAACCAAATAGGTCCAAACATTTGCTATGTCATAAGATCAGATTCTCTCATCCACCAGTAATAATCGTGAGTGTAGTGAGGCATTCAGTTAACTACACGGACAAATCCTGATATTGAATAAATGGTTTCAGATAGAAAAGATCCATTGTCAGATGTTTGGGACATCATTTGCTATACGGGAACTAAACCTGTCCTATAACCAACTGAAGGAGTTTCCAGTATGGGTTGGAGAATGTATGCCTGGCTTAGAGAGGCTCCTTCTAGCAGGGTAACTACTTGTTCTTACATAAACGCTGAAATAAACATGGTTTACCATACAACTTACCATTGTTTAATTGCCATACAATTTACCCTGGTTAACCATATAATTTGACATATTTTGATACAATTTAACACGTTAACTGCTGACTACGAGATATCTTGCAATGGCAGGCGCACCGGATTCTGCTAGTACGAATTATCTCGTAGCTTAACATCAATATCTTTTAGAATAACTATACTTCTTGGCGTACTGAATGTAACGGTTAAATCTCACCGCCAGATATCTCATATGGGGGTTTTCTCACAAAGCATCAAGGGAAACCACTCTGTGTTGCTAAAAATAGCACAGTAAACAGACATTGGCCATACATGTAACAAGCTCGAATGGCAAATGGCAGAACCCTGGCACTTTCGAGTTACCTCGTAGTCGGCAGTCAACGTGTTAACATGATTTTCTAGATAATTCACCATGGTTTACCATAACATTTACCATGGTTTACCGTACAATTTGCAATGATTTACCGTACAATTTAACATGGTTTACCATTCAATTTATTATGGTTTACCGTACAATTTACCATGGTTTACCATAAAATTTACCATGGTTTACCATAAAATTTACCATGGTTTACCATAAAATTTACCATGGTTTACCATAAAATTTACCATGGTTTACCATTCAATTTAACTTAATTTATCACAGAGCGACCAATTGTAAATACATTTTTCTATATTATTTTGTAGGAATCAAATAGCTAGTCTTCCTACCTCACCTTTGATATTAAAACGGTTGAAGAGATTAGATCTGTCACATAATGCTGTCCGCCAAATACCAGAAAACTTTTTGACTGAGTGTTTACGTTTGGAAACGTTAGAGGCAATGAACAATAACATGGGTATGTTTATACATCTACATATTTCAACAATATTAAACTGACAATAAACCTGCACAGAAGGAAAGATTGGTGCCGCTTGTAAACTTCACCAAAATTAAACCATCAATTTTAATATTCTCTTTATTCTGTTTAAAAATGTCTTTGAAAGGGTTCCATTTAGATGAGAAATTATGAAATCATCACCCAAAGTATCTTTTTGTGGTGAACTCGGCTTTCAACATCTGCATTTTGTATCAAGGAAATTTGATGGTTTAGCTAATCCTAGAAACCAACATAACCCTACTTAGTCAGAACGTCTTGCCATAAAGTAAGCTAATGGGACATCAAAACATATATCGTTATAAAACCTGCTGATAAATGCTCGACAATAGTTATTACATTTATGTCTAGACAGGATTATGATTGAGGAGGTAGAACGGCAGCTAAACAACCCTTTATTACCAAAAACTTGATAAGGAAGTAAGGCCTGAAAATTGGAAATTGCAATAGAATTCTTCGTTCCCTTGAAGAAAAAGGCTATATTAATAAAACGCAGTATTGCTCTTTAGAATCTGACCTTAATTCTAAAAACCGGGTACTCTTTTTTTTCAAAAAATTCAAAATTCATTAACAATTAGCGATTTCTTGATTTGTTGTGAATTTCAGAAAAACTACCCAGTGAAGATGTGGCTAAAATCCTACTGAGATTAAACAAACTTGTTCTTAGTAAAAACAAACTCACCGAGAAAGAACCTTTATTTGTACCAAAGTTTATTCTGGAATTACCCAGGTTGGTGTTTAATTACTCTGTCTTAATATCCAGAATGTTCTTTTATTCGTTTTTAATATTAATTATTCTGTTTTAATACCCAGAATGTTTTGTTTTATTTTCTCCTCATATGACAGGTACACTGTAGGAATAAATATAAACTAGATGCCAAAGCTAACTGTGACTGTAATATCTGATCATCTTTTTTTCTCATTCTTATGCTGTTTTCCGTCTATAATGATTTTTAAAGATGCCTATAAATTCTGTGTAAAAAAAAATAAAAAATTCTTATAAATTTTCTTTTATGTTGTGTTCTAGTCTGCGTTCTGTGAACTTGTCAGAGAATGGGTTGCAGGGTTTACCTCCCCCTGGCCTGTGGAAATCACAACTGTTGAAGGAGATTATGGTTTCTCGTAACAATATTGCAGATGTAAGTTTTCTTAAATAACTAGATTTTGCTTAATGTAACAGGTTATGTCCAAATCTATATAATCATGGCGGTGTTATAACAATAAAAATGACAATGTGCTGCTATATATAACTAAAATTTAATTATACATCACCACTCTAGGAGAGGTAGCTTTGAATCTTCACAGTAACTCAGATGGTAGAGCGATGGTCTCTCACCCGACACAAGCATTCCATTGATGGGTCCCTCTTTCTTAAGAACAAAGATGAAAAATTATCCTGAATTACTTTACAAACGATTGACCTTTATGACAGGGTTGCTCTCTCAAGGTCACAGGGATCCCCCTATCCAAATGCCTTACTGAACCATGACCACAAATTAGGGAAATTATCTTTCAATCATCCCTTAGTTTTCAATCAATTGATCAAAGATATTTTTATCCAAAGCCAATACACATATTGAGCATTCTCCATGTTGATTGAATGTGTTTTATACTTACTCAGCTTAATCTGGAAAACTGTGGAAAGGCATGGTCATGTTTGGAGACTTTCAACATTTCTCATAACCAGTTATCTGAGGTATGTATTGATAACTTTCTTCTAAAGTACCCAAGACTCAAAGCAATAGGAGGCGTCTGTGGCTCAGTAGATAGAGCGTTGGACACTCAATCTGAACAGCCTGAACAGCCGCCATATAAGTGAAATAATCTTGAACGCGGCGTAAAACACCAAACAATCAATCAGTCAAAGCAATAGGGCCTCATGATGACACAAGTTGTCCATTGGTGGGACCTCAGTCCAAGAAAAAATGTTGCTAATTCTAATTGAGTTTTCAACTGATCACACAAGGTACAGAGCCCATTTTCCTCCCCTACTCAGTTACCTGACAATGCCACCAGACAAATCATAAAACCTCAATCAAACGAAAGTATCAGATCGTGAATGTAGTGTTTTGCAACAGGACTTTAGCCGCAACTCTGCAGAATCCTAAAAACAAACAGTGTTCAGGGCACTGTCTTCATATCAATATGAAATTTAAAGATTTAGCAAACATTTTCTTCTCCTCTGACTACATGTAGTTACCACGTGAGATTGGACAGCTGACATCTCTATCATCATTGGCATTTAATCATAATAAAAACCTGACAACTTTACCTGATGAACTGGGAAGATGTTCCAAGCTATGGGAGGTAAGATACACTTTATATACACTTTATATCAGTATTGACTGGATTTGAAAACTGGTAGACAGTCATTGGTTTCCTACAGACGTATAACCGGGTTTCTCCCCCCACTGAACCTGGCAACTCCACCATATAAGTTCAATAATCTTGAGTACAGGGTTAAGTATCCATCAATCAATACATGTCATATATGTTGTTGTTGTTGTTGAACAGATGCCTTTAGATGGGCTGATACTGGATTTGGACGAGGCCTTACTGAAATCTAGAGTTAAAGATCTCATTACTTATCTACATCACAAATTAAAAAAGGTATGAAACTCTCTGGAAACTAACAATATTAACTTAATATACAATATCTGGCCTTGAATATGAAATATTTTGGGGCTTCCATTATTGATGCCAGTTAAGTCTTGATGGTATTAAATAACGTGCAGAAACAAATAAGAAATATACATCAAGATGGTGGGCAATGTAGACCACTAGCGCTCTTGGCTTTTCTTAAATTTTAGGCCATTAATGTAGCCAAACCATGATTCTTTGTAAATAAATTGCCGTATGTGGGAGAGTTGCCAATTACTCACCGAAGGTCGGGGGTTTCCTTCAGGCAACAAGCCCGCTTTCCTCCCCCACTAAACCTGGCAATATCACCATACATGTATGGGTCAAATAATCTTGAGTGCGGGGTAAAAACATCAATCAATCAACCATACGTAAATTAAGATGGGTGTCAGGGGCTGATCTAGATCATTGGATAGTCAATCCAGCTAGTCTTTCAGCAGTGGGCAACAGGTTTGAACCGCACTCACTCTCAGTCTAATTAATAAGTTGAGAAAATTTTCTGTTCTCTTACTTTCTCTTATTTAGGATAGCTATTGGATACATTACTGGCATTAGGCCTACTAGTATCAAGACCTACAGAGGCTTTCTTACTTACATAGTTTCCTCTCAACCAGTCTTCTGCAACTTGCCAAAAAGAAAAGCAACTGTGTGTTAGTCAAGTTTTATTCTTATGTTTTTTTCTAAATATTAGGCAAGACGACACTATCGTATGAAGATGATAATTGTTGGATATGGTGGGAAAGGCAAATCAACATTACTACGGTCACTGGTTAGGAAGAAGCAGCCAGAGAATAGTGTGGCGACTGTGGGAATACTGGTAGGAGATTGGAAGTAAGTATATATTTGTCCTATGAACTATGGAATATATAGGTTACAGGGTTTCAGGCAGCACAGGTTCTCAGCCGACTTGGTGCCCTCTCAGGTAATGCCTGGCACAAACAGGAATCTAGGGTTATATGTAGCTCTTTTTCTTGTTAACATGTAAAAGTCTCTGGGAAACTGATTATCACAGTAATTCTCTGGGTGTGCTTGGAGCGGCCTCAGTCAGTAGAGGGATAGTTTGACACTCACTGACACAAGCCTTCTGCTGATATATGGAATGCTGCCAAAGGCTGCCCGCTAAACCTCGCAATGCCACCATAAAAGTGAAATAATCTTTAGTGCGGTGTAAAACATCAATCAATCAAGCAGTACGAGCAGATGGTATTGTGCTTGTAGACTAAATGTATATTTGAAAATCATAAGTTTTAAGAAATCATTTTTCGCGTTAGTTCCATGGTAGTGAAAATGAAGTAATATGCATATTTTGCATAATTGTCATAACCACAAAGATGCAATGACACAACAGAGATCTTGTATTACATCACCACTGTAAGGGCACGTACACAACAGAGGTCTTTCACTGAGATAATTAACATTTGTAAAGCAGCAAATGTGGCATTGAATTTTATAAAATACTGCCTTGGCCTTTTTGGTCAGACTTGTAAAGTACATGTTCTACAACAGACTGAACACAATTTAGAAGATATTGCCAAAGGTTATTCATAAAACTTTAAGAAATACTTGTGTTTGTATTCTAGATACGAGCGTAAAAGCCATGAAGGAAAAGCTCAACAATACACCTTAAGTACGTGGGATTTTGCTGGCCAAGAAGATTTCTATAGCTCACATCAGTGTTTTCTGTCAAACAGAGCTCTCTATCTGGTAAGATATCTCCCCACTTTCATCATGTTCAAACACAGCCCTGTATCTGCTAAGATATCTCCCCATTTTCATCAAACACAGCCCTGTATCTGGTAAGATATCTCCCCACCTTCATCATGTTCAAACACAGCCCTGTATCTGGTAAGATATCTCCCACTTTCATCATATTCAAAAACAGCCCTGTATCTGGTAAGATATCTCCCCACTTTCATCATATTCAAAAACAGCCCTGTATCTGGTAAGATATCTCCCCACTTTCATCATGTTCAAACACAGCCCTGTATCTGGTAAGATATCTCCCACTTTCATCATGTTCAAACACAGCCCTGTATCTGGTAAGATATCTCCCCACTTTCATCATGTTCAAACACAGCCCTGTATCTGGTAAGATATCTCCCCACTTTCATCATGTTCAAACACAGCCCTGTATCTGGTAAGATATCTCCCCACTTTCATCATATTCAAACACAGCCCTGTATCTGGTAAGGGAGTGTCCCCATTAATCGTCTTTTGCGAGGCGCAAAAAACGATGAAAAAAAAACGATGCCGACCTACACCTATCGTCTTTTGTGTTCACGCTTGACTGGCTTCGTCGCAGCGGGTGTCGTTCCCAGGCGCGCAGTAATACACAATCAGTCAGCAAAGTAAAAGTGTGTTGTAATTGGGTTGAAAATAAAACGCAATTAAAAAAAAAACGTATTAAAATATAGTTTGATCACAAAGAGAACATTTACCCGTTGTTGTTGTTGTTGTGTTTTTTTATCCGTACGGTCGTTTTTGCGTGTGTGTGCGTTAGCTCTTTAGAAGGGAATGCCCCTGTTGCTAAACATGTATAGGCTTCATGGGGAGTCAAACGTTTCTCAGATTGTTCATAAAACACTAATTAACAGTGTTAATCCTCTAATTTACGTTTCAAATAGCTTATCAAAGCTCATCGATAAACCGGATGTATGTGCTGTGAAATCAGTTGTCTCCAGACACGCTGTCACCAAACTCGCCTGGGCGAAGTTTTGAAACCTTTGGCTGACTTTTATTTGATTTTTGTAAATTAAGATACCCATTATAGTAAAAAAGTCACAGGTGCACAGAAAGAATACGATCCAAATGATTTTAATTTTCAGTTTGGCAATTTTAGAACTGTGCCCTGTGTCGTCGTCCATATACAAACACGCGGCCTATGCAGTATGCCTAGAAATATCGACGCAAACTGTAGGCCCATCTATATTCATATCCATGATGTTTTTGAAAACGAAATGCATATTAGCATTTAAACCGTTTTTCATTATTGTTTCAGCGATACCTTCGGTCACAGTGGTAACTAATAACTAACATAAAATAAACAAACAGAGAACAAATAATTCTCCATATTGTTCTGTTTGTTGTAAGAGTGTACTAATATGCCGGTAGGCCTACGGTAATATTTTCTGGATATTATTCTGTGTACTGAAAACATTTCAATTCTATCAAATATTTTTTCTCGATACCTTTCAACTTCTATATAGTTTATTTAAAAAGGTGAACTTCCACCGCTTCAATGTGAAATGCCTAGTTACGAGCATATATTGTATGACTGGTGAAGAATAAATGTTTGGATGTGCGAAGCAATGACTACTCCACGTGTAGGCTATAATCCCACTGACATGATGAACACATTAGCGTTTTTTTTTTTTCGTAGCCCACTCTCCCAGTAAAAATCCCCACCTGAAATCCCAATCCCCAAGATTTCACCCAAAATAGTAAATATAAAAAAATCAACTGCTTATCAATTTTTATGGTGTGTCATTTGCAATCACCTTTTGAACAAAATCGCCGTTAGTTGGTTTTTAATACGAAGTGGATATTCTTATGACGGCATTGGTTCACGTAAAGATAGATACAAAATAGGGCGTCTGTGTACAGGCTGAGAATGGCAATGTGCAATTTAATGATATGTTTTGTCTTCTGCTTGATTGCTGAATGTCAGTGACGCCAGAAAGTTTGGTTCACAGTACTAGTTTTGTACAGATAGTACAGTAGGCCTATTATATAGGCTATATTTAATTTTAAGAAATGAATGGAATGTTTTTTGTGAAGTGGATAGATCAACGCCTCAATATTATTTTACTTACAAACTGCCATAGGAATCGTCCGTTGGTACATAACAATAGATCCACTGGTACTGCGATCGAATAATGATCAGTCAGAAAAATGTATTTAGAATGTGAAAGAGATGTACAGGTAAACAAATAATCAATTGACATTTTTACCAGTTTTCTTGACTACACACACTCATAGAAATGTATTTAGCTGCAATTTGCATAGAAAGTTTTGGTCATCGCTCTGTGAATAATATTCAATTACATGTTCGTCTTTTCTATATCTTGATAAAACATAAGATGAAGACATTTTATTTGCGGACAATTCTTACCTACACTTTTTGAGTGAAAGGTTAAAATAATCGTTTTTACAGGCCGAATTTAAGGGGGACACGGCAACATTTCCTTATTTTAATTACACCGGATTATTAAGACAACCCCACAGTGTTTAGTAGCTCATTACCTATTTCGTCTGAAAAAGAAAACAAAAGGTTTTCATACGTTTTGAGACTCAAACATTTGTCCAGAGAAATAAATAAATGGACAAGGGTTGATATACCCACTTGTACTGTTTGGCAAGATCTCCAGACTGACGGCAAAAATAAACACGTTTGGTTGATATTTGCTATAATGTGTGCAATAATTTAAACTGTTGCGAAAATGAAATATTCAAATGATTAATTGTAAAAAATCAATTAATAAATTAATAATCGGAATGGTCCATGTTTTTTGGTTGATTTCCGTTTTGATAGAACTTTACGTTTTCCATAATTTCCCTGCATATTTAAAAAATTACGATGGACAAACCACTATTAAATCCATGCTGTTTAGCTACTCCTAAATGTGCCTATATCAGTATATGAGTACACTGGAAACTCTTTAGGGCGTGGAGTTACAAAAGTCAAAATTGCAGTTCATTGTGATTTTCGGAAAAAGAAATTAAACATACAAAGAAATTATAAACAACGGAAAGGCGAACTATCTCTCAAAAATGGAATGTGCCGGCGAGACTTTCCGGTGGGTCTTTGTTGTGAAGCATTAGTATAAACAGGACAGTCAAGCTGAGTGGATCAAGTCGGCCTCTGACAGCGCTTTCTAACTGACCACGTGCTATCCGTCAGAATCGCACAGCGCACTACTTTTAATCCGAGACGATCACATGCTGGGAATATCCCGTTTCAAATTATCGTCTTTTGTTAGCGTCTTTACACCTATCGTTTTTCGCTTCGTTTTTTTTCATCGTTTTTTGCGCCTTCGCGAAAGACGATTAATGGGGACACTCCCTAAGATATCTCCCACTTTCATCATGTTCAAACACAGCCCTGTATCTGGTAAGATATCTCCCCACTTTCATCATGTTCAAACACAGCCCTGTATCTGGTAAGATATCTCCCACTTTCATCATGTTCAAACACAGCCCTCTATCTGGTAAGATATCTCCCCACTTTCATCATTTTCAAACACAGCCCTGTATCTGGTAAGATATCTCGCCACTTTCATCATGTTCAAACACAGCCCTGTATCTGGTAAGATATCTCGCCACTTTCATCATGTTCAAACACAGCCCTCTATCTGGTAAGATATCTCCCACTTTCATCATGTTCAAACACAGCCCTCTATCTGGTAAGATATCTCCCCACTTTCATCATTTTCAAACACAGCCCTGTATCTGGTAAGATATCTCGCCACTTTCATCATTTTCAAACACAGCCCTGTATCTGGTAAGATATCTCGCCACTTTCATCATGTTCAAACACAGCCCTGTATCTGGTAAGATATCTCGCCACTTTCATCATGTTCAAACACAGCCCTGTATCTGGTAAGATATCTCCCCACTTTCATCATTTTCAAACACAGCCCTGTATCTGGTAAGATATCTCCCCATTTTCATCATGTTCAAACACAGCCCTCTATCTGGTAAGATATCTCCCACTTTCATCATGTTCAAACACAGCCCTGTATCTGGTAAGATATCTCCCCACTTTCATCATTTTCAAACACAGCCCTGTATCTGGTAAGATATCTCCCCATTTTCATCATGTTCAAACACAGCCCTGTATCTGCCAAGATATCTCCCCACTTTCATCATGTTCAAACACAGCCCTGTATCTGCCAAGATATCTCGCCACTTTCATCATGTTCAAACACAGCCCTCTATCTGGTAAGATATCTCCCCACTTTCATCATTTTCAAACACAGCCCTGTATCTGTTAACTTTGTTTCCTAAGGGTAATTTGCATTACCAATATCTTTAATTTCATTGGTAATCTTTTCTTGGCAATCAAGATTCATGAATAAAGTCAGAATTTTGGCCGATTGTATCATTTTTATTCTGCATTTCACAAGAAATGAAATGGATTATCCTCAACTGATGTATGTTTTGTTTGTCTTTGGTATTCTGTAATTCTAGGTGGTGTATAAACTGACTGGGGGTGAGACTGAAATCGCACAGTTAAAGCCATGGTTATTAAACATTCAGTCAAGAGCCCCTGGATGTCCTGTGATTGTAGTTGGAACACATGCTGATCAATTACCTTCAGGTGTGTCTCTTTAAGCACTAGCTAAAGGAACAAAAAGGTTCTGGAATTTAGAAGCCATGAAACCTGATTACGTCATAACTACATGTAGGGTTTTGCAATGGAACTACCTCATGTCAACCATTTTTTCCATTGAGAGATATGTCACTGATGAAGACTGAGGTTCCATGCTGGACCTGGTGCCCTTCTGTCTGGTAGCAATACATAAAGGGCTGGACGGCATTAACTGTCTTATCTACTCACAATTATTTTCTTGCCTCATTAAATTCTCTGCGAGAGAGGGCTCTGTCAAATAGTTGATTTGCAATTTAGTTACAAATGGCATAATTTAGCCACTCAACAATTACTAACCTATTAAATAATGTCTTGTTATTTACTCATTTCTACATTTGTACAACATATTTTACACAAGGTAGTCGATATTGGGACAGTTTATGTCCAATGGAATCTTATGATGCAAGAAATTGTCCAATTTTCTTTTATTAAGTCATCAAGCAATGTATCTATTGTGCTAAAAATGTTTTCAAGTCAATGCCAAAGTATTTCCAACTTCAATTAGCTTTTAGAAAAAAACTTTCACCATTTAATTGTCCTACATGTATACCTTAGCATGTTTTATGAGGTCATTGGATGTTTTCAGTATTTTCACTTCATAAATCATGAAATAAAAATTAAATATGTTATGACAGCCTGTGTGTTATGATTGATTTCACTTGAGTATTATGAAGAAGGAAGTTTTTATTCGGTTCAAGACAGATCTTTAAAGTGATCAAGCTTTTTTCCCTGTTTTGTATGAAAAACCCCCCCAATAAAATACCTATTATTAAAGTAAAATGTGAACTAATTCCTATATTGCAATAAAAAAACACTGATATAAATGAAAATGTCTGCACACTTACATGTACATGTAGTTGTCTAGAACAGTGATCAATAAAGGCTTGATGATCAACAAAATCACAAATGTAGTTGACATTTACTTTGTCATAATACTGTTTTTGTCCAGTGTATGCATGTAAACCACAATATGATAAGCTGTTAATCTCTTCAACATAATAATAACAACCTACCTTAGTGTGGAAATATAGAGAGTATAGTGCGAGAAAAAACGCCTGGATAAAAATAACCAAAAATGTAAATTGATTACAAAACATGCTTTGTAATGTAAGGCTCACATTGTTTCTTTCTTCTAAGATAAAAGAGCAGAAGTTATTCAAGACATGAGAGAGAAAATTGGAAAGATGAGTACAGACCCTGGTAAGCCATACATCATGAATTTCTGACCATGCTTAATCTAGCCTCTATTGTCTTCAGAGGAATTAAAATTGATCGGTAAATTACTGAATTAGACGGGAAGTTGTTAATCAGACATTTAAACATCTTGATCAAGTTGTCTTAGAATTTGAATTATTTTTTGTTCTTTCATCCACACATATTTCATAATCGAAATTGTGTTTCTAATTGAAGGTTTTCCCCAGATCAATGGTCTGAGTGAAATAGATGCCACTTCCAGAGATTCCTCCAGTATGGACAGGCTGAGAAACCTCATTAAAAGTGTGGTAGATGAGTTTAGTAATTAACTTCTGGAGTATTTTTATTCCGTTTGGTTTTGCTGATCTATACCTCACTGTCTGGTTTTGTCTGTATGTTTAGACTCCTATAAAAAGTCTTATTTCATGAAATTGTTTAAAAACTATTTTTATGAAGTCAAATTCATAAAAGAAATGTATGAAATATCTAAGAAGAGCATGTCTAATGGTCATACGATTACTTTCTCTTATTTTTGATCAATTATGCTTTTTTTTCTCTACATTTTCGTGATTGATTTTTTTTACGCTCAGGTTTAAGATTCGTGGACAGCCAGTTATGGGACAAAAAATCCCTGCCAGTTATGTGGTAAGTTTCTGTGTTATAATAGGTTCTTATTGCACACCTCAAAGTAATAAATTAAAGTGGCATGAGCTGCCAAAATTCACACTTTTTTCATAATTTATGATCGTCACGACAGTAAGAGGCTTTGAGGGCCATCGAAAAACTAAATAATTGGCGTTGGAATGAGAAAATCCATACAGTATGTGGCCTATACGAATCGAAAACGTGTTCGAAAAGTAAACAAAATTTAAATAACCGGGACGACCATTCATTCATTCTAAGCCAAAGTTAGTTGAACACAATACTTTCTTGTACATTTTCGAGACTAGAAGCACTTAAAAGCTTCTGAATTATACGTCTTGAGAAAAATAGCCAATAATTTCAACATTCTGTTTTAACGTCAAAATATCAACATTTTGGCAGCTCATGCCACTTTAAACACTTCAGACCCATGACATCATGTACTGAATAAACTGGATCTTAGTTAAAAATAATCCCCAAAATATTTTTCAGGGACTATCAAACAGATGGGGTAAAATCATACATGCTACACCCAACGAAAGTCCATTGCAAGGCTTAATTGTCATGGCAACATATACCTTCAACATTACATTACGATCAGGTACAATGTTACACCAGTGTTGAGAAACTGTCCTTCCATCCATAGGTTACTTATTCAAATCCCACTCAGTCCCAAGAAGGGAAATAAATGAAAACAACTCAGACTGGGTTTTCCATGGCTGTCAGACTCAAATGGAAGGCAGTTTTCTCCATTTCGTCAAACATAATTTATGAAAGTCCAAATGTTAGCAAGTCCTGCCACTTAAATGGACAAACAAACCTAAAAATTATGTAATACATATAACTGCATATTAGATTATTTTCTTTGCCTGGCGCACTTGCTTTATATATGAATAATGACTATACTGATAAATAATATGGACTTTAATACTGTCTTCATAATAAGATAATTGATGTACAATCATTTTAAGTGCTTTAGTGAACTACTTGTTCATTGTGTACCCACTTATTGATGTTTGTACATTTTTCCCTAGAGACTAGCAGAGTTGATAACAGAAGAAGCTAAATCCTTATCAACCAGTTACCCTGTGATTCGTCATCAGAAACTGAAGAAAATGGTGAAACAGTCTGGTTTAGATATGGATGAGGAGGAACTACAACAGGTTTGATCTTATAATATAATTATATATTGTATCTAGATAGAAGCTACCTGCTGGTCTCTGTCAGGATATCGTCACAATAAGATTGAAATAATGGTGAAAGTTAAATCTTCTTACTCCCTCTTTCTGGGTCGTATCGGATCTCTTTCTGGGTGGGTTCCATGGTGTTCATGGGTATTTGAGAATTCTGCATCTGCCTGAATTGTGAGGAGATTGCCCCGCGAGTTGACACTCTGACAAGGCTGTCTAGCTGGGGAATGAGGATAATCTTAAGATCTACATTACAGTTTGCAGTATGGACATGATCGAAGCAGGGGCTGTGTAATATTTAACAAAAATTGCATACATCATGGTTGTGTTGGACTTGTCTAGGATGTTACATTCTCTCACTGTCACTGGTAACTGTGTGGTCATAAAGCTTTGTAGTAAATAGATGTCATTTCAGGGGCGGATCCAGCTCATTTTTTCAGGGGGGGTCAGCGCCAAAAAGGGCACTGCTTGTGAGTAAAAAGGGCGAGTAACAGACAAAACAAAGGGTTTTTATTCCTAAAATTGGGAGCCAGTAAAGTGTTCGTACTGCCATGCTACCGAAAAGATACTGTTTACAAATAGTAGGATTTTGCAGTTATCGTGACTATGCCAAACGACAGACCGATCGAATATTTTGTCCGAATTTTCTGAAGAAAAAAAAAACAGCAAGGGCAAGACGATACTTCAAACGTTTTCGTAAGTGTCGGAAGACAAAAAAATCTTGAATACAAGTATATATGAATATGACTATAGCTGACAACTGCACTTCCCAGGCCCTTCGATTACAGAAACATAACAACTTTAAAAGAGGCATTAGGCAAGGGTTCAGGGCCGCCTAGGCCCCGGAAGCGCAGGGAAATCTAGATTGCCTGAGAAACGTTCTGAGGGTGTTCTGCAACTAAAAATGCAAAAAAAATCCGGATTTTGCTCTCCTTAATTCTTAAAAAACAACAGTAAAATCATTATGTTCCAAAGTTATAGATGAAGCCTTGTAACGTTTTTGAAGCATTGGGGAGGGGGTGACTATCCCAACGCATCAGGCGAGGGCCCAGGGAGCGCTTAGGCCGCGGAAACTAAGGGGTTCTAGATTGCCTGAGAAACGTTCTGAGGCTGTTCTGCAAGTTAATAATTTCTGGATTTTGCTTTCCCTAATGCTTAAAAATAAGTCAAGTAGTTTTATATTGATTTGGGCATCTATATATGGGAAAACTACATACTTGTACTACATAAGAGGGTCCGTGGATAGTTTTCTTTATTGAAAGTGGGAAGGTGGCAGACTACCGAAACCCAGTAGGCCTATTTACAGGGCTGGGCTCTTAAAATCATCAAGCAAAACCCTGTCCATGACTTAAGTTATACTTTCTTGAAAGTAACAGTTGCAGTACTGAAGACACTTTCTCAGAGAAATCTTGTATATAAATCATCGAAGATCTGCCACATTTGATGAAGCTCTATAAGACTCTTCATGGCCGAAGATATTTCTAAACAAAGAACGGTGTATATAATTTTGTTCTCTATTCTGGAGTGCCATATTCCTGTCAGATAAGGCCATAATTTCACTGTTTATAATCGAATATAGGTTTATTAGGCATGAAACTCGTTTTTTGGGACGAGATGATCACTGAATTTTGTGTGATTCTTTACATAGAGGCTATCTAACGAGAGCCAGTGTGTTACGATGAATATCACTCGAGTCTATTAATTTTCAAAGCCACGAGCCTCTGGCGAGTGACTTTGGAAATTAATAAACGAGAGTGATATTCGTTGTAACACACTGTTTCGAGTTGGATAATCTTTTTCTCACACTACACAAAATATACAGCGTTTCATAAAAAAAACACGACTCTACTTAAGAAAATGTTTGGTGACGTCGCTCTATATTTAAGAATGGCTGTCTGAAGAAAGACTCCATAAGGCATTGTGACGTCAGAAATGACGTCACCAATGACAGCATCATAGTCCCTTCAATGTTGGGTTGATGCTGGACGCCTTATTATAACGTCATAATGACTGATGGCGTAATTAATTTGTGACGTCAATTTTGACAGTTCTCTTGTGATGTCATAACGTTACTTGGGTGATAATTTCACACGTTGATTATGCAAAAAATAACACACTGTCTGGGAGTTGAATTATCGGGGGTGTAGTGTGAGAAATTCCAAATTCAGCTTGTTCCCTGCAGAACTGGCATATAGCCTATTAAAATAATTTTACTTTCTACGAAAATGTAACTTGGTCAAAATGAATAATGTGTAAAAATGTTTCCCTGGTAAAGACGTCTATTGTGTTTTTGTATAAACAAAGAGGCAACTTCTTCAACCTGAATTTCTGTTTCATATGGTGCCTCGGCTATCTTCGCTCGCTACCGGTCGACTTTGACACGCCTCGAACAGTCTTTTGGGCTGCATACAAATGGCGTCGAAAGTATATATCAAAATACTTCACTACAGACGGAAATCATCTAGAAAGATATTTATATATATATGTTATTTAGCCCGGTAAAGCACATGTTGTGTAACGTAAAGAAGAGAGGCAGTTTCGGTAGGCCTACATATCAGGAATCCTCCAATGCTTCAATTATAAAACTGATGGAGTTTGAAAGTTAAGAGTATTTCGGTGCGTTACATTATCACGGGGACAGTTTTGTTGGGCCCTCCATAGAGTATGGAAGTTGTACGTTTCACGGTTACATTTTTGGTCGCCACATTCAAAATGACCTGCAATCTATCAGAGGGTATCTCACGCACGTAAATCCCCGAAGTTATCAGACTGGGGGCTTATACTTAATTACCATAGCCAATGTTCTGGGCGTATGAAATGAAGCTTTATTATAGCAGACTTCACTTAATTTACTCGAATAATACAATAAGAACGTCAGGCGAAGCTTTTTATTTCTTTTTTAAAAGGGCACTGATAATCGAAAAAGGGCACTCCTAAAAATTTCAGGGGGGGTCCGGAACACCCCGTCCCCCCCTCTGGATCCGCCACTGCATTTACATGAGAGTAATGACTTCTGTAAGAACTATAAGAAACTCTTAAACGTGGGTCCATTCTAATGAGTAATAACAATGTACGGTTTCTACATGAATGGGGAGTCCTATTACAACAGTTCTACCATGTAGATTGTATTGTGTTTACTCTATGTTTATAGGCTGTCCGGTTTCTACATGAATGGGGAGTCCTGTTACATTACAACGACTCTACTCTACAGTTAAAGGACCTGTATTTCATTGATCCTGGCTGGTTATGTAGAATGATGGCCCAAGTTGTAACAGTTAGAGAAATTAACCCGTTCATCAGTAAAGAAGGGGTAAGAAACTACATTCAAAGCCGACTGGATTAGAGACACTTTATTTCCACACAATTTTCCACCAATATGAATTTGGTTCCAGTCAGGCCAACAATAGTATTGATTGTTCTGTACATGTAGCAATACGTTTATGTGGATTGTTCACTTTGAAGTCGCATGAATTTCATAGATTCTGATTGTCTAAACCGCAAAAGGCTTTGAGGGTCATTGAAATACTAAATGACTGGCGTTGGAATGAGGAAGATTTAAACAGTGTGTGACCTGTACAAACAAAAATAGTGTTCTAAAAATAAAAACATTTGGGACGAACATTCATTCATTCTAATCCTAAGTTAGTTCAAAACACTACTAACATTTTCGAGACTAGAAGTGCCATGTTAATCATATATCTTGAGGAAAAAAAAAGTAATAATTTCAACACAAAAATTTTAGTGCAAAGTAAATGGCAACTTTTTTTAATTACGTTAAGTCCCCCCAAAAGTTACAGAAATGGGACTGAAATATCACATATAGTAATTTAAAAAAAAACTAATGGGCTGTTAATTTATATTTCAAACTTTGATTGTAATTATATATATAATACATGTAAAGGTTTTGTTGGTCCTTCTAATTGAATGAACTTTCTCGGAAATGTTCTTATAAAGTGTTTTTGTTTATTTCTGTAGTTGATGAAGAAGTCGACAGTAAAACTATTATTTACAGGAAGAGCTGTTGATGGTGAAGTTCACTATACCTTCCCTCCTAGTCTCATTCCACAATACCTCAAACTCTTAGAAAAGTAAGTTTATTGACCTTTAAATTGATTAATGTGGTTTGAATTTGGACAGGGCTCTGTGAGGAATTGAATGAGGTCTTATTTGATTAACTCTTTTACCTATTATACACAGTGAATACAGTGTAGACCCTTTCTGCTTAAGGATTGACGCTTACTCAGAAGCCTTGCCATATGGCAAAATGAATTTTTGGATCAATCTGACATTGGAATCATGTTCATTTCGTCTATGACGAAAGACAAAAAAGGCGTGTCACAGCGACTGCAACAGAGAAATGGTGTAAATGCCATACAATTTGAACAACGTCATAAAAACGCCATTCTAAGCCGAAAGGGTCTATCACCCTCAAACTGGTTTAAATGTTTATCTCTTCATAGCCAAACTTATCTTCCTTGCCATCATCTCCGCATGTAATACACAATTGAACTTTATTCTGTGGTATTGTTACGATAATCAAATCATGGGGAGATAACTTTACTGTTTTGTCAGATTTGAGATAGCGCTACCTCAGAATGACGAGGAGCTGTTGATTCCATGTAGGTTACCTGTCCAAATACCTGCAATCAACTTCCCAAAGTCCCTTCACACAGGTAAATATTTCATTGTGAGCCACTGAAACAAGCATCTTTAAAAGTGAACTTTGGCCTGTATTAAGTGAAGTAGTGCTTAAAAAGTAGAATTTAAATAATTCTGAGACTAATGTTCATTAACTGGCCTAAGCTCAAAACACTACTCCAGTATACATCCTTGAGACTAGTACCACTAAAAATCTTCCATCTTGTATTTCTTCACCCATTATTCAATAATTAAAGATTTTTTTATGGAAAAATATCAATGCTTTTCACAACCATGCAAGACATGATGGGTTGCAAGGGCGGTAATCCAATGATATATTTTCTGGTCACAATCTTGCAAATGGCAAGCTCCACTGACATTCAAACAATGGCAAGTTACAAATTCATTTACAGGTTTGTTTCACACAGAAAACCACTTGTGAGATGAATTCCCACACATGAATTTCATGATTTCGGGAATTTATAGTCATGGATGTCAAACATTTTTTGGGGTGTTTTAAAGCACTCCTTAACAAAAGTAAACTATAATATCTTCATAAAATGAAATACAATGTTGTGTTTACACTATGTTGATTAGGGTGTATACGTCGTGAATACCACATGCCTTATGTCCCCATGGGGTTCTGGGCAAGACTGCTGGCTCGTCTTATTGTCTTCTGCAATAAACTCACACAAAAGGTATGCATATCATTTCTTATCACATGGACTGGCTATTTAACTATCTAAAGTAAAACAGTTGCTCCAATGCCCCCTTAATAAACAAGTAGTGTCAATCTGAAAAAAAAGACCATCATCATTTGTTGGACCAATTTTGTAAAGGTATGATCTCGGGAGGATTATTTATTCTATGTACAACTTCATACTGAAAATCCCTATATTTCGTGTACGAAGTCAAAGAATCTTAATTCTGGGAATCAAAAAAAGAGAGGAAAGTTTCGTTAAATAGAGATATATGCATGCTTTCAATATTTCCATTGCCATAAGAAGTTGCAATTTCCCATGGGATTTAATTCCCTATGACAAGAGATTTCATTCTGAATTAATAATTTACAATATTTTTTATAATTTGTAGAACACCATGATATATTGGAGACAAGGTATCTATGTTCATTGGACTGATGTAAGTACATTTCTAACGGTTGATATAATCACCTTTTTTTTTTACTTTTTAGAATTTTGGGGTGCACATTATTCTATTCAGTAGCTTTTTAAAAATTGGTGTTGGTTCTTCATTTGTTTTGAATGTTTGCTTTATTGTTATTTATGTTTTTAAGTTTTTAAAGTTGGCATTTTACTTTTTTGTTTATTTTGTTTGATTTATTGTTTGTTTTCTGTTGATTTCATTGACTGAAGGATAAATACTTCCTTTTACAACCTTCTGACGGTGACAATGATTCATTTCAAGTTATCTCCCCTGCTTCAAGAGATGGGTGCAGGTTAGTTTCAGATACCTTCATTAATTGGATTGTCTCCAAGAACCTCTCCCCCATCCTCCCTTCATCCCAGGTTTTGAATCTGTATGGGAAAAACTTGCGTGTACAACCTTTCGGGAAACAGCTAAGCTCCTGGTGTCTTTTAAATTCTAAAATGGCCGCCTTGTTTTCTCAATATTGTATAACTCATAAAGATTGTTTTATTGTTTGATCAGTTTAATGGGGAATGTTGTGGACCATGTGGATGCGTTGATAGAGGAATGGTTCCCCGGGCTGACCACCATTGATCCCATCCTGGGGCGGGAATTGCTGCAGAAGTTTGTTCCATGTACAAGCTGTACTGGTAAATAATCTATGTTTTATTGTCAGAGAGAGTTTTACATTTTATCATAAAAGGATTAATATTACATATTCCTCGCATATGGAGGCATTTCAGACCATGAAAATTTTAAAAGTTGTTTCAAAATGATTCATACTTTTCCAGAGCTATATAATTGATCAATTGCCATCCAATCGAATGTTCGCCAATTTCACTTGAAACCTCTTCAAGATAATAAAGCACTTGACCGTTATCAATAACCACACTGACCATGTAAATACTTTGTATCCCCCTTCATGAACCATGATAACTATTGCCATTTTGAGTGGGATGGTAAACAGTTATGAAGGAAAGCTTTGACGTTTGCTTCATTATTTGAAACAAAAATGTGTTATCAAAGAATGACAACCTATAACTCCCAAATGAAAGATCCTTTCTGCAATGTTGGATCATTTTCACTTAGCATCAGAGGATAAAGATTTCCACCAGGTGTAAAGTCCAGTTTATCCACAATTTAACAAGAAAAATTGCTGTGAAATAAATCTTGAAGGAGGCGTCAAACACCAAAGAATCACTAAATCATAAATGCATCCATTAGAATCCACCTGAAACAGTATGAAGTCTATATGTATAATGGCAATGTTGTTGTTGTTACAGGTACGTCAGCCCACCTGTTCCCTCTGAATGATCTACTGGAGAAAGCTGACTCTCAGAAAACTATATATTGCCCTGTACATCAAGGAGAAGTGTCACTGTCTGCACTGGTCAGTTCTCTTCATACTTTAAATAGTTTAGTAATCGGCTGCTACTTTGGGCTAAAGGCCAGCATGTGATGAGTTGTCTATATACAGCCAGGCCAAGATGACAATATAGTCTCTCAGCCCGGCTCACACCTCCCATTGATGGGTCATAGGATAGAATCCCAAATCAGTCCAAGAAAAATATCTGAGTGTTTTTTTTCTCTCTTGGTCACCCTTTGTTGTCAGTTACTCACAGAGGGTCGAGGGTGTCACCTAGGCCAAGAGCCCCATATAAGTTTGATAATCTTGTCCTTTGAAAAACATCAGTCTATTTCTCAGAAAGCAGGTGAGATGAAGGTGTGTAGGGGTTGTGATACTTTTTTACCTGGTTAATTTATGTCCAATATAACTGTGTCTGTACTATCATTTTGCATTTGCTTCATGGAATCATTCTCTCAACTCTTTCTACTCTGTACATGTTTGTTTGTGTTTGAACTGAATCTTTTCTGTTTCATTGACAGGCCCCAGACATTATGCTCAGTGATATGGAGACCAAGTTTAGATTGGATACAGATCAGTTCATTTTTGTACCTAGGTGAGATCTTTTAAGAAATAAATGTTGCCAAGGTTAAATAAAATAACCTTGAGATAAAATGATTTAAGGTCACAGGTCAGACCCCGGGTCCTTGATATAATAGTGGTAAACTTCTTCATGTGCTCTTTATAGAGTAACATAGACTCATCTGAACATTTCTGTGACGTTAAGCCTACATCAATCAAAATTTGCTTCTTGGAATCTTATATGATTCACATTGTGATAAATGTTTGACACCTATGATTGGATTTAAAAGTTGGCGTAGATATTCCATAATGCTCTACAATGTAAAGCAATCTGCAAAACCAACAGGCACAGGTATCTGTTACATTCGTTAAACAGAGGATTTTGTACATTTTTCAGTCCTCAGTATTTGATTGGAGATGGTGGGTTTGGTCAGGTTTATACAGCACAGTACAAGGGACAGGTAGGTGAAATAACCTGGACATCTTAGTTTTCTGTTTTCTACAGGTGTTGGTTTCCAACCCACAAGCCAAAAACAAACATTTATCACTAATAGTTTTATTTTATGGTTCATCTGTCAACCACAGAAAGGTAAAGATACTAATAACATATTCTATAATTTTTTGAGAGATCCTTAATTGTTGGCTCAGCTGGTAGAGCGATATTCTCTCAGTCCATCACAGATCTTCTATCGAAGGGTTGCGAGTTCTAAAGAATCTGAGAGTCACCATCTTATAAGTGAAATGATCTTGAGTGTAACATAATATGTGAATTAATCAATTTTGGGTTTGGCTGGTTCATCCACATGACTCCATTGACCAAGTTAAGCAAACGTCACTTTCCTTTTTTAAGGCATTGATTAACACAGCCATTGTAACTGTCAGGAGTAGAAATTATACATGAATGTTTTCTGTAGGTTGTAGCTGTAAAGACGTTTAACAATGGACAAGTTGGAGAGATTCATCCACATAAACTACTCAGACAAGAGGTTTGCTCTCAATTTTTATATGTCTTATTGTAGATTTCTTCATAAACTGTATGATGTGTACTTTTAATTGATGTGGGGAAAATCATTGCATTTGGAATATTTTGTTTGTAAATTATTGATAGAAACTTTCTGTTCAGGCTAAGTATCTGGTAATCTTAGACTTGCAATCCAAATTGGATTGTTTGTCCCTCAAACACCTTACCATTAAGGAAAAGGTAAACAAGGATCAGAAGGAAGGTTAGGCTGGTTAACGTCATTTTCTAAATCAATTTCAGGTGACGATACTTAGCAAATTAAGGCACCCTGGGATTATCTCCCTTGTAGCTGTTGAGATAAGACCAAGAGTGATGGTGATAGAGTTTGCTCCCTTGGGTTCACTCGGCGGCATTCTTAAAAGTCATCATAAACTTAGTCGTGGACTTCAACATCGCATCTCATTACAGGTATGACTAAGTGATAATTATGCCTTTTATCTGAATATAGGCTTTGATTTTTGTTTATGTTTTACTTCACACTCATGATTGTTTCCCTTTTATGGCGGCATTGCAAGGTGTTGTTGTTCTGACGTTTGTCATCATAATAACCTTGTTATAACTCGTAATTTTCTTATTGTAAACAGTCACTCTTGTTGCTGGACAAAACCATTAACTTGGACTAACAGACAAAAATTAAGGACCCTTTTCCCCATCTTATATTACAAAATACAAATGTATATAGCAACACAACCATTCAAGTGAGATAATAACCGGTGTATTAAATCTATATCGTGTGAGATTTGGAGAACCTCACAGACGTAAGCTCCTTCTCAGCGCAGTTATCATTGTGCTAAACCGATTAATTGTGGTATCACAACATTGATGTTTCTGTAATGGATGGTGCTATAATGTGTTTATATGTCTCCATTGTAGGTTACAGAAGCACTGTCCTATCTCCATGATAACATGATTATGTACAGAGATATGAAACCTGACAATATTCTCATCTTTAATCTTTCACTCAGCAATCAGGTAACAATTTATATTAGCATGGTTAGAATTTCCACTGACTAGCTTGGTGTAATATAGAGTGAGAAGTATCATTGTCCTCCAGTTGATATTGTATAATTTTTTTTACAAAATGTTAATTTAGTTATCAAATACAATAACAGTCAGCCTAAAATATAATGGGCTGTAATTTGTCATTCTTGCAAATGCAATAATTCTGTAGCCAAATGTTTTAAACTTGATTAACTCTGTCAATTAACAGACATTTTAAGTGATTACAAAGCTTTCATCAAAACAATATGTTTCCTTGTCTCTTTTTAAGACATGAACAAAATAAAATTCATAGATGGAGCAAACGATACTTTTTCTACCCGGATTACCAAAGCAAAATACTATTTTTTCTCATCTCAGATAAATGCTAAATTATCTGACTATGGAATCTCAAGACTTGCGACACTTTATGGCTTAAACCTTCAAGAGGGAACTCTGGGATATCGTGCTCCTGAAGTGGCTCGTGGTGAAACATACAACTTCTCTGTGAGTTTCCTCAAACTTATTGTGTTATTGATTGTCTATTCTAAAACCAGTAAGATCTTTCATTTCTATAATGTCTCTGATATTATGAATAGGCTGTGCCAAATTAAAGAGCTTTATATTTTTGTAGAGTAGAAATGTCTGCAATTATCGAACAGATGAATTCATTTACAAATATATCTTATAAGTTTTGTTTTTATATAATGAAGTTAGTTTGTCACACTCAGGTACCACCTTCCTCCTCCACCATTTTAGTGAAATAATATTGAGGGTGGTGAAAAACATTAATAACTCACCACCAGTACATGTAGGTTTTTGTAGGGGGTGGGGTGCAGGTGTACAAAGCCTTGTTCCTGCCATACAAAACCTGAAAAGTCATCTTGACTGAGAAATAAATCAATCAATCAATCATGTTTCTTATGCTTTATTTTTTTCAGGCGGATATATTTTCTCTTGGTATTACTTTGTATGAATTAATGACTGGTGGGAATCATCCATTTGAAGAGTTGGAATATAGATGTGAAATGGATAAAGCCATTGTGGAGGTACAAAGTTTTAACTATTTGGCTTTTTCTTTAATGTTTTCAATAAACTTCATGTTATCATTTGGTGTATGTAATTTTTATGTGGAGCATGTAAAATTTGATACAATGTAATTTCCTCTTTTTTAGAACTTTTTCATTAAATTAAAAATAAATCTTCTTTAAATGTAGCATTAAACACCTCAACCCTGATGTACATGTATGCTTTGTGGTTTATTGTAGGGTCGTCCAATCCCACCTCTTTATTTGAAAGACGGACTAGCCTGGCCAGACATGCAGGATTTGATCACTGACTGTACACATCAGATACCGGATAAAAGACCTCTGGTCAGTTCACTCACTCACAACTTCTATCCCATAAGGAAAATCAAACCTTCTACAATGAGAGAAGACTATGGCACTCGTGGTTTAGCATGAACGGCTATGTCGCAATAAAACAGAAATAATGTTGAGAGCCATATTAAAGTCTTCTATCACTCTCTCACTCAAAGAATGGGTTGTTGAATTACAATCGATCCCTGAAAAGGGATGAAAATGTTGTTCCTGTGCTGTTGTTAGATGGTGGTGGGTATAAATGCAGGACAAGATATCACTTTACTATAAATACCCCATTATCTTCATGGGATTTAAAACACAAAATGATTGATCTTCTATGATGAAACTTGTGCTTTCCCTCTGATTGAGTTGTCCCTTTGGTAACTCTTTACATTCGGATGCTATTTGTCCTTAGATCTGGATAACAGTTCTTGTTTGTATTGGGTTGTTTTTGACAATCAGGGTGATCACCCAACAGTTGTGCAAATTGATGTTCACCTACAATTCGTCCTTACTTTTATTTTCACAGGCTGGACATGTGCATGAACAACTCACCTGTCCTGAACTCCTATGTTTGAAGCAGGTTATTCCCATCTCATCAGGGGTTACAGTAGAGAGTATAGCTATCAGGGTAATGTACAGTTTCATTATCAAGTCTGGAGAATTCAATATATATATCCCATAATGGTCAGGCTTTGATTGATTGATGTTTTATGCCACACTCAAGCTTATTTCACTTATATCGGGACGTTGTCAGGTTTAGTGGGGGGAAATATTTTAATTTTACCAAAAAACAAGAAGAAACCTCACAAAATTTAAACCCTGTATGTATTGTATACATATCTTACTGTGAATCCTTCAACTTTCTCACATCAGTATTAAAACATCTCTCATACCTTGAATAGCCTCCAATGAAATATCCTATAAGATGTGCCTTTGTTTCTTATAACCTTGTATGCCATTTGGACTGTGGAACTCACCCACAACATTCGAAGAAGTAATGTGATCTAAATGAAAGTAATGTTATTTACTTTTAGCAAAGTAATGATGATAAACTGGAGGCTTGGATTGGAAGTGGAGATAAGGATTATGTCCAGTTATCGTGGATTAGTTTGAACGGGTCAAGGAAGGGAATAAAGGTACCATATACGGATAATCATTCACAGTTGATAATCTGACTAGAGGGTCAACTTAAATCATTAAAAATTCTTTATATTTTTACATCCCCAAGTTTTAAATGGCAATAAAGCAAGTATTGATTCTGAGATGATTAGATCAATTAAAATAATTCACAGAAAAAAAATAAAAGGTTGGGAACACAACGTTTCGGTGTAGCTCCAAACACCGGTGTTAGGAGCTACAGCGAAACGCTGTGTTCCTAATAAACCAAGAAGTTGTAAATCCATACGCAAACATGTTTTTTCCTTCCTTATTATGCTCAACTTCTAAATGCCACTTAAACAAATTATCATATAATTTTTCACCCAGCATTCTCTTAGAACTTTATTTTTTACATGAAGACAGATGTTGTATTTGTGATGTGTATCTGTGAATTTTCAGGGAGTGATTTTCAGTGATAGTCGTATACTATGTCTACTTGCCGTGGGTGCAGCCTACGTGTTAGTGGGTACACAGTCAGGAAGGATATGGGTGTATGATGCCAAACAATACAGAAGTAAACACTCTCTACCACAGCTTACAGATGCTGTGCTCTGTATGCAACTTGTTCAAGGGTAATTCTGTGCTTCTACAGTTTGATGCTTTTACTGTCGTATAGTTTGAAAAAACAAATCTACAAAATGTAAAGATCTTGCTATGATAAGAGTGAACATTTAGTTTTTACCCCTTGGGCAAATTTTGCCCGAAGGGTATTGTCGTTGCCTCCGTCGTCCGTCTGTCTGTCTGTCCGTCTGTCCATTGGTCCTTATAAACACATTATCTAAAAAAGTCTTTAACTTACAACTTTAAAACTTCACACATTTGTTTAATACATCATGTACAAGAAGCCTATTGAAAATCAACACGCTCGGATGTTTTTTTAAGAGTAATGCCCCTTTTATTACCGCTGCTATAAAAAGCCTTGTAAACACATCTAAAAAAGTCTTTAACTTACAACTTTAAAACTTTACACATTTGTTTAATACAGCAAGTACAAGAAGCCTATTGAAAATCAACGCGCTTGGATGTTTTTTTCAAGAGTTATGCCCCTTACATTACCGCTGCTGTAAAAAGCCTCGTAAACACATTATCTATAAAAGTCTTTAATTTAAAACTTTGGAACTTCACACATTTGTTTAATACAGCAAGAACAAGAAGCCTGTTTAAAATCAACGCGCTTGTATGTTGTTTTTTTCAAGAGTTATGCCCCTTACATTACCGCTGCTGTAAAAAGCCTTGTAAACACATTATCTAAAAAAATCTTTAACTTACAACTTTGAAACTTCACACATTTGTTCAATACAGCAAGTACAAGAAGCCTATATAAAATCAACGCGCTCGGATGTTTTTTCAAGAGTTATGCCCCTTACATTACTGCTGCGGCAAAAAGCCTTGTAAACACATTATCTAAAAAAGTCTTTAACTTGCAACTTTGAAACTTCCTACATTTGTTCAATACAGCAAGTACAAGGAGCCTATTTAAAATCGATGTGCTCGGATGTGTTTTTCAAGAGTTATGCCCCTTACATGACTATCAGCCAAAAACCTCCTTGTAAATGTGATGCATGTATGTGGAGTAGTTTTTCACTCACAACAAATTGTCTGGAAAATAAATATATCTTCGGTTTCTTTGGCCCAGACCCGAGGGGTCCTGATGGCGACAGCCACTTATCTTAAAATTGTTAAAATTTAATCTTTTATTCAACAAATATATGTATTTATGAGTTATGTTAAAGGTTGGGTAGGGCTGCTGATAATCATATATGTTATTGTTAATTAATTTCCTAGGCAAGTTTGGCTTTTGTACATTAACTTCCATTTTTAAGTTAAAGTCTGATGCTATAAATGTTGTTAATATCCACCAGGAATCGTGGAGAGGAGTGTTTACTGGCTGGGTTAGCCGATGGAAAATTGGCTGTCTTCCCAATCAACGACCTATTACAGGTTCAGTAACAACACATTCATGTAGTATCTGGTTTTTTTTTCTACAACTGCTATTTTATTTTTATGGAGTGTATTTTTGTTTACTGCCGTTTTTCAATTAAAATATTTGCATTGCATTGTCAGAATAGATATGGACTATGAAGACAGAATGATGAGTTTTTACTATTTCATCTGGTTTGATCTGTTACATCGTTCTTCTCTGAAATACTTATCTTGACACTGTTTATTCCTCCCGTTGGTTTCAGGAGGCAGACACCTATCCTACGATGCTAGATTTAGGTCATGATTATGAGCCAATCAAATGTATTTGTCAACACAATGGGAAAGTGTATGTGTCGTGTGGAGCTAACGTCTTCAGTCTAAGATACGACATTCAAGTTACCGTGGAGACAACATGGAGAACAACAGGAGATAGGTAGGCCTATATGGAACTCTTGTCTAAAAGATGTGAAGTATCAAAAACCCTACACCTTCAAATAGTTATTGCTTCACAATTGAATTATTTTGTCATAAAATACATAATTTCAGTAGTATAGATTGATTTACCTGGCAACTCTTCCAAATATGGCGACCGAGTAAAAAATCCACTTTTTATTTGGTTTGAGTGATTCGAACCCGCGCAGCATCGATGGAAGGTCTGTGTGGGACTGAGGGAGGATCAATCACCCTTACCCACTGGACACTGAGGCCCCCGATAGTATAGAAATAATACACCATGTATATATTGTTGTCCTCCCCCATTGTATTTTGGATTTCTCGGGGACTTGATTATGAATTCAGTTGTTTTCGAATCATTTCGCTTATAGTGAAGGCTTAATGTATGATGAAATATGGAGTCACAATAAATTTTTATTTTTTGGGGGCAATACCTTGTATTTTATTCTACACAATGGTGAGGTAGTCTGGGAATTATACTCAATTGTTTGACTCTTTTAGGAACACCCGTGCCTATGTGAAATGCACTCAATTGTTTGACTCTTTTAGGAACACCCGTGCCTATGTGAAATGCACTCAATTGTTTGACTCTTTTAGGAACACCCGTGCCTATGTGAAATGCACTCAATTGTTTGACTCTTTTAGGAACACCCGTGCCTATGTGAAATGCACTCAATTGTTTGACTCTTTTAGGAACACCCGTGCCTATGTGAAATGCACTCAATTGTTTGACTCTTTTAGGAACACCCGTGCCTATGTGAAATGCACTCAATTGTTTGACTCTTTTAGGAACACCCGTGCCTATGTGAAATGCACTCAATTGTTTGACTCTTTTAGGAACACCCGTGCCTATGTGAAATGCACTCAATTGTTTGACTCTTTTAGGAACACCCATGCCTATGTGAAATGCACTCAATTGTTTGACTCTTTTAGGAACACCCGTGCCTATGTGAATTGCACTCAATTGTTTGACTCTTTTAGGAACACCCGTGCCTATGTGAAATGCACTCAATTGTTTGACTCTTTTAGGAACACCCATGCCTATGTGAAATGCACTCAATTGTTTGACTCTTTTAGGAACACCCATGCCTATGTGAAATGCACTTAATTGTTTGACTCTTTTAGGAACACCCATGCCTATGTGAAATGCACTCAATTGTTTCACTCTTTTAGGAACACCCGTGCCTATGTGAATTGCACTCAATTGTTTGACTCTTTTAGGAACACCCGTGCCTATGTGAATTGCACTCAATTGTTTGACTCTTTTAGGAACACCCGTGCCTATGTGAATTGCACTCAATTGTTTGACTCTTTTAGGAACACCCGTGCCTATGTGAATTGCACTCAATTGTTTGACTCTTTTAGGAACACCCGTGCCTATGTGAATTGCACTCAATTGTTTGACTATTTTAGGAACACCCGTGCCTATGTGAATTGCACTCAATTGTTTGACTCTTTTAGGAACACCCGTGCCTATGTGAAATGCACTCAATTGTTTGACTCTTTTAGGAACACCCGTGCCTATGTGAATTGCACTCAATTGTTTGACTCTTTTAGGAACACCCGTGCCTATGTGAATTGCACTCAATTGTTTGACTCTTTTAGGAACACCCGTGCCTATGTGAAATGCACTCAATTGTTTGACTCTTTTAGGAACACCCGTGCCTATGTGAAATGCACTCAATTGTTTGACTCTTTTAGGAACACCCATGCCTATGTGAAATGCACTCAATTGTTTGACTCTTTTAGGAACATCTGTGCCTATGTGAATTGCACTCAATTGTTTGACTCTTTTAGGAACACCCGTGCCTATGTGAAATGCACTCAATTGTTTGACTCTTTTAGGAACACCCGTGCCTATGTGAATTGCACTCAATTGTTTGACTCTTTTAGAAACATCTGTGCCTATGTGAATTCTACTCAAATGTTTGACTATTTTAGCAACTCCCGTGCAAGTACAATCACCAGTATGGTTCTAGGAAAGTATCTATTCATTGCCAAAAAGAGTTCTTCACTGATTGAGTCTTGGGACATTGCCAGGGAAAAACTCCGGGACATGGTGGATGTGGCCGATTTACTTCGGTTAGTACATGTACATCAGCTATTTTGTCTGTATTATTATACTAAATCACTTTATCAAAGTAACCTAAAATCAAAGGCTTAGATTTCACACACTCCATACTATGATTGATTTGTGTTTTACGCTGCACTCAAGATTATTTCACTTATATGTCGGCGTTGCCAGGTTTAGTGGGGAAAGAAACTGGGCTCTTTGTCCAGAGGAACCCCTGACCTTTGGTGAGAACCTGGCAACTCTTCCACATATGGCGATCGAGTGAAACAAATTTTGTAACTTTTATTTGGTCTGAGTGTGATTCAAACCTGCTCCGCATCGATGGGACTGAGTAACGATTAGATAGAAATGTGACTTGACAATTATTCATGTAAATGGAAGAAGCGACATCCAGGTGTCATAATCTTTATGCGTATCACTTAATTCTTTTAAATTGTCACCAGAAATTTAATGAGCTTTATTTTTTTTAAAACAGTAACTCAACTGAGGATGTTTCTGATATATCCAGAGTAACGGCCCTTGCACTGCAGAACAATAAGACTCTATGGGTGGGAACCGGAGGTGGTCATGTGATATTACTAGACGGAAACACTCTCAAACCATTGATTGTTACTCATCGTTACACCAGCTCAGTTCGCTGTATCACTGTAACCAGACCTACAGGTTAGATATGTACACACACTGTAACCAGACCTACAGGTTAGATATGTACACACACTGTAACCAGACCTACAGGTTAGATATGTACACACACTGTAACCAGACCTACAGGTTAGATATGTACACACACCGTAACCAGACCTACAGGTTAGATATGTACACACACTGTAACCAGACCTACAGGTTAGATATGTACACACACTGTAACCAGACCTACAGGTTAGATATGTATACACACTGTAACCAGACCTGCAGGTTAGATATGTATACACACTGTAACCAGACCTACAGGTTAGATATGTACACACACTGTAACCAGACGTACAGGTTAGATATGTATACACACTGTAACCAGACCTACAGGTTAGATATGTACACACACTGTAACCAGACCTGCAGGTTAGATATGTATACACACTGTAACCAGAGCTACAGGTTAGATATGTACACACACTGTAACCAGACCTACAGGTTAGATATGTACACACACTGTAACCAGACCTACAGGTTAGATATGTATACACACTGTAACCAGACCTACAGGTTAGATATGTATACACACTGTAACCAGACCTACAGGTTAGATATGTACACACACTGTAACCAGATCTACAGGTTAGATATGTACACACACTGTAACCAGACCTACAGGTTAGATATGTACACACACTGTAACCAGACCTGCAGGTTAGATATGTATACACACTGTAACCAGACCTACAGGTTAGATATGTATACACACTGTAACCAGATCTACAGGTTAGATATGTACACACACTGTAACCAGACCTACAGGTTAGATATGTATACACACTGTAACCAGAGCTACAGGTTAGATATGTACACACACTGTAACCAGACCTACAGGTTAGATATGTACACACACTGTAACCAGACCTACAGGTTAGATATGTATACACACTGTAACCAGACCTACAGGTTAGATGTGTATACACACTGTAACCAGAGCTACAGGTTAGATATGTACACACACTGTAACCAGACCTACAGGTTAGATATGTACACACAATGTAACCAGACTTACAGGTTAGATGTGTACACACACTGTAACCAGACCTACAGGTTAGATATGTACACACACTGTAACCAGACCTACAGGTTAGATATGTACACACACACTGTAACAAGACCTACAGGTTAGATATGTATACACACTGTAACCAGACCTACAGGTTAGATATGTACACACACTGTAATTAGAGCTACAGGTTAGATATGTATACACACTGTAACCAGACCTACAGGTTAGATATGTACACACAATGTAACCAGACCTACAGGTTAGATGTGTACACACACTGTAACCAGACCTACAGGTTAGATGTGTACACACACTGTAACCAGACCTACAGGTTAGATATGTACACACACTGTAACCAGACCTACAGGTTAGATATGTACACACACACTGTAACCAGACCTACAGGTTAGATATGTACACACACTGTAACCAGACCTACAGGTTAGATATGTACACACACTGTAACCAGAGCTACAGGTTAGATATGTATACACACTGTAACCAGACCTACAGGTTAGATATGTATACACACTGTAACCAGAGCTACAGGTTAGATATGTACACACACTGTAACCAGACCTACAGGTTAGATATGTACACACACTGTAACCAGACCTACAGGTTAGATATGTACACACACTGTAACCAGACCTACAGGTTAGATGTGTATACACACTGTAACCAGAGCTACAGGTTAGATATGTACACACACTGTAACCAGACCTACAGGTTAGATATGTACACACAATGTAACCAGACTTACAGGTTAGATGTGTACACACACTGTAACCAGACCTACAGGTTAGATATGTACACACACTGTAACCAGAGCTACAGGTTAGATATGTACACACACACTGTAACCAGAGCTACAGGTTAGATATGTACACACACTGTAACCAGACCTACAGGTTAGATATGTACACCCACTGTAACCAGACCCACAGGTTAGATATGTACACACACTGTAACCAGACCTACAGGTTAGATATGTACACACACTGTAAACAGACCTACAGTTTAGATATGTATACACACACTGTAACCAGACCTACAGGTTAGATATGTATACACACTGTAAGCAGACCTACAGGTTAGATATGTACACACACTGTAACCAGAGCTACAGGTTAGATATGTATACACACTGTAACCAGAACTACAGGTTAGATATGTACACACACTGTAACCAGACCTACAGGTTAGATGTGTATACACACTGTAACCAGAGCTACAGGTTAGATATGTACACACACTGTAACCAGACCTACAGGTTAGATATGTACACACAATGTAACCAGACTTACAGGTTAGATGTTTACACACACTGTAACCAGACCTACAGGTTAGATATGTATACACACTGTAAGCAGACCTACAGGTTAGATATGTACACACACTGTAACCAGAGCTACAGGTTAGATATGTATACACACTGTAAGCAGACCTACAGGTTAGATATGTACACACATTGTAACCAGACCTACAGGTTAGATATGTACACACACTGTAACCAGAGCTACAGGTTAGATATGTACACACACTGTAAACAGACCTACAGGTTAGATATGTACACACACTGTAACCAGACCTACAGGTTAGATATGTATACACACTGTAACCAGGCCTACAGGTTAGATATGTACACACACTGTAACCAGACCTACAGGTTAGATGTGTATACACACTGTAACCAGAACTACAGGTTAGATATGTATACACACTGTAACCAGACCGACATGTTAGATATGTACACACACTGTAACCAGACCTACAGGTTAGATGTGTATACACACTGTAACCAGATCTACAGGTTAGATATGTACACACACTGTAACCAGACCTACAGGTTAGATATATACACACACTGTAACCAGACCTACAGGTTAGATATGTATACACACTGTAACCAGACCTACAGGTTAGATATGTATACACACTGTAACCAGACCTACAGGTTAGACATGTACACACACTGTTACCAGACCTACAGGTTAGATATGTACACACACTGTAACCAGACCTACAGGTTAGATATGTACACACACTGTAACCAGACCTACAGGTTAGATATGTACACCCACTGTAACCAGACCTACAGGTTAGATATGTACACAGACTGTAACCAGACCTACAGGTTAGATATGTACACACACTGTAACCAGACCTACAGGTTAGATATGTACACACACTGTAACCAGACCTACAGGTTAGATATGTACACACACTGTAACCAGACCTACAGGTTAGATATGTACACCTACTGTAACCAGAGCTACAGGTTAGATATGTACACACACTGTAACCAGACCTACAGGTTAGATATGTACACACACTGTAACCAGACCTACAGGTTAGATATGTACACACACTGTAACCAGACCTACAGGTTAGATATGTATACACACTGTAACCAGACCTACAGGTTAGATATGTACACACACTGTAACCAGACCTACAGGTTAGATATGTACACCCACTGTAACCAGACCTACAGGTTAGATATGTACACACACTGTAACCAGACCTACAGGTTAGATATGTACACCTACTGTAACCAGAGCTACAGGTTAGATATGTACACACACTGTAACCAGACCTACAGGTTAGATATGTACACACGCTGTAACCAGACCTACAGGTTAGATATGTACACCTACTGTAACCAGAGCTACAGGTTAGATATGTATACACACTGTAATCAGACCTGCAGGTTAGATATGTACACACACTGTAACCAGACCTATAGGTTAGATATGTATACACACTGTAACCAGACCTACAGGTTAGATATGTACACACAATGTAAGCAGACCTACAGGTTAGATATGTACACACACTGTAACCAGACCTACAGGTTAGATATGTATACACACTGTAACCAGACCTACAGGTTAGATATGTACACACACTGTAACCAGACCTACAGGTTAGATATGTACACACACTGTAACCAGACCTACAGGTTAGATATGTACACACACTGTAACCAGACCTACAGGTTAGATATGTATACACAGTATAACCAGACCTACAGGTTAGATATGTACACACACTGTAACCAGATCTACAGGTTAGATATGTACACACACTGTAACCAGACCTACAGGTTAGATATGTACACACACTGTAACCAGACCTACAGGTTAGATATGTACACACACTGTAACCAGATCTACAGGTCAGATATGTACACACACTGTAGCCAGACCTACAGGTTAGATATGTACACCCACTGTAACAAGACCTACAGGTTAGATATGTACACCCACTGTAACCAGACCTACAGGTTAGATATGTACACCCACTGTAACCAGACCTACAGGTTAGATATGTACACACACTGTAACCAGACGTACAGGTTAGATATGTATACACACTGTAACCAGACGTACAGGTTAGATATGTACACACACTGTAACCAGACCTACAGGTTAGATATGTATACACACTGTAACAACAAACGAGGCATGTCTTTTTGGCAATCCAGGTTTTTTTTCTGGGAGAGTGGCTGCATATCAATAAGCATCAATCTTATCAAGTGAATCTTGTTCACTAAGAGAATATAACAAGGAAAGCACTCATAATAACATAAGATTGGTTTTCTGGGTTACTACTTCTGTGTTTATTATACACGACGTTTCGCTGGATATGCTTCCAGCATCATCAGGCAATATACAATCATTAATGGTAGTCACTCGTTTCATTGGTGCATTTGGGATAGCTACATGTATGAAATAAGTCTTGTATGTGTAGGGCTTTTATTTAACTCGATCTATCTACTCGTACAAGTTGGTTTGTTGTTATTTTCTCACAGAAATCTTGAAAGCCTCTGCAGTTTTAACAGGTGGACTTGGATTCCGGAGTCGGTCAAAGTTTGACATAGCTAAAGGTAAATATGTTATATGCACAAATTGTATAGTCATTCATTCAATGTCAAAGTATCAAAGAGACCCAACCACCCAACAAGCTGGACTCAACTTGTGGTATATCAATGAAAGAAATAAAATAATACAAGCTGGACTCAACTTATGGTGTATCATTGAAAGAAATAAAATAATACAAGCAAACAAACCAGACTCAATGAACTGAAATTATACCTCTTGACATTTTCAGAAGACCAGTTTGGTTGTCTGGCTTTGTGGGAAGGAGATTTTGCTGGACAAATCAAAACTCTGAGAGAAGACATTAAAAAAAGACAAGAGCTGGTGGAGAAGTATACTCAGGCTGATGAAACTGTTTGATCCATCGGTGGGGTGCGGGTTTGAATCCCATTCAGTCCATATAAGGGAAATAATATTGACTGCGGCGTACAACATAAATCAATTAATCGTAAAGCCAAAGACCATAAACTATAAGAATTTTATCTAGATTCAATATGTTTATTGACATGTTATTATATATTGGGACAATTTTGCAATAATTGAATACAACTGATCACTGATATAATATAATTTAAACTATTCAACTACATGTATTTCTCTTTTTCACTATATAAAGTTTATAGTTTTTGCTTTTTATTATATTTTACGTGTTATATTTTGACAAATACTTTAAATTAAGAATTAAGATTAAACATGGATTTTTACTTATAAAATTAATTTATTAGAATATTCCAAATAGCTTTAAAGGATAAATGTCAAATAGCTTTAAGTGAATTGAAATGCTCAACCTTTTGAGAAAAGTCAGCGCTTTATTAGTCATTTTTATCTACATTCCTTGCCATTCTTTATTTTAGGATGTTATTTATTTATAGAAGATTGCCTCAACAATATTTTATTGGAAAAAAAGTGCTACAAAACTTAAAAGTTAAAGCATTAAGATTCATACTTTACAAGATAAAATCGAATTTTAATTTACTTTTACAATGTAAAATTTTATCTGTAATTATTTGGCTGTCTTGTTTTGAGACTGCATATTAAATGTCATCATCGGAACCCACGATTAAAACTTACGCTCACTTTACCCTTGGGACAAGTGGAACTAAAGCATCCAGGCAATGTTCAAAACAAAGATGGACGACTTTTCGGTTACCGTTTATACTTCAATTCGATAAACTTGTCTCCAAAGCTGAAGAGGCCCAACCTTTTGATTGGCTCGACAGTAAATGGGCTTTCCCAGAAAACGAGGCTTTGGATCGCAGTTGACCCAGGGGTAAAAGGTGAGCTTGAGGATGATTAAATGTGGTTTTGGCCACTCATCCTTTAAGTTAGGATACATTGTAGATATTTTTTCAGGAGTGTAAATGTCATATAGTGACTTTCCCCTATTTTACCCCAAGTAGATTTTTATTATTCTTTTAAATTTAGTGCTATATTTTTACAGAAATGTTAAATAAGATAATTATTTTTTCTCTACCAAAGTCTAACCTATTCAGATATATCTTATATGCTGCATATGGAGAACCTATGATCATTATATCCACAAAGTTAGGATTTTATCACTTATGCCCGTATAATATCTTTTTTGAAACACATAAATATTTATTCTAGTCTAGAGGATATTTTACAATGTCTCTTTTCCCCCCGAGTGCTTTAACTATTAATAATATATATTTTTTGGAAAAAAAATAAAGATATTATTTGAAATTACCAAGGCTTTAAAGATTTGTCAATTTTCTGTATGGTCATATTTTTAAGTCCTATTTTAATCTCACTTTCTATCTCCTCCATTCATCTTAAACATCAGTCCAATATATTGTATCAGGTTTTTCAATACACAAAGGTTCAGGGTTGCCCTGAAAGCTGCGAAGCTCTAGATTGTCGGGGATGCGTCTTGCAAACAAAACTGGACAAAATCTTAAATGAGTGAAAAATCACAGTAAGACAATGGACTAAACACTACCTACAACAGAACAAATGGATTTGAAATATGTTCGAGGAAAAATAGCTCAAACCCGGGTTGAATGTACATTCTCAACGCATATGATAATGATTGCGATTTGAATATAACAAAATTTAGATTTTTTGTTCTTTCGAAGTCTTTAAAATCTATCTGGGGGCCTGATACTGAGACTAACAAATGTCACGCCTAAGTGGAGAGGGGGGGGGGGGTCAATTCAATTTTATTGTACAAAACACCAAGTGAAAGGCAGTGTACATCAATTTAAAAAGAACACCAACATTTAAATTAACTAAGATAATACTGATACATATAAACTGTTGAATAATAGGAGGACCTGTGCCCATAGCATGTTTATCAATATCATGTAGGATGTCGTTTGTTAGTGGCCAGATGAATTGATTGGCATGTTGTCATGACACTAAGGACACCAAGTCACTTCAAAGAAGAGAATTAAAAAACAAACACGAGCTGTTATACAAAAATACTGATATTTTTATTTCAATGAAAGCTTTTTAAGTAAACATTTCCAACAAATACATGTTTAATATGTATACGGTAAGATCTCCGCTAATTCAAGTACTCTAAAAAATTCAAGGGCCAGAAAAACATTAACAAAAGTACACTTAAAATTCAACTTTTTTCGTTGAGAGTCTTACCTCCTGGAGTGAGCGATCAGATAATCCTATTGAACGATCGCTGTTGTTGTTTTTATAGACCAAATGTGGCAAATAGCAATGTAATAATTCGTTATTTTCACATCACTGGTCCTTGAATTAGCGGAGATCTTACCGTATATAATAAAGCAACTGTGACCACAAGAAACCTTCATAAGAGAGTGCTCTCTCTTCTTATTTTACAATGTCAACAATTTGTAAAAAAAAAAAAAAAAAAGGATAATAAGTTTTTATCCTTGAATAAAAATCACAGTATGATAGTCATAAGCTACACGTTTTGCCATCTCATAAAAAAGAAAAAATGTCTGTCTCCATTCGAATAAAATATATATATACTTTATAACCTGTCCTGCAAATGTTTTCCCAGACCCAAAATTGATTATTATTTCAGAGGTTGTAAGGAATTATATACATGTTATACAAAACTGCTCAATAAAAGGCGTGAGTGAGAAGATTTAACATTGCCGTCGACAGTATTTCAGTCTTATTGAACGTAACACTAGATTTTCAACTTAAAGTTAAAAACAAAACATGTGGTATTCCTTCTAAAAGCTGATTTAAATAAACCAGCCTTTGTCTTAAATTGCAAAAAAAGTAACAGTTTTAGTATTAAAATTATTTAGATATAATACTGCACGGAAAGGTGGGAACATTCAATGTCTCTAAATCTACAAAAATGCTTGAAAAAACTATGTACAAATCATGTTATGATAACTGTCAAGGAAAAGTATCAGTTTCTGGTGGATTTTTAATATGGTTCCCAGCTATAAAAAAATGAAAGTCAAATCCTAATTTTGTTAAAAAGTCATTGATTTGTATGCGAGTTGTAGGCAACTTCTTCAAGAAAATTAACACCAATGTTTTGAAATATGAAGGCTTTCATGAGAGTGAAATGAACCTATGAATCTATTTCCTATAAAAACTCATTTGCCTGACGGCAGATGGGCGTTTTTTGTCGCTGGAAACAGGATATTTTGTTGCCAAAGTGTAATCGAAAATACTCGCACACGAGCAACTGCAGTCGATCGTTTAAAGATGTATCGTGACGTCAACATAGAACTCTTCTTCAAAACAGGATGTCGTCACCATTCTAAACACAGTTTGTCGGCAATTTCATACTTAATATTCATTGACTTATATCATTCTGTTTCGGATACAAAAAATCCTGTGGTCACTCCTGTAGAAACAGGATTTTTATATCCGCAAAATTAAACCAGCAGATATTTCATTGCCGACAAAAAATCACTCAGTTTGACATAAACCAGTTGTAAAGGTTGTTTTGACCAACTAAGATTAATCGATTGATTGACGATTTAGGTCACACTGAAGATTATTTCACTGAAATGCGCCAAAAACAAGCTATCGTAAACAATAAAATAAAAACAAAGATCAACTGTTATCCATTAATTACAAATACAAAAATCAAATGAGATGTAATGATACATTTACATTTAAGTAGATTCTATATTAACAGGGCATCTTTGATAAATAACAAACTATTTACAACATAAGTCAACATCTACATGTATTTAAACAAATAAATAACAATAAAAGAAGACAAAGCCATATATATACACATTAATTGAAGACAGGCACTTTTGTGACATCGTACGCTTTTATACAAGATATTTGATGGTGGGAAGAGGGTTTACCATTATTATACTCTGAGGCATCCATTAATACATGTAGAAACTACAATGTATGTGCTAACATAGAAAGCATTTTTCTTAGGTTTGAAAAAAAATGAAATATTGACAATACTATAGGGACAATGCGAGGAAAATAATTTTTCATGACTGTACAATTACCTATAGGCCTATGTGTTATCTGTCAGTATAACACAGTCAGTATATGTGAATGTACAGAGTACCATACTCGTCAATACACAAGTTTTTACAATTTGTAGATAATTTCAGGCCATAAAAAACATAAATTTCATTTTGTTTGCATATATTTCTGGCGTATTGTAAATATGTTCTGAAACCTGGAGGCTTGTTTCATTGATACAACACAATCGGGTGGTAATTGGGGGTTTGAAAGGGATACTTAGGAGTCCACTATATTTACATTCATTGCAATCTTTCCCACTGGACCAACCAGAGATGGTGACATGCTCAGTGAAATCTCTATATACAGGCATGTCTAGGGGGGAGAAAGGAATGCCTGTTGAGAGGGGTACCACTTTATACAGGCATGTCTAGGGGGGAGAAAGGAATGCCTGTTGAGAGGGGTACCACTTTATACAGGCATGTCTAGGGGGGAGAAAGGAATGCCTGTTGAGAGGGGTACCACTTTATACAGGCATGTCTAGGGGGGAGAAAGGAATGCCTGTTGAGAGGGGTACCACTTTATCCAGGATATTGACATGGATGACATGCTCAGTGAAATCTCTATATACAGGCATGTCTAGGGGGGAGAAAGGAATGCCTGTTGAGAGGGGTACCACTTTATACAGGCATGTCTAGGAGGGGAGAAAGGAATGCCTGTTGAGAGGGGTACCACTTTATACAGGCATGTCTAGGGGGGAGAAAGGAATGCCTGTTGAGAGGGGTACCACTTTATACAGGCATGTCTAGGAGGGGAGAAAGGAATGCCTGTTGAGAGGGGTACCACTTTATACAGGCATGTCTAGGAGGGGAGAAAGGAATGCCTGTTGAGAGGGGTACCACTTTATACAGGCATGTCTAGGAGGGGAGAAAGGAATGCCTGTTGAGAGGGGTACCACTTTATCCAGGATATTGACATGGATTTTGATACAAAAGGAGATTGAGTTTACTGTCTGTTTGGACAGGGTTTCGGTTTATCAAGGTTATGTAACACCTATATTGATACAAAAGGAGATTGAGTATACTGTGGGCTTGGACAGGGTTCCGGTTTATCAAGGTTATGTAACACCTATTTTGATACAAAAGGAGATTGAGTATACTGTGGGCTTGGACAGGGTTCCGGTTTATCAAGGTTATGTAACACCTATTTTGATACAAAAGGAGATTGAGTATACTGTGGGCTTGGACAGGGTTCCGGTTTATCAAGGTTATGTAACACCTATTTTGATACAAAAGGAGATTGAGTATACTGTGGGCTTGGACAGGGTTCCGGTTTATCAAGGTTATGTAACACCTATTTTGATACAAAAGGAGATTGAGTATACTGTGGGCTTGGACAGGGTTCCGGTTTATCAAGGTTATGTAACACCTATTTTGATACAAAAGGAGATTGAGTGTACTGTCTGTTTGGACAGGGTTAACTCATTTGCAGCCTATTATCTTGAAGAAATCTCTTATTATATTACAATATTGTGTAAATCTGTTCTATAAAGGGGGGGGGGGGGACATTTGCTCGTTGGGCGCAAGGGCCAATGAAATACAAAACATATTGAACTTATACAGCTGAAAGGCTACACATACACATTGATGGGAGTGTGTATTGGTTGTTTCATGTGTAAAAGTTGATGAATTGATTGGTGTTTAGCACCACAGTCAAGACTGTGGCAGCAACATCATATTTCTGGGGAAGCAAAACTGGGCTGTTATAAAACAAACCTTGGAAATGTGTATTTATTTGTTTGTAACTTACTGTGGAACGAACCTGAATATGTACTTGTCATTCTAAATGACTTATTAGACCTTACTTTAGCTGAAAATGAAAATGGTTCGAAAACTAACTAATTTTACTACGCGCTTTGATGTGTACATGTATGCAACATTAAATCTAAATAGTGCAGCTTATGTTACAACTCTTCTAAAAAAAAGTAATTGTTTAAATTGTTTTTTTTCTTCTAAAATCCCTGCCAATTGCAAGCACCAGAACTCTGTTTGTATTACCATTATAATTAATCCCTGATAAAACTGTTTCTTCTCTCCATAAGCCAAAAATTTCAAATATGGCATAAGTTATAACAGTGAGAAAAAGCAAAAATGCGTAAAAAAAATGTTATGCATCAGTACTGACTACGATTGACAGTGTTAAACCAATGGCTGTCTGTTCAAACACATTCTTCTGGTAGTTACCAATACATTGTATTTGCCAGATGGCATTCTTGTACAACTCTTAGCTTGTACAACTCTTAGCTTGTACAACTCTTAGCTTGTACAACTCTTAACTTGTACAACTCTTAGCTTGTACAACTCTTAGCTTGATAGGAAAATTGTGTTTATTGTCAACCTGGTGTGTATTTCCTGTCTCAGTGTCCCAATGGGCCATTAGCCACTACTGTAAAGTGAACTTTTGTCAACCTGGTGTGTTTGTATGCAAGGTGCAACCACAATTATTTTTTAGAATAATGCAAACAAATCTCTAGATGGGACACTACATTTATGATATAAAACAGTTGGATTTGATAAACATATACATATAGAACATCCTGGAGGTCATTTTCCCCCCATATTGTATGTAATATTTATATATACATGGAATCAGCATGTTAATTTGGACAATACTAGGCACTGTTTCCAATCAACTTACAATACACTCCTACTAAATGTTTGTCTGGACATTGTTTCATTCTGTGCAAACATTAGCCATTTCTGTCCTCATATCCTCAATTAGGTCATAAAAATACTGAATTTAAGTCCACTTTCTTAACCTGAATTTACCAGTCTGTTAATATACGCCTTTGTTTGTCATACAGTAAACAACTTTTCCATTAAAACCCTTCTTTTCATAGTATTAACTTGTAATAAGAATACTGTTTTTCACATGAACTCCAAGCCAACAGAATTTATCAAAGACAAATGTTTGAAATGTAATGCAAGCTCAGGTAGTCCATGAAAAGGCCATGATGTGTGAGACATGCTGGTTGACATCATGGAGTCCATTTGCTGGAAGTGTTCAATCTTATGAGTTCAAATTCACACACATGAAATATGCTTGTCCTATTCAACCGCCATTCCCTGACAAACCAGATGCCTTGTCCATTTCATTTCATGTTGTGTGATTGATTGTTCAATGTTAGAGACAACACTCAAGATTACATGTTGCACCTCATTCCTGCCTACCTATGAAGATAATACTTTGTTTTCCAGGCTTGCAATATTATCAAATTAACCAACTGTATTTAAACACAATCATCACAAATAAAATACAATCTGTCCCATCCAAAAACTGTCCCATCCAAAAACTGTATTTACTTTTAGCATTAACCATGTCTTCTATACAGGGGATATAGATTGGAAAAACAGAATTCTCATTTTTTTCATGCACAACAAAGGAAGCATCCATAAAAGGCTGTTTTTCATCCACTTTTCCAGAACTTTTCCGTGTAGTTTGTTTGTAGCCATCTTTCCAGCAGATATTCCTCTAAGTCAAACCAATTAACCATCTAGATATGTTCCTTGACCAAGACTTGCACATTCTTGCACAATTTCTTCAAATCCATTCCAATACAGACATAACGTCCCTGAATGCCAAAGACAAATATTTTCCATTGGAGTCCTCAAGGATTTGAAGCACCATTAATATGGAGAAAGTTTCTGGATAACCTGTATGTGTTCATACCATTTGTTCATTCAAAGCATTACACATATAAAACCACTGATCATCTTTTTGTGATTGTATTTCCCAGCCTGTGTCTGCAGTAGATGTTGAGGTGTTATATGAGGCTGTAAGAGGCACGAATTGTTTGGGTGTTTTAGGACAAGGCCAGGCAGGATAGCAGTAGAATCATCAACTGGATAGTAACTAATGTATGAGAGATAGTTACAACTGCTCCACCACATTTTGTCTTCTTCTCCTGCAGAATAAATTATGGAAACATAAAATACAAGCATAACAATCCCTTCCTCTATATTATAGAAGCATATTACACCACCCTCTGTAGTCTTCATGCAGGCATTGCTAACATAGTTGTGAGTGTAAAACAGTTTCAAACTCTTCACCAAATTACCAAGCTGGCTACCATGTTGCCACCATGAATCTCCATTTGATAATGTTCAAATCTTTTTGCAAATTTTTAGCCTGGATTTTAAGACATTTGCAATGACAAACGTATGATTCATTGATTGATGTTTTACTCGGCACTCAAGATTATTATACTTCTATTGCAGCATTGAGGCTTAGAAGGGGAGAAAACTAGGCTCTTTGCCCGTACGACAAAAGTAGGCAATTTTGACAAAACCCAATCAAATATAGGTTTTTTCCCCAGTTTTTATCCAAAGATTTCCCATTTGAGCAGACAGTTGGGCTTTGGATATTGTAAACTTAGTGTCCGAATGAAATAAACTCAAAGAGAGTTGAGAAAATAGTTGGAGTTGATGGATGACCAGGTTTAGTGGGAGAGGTTACAGGTCCCATTGCCTTGATCAAGCCAACCCCAAATGTTCCACTAATACTAGTTTAAGCTGAACACTGATCTTTACAAAGTACATTCATGTACTATATGCAGAGTATATTCTGTGTATGTGAAATAAGGGGGAGTAACTCACATCCACTTCCATATCAGGACAGGGTTGATCAGGTCTCTGTAAATGTTTCGAATCTCTCAGTTTATCACATAGTGTGTCTTTATCATCTGGTCAATGTCAAGGAGGGCATAACAGTATTATATTGGGGGAACAATGATTTATCACATATCTGTAAGAAATTAGCCAATGAAACTATCAGATTACATGTATATTGGAAGTAGCTGAATAAGGCATCGACTGAAAAATTCTCACGGAGGTGGATTTTTATTGAGCCAATGATCTGATCTGTCAGTGTTAAGCAGTGCAATGTTAAATCTTCTGGTGAATGAAAGGGGAACAAAAGAGTTGTAGTCAAAAAATCTTGACTTCACAAACAGTTGGTTTGTAAACTATGATTGGTTAATTTCCTTATTAATATGAAAGGTTTATTGAGATCTTACACCACACTCAATTTCAAAACATTCTTTTATATGATTGTCACTAGCTTCAGTGTAAGTATAGAGAGGGGGGCACTATATCTGAAGGAATGCTTTTGGAACTGGGATTCAAACCCGTAACACACCCATGGATGAGAAACGTCTATCACCTACATACTAAGTCCAACAACTCAAAGAACCTTTTGGTATACAACTGTTAATTGCAATGTGAGCATACTCTCGATATTAAAAAGGATACCGAATGTGACATCAGGAAGTATAGTAATGGGGTCAGCTGGTTCACAATAACACAGTGGATCTATGACCACCATCAATAGGTTAGTGTGTTCTACACGTTCTACTATATACTGCTTCTCACACACCTGTACCAAAGATTAAATAAAACATTCTCATCAACATAGGGAAAAACTATCCTGTAACTGACCAAAATATTTGTATTTGATTGGATGTCATCAATCACATGATAATTCTTTTGTACCAAAATGGTATCTTAAAGACATTGGGTCCATTGGACATTATAAATAAATAAGAGACTGAGTGTGAGAATACTTATCTCCCTTGACTTGACACTTGCGCATACACTCCGCTCCTTGAGCCCCCATGCAACTGTAACAGGTAAGATATTATATGGATTCGTTACAACTTAAATCATGTCACTTTACACAATATGTGCCAAGAATCCAGAAATTTGATTACTGATGTTTTCAATGCTCCTCTAGTGGTGATGTTGGGTTTTTATGTAATGGCTGCCAGTTAAAGTATGATCATATGGAATAACAATATTAGGAAAACATACTTAATTAACATCCTTGTTGCACAGTTTTTTGTAAACATCTTAAACATAGCTAAACCAATGTTTCCAACCCCAAGAAGATCCAGTGTGGAGCAAGCCTCCGGAAGAAGGCTAATTTTTTTCGTTCCTTACTCTACCAAATAAGATAATTTATGGAAAATATATGACTATATATATGAGTTTGAGGTCTCAAAATCCACTTACATTTCTGTGTAGTTCAAACAGACATGACAATTTTTAATGACTGTATTTTTGGGTAACTCCTTATAGTTAGCAGTGTACAAGGTAGCGTTTCTGAAACAAGGCTTTTCTGTGTTTGCGATTGAGAAGTAGGCGGCCATTTGTCGAATCTGACATTTATTAAAAGCGCTCTGTCCTCCATACATCACTTTATCCCAATGAGAACTTTCAGAATCTGTAAACTCTTCCCCTTCTTCTTGTAAATATTCCTCCGGATCTAATTCTGCTTCTTCATAGGTATACATGTAAGCTGTCAAAGTAATAGAGCATATATGTAAGCTGCCAAAGTAATAGAGTATACATGTAAGCTGTCAAAGTAATAGAGCATATATGTAAGCTGCCAAAGTAATAGAGTATACATGTAAGCTGTCAAAGTAATAGATTATATATGTAAGCTGCCAAAGTAATAGAGTATACATGTAAGCTGTCAAAGTAATAGAGTATATATGTAAGCTGCCAAAGTAATAGAGTATACATGTAAGCTGTCAAAGTAATAGAGTATATATGTAAGCTGCCAAAGTAATAGAGTATATATGTAAGCTGCCAAAGTAATAGAGTATACATGTAAGCTGTCAAAGTAAGATTATATTTGTAAGCTGCCAAAGTAATAGAGTATATATGTAAGCTGTCAAAGTAATATAGTATACATGTAAGCTGTCAAATTAATAGATTATATATGTAAGCTGTCAAAGTAATAGAGCAGACATGTAAGCTGTCAAAGAAATAGATTATATATGTAAGCTGTCAAAGTAATAGAGCATATATGTAAGCTGTCAAATTAATAGATTATACATGTAAGCTGTCAAAGTAATATATTATATATGTAAGCTGTCAAAGTAATAGAGCAGACATGTAAGCTGTCAAAGAAATAGATTATATATGTAAGCTGTCAAAGTAATAGAGCATATATGTAAGCTGTCAAATTAATAGATTATACATGTAAGCTGTCAAAGTAATAGATTATATATGTAAGCTGTCAAAGAAATAGAGCATATATGTAAGCTGTCACAGAAATAGAGCATATATGTAAGCTGTCAAATTAATAGAGCGTACATGCAATCTGCGATAGGCAGTGTAGGATACAGTACATACAGTGCTGTCAAGAAAATGTCGGTTTACATTGCAGGTATCATGATGACTGATGAAACAAAATTGCCTGCTCAACAAAAATTCTGTTTTCAATGCACAAATTGTTATCAATCATTGGATAAAAGTTGGAGCCTTGAATATTGACTCCTGATGACAATATGATATAATAAACCAAAATATCCAGTCAAAATGCCATTGCGGATTGCTTACTGGGCTTTATTAAATATTAACAACATTACCTTGTTATCAGTCAATCGGGACACAAAACCCAAGATGGGAATATTGTGTCATCCTACCCGAGCTGACTGAAGACACAATAGGCCCACTATTAACATCTGTGTCAGCTCTTCAATAAATGTACATTTTTGACCCCACAGAACCTGGAAACTACATGTATGTCAAAAATGTGAAATAATCTTAAAAAACATCAATCAAACAACCAATCAACAGTTTCCTCAACCAATAAGCTACTGTAAACCTTAAGGTTAATTCATTTCAACTTACCTGACCCTTCCACTGCATGGTTTTCAGAAAACCAGGTTAAAAGTCCCCACTCAGCAATAAACCTGTAATGGACAAACATAAACATAGAAGTTTTCCTTTATTTTGTGTTTACACAGCAAAATGAGATGAATTTAATACCAGGCTGTGTTGTACTGATTTTAAACGGCATGAATGACACTCCATGTTCTCTTTGCCTGCTGTTTTGCATTCATAAATGTCAACCCCCTGGTCATAAAGGTAGATCGACAGGGGGGATTTATGCATCAGTTAGAGAGAGCTTTACAAAATGACACTCAATGTTTTAACTTTTTGCAGCAGATAATTTTCGATTTCAAATAAGGATTGTAATGACAATACCGTATTTCTTCTAAATATTCAGCCATTCTAATAGCCTAAATTTTCCATTGAGTCAGACAAAAATTGAGATGCATAGTTGTGTTTAAGGATAACCATTTTCACACGCTGCATGGTGGGTCATATTGCCTTAAATTCCCTCTAATGGGCAAATGTTTCTGGCCACATTTAGCATATTTCTTTTCTAATGGTAGAATCCTTATGAGGAAAAAAGTGGCTAAATCTTTAGAAGAAATATGGTGATGTGATAAGTGAGTGTTGTTCTCATGACTTACACAGCTAGTTCCTTTAGACTCCACATCACAGTTGAAGCCATCCATTTGAAAGGCTGGAAAGAAAACACTTCATATAAAGCAAAAATCAATAAACCTTCAAATTTAAATTATATAAACATGCATTTTTTGTCATATGATTGATTAATTAAAGGTATAACGGCACTGAACATTATCTTCCTTATATGGTGTCATTGTCAGGTTTATTAGTGGAGGAAACCGGGCTCTTTGCTCAGAAGAAACCCAAGATCTTCGAGGTGTACCTGGCAGGTGAAAAACTCGATCTAAACTATGTGGAATTCAAACCTGTGACCCATCGATGAAGCCCTGTATCAGACTGAGAGACTATCACTGAGCCCTCTGAGTCATTTTGTCAACAAAAACAACGTAGATGGAGCTTTTAACTTATTCTGTTGATTTGGATTTATTTTGGAAGTATCCACCTCTAAAATTATAAACTTGTCATACATTTATAACTTAACTGTGCTGTCTTAATGAAATACAAAATTGATAATATACGTTGAATGACCCAGAAGCTTTTCAGATTGATTTCCTTTCTTAAATTAAAATTTATTATATATAGTGTGGTCATTTAATTTCAATGAAGACAGTAAAACATTTCCGCAGCCCAATTTTTATCTGCTAGCATCACAATGTTGAACAATTCTGTGCCAAAGCCTCTACCTGGCCCTGAATTTTTTAGTACGTAACAACCAGCATAGCTTGATTACATGTGTATACTAGTCCAGTTAGATAATTGTGGTTTGAGTACAGTAGATAATCCAGTAGACTTACCGTGATAATGGCTGAGGCGGGTGATCGCGTCCCCTCCTCTGATATTGTCTCACATATTGACTGACCGTCCCATACACTCACACTGAAAGTAGACACCTTAACATTATGTAGCAGATATATATTTATGAGCACTAAAACACACGGGCACATATACATGTACATTCAGGTAAAAAAGTCTGAAGTTCAATTATTGGTCTGTGTGAATTCAGATCAAACGCTTGTCAATCACTGTAGGGTATATTTTAAAGGAAACCATTGAAAACAAGTAGGGAAGAAAATTGGAGAACTTTCCTTCAAATCCGAACTAAATGTTTGTCCAGAATGGAATTTCCAGACTTTTCTTGTACTCATTCAAAATAATATATTCTGGGAGTGCCTTCAGTGAAAAAAAACCCAACACATTTTGTACAATGTAATTTGGATAACAACTTACATTTGATAATTTATATTTAAATTCAAATTTCATATAATTAACTTACCCTTTAAATATTCGTTTCTTAATTAGCTCTCGAAATATATCATATTGGATGATTTCAGCAAAAAATAAACCAATCTGAAAAAATTAAAACTGGTTTTATAAAACGTTACAAATTCCAAACTTAAACAAGCCCTTTTGTAGCTGAATTATTCACATTCAACACAAGTGGTAATGTACACTGTAACCAACAAATCATTTTCAAATATTATAAAATTTTCAATATAAAATATTAAATTTTTAATTTCAATTGCATCAATTGCTACATCGGTTGAACCTTCGGCACTTTTAGCAAAAGCAAAATTAAGAAATTAATTCTGTAAAGGACCTTTTGTACGTGGGTTTAATGTCATAGCAATAGAGTTTGAGTGTAGACATGTAGAGAAGGATAAACCTATCAACCCCAGACCTGTTTATGGCTAGACAATGATAAAAATATCAATAGGTAGGACTTACAGCCTTTTCATTGCTGGCATACATAACAAAACCATTATCATCTATCAGATAGCACTCCAAGTCCTTAACGAAAAAACACAAACCAATATTGAAAGTTTATCTTAGAGAAAGGAACATTTCATTTCTAATACCACAAATCAGTCAACAGACAAATGTAAACAAATGTATATAGATTAACAGGTTCATTTAAAGAAACTTTATACCAAATTTTTCTGACAAATGGAATAATCTTGAATTAAAATCTAAATGCATCAGTCCAATGAGTTTGTATGGTGAATAGAAGCCTGGCTCTTTGTTGGGAGGAAATCCCTGTTGTTGTGTGTGTGTATTGTATGTGGTTTGAAGCGGAAAGAATTGCCACGATTAATGGTGAATAAACCAGACTATAGATTTAGATAAAACTGTTGGTTCTTGGGAATTATGTCAGTCACAGAAATGAGAACCCAGTTAGATACAGGCAAAACTAAAAAATAAGACGTACAGGGTTAGAGCACTTCCAATTTCCACATCGTGTAAGGCGTTTTCCACTTTTATCCATAGGGCATCGCTCGACAACGCTGAGAAAAGCATCTCGGAAGTTTAAGTACTTCATTTGGTAACCAAGGACTGCTGCTACGGTTGACACCGAGCTATCGTTGTCTCGCTTCAGTAGCAGTGGAGTACTCACTGTAACCATCGTCCGGTTTGCATCATGGTAGTTTTCTGTCAGAAAAAATGTTCAATTAATTGTATTCAGGTTTGGAAGAAACCATTCCATAAGAAATGTATTTCTCGTGTAAGTATTAAGCCAAGACGAATTCTGTCCTCTTCCAAAGTGTTATAGACATGTCATTTGAATATTGCAAATCTGTATCAAGAAACCAAAATAAAAAACTTTGTAAAGAAGAGAGCATTTTAAAACAAAGATAAGAAAATTCACTGTTTTTTTTAGAGAGTATGCATAAGAGTAGAATCAATAAAAAAATCGCTACCTATTGCTGACAATTCAATCAACAAATAAGAAAGAATACATGTATATGGGATGAAGATACATTTGGAAGGCCAAAGGAATTGCAGAACAAAGACTAAACAACTTCAGATCTTAAGCATCATTTATATAAAATTAAAAAAAATGAGATTGAGGTAAAGAAAATAGGTTTACATGCTTAAAATGTTCCAATAATAAGTCAACTATTTACATATTCACAAAATGATGTAATGCGAGTAATTTAAAGTTTGGAATATAAATATTTACAATGAAAACTTAAAGATTGATCTCTGAGAATGATAAACTGGAATGCTGGAATAGTTTTATAAATGTAAGGCCCACGTAATAAAAAATTAGCAGTTCTTAAAAAAAATATAAAAAAAACACTAAAAATTCTGTGGGGTTAATTCATTGACAACCTTTTTTAGAAATAAAAAGTAAAAAGAGGTTGACAGGATGTATTATGTATAAATATCAAATGCAAATCCATTGACCCCTCGACCCTACCCCCCTCCCATATCGAAAAACAAAGAAAGGTTCAAGAAAAATGGGAGCAAATAGGACAGTAAAGACAAGAGAAATAAAGTTTGAGTGAGCTAAATTTCAAAATCCTCAAAAGGAAAAAATAGAAAATAAATTTGAAAAAAGTTACTTGATCCTGATTCCTCAGCTGATGCTATAGAAAATAGGAGATTTTCAAATTTATTCTCTAATCAAAGAAACTTTAATGGAAATATAAGCAACAAAATCTATAATTGTCTAAATACAGACGGTGAAAAACCAGAAACCAACAAATACTGATTGCTAACTGACCTCGCTATCTGTGCGACCCGACCACGCCAAACGCTCAAAATGGTGGTACACTTTCAGAGAAATGTTAGGTAATGATAGTAATCGCATCACAAAACCGGCTTTTGAACGTTTGGTGTGATCATGTGACGCTTACAGAGATGGTTGATTCAATGAGAGTATGATACCACAGTCTCAACATATACAGTAATAACACCATAAAACAGTATACATGTAGATTGGTTTAAACCAATCCATACGCAAAGAAAATTTCTAGTTAATAAAAAAAAATTGTTAAAAAAAAAATAAAACCTTTCTTCATGATGAAAATGGATTGTGAAATAAAATCAATTTTAACAGCTAAAGACTCAAAAACAAAATCTTTGAATTTAAAGGGGCATGAGCTGCCAAAATGTTGATATTTTGACGTTAAATCAGAATGCTGAAATTATTGGCTATTTTTCTCAAGAGGTAGAATTCAGAAGCTTTTTAATGCTTCAAGTCTCGAAAATGTACGATAAAGTACTGTTTTAAACTAACTTTGGCTTAGAATGAATGAATGGTCGTCCCGGTTATTTAAATTTTGTTTACTTTTGAACACGTTTTCGGTTCGTACAGGCCACATACTGTATGGATTTTTCTCATTCCAACGCCAATCATTTAGTTTTTCGATAGCCTTCAAAGCCTCTTACTGTCGTGACGATCAGAAGTTATGAAAAAACTGTGAATTTTGGCAGCTCATGCCCCTTTAACAAGAACTTATAGCTAACTAGAGGTAAATCAAAAATTAGTTCAGAAAATTGAAAGGCCCTACCTTTAACAATAGGGAGAGAGAAGACTATATTTCCAGAACCAATGTCAACAGCTCTCTTGTAATACAAATCCTCTAAAGAGTTCATATTTTTGGAAAGGAATTCACTGTAAATAAAGAAATGATGGTTTAACAAAACATACAATACCTCAATTACAAATAATTCCTGAAAAAATTCTAGTCCAATAGTATTCGTCAACAAAATTGCTTTAGAACTGAGAAAACCTCTAACGCAGAATAAGTTTGGTTTGTTACAAGAATATAATCTCTGTATATTTACTTACACATCTGTCAGGTTTTCTGTAGTTTTCATGAACCTCGTCAGCCCAGTTCTTGTACTCATAAACACCAGTTCTACTCCCGATCTTCAACAATACAACATACAGACATCTCATATATACAGATTCTAGTAACCTGAACATTTTGGTTTGAGTGTAATTTATTCCTGAATTGTGTAGGATAATCTAATGTTATTAAAATTCTATTCTATTTTCTCCATGTCCACTCACCTTTTCAAATGTTCAACTGAACACCAAGCCCCTTCTAAGTAAGAACACCTGTAAACAGAAATAAAATCATAGGTATTTCATTTCTAAATATGGTGACGCTGTCTGGTTCTATGATGACAGATCCTCTCTACCTGTGTTGTAATCTGATAAACATCTCAAATATCTCAACATGTCAAAGTTTGACATTTCCTTATAAATGCATAGGAATCAGGTATAGTTTAGAGAGACAATCACTGATTTTGTGTTCCTTGAAGAAATCCAGTTAGGTTTCATTTATTTGTCTACACCTTTTTCAATTACATGTAGTTATATCCAGAAACAGCAACCAACTCAATTTTTTAATTCTGTTTTTTTTCCAGTATGTGTTCACATGTCAATAAGATAATTTGGATAAAAAAGGAGTGAAAATCTGCTGATGATAACTTACCTTTCAGGTGTTCTTCTACCTATCCAGAACTGATGCATTCGACTGGTAACACTGGCATCAAATAATAAACTCTCCACCATGTCTGTAGAACCTGCATATATAACCAACATAACACATATCACTTTCAATATACACAGATTTGGCGCAAGTCAGTCAATGAGTGAATTAGTCTGTAGTTTATATCTTGAATTGTAGGTTTATACTTCCAATCCCATTATCAGTCCCTCAACAATTCTTCCCCAATCAAATAAGTACAAACCATTTAGTAAGAATGTGTTTCTCCACACATGCACGCCCAATGTAACTTTATGCTGCTTGTCGTAACAAATCTTGAAGGTATATGTTACCATGACAGTTAGGTCTTGCATTGGACTTATATGGGGCGTAAACGTTTTGAGAAAGAGCCCCATCAGAGGTACAATCCAGAGTAGTTTGATGCCATTGATCCAACAGGATAGAACAAAATATTACAAATAAAATGAATTAGATCACAATGTTTGTCGTTATTTATTCATGTTCAGAGTGCACATGTACTTACATTTCTTCCTGTAAATTCTATCCCCAGCTTTCCCCAGTTCCAAGTATTTCAGTAATGTATCCAAACATTTACCATCTTTAGGTTTTCTATCCATGTCTACACAATAAGGCCTGTATAAAAACATAAAGCATTATGGGCATTTTTGTCATGGGTTTCTTCTTCCACGAACTGATTAATGGCTTGGTTTGGTTTTCAGTTAGTTACCCCTAGACTTGCATTATTAAAATTATAGCTGTTATGTATACCAAGAAAATTGCCACCTCCAGTCTTGTAATCCTGTAAAAACTTAAAATACAAAATGCTGAATCCATCAATTCCAGTCTAGTTAAAGAGGCATGAGCTGCCAGAATTCACACCTTTTTCATAATTTCTGATCGTCGCGACAGTAAGAAGCTTTGAAGGCCATCGAAAAACTAAATGATTGGCGTTGGAATGAGGAAAATCCATACAGCATGTGGCCTGTACGAACCGATAACGTGTTCGAAAAGTAAACAAATTTAAATAACCGGGACGACCATTCATTCATTCTAAGCCAAAGTTAGTTCAAAACAATACTTTATCGTACATTTTCGAGACTAGAAGCATTGGAAAGCTTCTGAATTATACGTCTTGAGAAAAATAGCCAATAATTTCAACATTCTGTTTTAACGTCAAAATATCAACATTTTGGCAGCTCATGCCCCTTTAAGGATTGTTATCATAAATAATCCAAAATCAAATATCTGGGGGGAGCAAAAGTTTTCAGTATCGGATGATTGGGGCTTAACGACGCATTCAACGTTTAAGATTATATGGCAACAAAAGTACCAACCAACCAAAACATCACCCCATATCCACCCACATCTAAACTTGGACATCAGGCAACACAGACTATAGAAGGTCAGGAAGGCTAATGTATATGGCATACTTAATGTTCCTCATTGCTGGGTCAGTAAACATGGCTAAAGCAGAGCCACAATGCTCCAGCCTGAGGGTGTTTCATTATCGTGAGTGCTTTGATAATAAATTAAAACAATGATTAAGTAAACATAGTTAATTACCATGGTGCTATTTCTACACCGGCCCCCTCAAAATGGCGGGGATCTGAAAACACAAAGAGTTCATCAATATTAGTTTCATTATTTAATGTCTTTTAGAAAGTGAATATAACAGTATTCTCATTATTTTTTAGATTACACATTCTTGAAAACAGGCCAGTTGGCTGAATGGACAAGACAGCAGGTGTTAAATGCTGGCAATAGGTGCCATACTCTGGGACCTGGATTGGATTTTCCTTTTGGGTGTCACCCCCCAAAAAAGACTTTCTGCCATTTTTCAAGAAAATGTTATCCCCAAATTTCATCTGTACTACAGGATGTTATTTGAAATAATGAATATAAAGCGAGATGTAAATGTCATATAAACAAATTACAATTTGATGATATCTTTAGTAAAGGTATATCCCCCATATTTCTTACAGAGTTCAAGTTTCATAGATGGAACTAGGATAAAGTTGGCAGGTACCCCCAGAAGACAAAACTCTCCATCTCATTAAAACCAATCACAACATATGAGTTAAATATTATTGAGATGGCAAACAAAGAGAACGCAATGCACAACTAATTTCAGCCTCATTATTTTACATTGATATAATGTAACAAATAGTGGCTCACCAATATGAACTTTTTAGGATAACATTTTGATTCCAAAGACAATATCAGGGTTTCCAGCTCTAGGGAAAAAAACCTGTTTCCTCCCACAATGGACCAGGCAACACAATGTTTAATTTTCTAGTGGGTTGACATTAAAATCAACAATCAATCAAGCAATCACAAAATGAAAACCATTACCATAGTTAGAGACATCTGCAAATGCTGATATAAATGCCTCTCCATACCCGGTTGGTAAAGCTATGGCCAAACTGAAATAGACAAACACAATGTATATCAACACTTAAGGCATCTAAACATAACTAGGATTGAAAACAAATCATTGTCTTATGGTAGGCAAGGAATTTGAATTCAGGTTTGCAATAAACTTTTGAAAAAATAATGTTACATCATAGAATTTTGCCATCACTATCACCACTATTTAACACCTTTTATAGTTAAGAAGATCAATATTAATGGTTGAACCACTGAAATATAATTTTCAAAATATACATGTAGTTACCTGAATGGAATATCTGAACGACCTATTGGAGCGTAGAAGAAATTTGTATTTCTCACAACGACCCTTTTCTGAAAGAAACAAAGTTGAGTATCACATTTGAATGAAATATCAGACACAATACAGGCGTCTGACTGATACGGGCACAGAGCCCAGTTTCCTGCCCTATTAAAATTGGCAACGCTGACGTACCTGAGATTGTTGTAAAACGTCAATCAATAAAAAACTAATAAAAAACACATAAGTGATTCAATGTTGTCTATCTCCCTTGCCAAAAAGTGGACGATGTCAATTCAAAAACACACCAGACGCTAAATTCTAGAATACTGTTTACATCAAAAACAGCAAAGCGTTTTCAGTATATTTCGGCCGCAGATTTAAGGAACTTTCTATGTATGGCAAATTTTGAAAGTTCAGGCATCATCTTGTATTTTTAAGATTTATTTTGTACTCGCAAGCTTAACAAACTCTGAACCTGGGCATGCTCCATGCACCCTAAGGATTTAAATTGAGTGAGCAATCTAACGGGGCAGTGTGATTCTACAAACTTAATTAAACAGATACAGACAAAGGATATGGTTTGAGGGATACAAAAAAGCTGGTAGATAAAATTGACAGTGTAAACTACAAACAAAAAGATATTGAATGAGGGTAATCCTACAGTAAAGTTAAATGGTTTCTGGTTGTTGTATTCAAGCTTCCATTCCATCTTTTACACCCACCATTTATACATTTTAAACATAACTGGACATCAATAATGTACCCATGCTAAATTTAAGTGGAAATCCTAAGTTTGTGTACTATCTTGACAAATTTCTGAAAGGCTACAGCAGCAAACTTTAAGTCAGTGAATTCTTATAAACCTACCATATCTTCATAGTATTTCCGGGACCTTATTTTCATACTCCCTTTTTCACGATTTATCATTGAAATTTTCAACTGCAACACAATCATTTGGAATTATGTAACAACAATTAAACAGCATGGAAAGAAAAATATCAAATTTAATTTTTGTGATATTTTATGAACACTTGCGTTGGCCTGCTTGTTAGTGAACAGAAATTTTCTGCCTTGAAAAAGCTACTTTCAAAGTTCCACAGAGAAAAGTCTGATCTTTATTGTTCTTTAGTAAGCAATAAGTGCGTTATATTTTTGTGTTAGATTACAAAGCATCAATGTTTTAGTACTATGATAACATTTTCAAATAAAGAATTCTTAAAGATTCTTAAAAAAAACAACTCCAGTTAAATTTTGGCCAGTAGCTGTATTTAGTCCCTTACTTACCTCCTCTGCTTTCTTTGCAAATTCCACATCCGTCAAAACAATACTTCTGTACTTTGGGTTCTTCCCTTTTGGGGTCTACAGACAGAATCAGTTAAATTTAAAGTACAAATATCAATATGTAAACTTTACAAATAAACACATGACAGATACAAAATGTTTGGAGTCTACATACTTACTTTTGCAAGTTAAAACAAATAATTGCTTTAAGCAAGAACAATATATATACATCTATATATAAAATTACATATTACAAGATTCAATTGATATGCTTGGTTTCCGATCTATTAAACACTGTCCTTAAAAATGTAACTTACAAGAGGTTTGAGTTCTGGATGAAACAATAAATAGCCATTATTGGTCACTACAAATGAGTATCCATTAACACCCAGCTGAAACAAATAATTACATACATTTATATCAGAAATTTCCCTTTTTACAGTGAAACCCGTGTAAACTGGCACCTCTACGGGGAAAATAACAGGTGTCAGTTAATGGAGATTATTTAACATGCGGTATAATACAAAAGGAAATCTCACAGCGGTCAGTTTAGACAATGTTATGGTTTATCAAGGTGTTGGTTTAGACAGCTACGTTTCATTGTACAAACGTGAGATTTAATATATAATAATATCTCAAGGCGGCATGCCACACTCAACGCTACGTCGTAAGCCCTTTGGAATCATAATCAGGGAAACTGAATTGATGGAAAATTATTTCACTTATATGCATGTTGTTGTTTCAAAGTTTAGCAGCAAAGGAAACTGGAGTCTTTTCTGGAAGAAACTTTGCTACCTGCGGATGGCAAGTATTGCATATGGGGTAACGGAGATAAAAGTTAACAAAGCCAGTGTACATATAAGCTAAACAAGTAATTATGCAATCAATTGTCCAATATCTGATAATTTCTACTCACCAGAAATTGGGAGGTAAGTTTGGTGAGGTCTGATATTAATACATCTGTACCAACAACACCAAGCAATTTACGATGAACATCCTGATTATAACAAAAAGAGAAAATGTAGATTCAAGTTAGCAAAAAGTGAATATTTAAAAAAAACGGGTAATTAATGGCAGATTGCGTGGTAATGACTATTGGAATTAATAGGGAACAATTTAATTGTGAAATAGTTAATTAATTAAAACTTATGAAATAATCCTTAGTTTGTAAAAAAAGCTGATACATTGGCATCAATGCTATACGGATAATCTTAATTTTAACTTACAAAATGAGCCCTTTTTTTAAATCGAGCTTACCGTATCATTTCGTTTATCAAACACTGGCTGAGCAATGGATGTCATCAGATGTAATTTCTGGAATAATAAAAACCATTGATTGTGACCAATATACATACTATGTACAAATATCAACATTAAAAACTTAACACAAAGCTTTAACTGAGTACAATACTGGAAATATTACACATGCAGATTTCTTAACTTCATAGAAAATCCAAATATCACAAAACACCCATTTGTAATATTCCTTTACAATGAATATTTTTAAATGTTGAAATCAACTGCTTTATAATATAACAATAGAAACCCACTACACACGAAACAATTTTGCGCCTTGAAAAACTCAAGAATTTGCGTTGAAATGAAGAATATTATTAAGGTCAGTAACCCATAAAGACCTGTGCTAATAAACGACATAATTCAAATAGCCAGGATGTAGGAGTTCATTATAGGGATTCCGTTGCTGACAAAAACTACCTTATTGTACATCTTCATTATTTGTGTCAGCGGAAAACTCCTTTTATTTTTTGCAAAGTTAATTGATAAAAATGACAAACAATTAGCTAATTTTGTTTCCCCCTTTTGCCATTTTAATACTCCAGATGAGATAAAGAAAGTAGATACCTGTTCCATAATCATTGCCTCTGTCTGAAAAGAGGAGAATAAATTTTTTTTAATAAAACAAACACATACGTTGTTTATGTACACTTTGGAAGGTATTTAAATTGCTCCATTGGACCCCAAAGAGAGAAAGATAACACTTAATACAATTCAGTTACCATATGTTTAAAGTGGCATGAGCTGCCAAAATACACACTTTTTTCATAGTTTTGGATCGTCACGACAGTAAGAGCCTTTGAAGGTCATCGAAAAACTAAATGATTGGCGTTGGAATGAGGAAAATCCATACAGTATGTGACCTATACAAACCGGAATAGTGTTCAAAAAGTAAACAAAATTTAAATAACCGGGACGACCATTCATTCATTCTAAGTCAAAGTTAGTTCAAAATCATACTTTATCGTACATTCTCGAGACCAGAATCACTAAAAAGCTTCTGAATTATACATCTGGAGAAAAATAGATGATAATTTCAACATTCTGTTTCAACGTCAAAATATTAACATTTTGACAGCTCATGCCACTTTAATGCTGATTATACAAATGATTGAAAGGGCAATGACCTTGGTTTCCTCCTCCACAAAGCCTGAAAATGCCACAATGAAATGAGTGTGGCAAAAAACATCAATCAATCAACTTTTCATATACCTCCATTTTCCAAATGCTGAACATCAAAGCTGACATTGCACAGATCAATGGGCCTATACGACCATGTACAATATCCATGGATGAATTCTCTCACCTGTGTCTCGCCTTTCAGTGTGTTGATATAGTTTAAATAAGCAGGACTCCAGGCAATGTTCTTTTCAGCGTCCCTCTGAGTCGGGCGACTCAATACAGTGATGTATTTCTAAAAAGAAAAAAAAAAAAAAACACACGTGCATAAATGAAGGTAGACCAGTAGTTACGCTTCCATACAGAGAAAAAATGATGGTAAATAAAGGTAACATGTCAAGAAAATTTAAAATCAACAGGTTGTGAGAGAGAAAACATCATGATAATTTCACTATTTCCTGTGATTGGTGCTATCATTCATGTGGTTGATCCTTTTTGTCTTAAAGTGATGCTTACTTCTAATAAGAAACTAAATATGTCAAACGAAATTGCGATATCAAAATATTCTGGATAGCGTCAGGAGTCATCTGACATAACAAAATTTTGGAGGTACATGTGACTTGTAGACTTACGGCATAATGATAAATCATGATAAATCTTCTACATTTAGTTCAACTTCTGATTTCATAATGTTAATCTGACTTGCTGATTAAACTGTCTGAGACATTGAGACAAACAAAACCATCTCATTCATAAACTCGTACAAAAATGACCAAGAGTAGGGGAGACCGGGGCGCATTGGGACATGGGGTACAGTGAGACAAGCTCTCTATAGGCTATTTTTATTTCAGGATATTTAAAGTGACATCATCAGATGAGGGCAAACCTCTTTTGCGATGTGACATTCTGTTGTACCGATTTAGGAAGCACAGGAAAGTTCTAGGGGTAACATTTTTGTTTTTTTCAGACTAAAAGTAAATTTTTACTCGTGAAATATTTTTCATTTTCTAGCATTGTTATATGCCATAGTTTTTATGTGTCTATTTTATCATAATGTGGTCAAATCATAGTTTCTGTCTAAAAGTTTTTGAATGAACCTCCTTGCACAACTTTTACCATGAGAAACAAAATGGCATAGGGGGTCATTCGGGGTATATTGGGACATAACTGTCGGGTCCATTGGGCCATGGGATAACGGTATCATCATGCTTACATTTCCACCACAATACAGCTATAATGTTGATTTTCCCCTATATTTCAATGACTAAGTTTAGTACAACCATTCTTTCAGTTGCATGTGATTTTTCAAGCATCATTTCAATAAAGCTATATTTTGATCAGTCCCATGCTCTTATAGTGCCAACTAAATTCTTTTAAGGGTCATTTTGTCTAATAGCTTGTATTCAATTTTATCGTTGACAGACACCGTTTGTAGGCTATTATTCATTTGTTAAAACAATAAAGAAGCAAAATTCTTTCAAGTAATCAGCTAATTTCATTTTTACTTTAACGTTGACACTGTCCCAATATTCCCCGTATACAATTTTAGAAAAAATGTAAATGTCCTCGTAAATATACATAAAATAGCCAAAATGAAGCAAGGATATTAATCAGATTGACACTGTGTTTCATATAAATGTTTTCTTTTAGTTTTATCTGCATAATTTTTCTGTCAGACTTCAAAAGTTTGCAAAGTGGCCCAATGCGCCCCGGTCTCCCCTACAGCTTGATAAGAAGCAGAATTACCGTAGAAGTACATATATTTTCAATATTTTTACTAATGTTTTCAAATAAATGGATTTTTTACAGAAAGAAAGAGATGACTATACCTGGACATTTTCTTGTACATCTGCTAGAGTGGAAATACGGGTTGGATAACCTGTTAGGTATAACACATATAATTAGTGATTCTGATTAAACAGACAAAATCTAACAGTCTTAGAATAAACTAAGCTTTCTAAAGTTTTGATTGAGTGATTCTGCACTTAAGACCAGGTTTAGAGGGGGAGGAAATCAGGCTCTGCCACTAAAAAATACCTTCGGCCAGCACCTGCCAACTCTTCCAAATACATGTAAGTAATCGAGTGAAAACCCTACTCAGAAATTTTAAAATGTTTGTCTTAGGACTATATGTGATTCAAACCTGCGACCAGCGATGGAAGGTTTGTATTTCTTCAACTCACATTACAGTTGAAAAGAGCGTGAACTATGTGACAAAAAAATTCTGCAGGTTCAATTTGATTGTTTTCTACATTAAGTGAGTACTGTTGGATTCAGAACATCCAACCCAGCTAACATTTAAAACCACAGCACCCTGACGAAGTGCATTTGGGCAACAATTGAACATGTTATCCCGTAGACGCCCCCCCCAATCTCTAAATGGCTACAATACTGACATATCCTGTCACAAATGGTTAGAAGTAAATTTAAGAATGAGTTAGATGTATACCTTTATTAACACATGCCATCCAGTGAGTTTGTCTACTATCAGATACTTCACGTCCAATCAGGTAGGTAAAAACACGAACCTGTAATGTAACAGATATGGATCAATGAAGAAATTCTCATGAAAACATAAATGACCAAGCATAAAAAAAATTCAACATTTCTTAAAATGAAAAATAGGCATTAAAAACCCCAATGAATCTGGATAAACAATTTGTTTATATAAAAAAAAATATGGTCTGCTAGGAATTGGAATGATATGTATTCCAAATATGGCTACATGTTTATAATCTCCATAGGTATTAATCACCAAAAGTATATCTAACCTTGACTTTGACAAATACATCACAACTGATGAAAATACTTACAAAGACTGTATTGTTTGGACCCCAGTTGTATTTTTCAAATACCCATTCATAGTTTTCTGGAGCTCCATCTGTGATCAACATGATCACTTTATTAGAATAACATCCGGTACCTTTAGACTTGTTCCGTGTCTGTCAACAGATAAGAAAAAAACAACAACTTTAATATTGGTGGTAAGTCTTGTTTTTTTAAAATTAAAGCTCTTTTAACTTTTAACACCACAGAGCCGAATTTGATGCCACTCACCAGTACACCTAACATCTTGTTTATGAACTACAAATGTCCTTTGATTATAATATGGGCTCTGGATAAATAGCTCTGTCACTTTTATCAAGATTTTTGTTTACAAGCACATTAATTAACAACAAGAGTCCAAGTGAAATATTTTTTAATTGTGGTAAATTATTTTGTAAAAAACTCTCTGTGCTAGACAAATATCAAAAATGCTGTACGGTTCCACCTAACAGAAGCGAAATGGAGATTATACTGCTACAAGTATAGCTAGTCCGAACCAAGATGGCAGAATAACTAAATCTCTATGACTAAAACTAAAAGCTAATGGTTTTCTAATTTCCTAGCCGGACATATATATATTTACAAGTTCCATATAGAGCCATTGATTTAAAAATTATCACTTGCCCACTAGCCTCAGTGTATGGCAAGTTGACACTACATTGAGTTTTTGGATCAATCTGACATTGAAATAGTGATCATTTTGTTTATGACATAATGCAATAGACGCATGTCATAGTGCCTGCATCAGGGAAATGCCGTCAATGCCATATAAACAACGTCATGAAAAACGTCTTCTAATGCCTAATGACAGTTCTTGGTAGCATGGGTGCCATGACATGTTAAGCTGCTTAAGAAGAATTCTAAGCCAATTAAAACTGTACCAATAATATTTAATTGTAAAATGTACCAGTTAAAATCATAAGATTGTATATCCTTTAGTAAACACATCGTCCCTATACTACATTTTAATAATTACCTGACAGTATCAGACACAAAAGTTAGCTGCATAATGAATGAAAGAATCTGTTGTTGTTTCTTTGATAGAGAAAGTGAGTGAATGAGAGAAGACTTAATGATGCTTTCACGTTATCATGTTTGATAGGGTAGCATGATCTGACGAGAGAACTAAAATGCCACGTTGTACCCAATAACTATCAGGAGCACCTGAGTCACAACATTATCGCATCCTGTATAAAACCAATTTTTCTGGTTAACTATGTGGAATATATCCTTATGACAAACAAAAGGGTTGGTGTAATCTATTGAACGACATACTGGATGGAGTGTGTCTGACACATTCCACTGTCGACCCTATGGAAGAGTGAGACATATCTACCCCATATAAATCAATGACAATTCACACTTACTAAAACTAAAAGCTAATGGTTTGTTTGATTCATGTTTATTTCCCTTGTATGGGAGACAACCAAATGGATTGTTTTAACAGCACAGATCAAAGTACTTTAGTTTCCTGCCATAGGAGAAAATTCTGTGTTTTGAGAGCTTTTAGTGGGATGGTTGGAGACAACTCTCATGGGATTGGGTAGACATTGAAAAACGGCACAAATGGATTGAGGACACCAACACCCAATAATTCCTCTATTTTACACTGGTTATATCTCATTATACAAATTAGAAAAGGCCCTGGGGACATGGCAGACTAACATGCCTAAAGGAAATTAAACCCTGAGAATTTCACCAGCTGCTCTCAACTTCCACCACCTTGAAATCCCATTCCCATCATTTTACACCACTGCTCTATTAACGCAGGTGATAAGAAAACCGAAAACAAAACTAGGCCAAAGGAAATTAAAAGGCAAACAGATTTTTTCACTGTACTTCTTATCAGAGGTTGGTAATTATGTTTTGCATCTGGTCGTCTTGAAGAAAGACAGTGGCTTGTTTTTCAATGGAAACTGTACATATTCTTGCTGTAAAGTTCTTTTAATAAATGCTTCATAGAGCTAAATCAAGATGCTACAATTGAGCTGAATGTCCTCATCACAAAAAATAAATAAATAAATGATCGTAAGTAAAAAAAAAACCCACAGCACTATTACATTTGTTTTCTATGCACTTTGGCCGATCCTCTCACTGTTATATGGATGTGATAGACTAAACTGTGCACCTGGTATCTAATAGCTTATTATCAGAAACATCCCCTGAAGTCTGAACAGACATTTCTTAATAGGTTTTCCTATCCTGTGGCAAGGTACCAGCTTGGGATTATGTGCAAGAGATGTTAATGTATCATGTGTTAGAGCCACAGTGTAAGCATAACACTTAGATTCTTAACTGATGGCAACACGTAACTAATGGCAACAAGTAACTGATGGCAACAAGTAACAGATGGCAACAAGTAACTGATGGCAACAACTAACTGATGGCAACAAGTAACTAATGGCAACAAGTAACAGATGGCAACAAGTAATGGATGCAAAAATCCAAATATTTCTCCAATTGACCGATTGCTTGATGACGTCACTTGAAATTTACGCGCAAAGCATTTTGGGGGATTGAGGTATGGTAACATAATTTTAAAATATGGCTGAATAAATAATACTGTATCGAGAAGACCTAAAAGGGGTAAAGTTACCAGAAAAAATGTGTGTATAAAAAGTTATATCATCAATGTTTTCCAAAAAAGTGACAGCTTGCTAAGTGCCAATAAACAAAATGGCGAACTGAGGTACGTTTTACCCAGAAAGATTTGCGTAAATCTATGTGACGTCATCAGGCTCGGCGGTAATTGAACCCAAGGGAAAGTCCAAATTGGTTTCTATTCTTAATCATCGATAATATGAGATAGATATTAATTCAAACTGTTCCTACATTTTTTCAAAATTTGTAAGTGCCAGATATTGTAAGGGTATTAGAAAATGGCAATCATTAACTGTACCTGTCCCAATAAATTGGTTATTTAATAATAATTGTTCATGTCAAATAAATTATAGGTTTCAATTTCTAAACATTTCCAATGTGCGTTTTTTTCACTAAATGTTGTGTTCAGTTTCATATTGATGTTTTACGCCACAATTTTTTCTGCTGTATCCCACAACAAATTCAGAGGATGTTGTTTAAAGTGGTATCAGCTGCCAAAATATATTTGTACACTCATTTCTAGCTGAATGCCTTTTGTGGAAGAGTTGCCAAGTGATCGCCGCGGGTAGGGCATTTTCTATGGGTAAAGAACTCTGTTTCCTCTGTCACTAAACCTGGCAACACCTCCATATATGTGAATTAATCTTGAGTGTGACATAAAATATTAATGAATATTGAAATATTGAAGAAATGAGATGACTTATAAATACTTACATTCCCAAATAGTTCAAATGCCTCAATAAGAGCAGCTTCAAAATTCGCCATGTCCCTAGTGGTAACATTCTCATACAGGGCCTTCCTCATATAATCCCGATTATCTGTATTAGCAGGCAGCAGAGTTCGGTTCAAACACGTATCCAGATAACCAGGTTCTTTGTTAAACTGAAACGTAAAAACATCATTGCACTTATTATATAATTTATTTTCATTTAATTTCAGCATATTAATAAAACTCAAATTAACTCAGTTAAGTGGACTTTTGGAATAGACAAATCTAGGTTTGAATATAGTATCAAAAATAAAGTTTCAATAAAATTTTAAAGAAAGTTATAGAAAAAATGATGAATTTCTCAGCTTTTCAAAAAAAGTCAAAACAATGCTTTTGGATTGTTATAAAATGGTAAACAAATTTAATTCTTTACAAAAAAAAATTGCAGTATTAGACAGAAATATCTGGTCTGGACAGCTTAATGATATGGATTTAAAAACGTTTTATTTTTACTACAACTAATAATTTTGATGATTGAAACAAGAAAAAGAGTGATTCAAATGGTTCCATTTCAGCCAGGGTAGAAAATAGGTTATGCATACATAGGACATTGTAGTTTATCTGAAAGTAATCATTAATAATATTTTTCACTGGTGATGGTTAAAGAAAGAAATTTCATAATAATTGACAATCCTGAATTGTTTCACTTTTGGGTCATTAATTTAAGTTAAGTATATATTCAGCTGAAAACATTTCTATTTTATTTTCCATTTTGGGCAAAGTAAGTTACATAACAGGATTTTATTTCAGTCAGCAAATGTTATTATTGTAATAAATCAGGGCTTATTTGTGAAGATATGTAATAAATGAATAGAGGGAGACAGTAAGAAGTAGCTTACAGTGATTATGTTGAAGAAATCATTGTCACTGAGAGTCTCGAGTATTTTGCCGACGGTGCTACGTGCTATAGCCATCCTCAGTCCCTTCATACTTCCACTGGAGTCCAATAATATAACCATGTCCTTCGGGAAGGTAGCCGCCTGAATGTACCTAACAACACCATCAAATTGGTCGGAATACACAAGATCATTTACACATCTAAAATGAATCAGCTTCCTTTATAGAATATCTATAAAAAGAAACACTTTAAACGAGACATCTCAAAAGTGATTCATTTGAAAAATAAATAAAAAATGACAATAATTTAATTCTTTATAGCAAGAAAAACCATTTTGGCTTTTTACCCTGGAACAATACTTTGAGATGCAAGTACTGCATGGTTATAAATAAGAAACGACAATAAGTTTAGAGAGTAAAATCAACCTCCTCAGATCAAGCCCAATGTCTTAAAGGCATATTGTTTGTAATTAAGAATTTTAAACATGTATCCAGTTTAACATGTTACATTTTAAACAATGATTAAAGGTGTACATTTTCAATATCATTTATGATTGATTGATTGATTGTTTGGTGTTTTACGCCGCGCTCAAGATTATTTCACTTATATGGCGGCGTTGCCAGTTTTATTGTGGGAGGAAACCGGGCTCTATGCCCGGAGGAAACCCACGACCTTCCGTTGGTAACTGGCAACCATCCCACATGTCGTTCGAGTGAAAACCCAGTCAGAAAATTTTCCAATTTTTTGGACTGAGTGGGATTCGAACCCGCGACCCATTGGTGGAAGGCTGTTCGGATTGAGCGCCCAACGCTCTACCTACTGAGCCACGGAGGTCCCCAATATCATTTATGAAAGTAAAGGCTAATTACCATAAATGTAATTTTCTAAGAAACCTGATAAAAATATTTTAAACTATAAATTAAAGGCAGGAGTCCAAAAGGCATTGAGTTGATCAAATTTAAAGAGGATTCTTTCCTCGAATCTAGATTAATATCTTTAATGGATATCCATGAATTAGCTGGTTAATGGGAAAAAATGGTTGCCAGAAACCAAATAGGTTTTTGTAGTCTATTTTTTTGAATAGGATTATATCAAATGTGAGCAAAAACAGATCCATAAAAGCAACATCATGTTGAACATGGGGTTGAAACTCCAGGAAACACTGGTGTCAATACCTAATAAATTTTTGGTATGTTTTTGATTTTCCTCATTCCAGTTTGAGCCGAGACCAAAGCTCTAAAATATAGAATGTCTTAAAATCCTTAACGTGGTCGTGACCTTTGTAAAGAGAGAAATTCTAATGATGTTTTTCAATTATAGTTCGGAAATGTCCATGAATACAAAAGAGATGAAATTCCAGTAAATTGAATAGCTAATGAGATTTTCAAAAGGTTTTCAGAAAGAGAAACCCGTGTTAAAACCAAATCAATATGAAGGAGGAAGCTATAGAATTCGGTAAAAAATTGAAGATCTTGTTAAATCTGATAATTAAATTGTTACACTTCTAGGAATTCACTTCCAAAGCGGCTACAGAACTTTCCAAGCTGTTTTTGTATATGTGGCTCTACAAGTCGTACGTGTAGAGAGTCTTGGTGTTGTACACAAAATGTTAACAGCCACGGAGCGCACAACAATGCTATATTTTTATGTCCAGTAAAACCCAGACCTCTGCATTGGTAACCGTTGCATGTACATGTAAATACATTGATAATAATAATAAAGCAACTTTCATAATTCACATTTTCACTGCCAGTTTATTTTTTGGAACAAAAGTTTTGATTGAATCATTTTATAATTGGAAGTTCCGAGTGTCTGCGGCAATATTTTTGAAGTGGAAATGGAATTTTATTGGGCAATCACTACAGCATTGCTTAATGTAGTGAATTTCGGCGATGACTGACACAATGCCAAATTATTTATATTCATGATATGATCTACAAATTTAAACCCTATTGTCAAACTTAGTATACTGCATGAATAAAAAATAGATTTGACTTAAAAATAGATTGTTAAGTTAATGAACTTCCAAATTGACGGCTAATTATATGAAACGGACAATAGTTCCACGGCTGAAGAGAATCCATTTTTTGTTGTCTTGTTATCTTCTGAGCATATGTTCCCTGTTCTTCCCTTGTGGTTGGGTAATCTATATAATGTTTTATAGAGCTGGGAAGAGTTTGTTATGAATTAAATATTAGCTGAGACAATAGACGTCATCCAACCATAGCAAACTCATAGAGCCATTAGTCCAAGTCATATTCTACAGTTCATAAGCGGAACAACATTGCTACACGCTAGTCACCAAGGCGACATGTAGTCAGGCTATAGTTTTTGTTATGTACATAGTATGAAATATCGTTTTTAATCTATTAAGTGCCTGGCCTTGATGATTGTTAAAGCTATTCTTTTGTAACTTTTTCCAAACAAGCAAACACTTCTTTAAAACCACACATAAAACATAAATCAACACTGTATTTTTGGGATCATTATTTAGTCATGAGCACATTTTGCTCCATATGGTGACATTGGCAAATTTATTAAGACAGAAAACCTGATGACCTTTAGAGGTACTTGGTACTAGCGCAAAAGATGTAATAAGAACAAAGACAGAAAATTTTCTTTTTTAAAGAAGGGGATTAAAATCAAAGATTAAATCCAATCAAAGCTTTTGTGTTTCACAACACATGACTTTCCAGCCCTTTCCCTTATTTGCTGGTTTGGTACGCTAAGCAACCTAATATGGAATACACGGCACCCTTGATGAATTCTTATTATATGACCAGCCAACCCCACTACCTTTTATGACTGGCAAATATCTCACTAGAGTGTATCACATGAATGGTTATTTAGATGCTGTTTAACTGAAAGAAATCTTAATGTTTATATTGATTGATGTTTTACGTCGCATTCAAGCAAAGCCGCCGTTGCCAGGTTTAGTGGGGGGGGACACCATTTTCTTTGCCCTGAGAAACCTCTGCCTTCAGCAAGTACCTGACAACCCTTCCACATACGGCTGAGGATTATAGGCCAAGCTCTAAGAAATACAAACTATCAAGTTTAACTTACCATCCTCGTACTCTGCAATCAAACGTGTCAACATTTCCACCTTTATTGTTTCTGGGCCAGATCATACCTGAAACAAACATTTAATTTTTGTTAGCAGTTTTAAGTTTATTGTTTGCGTTTAATAAAGCACCCATGTCGTTTTTGACTTCAATGAAATGTATGTGACTACTTTGAGAGGATTATGTGTAACTATTGGAAACTGGGTTGTAAAATATACCCTTGAAAACATTTGAAATAAAACGAAACCAAATAATCAATGTGTAAGTTCTACAATATATACAACCAGATTATACATCTTAGTTTATGTTCAAATTGTAATTATTGTAAATACGTACATGTATGTGTATATGTTTGCTCCCTGTGCTCGTGTGTCTATAAATATGTATATACAGTGTATATGTGCAAATGGGCCCCCAATAAATGAGTACAATAAAATGTGAAAGTAATGTGCCTAGCCTGGATGTATCCTACAGATAAATATGTATATATGTGCGCAAATGGGCCCACATATTAATTAGGATTAGTTTTCTTGACATATCAATAAATAGGTAAAATAAAATGTGAAAGTCATGAGCCTAACCTGGATATATCCTAAAGAACCCAGTGGAACTACCAAAGTACTGCCATAACAACGTGGAATCATTTTTGGCATTTTCTCTGAATTGCTTGTCAAGAGCATCGGACCAGGCAATTCCATTAACTATATTCGGGGCTGAAACGAGAAGAATTACCATGAAATATACACATGTTATTAATCACACATACATTCTGAGCTGGCCCCAAATAATCCTGGACATTTCTCATAAAGTATCATCATTATCTAGAGAAAGATTAGGTTTGGAATTCATTGAATGATTGATACTGAATTAAATGTCTAAAGAACCAAGGATGTGCACCACAAGTAAAAATATTTTATCTTTTTTTTATAGTAGACAATTATTGGGATCATTCAATTTTTATTTGTAATGATGTAGTTCTTGCTAAAAATAGCTGACAGTATCTAATTTTGTTGGGAAAGATTCCCTTTAGGTGGCTCCTGGGGCTTTTGATTTCTTCTGACAGCAATAAAAAGGGATATTATATATATTGGTATATATTTATGATCACTAAAACACACGGGCACAGGGAAAATCGAATTGTGTAAAATAAGCACAGGTATATATGTTGGTATATATTTATGGACACTAAAACACACGGGCACAGGGAAAATCTTCTTGTCTAAAATAACCACGGAGACAAGTTTCTAATTGTGTTAAAAAGAGGTATATCATTTAGACCTTTATACCCCATCATAAATTGTTGTAATAAAGTAAACCTATGATATTTCATTAGGTTGACGATATATGTTGGTATAGATAGACATGTATAATAATAGACATCTGGGCAGTTTATTAGATTGAACATTATTTCTTTCCTGCTGAGCTTTTATGAAATGAGTCAGAATAGATAATTAAAAGGAACAGAATATATATAACTCGTTCGTCACTTTCAGCATTAGCGACTTTTGCTACTTTAAAGCTGATTCTTAGCTTTTTTCAAATAAACAAATTTGTATCAAAGCACTATTTAAGCAACTAATAAATTTAGTTTTGATATAGGAAAGGCACATTACTTTATGAAGTTAAAAGTGACAAACCAGTTCCATATTCTAATCATTAAAATTTCTGATTACTTTTAGCTGGAATTCTCATTAAACTCATTAAGATAAAAGTCCTATTAATATATTTCTGACAGTGAAGCAATTACTAAAAAGAACAGACACAGCATGACATTTTAACATTATCAAGGCAAGACAAGACATTTGCCATAAAAGAAAAAGGACAAAGACAGTAATAATAAAATGACAGTGTTATTTTACCATTAAAGAGGTTATAATGAATGTGAAAATGAATATACATGTATTTTAACTTCAAAGCGCAACATCTTTCTTTCTCTTTGTCGTTAATATTATTTACGTAGATCGTTCTAATGAAGTTTTCTTTTGTCTGGACTGGCTAGTGCATTGGTCACTCTGCTCCGAATTTAACAGTTTCTTTGATGTTTCCACAGTAACTGTCAAATTAACACGTATATCACTAGACATGGTGTCTTGGAATGTGGGATCCATTATTACGAAAAATGATTAAATAATAATAATTTTATAATAAAAATAATCAATTTTTGCACTGGATGAAGACACAGGTGTCAAAAGGTTAAGTTGTTCACAAAACATACCATGCCTTATAAACATCCTTTTACTGGCTAGATTAGTTTTTCTTGTCAAAATAAAACATGTTTTTTCCTATTGAACATTCCATTCCTCTCCTTACTGTAGACAGACATTTGTACCATCTGAGTAACACTATCAGAAGATAAAGCTATACTTAGCGCCATTAAAAACGCACGGTTGAATTTTATGTTTCTACCCCAGTAAGGCTATTGGCCAATTATATTTTGTTGTTTATTGCTAGTTTGAGTTGAGTTGCAATAACTGGATAAACTGTGGTGTTCCCGAAGCTCCTGTCGTGAACCTTACGCAACATTTCCTAATAACGTCCATTGAGTGTTTCACCGCCACTGAGAACAGCTTTCAGGGCTCATTTGTCTTGGGTTCAACACTTAACACGGAGCTCAGCATAAAGATGAAAAAAAATCAGAAAACGTTACCATGCCCCGACTTACGACACAACAAAGGGAACGTGCCATTGGCATGTTACAGGCGGGTCTCAGTTGTGCCGCCGTAGGACGTCACATGCAGTGTCATCCCACCACAATTAGTCGCCTCAGAATCAGGGAACATGAAACTGGTCAGCCAAGAGTCCCTACAGCCCGCCAGGATCGGTACATTGGTGGTGCTGGCGTCACGACGTTTCAGCAGGAACAATGCGTGCCCACACTCTGCAAGGTTGACATAAGACTTCTTGAAACAGAATAATGTGAACATCATGGAATGGCCAGCTTACTCCCCCGATCTATCGCCCATAGAGCACTTGTGGGATCAGCTTCAGAATGCTGTTGCACAACATCAACCCAGGCCACGCAACCGTTGTGAATTGATCCAGGTAGTGCAGGAAGAGTGGGACCGGATCCCACAGCACAGAATAGCCACACTCACCAGGTCCTTGCGTCGCAGATGTACTGCTTGCGTTGATGCCCGAGGTGGACATACCCATTATTGAATGATGACACCTTCAATTTCTGTATCAACGAATTGTTTGCAATCCATAAGTCACCAGGGTTTCACATATTGTCAATTCTTTGTCTCATTGTGACCAATGCCTTGTTCTTCAATTTAAGAGTACTTACAATATTTTACACTTTACATTTCTCAAAACATTTTACATTCTTTGGGTCGTGCGTTTTTAATGGCGCTAAGTATATATGATGAGAGGACATTGCCCCAGCAGACATTTGTACCATCTGAGTAACACTATCAGAAGATAAAGCTATATGATGAGAGGACATTGCCCCACCAGACATTTGTACCATCTGACATCAAAGATTAGAAAAGATAAACAGGTGAAATTTGAGATGGAAAGTTGAAAGTTAAGGAAATGTGTTCGTGTCAGGTAGATTCTCTGAGGCCATTAGAATGGGTCATTCTGGTGGAAGGCCTGTCACATACAACTGGAAGACTAATTACCAACTCTCTTATAAGAGCCCCCCATTGTTAAGAGGTTTAATTAAGGAAGCAATTAGCAACTTTTTCAAACAAATTGATTAGAAAAAATAGCAGGAGCATAATTTACACAAGAGCTCAACAAAATCACTTTTAATAGTACACCGATTTTCAGGACATCTTGTTAAAATATAAAAAATGCCTAATTTCATATCCCATAGGCTGTTGCAGAGAAATTTATTTCTTAAAGGGAATTGAATTATCTTAAATGTAAACTACTTTTCTTTAATGATATCGTTTTCTTGTGGGGTATTTTTTCAGTTATCACCGTCGAGGGCTTGGACTATAGCTTTCAATAACATGTAAAGGATTAACAAGTTCACTAACACCAGAATATAAAGTTAAAATCCTTGTATCCTTACCCTGATCATAGACATTTGTTGGAACATGTACAGTACTGGTAGAATAATTCACTGCAAGGTCATTAAAATGTTTGTCTTGATTGAGGTGGATCACTCGATATCTGGACGGATCAGTGGATCCCCCTGGCAGATTCTTTACCACAGTATCAGGGATAACTTTCTTTGCATTGAAATAATCAAACTGAAAAAAAAAAACAATGATGAATTCTTGCTAAAAAAAAAAGAGTTTTTAATTTTTTTCTTATCAGAAAACTGTGGCAGTATAGTATATAGTAATGTTTCAAACAAGCTGTACCGCGGCACATTGTGAAAGATAGTCCGTCTAACAGCCTCAAGGACATAGCACTCCTTTGACAGACAAAAAATGCCGGTATAAGATGGCCATTATCAGGTACAATGGGACAAAAATAAAAACTATGGTTTGTTTATGGTACGTTCTATGGAAACCATGGTTTATGAGAAAGGAACACTTTGTTTTAACCTTGGTAGGCCATATTCCTCACACAAGACCTGAGTGACAGACAGTATTGGTACAAGAAATTCAACTAAATCTAACACATATATGGTAGCATTATCCCAAACGATATCAAACATTTCCGTCAGGTCATCCATGTATCCCTATCCTGTAAAACCTGTGGAAATCTTGCAAATATCATTGTTACTTACTTCGATATCTTTCTTGTATTTATATGTCAAAATGGCCTTTTCTGCGGCATCTGCCAATTTCTAAAAGAAATAAAATATGAATTGTTGTAGAAAAATCTCCATAACATTTCAATGCAGATGTATATTTCTGTTACTGCCTCGTTCTGTTAATTGCCAATTGTTCGTTGAGCCTTGCCCAGATGAACACATTGCATAATTATTTGATTTATTTCAGATTTATTTGGTTTAATAAAACACAGAACAAAAGTATAAGAACAGAAACACAAAATATGGTAAAAAAAAACATTTTTCCATCTTTTAAAGTGTGATTATAAAAGTTTTCCAGTCCAGTGGGTTAGAGCGATCATACCTCAGTCCCACACAGACACAAACCGGTCGCCGGCTGCCAGTTACATGTACTTGCCGAATGTCAGGGGTTTCCTCCAAGTAATAAGCCTGGTTTCTTCTCCCACTAAACTTGTCAACACTGCCATATAAGTGATATAACCCTGAGTGTGGCTTAAAACATCAATCAATCAATCATTATTTCTGGGATTACACATCCTGGCATCACCCCCAAAAAAGCATATGACTTTCAGCTATTTTTCAAAAAAGTGTATTCCCAAAAAATACCGAAAATACAGCCATGAAAATTGTTTGAAGCAATAAAAGTAAATTGAAATTTTGAAACACCTGAGGGACAAGACAGGCAGGTATACTATCAGAGGAATACATGTAAGCTTAAAGCAATATCCTGTTATTTGATTGTGGAAAACTTTACATCATTACATCCTTAGAAATTCTTAAAACAGTTTTGTTTGAGCAAAATGAACATGTTATCTAAAAAAAAAAACAATAAAGGGTAGAGCCCTAAATGTTGTATCCAACAGTCTGCTAGCTCTTGTTATAGAGGTGACCGGGCTACTGAATAGATAAGACAGGCCTTATCTAGTGCTGGAGATAGGTACTATACTTTGGTACACAGGTTTGATTTTTGCTGTGAGAGTCACCAAAAACCAGTTGAAGAATTTTTGCCATTTTTCAACAAGAGGTTAAGAAACTCATAATACGCCCGCAAGGGTAAATTCATTGTAGCACGCCATCTGCATATTCAGTATTAAAGATTGTCTTAAACAGAAGAATCTGTCAGTCACCTAAAAAAGCCTCAGACTTGGTGACAAATTTTAGAATATGACACAAGGCCTACCTATTAGCTACCTATATCTGACAACTGTAATTGATACAGACAGGCGTCTATGGTCAGCAAAGCTACTCACATATAATAAGTGTCTATACTACATATAGGCATACACCAGCAGATTCATTTAATTATGGTTAAAACAAAAGAAAGAAGGTGCTGTGCAACTCATTTGGTCACCATGGTTATCAAAAAGTTGTTTGGATACAATAAGCCCTACTGTGAAACCACAGACCGATTAACATCCATTGGGTCAATTACTGAATGCTAAAAGGCTGAATGACACATATAGAGAAACCCCAATTTACATTTGGTAGGGGACACATTGTCTATTCGTAAGCTAGTTATACCTGAATTTGTTTTTAAAATCCATGCAATAGTTCCACTGTTACTGTTTGCCAAAAGTCTGGGTAAATGTTTTGGTCGCAACAAATAGCGAGATCAACATTTAATTTTGGTACATGACAAATCGTCTAACCATAAGCTTCATACATCAGAAGAAGAAAAATAGATGCTGGCAATAGATTTATGGAGCGGACAAGAAGCAGAGAGACAGACAGACGGTATACCAATATATGCCCACTTCAAGAGCGGACGTATACAAATTGTCAGAATACATGTACACAAGGAAACGGTTGACCTGGAAAACAATGACAGATCTTTCTGGGAGGAATGGGTTTCTTCACACTGACTAATCATAGTCTTTATCAAATTTAAACCCTGGGATTAAAGCCAGCCACTCAGCAGACTGTAGTTTTAATGGAAAAGTAAAATCTTGATGTTCAATGCTATTGTTTAAGAACACCGGAGCTTGGCTTGTATAAATGGAAATAATACAAAAGATTGTATGCAAATGTAACGATTTCCTCCACAAAGGATGTACAAATAAAAAAGAAAAAAAAAATCAAAAGCATTACTACAACAGTTGACAGAACGTCTGACATTAAATGCTGTTGGTTTTCTGTACATTGTCAGAGGAATATGCTTGAAGCAATATCCTGCCATTTGATAGCGGAAAACTTTTAATGTCTGATTACATCCTTAGAAATTCTGAACACAGCTTTGTCTCTCTGGAGTTTTTTTCTTAAAAACGTGAATCTATAGAAGTGTAAAACAATACTATCTTACAAAACACCGGGATCACCAAAAGACATAAAGGCTACCTACCCAATAGACCATCCTACTTTTCTTTCTAGTTAAACATCTCTTTACACAGATTTAGAAAGCCTAAACCACCTTGTATTTGCAAAGAAGATCTACCCAGTTTTGATCAGGAACAATAAGTGAGGGATATTGAAGGGTTATGGTATCAGGCAGTTTACAGGATAAATTCTATGATATATAGGTATTCAAACAAAGGTAGTTTGGAGAGAACCCCAATAAGAACAGGATCATAATTCCAGGGTGAAATGTTTACCCTATAACTATCAAGACTGAAACACAGTGATAGCAACATTGTCGGAAGATTACTCAAGATTACTTTACTTTATTGCTTGGAGGAAACCCCAAATCTTTGTTAACCATTTTAGATCGGGGAGTCAGGTTTTCAAAGTTTTTTCTTTGGAATGTGTCGAATTCAAACCTGCAACCCATACATCGAGCCATTGAGAGAAATGGTTAAAATATAGGGCCAACAAGAAGTGAAAAAAGAGACTATGTGAATATTTTACAACTAAAGTGAACTCTACAACCTCATTCTACAGCATAATACCCGAGGGATAAGACAGGTATTCTGTCAGAGCAATAAGCTTAAAGCAATATCCTGTCATTTGATAGCGGAAAACTTTTAATGTCCGATTAAATCCTTAGAAATTCTGAATACAGCTTTGTGTCTCTTTATATTTTTGTTCTCTTTAAAACCGAATCCATAGAAGTGAAAAACAATAAGTTTTTTTTCAAACAACCTCTGAGATCAACAAAAGGCATATAAAGACACAGACTTCTTCAAATGTTCAATAGATTCTTGAACTTTATTTCTATTCAACCGTCATTTTATACGGGGTTTAGACAGTCTAAATCTCATGCTTACAAAACTCGTCTCAGTTTTATCAGTCTGGATTAGTGAGGGATTTAAAAATGGCCTGGGTATCAAACAATTAGCAAGATGATTATAAAGATTCTAGAAACTCTAAATTTATTCATTACTTGTAGGAATTAGTGGAGAACTCAAGCAATAGTTTTCTACTCCGACATTGGCCTTTCATCATTGGGTCATGGGTTCAAATCCCACTCAGTTAAAAGAAAAAAAAAATGAAAAATTTCCAGATGGGCTTAACACTCAGTGATCCCATGTGGAAGGTTTTCAGGTACCTGCCAATAATTGGGGTTTCCATCTACCCTAAACCTGTTATATAAGTGAAACAATCCCGAGAGCTGAATAAGTTAACAAAAAGACCACTTAAAGTGGCATGAGCTGTGAAATTGTTGATATTTTCACGTACACACAGAATGTTGAAATTATTGGCATTTTTCTCAAGACGTATAATTCAGAAGCTTTTTAGTGCTTCTAGTCTCGAGAATGTACGATAAAGTATTGTTTTGAACTAACTTTGGCTTAGAATGAATGAATGGTCGTCCCGGTTATTTAAATTTTGTTTACTTTTCGAATACTATTCCGGTTTGTATAGGCCACATACTGTATGGATTTTCCTCATTCCAACGCCAATCATTTAGTTTTTCGATGGCCGTCAATGTCCCTTACTGTCATGACGATCAGAAATTATGAAAAAAGTGTGAATTTTGGAAGCTCATGCCCCTTTAAATCAACCAGTAAAAGACAAACTTTTTGTTAATGCTATATAGACATCATCATGTACAATACAGTACGGGTTGTCCTACGTGTGACGAGGCTTTAGAGCAAAAGTCTCAACAAATGATACCATTGTTCAATTAATGTGTTTTGTGTTTGTATTGATTGAAAAACTGTGTTTGCATCAGACCAGATGATTTAATTGGAGGTCAATTTGATAAGCTTCAAATTACTACATGTAGGTCTAAAATCTAATCAGTGTTTGATTCATTTTAAAATATTATGGACAAACAGCTGTAACATGTTTACTGTACCTGTAGAGGTATAAACAGATAGCAGGATACATAACATTTCTTGAATCTCACTCGGGTTGTTCAAAAGCAAAAACATTCCCAAATGGGAAGGTGTAATGGGGAGATAAACACCAAGGAGTCTATACCTAAATTTGTTACAGTATTCTGAAGAAAAAAAATGGTAGCCTATTGAGAATACTGGGGTTCCAATTGCAGACAGTTCTTGAGGAGTCCAATAATCCGTTGATGAGGGCCATCCAGAAAAGAATTGGTTACATCTAGCAAATGGTTTGAATATTGTTTTAACATTCATGTTTTCTTTAACATTCATGTCTTCTTTAACATTCATGAATGATTTCAAAGGTAAAATCTGATTCTCATGAGGGCCATATTCATAAGCCTATTACATCCATGTTCGGTACGTTTACACCTTTTTCCACAACATTGTCATAAGCCTTGAATATATCACTCATTCTAATAAAATTGATGGAAAACTTTTTAAAAAAATTCACTGGAAATTTTAAAGAAAAATATAACAGAATTTTGACGAAGTTGTTCTTACCTTTACGGCTGACACCTTTTTCTGTAACATGTTTTCCATTTCCTTCGCTAGCTTCTGTACGAGCATTTCCCCATGAATTTTCCGTACACTGACACCAAACGTCTCATATTCCTAGAGAAAAAAGTTTGAATTAATTATGGACAATTTAAAAAAGGATTTCATCAGTTCAATTCAACTCAATTTTCTTGTACAAAACATCAAGTGAAAGGCAGTGTACACCAATTTCAAAAGAACAACAACACTATTAAATTGACTAAGAAAATGGAAAACATATACTATTAATTATTGAATTAGATCTTTGTAACAACTATCATAAACCCTTCTTGAGTAAGTATTAGGTAAGAAGAATACTTTCACTGTTTGGCAATGACAGGAGTGGGACACACAGATGTCTGTGAAATAAATGTACAAAAGAAATGTTGGCATTTAAAATCTACATTACAGAGAGAAAAAAAGAAAAAGAAAACAATAAATATAAATTTTATTGTGAGTTTATGAAAGGTTTGCCTGATGTTTCTTGAAAGAGAGAGTTTGTTGCGTGTACATGGGTCACATATTGTTTCCATTTGATCCAGACAGAGTGAGTTTATAGCATGTTATGAGCATATAAATCAGTCATAATGGGGTAAATGACACTGGCCAAAACCAAAATGTCTCCTCGGATATATCCTTTAGAAATTATTTTTTTATTTGCAGGACAAATAATAACAAATGAAAGGCCATTAAGGTAAATGTAAAAATCACTTAAACGTAGAAAAAAAATAAAGAAAAAGACATGTATGTTTATGAATATTGTGCATAAGATCCAAGTAAGAAATAGAAAATGCAGCTCATAGCAAGTCTGTGTCAAACCATAGGAATGTGTTCTTTTTAAGATAAACATGCACACAGTTTATTGGACAATGTTTTTAATTAGTTAGTGTCTTTGAAAGTGAATATAAAAGTATTCTCGTTATTTTAAAGAGAGGTTGCATGTCAGTTGGTCACATGTGACTGATGATCATAAAGAGATGTTGCATGTCAGTTGGCCACATTGTGACTGATGATCATAAAGAGATGTTGCATGTCAGTTGGCCACATTGTGACTGATGATCATAAAGAGATGTTGCATGTCAGTTGGCCACATTGTGACTGATGATCATAAAGAGATGTTGCATGTCAGTTGGTCACATGTGACTGATGACCATAAAGAGATGTTACATGTCAGTTTGTCACATTGTGACTGATGATCATAAAGAGATGTTGCATGTCAGTTGGTCAGTTGATCACATTGTGACTGATGATCATAAAGAAATGTTACATGTCAGTTTGTCACATTGTGACTGATGATCATAAAGAGATGTTGCATGTCAGTTGGTCACATTGTGACTGATGATCATAAAGAGATGTTGCATGTCAGTTGGTCACATTGTGACTGATGATCATAAACAGATGTTGCATGTCAGTTGGTCACATTGTGACTGATGATCATAAAGAGATGTTGCATGTCAGTTGGTCACATTGTGACTGATGATCATAAAGAGATGTTGCATGTCAGTTGGTCACATTGTGACTGATGATCATAAAGAGATGTTGCATGTCAGTTGGTCACATTGTAACTAGTGATCATAAAGAGATGTTGCATGTCAGAGGGTCACATTGTACTGATGATCATAAAGAGATATTGCACGTCAGTTGGTCACATATTGTATCATACCCGAGCAACTAATTTCAGACAGAGTGAGCATATAGCATGTCAGTAGTACATGAATCAGTAACTATGGACAAGACAAATGACCATGGACAAAAGAAAAATGAGCAAGGTCATTTTTCTCTTTTTTTATATTTCTTTTATTCTATATATATATTTTTGGAGAATGAGTCAACAAAAATCAGAGCGAGAAAAGTCACCTTTGTGCAATGGTTTCCTAACTTTTGTTTTAAATTAAGCTTGCTGTTTATGATCTTGTTTACACAGTAACAAAAAACATTGTGAAATAAGCTAATACGACAAATGACAATGGACGAACGAAATATGAGCATGGTCACCTTGGAGAAGTCCTTTTTACTTTTTTTTATATTTCTTTATATATTTTTTGGAGAACGGGTTAACAAAAATCAGAGCGAGAAAAGTCACCTTTGTGCAATGGTTTTGTTTTGATGTAAATTAGAGGAATGTGGGTATACAGTTAGTTTGAAGGTCAACATATTCTAGGCGTGGAAATTTTATTGTACACATATCTATACAAATGACACCATCAAACATTAGAATGGATATAATGAGAGCCAATCTTTGGCTGAAGGATTCTTCTATTGTGCCATACATATTTCAGATTTTTTATATCCATACTTCAGGGAGACAGGGCAGCTTTGAAGCATGGTGTGTTTAACATTCATCTAAATTTCTGACTAACATTCTACTTATTTAGTAAGAGAACAACTTTGAACCAGGGTATGTTTGACATTTGCCTTAGTCCCTGGTTTTACTTAAAGGATTTATGAACAACTTTTGGAAATATTTTCTAATTTGCGTTAAGTGTGTTGTAGAACATGTACTGTAAACGTCTGACCAAAAATTTCGGTCGCAGCACATACAAAATCAAAGCTACGTTTGCCAATCTACAATGCTTACGAAAGTTAATTATCTCAGAGACTTATGACGTCAAACACGACCTCCGTTGTGTACGTACCCTCACAGCAATGACGTAAGAAACCATTTCTGCTGTCTCCGTACGTCTTCGTGGCAGTTTGTACACATCGAAGGTCATGTATCACGTCATTTTTCCGAGTAGTTAAGAAAAATACGGAAAATATGCATATTTCCTCCCCGTTCTTTTTTTGACTACCAGAGAACTAACACGAAGGTTTCGTTTCAACTGATGTTTTTCAAATATACATTTAGTCCATAAACAAACACAAACCAGCTTTAAATCCTGTTCATAAATCCTTTAACCAAAAGAGAACTGCATAAGATCCAAGTAAGAAATAGAAAATGCAGCTCATAGCAAATGTGTGTCAAACCATAGAAATGTGTTCTTCTTAAGATTAATATGCACCCAGTTTATTAGACAATGTTTTTGTTTCCATGTAAACAAGATCATCCACAGCAGCTTATTTCATAAATATTAAATTCAGACCAAAATTAGTCACTTTCTGACTTAATCTTCTACAAAAGAATTGGCTGATAAAGAAAAAGAGAAGGGGAAAAAAGGATACAAATTCCAGACATTTTGAATTAACTTCTGTGACTGGTTTTATAACTTTACAGCTATTTCTAATCAACATGACATTTTTCACTCCCTACTTGACAACAAGTCAGACAATAAGACATACACTTTTTAACTCCTTGGACAGAAGATGAGGGTTTTCTTTAAGACTATTGCCTGATAAAATTGGAATGAGAATTGGCTGTAATAAAACAGCAATTCTGTCTCTCTGAAAATGCTTCACATTGATTAACCCTCGTGAGCATGGACAGTTCTGATAATTAAAAAAAAAAAACACGGCCAAACAAATCGACAAAATGACCAAATAAGGTTCATCATAAAACACAGCAAGTACCAAAACAACCGGATTCTTAATATGTCTATCAGGATAACTTTAAGGATAAACAGAACTAATCACAATCAAAAGTGTTAGAGTGCCTCGGAGAAAAACAAAAAGTTTAATAATTTGATAGTTTCCCACTCTTTCAATACAGTTTTCCTTCATTCATGGACATATTTTTTTACTTTTCAGAGCAAATTGTCTCTTGACATGAGAACGTTGTTTTTTCCTTCATATTTTCTTTGAAGGGAATGGAATTGTTTAAGATCAATGAATTAAAATGGCTGACAAGCATTCTGTTTCGGATCACAAGGTTCAAGCTGTAACCAGTGGTATTATGACATTGTCTAGGCCCACGTTCCAATTAGAAAATAAAGAAAAGAAGACAGTCGGAAGGCTAAAAAGAAACCTTTGTTGATGTTACAGACCCTTACCTATGACTATTTTGTTATGAACTCAAGGAAACAAAACTCATGAGCTAAGTTTCAATCATGTCAGTTATTCAATGACCATGTTTGGTTGAAGATTATTTTATTCAATATATGAATACCTAGGCTAATGATCGTCTGACCACAGAATAATATTAGTCATTGATATTTTACCCTGGGTGTAGAAGCTTTATGATTTTGATAGGTGGCGGACACATTTCTTTGCCAGACGATCATAGCAAAATTAGACGTGGTGTATGGGTTTATACGACCCGGGTAATCAACCAATCAAAATTCAGTAATTGTCAAAAACTTGACTGACACTGGTTAGTTTAAAAAAACTTTGCATTAAAAACGATACGAACACAACTGATACAAACTTGTAGCATGTTGGTGAAAAACCAAGGCTGCTTACAGGAAAATGCTGTAAATGCACTACAGAAATGACTGTAAATAAAACGAGTTTCGCAATAGTGATCAAGTAAGACAGGAGAATAATAATAAAAGAAGATTTAACAAACAAGGAGAGGCTGAGAAATGGCTGTCAATAAAACCCAAACCAATATCAACCTAAAGTAATTCTTGGCTACATGGCACCTAACAAAATAGACACTACTTCCTCCTGGAGAATCTTCTTGTTAATCAATGTGGAGGAAATAAAGTAGCACATACATATCCAGGGATTTACCGTGGGTTACAAACATATGGCACAGAGTAAAACTCGCTTTTGTTCACCTGCTTCTCCAAGTATGGTCTTTCCTCCATAATCCCTCAAAGCTCCCAGGAAATTGATGGTAAACCTGACCAGCGAATTGGAGGTAGTATTGAACGACAGTAAAACAGTAAATCTACACAGACTCATCTACGGATTAATCACATGACAAAAATACATTTAATCCCATAGGGAATCAATTAACCATGTTTGATGGAAGTACATGGGCACATTGGGTAAGTAAAATTTATGATCAGAAATCAAGTACCAATAGGCCAACATTTTCAAAGCAGATAAAAAAATGTACCTCATACTTGTTAAAAAAAATAAATTTTAAATGATTTTTTAAATGGTTAGTTTTTGGTCTGGAAACAGGGCTCAAAGTAAACCCACAGCCTTCGGCAAGTACCTGGGATCAAGAGAAAAATCTACAGAAGAAATTTTACAATTCTGTTTGGTCTGAGTTGGATTCAAACCCACGACGCATCAATGGAAGGCCTGTATCAGACTGAGGAACAGTAACTCTGCCGACTGGGCGACTCAGCCCCCCCCCCCTCCAAAGAAAGACCTTGTTTAGGGCAGTCAATAAAACTGAGCTAATTCCCTCTCAAAATAATCCCCAAATAAAAAATATGCAAGCAACAAAATTGACATTAATTCCTTGTGGCAAATCTTCTGTGTTAATCAATGCGGAGGGAATAAAGGGGTGAAGGGTTTACACATGTCCGTGAATTTATCTTTAACCTGAGATGTGACCATCTGTGTAGAAATATTCTTCTTTTATCCAGCTGCTATTAGAAACACAATCTTCCACTTCTAATCCTTCTCGGAAAATGTTGAGAGATCCTAGAAACTGGGGCAATATTGACAAGGTAAAAAATGTACAGCAACACACACTCACGTTTTAACGATTTATCCACTGGCCCTACTAAAGAAAATTAATTAACGGAATTCGAATGTTCACCTAACATATGTAGGGTAATGAAACAACCCTATCCTGTTTACACAGAATTATTGAGGAGTTTAACGTAAACTAGAATTTAAGAATGCTGGAATGTGTCGTAGTCTTTAATATGGAGACGGAAGATTGATAGACCCAAGATTATTTGTCTTATATGGCGAAGTTACCGGGTTTTTGGGGGGAGGAAACCTTTGGAGAGTACCTGGCATTTCTCTCACATACAGCAGAGAGAAAAATCCACTCAGAAATTTATCAATTTTTATTTGGTGTGAGTAGGATTCAAACCTGCGCCACATCAATGGGAGGCCTGTGTAGGACTGAGGGACAATCCCTCTAACCCACCGAGGCTCCCAGAGACAGAAGAAGAGATTTCTGTGACAGAAACAGCAGGCCTTTACAAAAACTCAAACTTATCATTGTAAGTCACATCCTATTATTTCCACATGAGAAGATTGTCAGCAAATTCCATGTGAAGTAAAGAATTAGTGAAGCATGTTAGTTACGAAGATGACAGGCAATTTGACCAATTCAGAGAGAAGGCACCAGAATCGTCAGCTGTAATATCTAATTAGAGATTCCCCGTGAAAGGATATGGTACAGAGAGAAAATCACTGAAGTCCGGTCAAATTAACTGACAAAGAAATACCTCCCAATCCAGTATGTACTTGATGTACCTCTAGCAGCAACAAAAATAAAGATATTTCGTCTCAAAACAAATTTCCAGGAAAAAAGATAGAAAAAAAAATTTGGATACGTCTTAAATCTCATATTTTAATCAATAGGTCTAAATGGTACATTTTATTTTCTCCGTATCCTAAAAAAAACAAAAAAAATATTTGAAAATAAAATTTGTTATGAAACCTACGAGTACTGATTTAATTTGAGTTTTGGTCCAAAGTGAAAAAAAAAAAATCTTTCAGCTTAATTTGTTCTTTCCACTCAGTTAAAATCCCCCCAAAAAGGTAAAGTATTCTTCACTAACTATCCATACTAGGAAACTCTCCAGAAAGATGAATTTATCGATTTCAAGTCATTGAAGCCACCTATTAATATTTTGCTCTGAGCAAACAAATTTAAAGCTTCAACACTTGAGATTTTTGTGACAAAAAGTTTCGGAATATTATTGATTTCTCACATAAAATCATAAGGGGACCCTTTTTCTAGAAATTATTTTGTAAACAGTAATAATTTACAGTTTTAATTTCTTGCCCTCGACAAAGTGCTTTAAAAAGAATTTGGGCCTACAAGTTTTTCATCACTAATAACACAAATTTTCTAAATACATATGCCACATATATGTACAAGCCAGTTATAAAAAAATGTTTGCTGAGAACATACAAACATAAAATGTTTCTTTCCTCACACCAAATCCTAGCAAATAACTCTGCAGTCTTTTGATTCTTAAAAAACATGGTGCGTTAACAATTATATCCGTTCGAGAAAAATACAGGAATGGTTTTCCACCTTATACCATCAAGTGGGCCTATAATATAAATAACGTCCATGTACAATTCTGATATTAACCAAATATGTATCTGATATTTTTGCATTGATTGAACAAAGACATGTAAAGGAATTGATTTGTTGTTAATTAATAATGAAGCGGAGACAATAAGCCTATGACATGGCTGATTTAATGTCAAATTATATCTTAGACTAATGTCACATAAATCACAGACAACAAATACAGCCATCGATAAACATGTCCTTAAATCACCCTAAATCAGATTTTGCATCCTTTTGCCAGACCAATCTTGTCTGTTTAATTGCAATTCATAATACAATTGCCAATTGTTTATTGCTACCATATTTTGTGATGTGAAGTTGTAGCTTATTCCAAGAGTGTTTTGTAGAAAAAGAATATGTGAGGTCAGCGACAGAGGTTGTATATGACCTCACTTTACTACAGTCTGAGTAATAACGAAAACTACAGATCTTTTCTCCTTACTACTCTCATGGCAACCAGTGAAGGTATATGGACATTGTTTGGTTTCCCTTACTACTCTCATGGCAACCAGTGAAGGTATATGGACATTGTTTGGTTCCCCTTACTACTCTCATGGCAACCAGTGAAGGTATATGGACATTGTTTGGTTTCCCTTACTACTCTCATGGCAACCAGTGAAGGTATATGGACATTGTTTGGTTTCCCTTACTACTCTCATGGCAACCAGTGAAGGTATATGGACATTGTTTGGTTTCCCTTACTACTCTCATGGCAACCAGTGAAGGTATATGGACATTGTTTGGTTCCCCTTACTACTCTCATGGCAACCAGTGAAGGTATATGGACATTGTTTGGTTTCCCTTACTACTGTCATGGCAACCAGTGAAGGTATATGGACATTGTTTGGTTTCCGTTACTACTCTCATGGCAACCAGTGAAGGTATATGGACATTGTTTGGTTTCCCTTACTACTGTCATGACAACCAGTGAAGGTATATGGACATTGTTTGGTTTCCTTTCAGGTTTTCAAATATGCATTTAGCCAGATTTTATTATAAACAGGCTTTTTTTTTAAAACTCCTATTTATAAGTTTGACATATGGTTCCAGTTTTGAGTTGATACCATTAGTATTTTTTAATATTTTCCATTGTTCATTGCCAGAAGACAGTTGTATCAAGTGACATAATAACTTATTGCAATATGTGAGGTCAGAGACACAGGTTGTATATGACATCACTTTACTACAATCTAAGTAATAACGAAAACTACAGATCTTTTCTCCTTACTACTCTCATGGCCACCAGTTATTGGACATTGTTTGGTTTCCCTTACTACTCTCATGGCAACCAGTTATTGGACATTGTTTGGTTTCCCTTACTACTCTCATGGCAACCAGTTATTGGACATTGTTTGGTTTCCCTTACTACTCTCATGACAACCAGTGAAGGTATATGGACATTGTTTGGTTTCCCTTACTACTGTCATGACAACCTGTGAAGGTATATGGACATTGTTTGGTTTCCCTTACTACTCTCATGGCAACCTGTGAAGGTATATGGACATTGTTTGGTTTCCCTTACTACTCTCATGACAACCGGTGAGAGTACATGGACATTGTTTGGTCTCCTTTCAGGTTTTCAAATATACATTTAGCCAGATTTTATTATAAACAGGCTTCAAGTCCTGATAATAGCATTCTTCATGTCTCAATTTACTGTTACTAATAAGGATTCACAATTGTAACAAATCTTATCATAGATTTCTCTGGAGACAATTTCTGACGTTATTGCTGAGTTACAGTGACAATAAAACGGAGATGGACTAGATTTATCACAAAGTCCTCAAGCTCATCTCTCCCACCAATAACTTTTCATCCCAGCATCATCTATTATTGACATCAATCTAGAGCTTATAAATTAGAAGTTTCCCACACAGTAAATCTGCCATACCTTACACGGCACACAAGTTAATCATTTGAATGGCACATGATGTGCATGGTAAACTCAGAATTCACATCAACTACTAAGATCAATTATTCAGGCTAAAACCAACCTTAGTCACAATACATTAAACTCACTCTATCTTTATTTGTTTAAAACAATTTGCTTTCTTTATTGAACGTAGGCTACTTCTGTTTACATGACCCAAACCTGTTTTTTTTACTTATACAGGGTAGAGATTAAATTAAGATTAAATCAAGATAGATGGATACATATAATTTTGTATTCTTTGCTGATATTTTATTTCATTTGAAGACAATAATCTCATACCCGTTTATGTAGGATATTCTTGCTTATGGATTTGCAAATATAGTTAGTTGTTTCTAGAGTTAAAATCAAATGCTGTTTAGTAAAAAAAAAAAATCACAATAATTTGTTTATCAGCAAGCCATTTTAATATTAAACTGGTGTGACCAGAGGCAGACACCATGGCTTAAATTGGTAAGGTAATAAGGTTAGAGAAAAGGAGGGAAATGTTTGAGGGAGACTGCTAATATGGTAGCTGGTGAAATTGGCTGTTCAAGCCTTTCTGTGTATAGTAATGATACACCTGGGAAATATGGCATGCCATTACATTCCACCTTGGGGCATTTATAATCACCCTGTGTAAAATGGAACTTTGTTGGTGGAGATGAGTTGGTTAATGTCAAACTTACTGTCCCTGACCTTGTTAATACAAATGGTCTCTCATCAGTGGAGGGATAGATTACACATTGTTTTCAACTCAACCTTGCATTCCAATTTAAATGTAGTATATTATGTAGCCATATGATATATTCAAATTTCATCACCAGAAGTATGAAACTCAACTGACAATAGATTGGAACAAATAGTTTGTATCACAAGACAATGGTGTCAGTATAATTTTATCTTCAGAACATACATGTTCAAGGAAGATTTAAATTCATTGATTGATGTTTTACGTCTTTCTCAAGACTATTTCCCTTTGATTGATTGATTTATGTTTTACGTCACACACAAGACTATTTCACTTATATGGTCGCTGGGTTTAGTGGAAAAATGATTGATTGATGTTTTACATCATCTACAAGACTATTTCCCTTTGATTGATTGATTTATGTGTTACGTCATCCTCAAGATTATTTCACTTATATGGTGGATGGTTTTGGCGGAGGAGGAAACCAGACTCATTACTCTGGCAAAGAGAAGCAACATGTTAAAATTAAGCATATCGAGTGATTCTGAATTACAGGGTTATTGATCAGAACACAAGTGGTAAAGGTAGAGCTCCGTTCTGGTAGAACAGCGAACAGGCTCACCAGGAATATATGAGTAAATTTGGCTGAGTGGCCATACTAAATCCTAAAGGGATTTCTTATAGTGATGTATGGTTGTAATATTGAGAGGGTCTCAAGCACAGGATTTATTCAGGTCGTTTGACGGGCTCCTGTAAGGCGAGACAAATCAAAGCGAGGCCCCGGAGGGTTTATAAATGGAGGTGAAGAATCGGGAAGTCTATTGGATATCCATAGATACAAGGGGACGCTAAACCTTGTTGACAACCCTACTGTCCTATCTTAATCCCTGTCTGAAATAACACTTACACAACTGGAAAGCTATTCCAAAAGTTTCCTATTTCAAGTTTCTTTGATTTGTTATATCAAACTCAATGTTGTTTTACTTTATAAGGAACTTGTACAGATAAATCCGGAGAGGAAACTGAGTTCTATGATTCTATTATAGTTCGGATTCCCAGACATCTACATTTATACACTTTCTGATGTTTTACAGATTATTCCAAATTATTTCAATAAAAACAAAAATAAAAAATTACAGATTGCAGCAGAATTGTTATATAGACAGCCATGAATTTCCTGGCAGTATTCAAAAAGTCAAGTTTTTTAAAGGGTGGGCATGTAAAAATATGCTGCAAAGAGTGAAGGAGGTCTCCATATTAAAAAAAGCCTTCTTTTATTTGAATACTATACCAAGGAGATAAGAAGTAATTCATATTTGAAAGAAGCTATATTGCTTTCTTATCTTTGAATGATGCCATATAAGCGAAATAATCTTCAGCCATCATTTATCACTAAACTACAGTATAGGGCCTACTATCATATGCCATAAACAGACAAAGCTGAATATATCGAAATATATTGAAATTAAATATTACAGACAGCATATCATAACAATTTTGATAAAAAGCCAAGGCTGAGTATTTCGGAAAGCTGATACTTCAAGCCTAAGTGATGTTCAATGGTCAAGTGAAATAGCTTTTGTCATTTCTGTATGGTTAAATGGCAAGGGGAAGACTGTAGGAGTGAGAGAGAGATGAGACCATGTAATCCTGGAGATATCAACAATGGAGGATAACCACACGGAAGACATTGCTCAACCAGGCAGACAAAGCCAAACAAATTCACCAGACAAGACCAAAGTTTAAATAAGTTTTCTCCAGACACTGTCTTGCTAACTGTTTATTAGCGGAAGGAAAAAAACGGTTGGCCGTTGGAATTATTCCAGAGGAAAATCCTCTCCTCACACAGTCTGCCAATATTTGGTCAAGAATCTAGCAGGAGATTGCAGGTCTGATAAGCTGTAGCAGCTAAAGCGGGTTAAGTCAACAGAAACTAGTCCTCAATTACAGATGGTGTTTGTCTGGAAACCATGGCAAATGGAACATGCACCAGACCTATGGGTCCAACAAACATCTCCTAGCAACCAAATGATACATACAAGACCAGTTGAAAACAAACGTGATTATCTAAAGCCAAGTACAAATTCATTGATAGATGTTTAGCACCACACTCAAGTTATTTCACCGAGATATGAAAGCATTATTGCTAGATGCAGTGGGGGGATGAGGCTCCTGGTGACACACTGACCTTCCAGTGGTACCAGCTAGCAACCACTCCGCATCGGAAGACAGATAGAGAGAAAGTTAAGTGCCAATAGACCATTTTGTCAGTTTTTTTGTACAACATGACGCCATGGCATCAATGTCAGACCAGACAAGCCCAGCTTCCATTTAGACATCAGTCGGACTAAAATTGCTGTTTCCTTTTTTTTGCCATACATTATTTGATTCAGTCACATAAACAGTCAAACAATCGGTTGTCTTTTCTAAAATCGGTTATATAAATGCCGAAAATTTAAAGCTTATAACACACAGATTGTTTGTCCAATTTACGACTTATGGCAGTAATTTTGATGTTGCTAAATTACGGCAATTGCAAGTGATTGGCAAATCACCTATTGGCATCAAACATCCTAAGATAAAAAGAGGGTTTAAAGTTCATTGAAAAGCTGGATGATTGACATTTAAATAATCAAAATTGCTAAAGACAGCTGACTTGACCAACTGAAACAGTGTTAAAAAAATTCAAAAGACCAAGTCTAACATTCATATTATAGGTTTAGCTTATTTCAAGATGCCCTTTTTTACTCTAATAGTTGCTTGTCGTAAACATCATCACCATTAAAGGCCAGTTTTATTGATTCTGTTTGTTTGCTTGTAGCTTTACGCCCTATTAACGAACCTTTTACCACCGATTGCAATGTCCATTGGGGGAGGAAACCAGGCTTTTTAGTAGAAGGAAACTATGACCTATCTGGCATAAAACTAACATGTTTACCTGTAATCTTTAATGCCTTGTTTGTTTATTTCACTGACAGTATATAAAAAATGGCAAATGGCAATAGCAAGATGAGAAGCAAATATGGATTTTTTTTTGTCCATTTGGCAAATAGAATATATTTTTTACATCAGCGGGAAAGAAACCCCAAGGGGTCTGATTCCTTAGATCAACCTTTTTTTAGAAATTTGTCCAAAACATTTTGGTTGATTCACACCAATAGGTGATAATCTGTTCATAGAGCACATCCACTGATCTTACTCTTGTAACAAATCCACATAGGAGTTCCAGTGTTTTAGAGGAAGACTTGCTAGTAAAGATCCAACATCTAGATTGCCACTGTTCTAGATAGCCATTCACAACATGTAGTTGACTTGGTGAAGTGGTGAGGCTGGATTGCATGCCACAGCAAATAAATCAATGTTAGGTTTTTTGCACTAAGCTGTACCTGTAATACTGAAAATGCAATTCCTATGTCCAATGTGCTGTTTTTTTTTTTAAAAGAATGTATAAAAGGCTTTGCACTAATTAATTCATTGGTTTTGTCGAGTCAAGAAATGGCAAAAGCAACACCCATTAAATGATTGTTTGGTATTTCATGACATTTTCCATGGTTAATTTAACAGATATTCCACTAAATGGAGATCCAAAATCCAATAAGGGTTCAATGTTACACTCAAGAGATATTTTAGAAGCAAAAGTTACTTAACTTGTACATGTACTTACATGTACATGTAATGTCAAGGTCATTAGAAATGGCTACATATAGACTTTAATGCTGGAATGGTTAAAACTGGATGCAGGCCACTCAACAATAAAAAGATTTCACCTAGACGGAATTCTACAAACACTTTTACCACAATTCACTGACAAAAGTGCAAAAAGTGTCCTGATTTCACACACAATGACCTTGACCTACATTGTAGATTCCCGCTTCATCCTTAATCTCTTCTTGCTCTTCAATTAAACACATGGCCGGCCATTGCCTACAGCCTTCCGCTTCGACAGACCATTTTCCCAACTTCATTAAGATTAATTTCAGTTGGACTCTCCTTTAAAGTCTCTATGGTCTACCACCAAGTGGCACTTGACTTTCTGCCCTTTCTTGTATCGACTTTACATTGACTATTGCCAATGACTAATTCTTACTTTGGATATAGAATATGCAGATTATTGCAAATAAGGGAATCACCAAAGTATGTGTTAATTAACCGAAGTGCCATATTCATCTGTTTGATGTTCACAACCAGAATCATTATTTCCAAGAAATCACTTTCAAAGACTAACTGAATTAGTCTCTGTGTAAAAATGCCTCTAACATTTCTTACACGTATAAATTATGTATTTCTGTGATGATTGGAAAATTTCAATTCAAATCTTTTATTTTATGTTCAATGGTGTACCATACATGTATAGTATGTACATATTAAGAAACACAGTTGTTATTCCCAGTTAAATAGATACCAAGACATAATCATAGGGACCAGTTATTCAGAAGAAAATGATCTTAATGGTAGGTTAAATGACGTTGGGTCAAAAAGACTAATCTTCTTTTTAATAACAGGTCCCAGATGTTCTAAACCAAAAAAATGCTAATCCTGTGAATCTAAGGTTTATTTGAATCTGTGGTGCAGCCATTGCTGTTAATGGGAATAATGTAGAAGAGTGGGTGTGAGGGATGTGTCAAGTGTGTTCTACAGCAACAAAGGACAATACTAGACACAGCATCAGACAAATACACTCATCTCTCCGTACATGTTGTTAGCCAGGGGTTGACCAGAGATGGTTCAACAAGCTTGGCTTAGGCCATATCCATTTAAAGCCACGATAGTGTCAGAAAATGAGAGTAAAAGTTAATTGGCCAGCCCAAAACTAAATAGTGATGGAAAAGCGTAGGGGAAAAATAGACATTCACAAGTCAATAGTAACACAATAGGTGAAGCGTGTAAGCCATGGTATAGACTTCTCACGGCCATAAATTAAGAAGGGGCAATCAGTGAAGTTGGCCAGCAAGCCTCAAACTAGCCTCAATTGACTGTGTTCAAATGAAGCACACTCACTCTGTCAGTTGATGTGGAAACAATAGCAGCGATCCTGATAATGTCTTGGAATTGCTCCAACATCTGGGCTTTATAATGGTAGTTACGGCCAGGCAGGAGGATTACAACTCTTAACTCTACAGTTCATCCTGCCCTAAATACCACTTATAAATACAGTCAATTTGTGTCCATATTAATTGTGCAAAGCTTGACTTTGACTATCCTAGAACACCTCCCCCCAGTTTGAGTTGTTGGATAATTTTTACAATAACTATCTTTTTGACGGATTCATACATGTAGGTTTCATTGTCAAAAAATAATTTGTCAAAAACATATGAATAAATTCTACAACCCAAACAGAGAAATTCAGTCTAATTGTTACCAGAAAACCAATGGCCTTAAAGTTGAACCTAGGCATAATAATGATTAACATGGCATTATAAACACGGCGAGAACAGGTGCTTTATTGTTTTAGAATATTACAAAGATACAAAAAAATATTCCAAGCAGCTGATGCCTTTTATAAAAAAACATATCATACATAATAACACAAAGTTCATTCCATCACTAAAGCTTTAAAAAACGTACACATTATGTAAGATGCTTTTCAATAGGGGTATGATTATCAGGAACTAGAGGAAGGTCCAGTGTTTCCTGGCAATACAAAGCCAGTTACTTTGGCCTCTGGACATTCATCCCATGCTGAGTCACATCTATACTTGTATTTACTGTGGTTATGTGTGCATTGTATTATCTATATACTTGTTTCGTCGTCTGTTTACTTTTTATATATTGGAGAAATAATAAACATCTCGCTATGTCTGTGAATATGAGTGATCCATTTGAGAGCGATATCCATAAATGGGGGTTTCTTCTGTCTGATGCTCTTGAAATAAGTAAATGACAATGGCATCCATTTGGAGTCCATTTGAGAGCGATATCCATAAATGGGGGTTTCTTCTGTCTGATGCTCTTGAAATAAGTAAATGACAATGGCATCCATTTGGAGTCCATTTGAGAGCGATATCCATAAATGGGGGTTTCTTCTGTCTGATGCTCTTGAAATAAGTCAATGACAATGGCATCCATTTGGAGTCCATTTGAGAGAGATATCCATAAATGGGGCTTTCTTCTGTCTGATGCTCTTGAAATAAGTAAATGACAATGGCATCCATTTGGAGTCCATTTGAGAGAGATATCCATAAATGGGGGTTTCTTCTGTCTGATGCTCTTGAAATAAGTCAATGACAATGGCATCCATTTGGAGTCCATTTGAGAGAGATATCCATAAATGGGGCTTTCTTCTGCCTGATGCTCTTGAAATAAGTAAATGACAATGACATCCATTTGGAGTCCATTTGAGAGAGATATCCATAAATGGGGCTTTCTTCTGTCTGATGCTCTTGAAATAAGTAAATGACAATGGCATCCATTTGGAGTCCATTTGAGAGCGATATCCATAAATGGGGCTTTCTTCTGTCTGATGCTCTTGGAATAAGTCAATGACAATGGCATCCATTTGAGAGCAATATCCATAAATGGGGCTTTCTTCTGTCTGATGCTCTTGAAATAAGTCAATGACAATGGCATCCATTTGGAGTCCATTTGAGAGCGATATCCATAAATGGGGCTTTCTTCTGTCTGATGCTCTTGAAATAAGTCAATGACAATGGCATCCATTTGGAGTCCATTTGAGAGCGATATCCATAAATGGGGCTTTCTTCTGTCTGATGCTCTTGGAATAAGTCAATGACAATGGCATCCATTTGGAGTCCATTAGAGAGCGATATCCATAAATGGGGCTTTCTTCTGTCTGATGCTCTTGAAATAAGTAAATGACAATGGCATCCATTTGGAGTCCATTTGAGAGCGATATCCATAAATGGGGCTTTCTTCTGTCTGATGCTCTTGAAATAAGTCAATGACAATGGCATCCATTTGGAGTCCTAAATGTCTACGTTATCAGGAAAACAAGCAATTCTCATTTATTCAGTTCAGACATATGTAGATTCAAGATGGTGGCCAGTTTTTTTATTCCAAAGTTGATGTTTTACAACCACATTGAAGATTATTTCCTGTATAAATGATACTAATATTCCAAAGTAATTGGGAATATCCTTCATAGCAATTTCAATACTACATACTGTTCCTTTAATTTGTTCAAGACCAGCAAATCAAGCAAATCTGGACATCAAAAATAAAACCAGACAACCAACATTTGAAATTCTACTAGAGGGGGGCAAAAAAAGTTTATATGCAAATGTCAAGATTAGGGCTCAGTCCAGACTTTCGAAGACAATAATTACCAAATTCAAAATAATTCCCACGTTTCATTTGATGTTTTTCTTTGAGCATCACAGAATATTTTATTAATATGGTTTACAGATTACTTAGATAAGAAGTTTAAAATTGAACCTATAGGAAGAAAGCCATATCTGTATTTGTGACTTGTAGATTGAAGGCGAAATAATAGTCAACAGCAACATTGTGCAATATTCTGTTTTTTACATAAAGTTTCCAAATAGAACATAAGACATCCTATAATGTCCTGTGTGAGTGATGTAATGGATATCATTGTGATCACTGCTGGGAGCGCGATGTCTCTTCACAATAGTTGCTAGAGGTGAGTGAATAGTCAGACGGACCATTTCCTGATATGTTGACGTGTCATGGTACACATACACCTTCTCATACTGCTCTCCTATTTCAATGATAGCTAAGGATATAATATTACCTACCTTAAAGACTGAACATAACTGATCAAATAAACATACGATAGAGGTATCAAGTGCAGTTAAGTGAACGATAATTAGTAATTTTTCTTAAGGAAAAATATTCATACATAAGATGTAAAAAAGGGGAAAAAACAACAATTTGGTGACAATTACTTGAGTACCCTAAAATCCATAAAAAAACAAATGCTCAGCAGAGAAATCTTGAATTTGCGCAATAAGCCTTTCAGAATTTGGTTATAGGTGGAAACTATCCATTATATGCCTTTGTATGTCAACATGATTGATTGGCCTGCTACTATAGAAATGTCCCAACACATCGCCTTTGTATAGAATCAACTATTCAAGTCAGAAATGACATGTATTGTAAAGATTCAGTTGGCAACTAAAATGGTAACCTTAATCACATCAAAAACTTTCTTTAACAGGATTTGAACCCTCAAATCATGTTTTGGATTGAAAATTGTAAGATTTACCCGTTAATTCAATCTTTACTTAATGAAAATAATATAGTTTATTTATTAAGAATTGAGCGATACATTATTTGGATTTTGGAATAGATTTCCAAATAATCTAATTTAAAGATACCTTGTCAGCATTATTGGGTTATTGATTGAATAATGTTTTACGCCGCACTAAACATTATTTTACTTACATGGGGGAATTGCCAGGTTTAGTGGAGGAAGAAACTGGGTTCTTTGCTCAGAAGAAACCCTCGGTCTTTGGGGAGTACCAATCATATTGGAGAATAGAGACATATTTCACCTTCCTTTGGTCATAGCAACCAATCAACATTAAAGATATAGTCCACGTGCAGTTTGAACCTGGACCACAATGTGTGAAGATATCAGATGCAAGAGGATGTTTATATAGTAAAATAAGCCAGAATAGAATGGTTAACAATAATTATTTTTTTAATTAATTAAGTGATCTATTTGTCATTGTGGTCACATCAAAATTAACGTACATGCCTCAAATTGACGGACTTATAACATAGCAGTCTTGTACGCTTATCTTGTACGCTTATCCACTAATACTTACAATATTTGTGTTCTCTATTTTATAGCAAATAACATGTCATAAATACTGATTTATTTTTACGTCTTCACAGACTTCCTAGTTTTTTGGACAAATCATCCTACGTTCACATAAAACTTGTTATAACTCAAATGAAAATTGACGCAAACCCAAAGAAAACAGTGGAGGGCGTAATTCACAATGACTAGTCTATCAAAATATCCATAAAAGACACTTGGGTTTCCAAAACAGCAGCATTTCCATGGCAACATAAGCTATAATCGAGATTTAATGGCAGAGAGTCAAAGGAGTAATTATTAACAATAATTGCTGAGTGAAATGCCTTATATAAAGCTTAAACACAAACACTGGTTTCCTCTTTAGTCTGAAATTACAGTTTCAAGGAAATGTTTGTTGTCAAGAATTGCACTAAATGAACCATGCTCAGGCATATCTGTTTTTGATAACACAAATATTTTTTCCAGCTGTCCTGTTTTTTTGCTATTGCTAAACCAAAAACAAAATTCCTCCTCTATTCATGTTAAAAAATATAGTTGACAAACATCAAATATGAAATACCATAAAACTGAAAGAGAAATTATTCAACTGTTCTGTTTTTGGTTAATTCTAAACATAAGCTCAATTTTCAGAGACATGACATCTGATTTGCACTTTTGAAATTTCCACCTTTGACAAGTAAAGATAATTTAAACTCATTTGGCTTAGAATTTGGTTGTCATATTGATATTGTCTAAAAGTGACAAGAGCTGGCAAATATGGGTTATGTTGAATCAGAATAAGATAGTTGTTTGACATTTTTATCCAAAGAAGAGCTTTCTGATGATATGACGGTTGGGCATGTATGCTTACTCAAATTTAGGTAGTTTTTACAAGGAACCAAAATGTTAAAATGTGGGCCTACATCTCAGCTATTGGAATTTAGTCTGTAAATAGTAGTTATCTTCTGTTTATACGAGTTACTGGCTTTATTGTATAACTCTTCTTCTTTTTCTAAATGTCAGTGAACAAAAAAAATGAAATCTGAAATCCTTACTGATATTTTTTATTTCAACGACTTTAGTTTTTCAAGTTCTTGAAACGCTAAACTTCTCTTGACAATTGGAATTTGTAAAATAACTTTTGGCAGCTCATGCAACTTTATTATATTGTGAATAAATGGCTTATTGTTAGAGCACTGAACTCCATTCTGTCTAAAACTTCAACTAACTCTTCCTTAGACTAATTTATGACCATCAGTAAAATTATTCACATTTCGTTCACAAAGTTTCATGGGCATGAACTGCCGAAACCTGAATTTTTCCAGAAAAAGCAGGTATTTAAGGTCCATGGAAAAACTATATCTCTTGTGTAAAAAATAAATTAATAAAAATAATGTATTTGCACTGTGATTGTAAATATGGTTAGTTGGTGAAATAAATTCTAACAGCCAAGACAAACATTACCTCCAATGCGCCAAGTTCAATAAGAGGTGAAGTTTGCTTAAGGAGTAAGGTAGGAATCAATCCCATAATTATATTTGCTTGTTATGTTTGACAACATTAAGCTTATAGCTGGTATAAAGTAAGGGAATCCCTACTCCATCAAATATACCAGGGAGTATTGACAGTCATTGAGTACAAGAGGAATATGGCATTACAAGAAACAAACCAGAAATGGAAACTTCAGGAGTAAAGAGATTAATAATCATGCCGTAACAATCAATCACTCAGTGCCCCCCTCCCCTCCCTTACAAGATGGGCAGTGGGTTGGAATCAATTTGATCCTCCCAGATGAATGGTTACATATGAAGGTCAAAGTTCAATCTGGATACACAACCAATAAAGTGAAATAATCTTCACCGGCATAACATATCTACCAATCAATCAATCATACCAAATCCATCTAAAGCTGCAATTTGTGGAAGTTATTAAAATCAGGCATCTTTATTTAATGTTAGAACTATCCAGAAGCCAATACCAAAGCTATGGTGAAAGGGTTTCTTTATAAGCAACAAGAATCCAGTTTGACTTTCTTCCTTCAGACAACTCTATCTTACTAACAGCATTCAAAATGTACTATCTGGCCATTAAAATCCAATTCTTGTTCTGGAGTTGATTCCATTGATTTGAAGGATTTTAGTCCTTGGTGAAAAAATGAGATATCCAATTACAAGAAGTGTGTTGAATGTTGATGGACAAACATTGGTGAAGGGGGTATCGGAGATAGTTCAATGTGACTGGGATCATTCCTGGCTGAGTTTTATCAGCCTCTTCTGATCTGCTGCCCATGGATGGACATGAACTTCAATCAGAAATCTATCTGTCAGGTTATATCAGTGTTGACACAACGGAAAGATATTTAGGGAAGATTTATTGTAAGCTGAAGGAAGTCCTCTCAAATTGTCTACATGGCGTCAAATACAGTCCGCCCATAATCCAATTGAAGGCTTGGGTCAGTCAGTGAAAAGCTTTTACAATTGTGCCGTTTATTTTCAGTAAAATATTGCCCCCGGCCTGTCGAGAACATGGATAATTATGTCAGTATTCAGCCTAATGGCCTCTTCGCCAGAAAGACAGAATCAACGACTTCGCTCACATTACACTAACAGAAAAGAATCTGCCATTAGCACAAGCCTAAATAAAACGGAACAAATTATATTTAACTGGTGGTGAGAGGAAATTGAGGGGTGAAGAAAGAAAGAAAATATCTTGAGGTCTCACTCGTAGTGTAGGTATTGAGTTATCAACCAAGTGATTGTGATACTGACAATATATCGCTTTTAGTAGAAACACCCTCAAACATTCAAATAGATATTCCGGTCCGTCGATATGTGGAAACAAATTTAAAGCCGAAGTGATCCTTTGTTACAATGTATATCTTGGTCAAGGTTGTCTTGTTTCCTAAATACAGGAAATTTGGCCGGGTGGACCAATTTGAGCAACCACGTCAGAACACAAGAACCCCAAAACCCAATGATGATACTGGTAGTTTATAGAATTCTGGAAATTTTTTTCAGGTACCTAAAACGCTCAACTTCTCTTGACAATCAGAAAAAAGTAGAGGAAATAAGGAATCCCAAGGAATCCATAGGAGCTAGAAAAGTTACAAATGGATGGGGTTTTTGCTCTATACTTATTCCCATATTCTGTTTGTTCATTTAAGAGGTGGTTCTAAGGGAATGTTAACACATTACGGAAGTCAAATGCAAGATCCAAACACTTACTAGTGTTTAAGTGTTACATTAGTTGCTTTCAAATCTGCTACAAAAACTGACACTATCATATATACACACTTGAAAAGAAATAATTTGGTTCTGTTTCAACCAGCTTTTATCTATATTGATTGATTGGTTGATGTTTTAGGCCATACTCAAGATTATTTCTCTTATATGGCGGAGGAAACCCCCGACCTTCAGTGAGTACCTCGTAACTCTTCCACATACTGCGACCAAGTGAAAAATCCATTCTGAAATTTTAAAATTTCCCTACATGGGTGAACCCTATACGTATACTAAAGTCAGTTGGGAAAGCATATTGAAAACTAATATTTATCTATCTGATAAACTGTAAAGTGACGACCTTTGTTAGTTCTATATTATAGAATGATAAAAATCACAAAAAAGTCAGAAGACGATGAAATGACCAGCTAGGCTGTAAGCGTTCACCGGCCGCTCTGGAGCCCCTGTTAGAAAATCATGTCTAGCAAGAACTAGAAGTAAGCTAACCAGCTGCAAAGGAATTCAAAAATCATATTAAACTCATCAACATATGGTCTATCAGGACGAAGAAGTTTACCAGTGACCATCCTAACACCTTCCCAATAAGTTTACATAAGTAAAATGTGGACATTTTTGATCTGCAATTGCCTCAGACACTTGGTGTTCTTTTAAGCATTAAGAAGACACCAGTAACAGTCCCATAGTTACAATAATAATGTCTGTGTTAAGCTGTTGTAGAGTAGATGTCTGTGTTAAGCTGTTGTAGAGTAGATGTCTGTGTTAAGCTGTTGTAGAGTAGATGACTCATCAAGGTAAATGATCAAATTACAGTATTAGCAACAATTAGATTAAGGCTACAGAATTCTGCCTGCAGTAGTTTCCAATCCAGGCACTAACATAGCTGACAAACAATCCAGTAATATTGCCATATCTCAAGGGAGAAAATTATGAATAAACAGGATCCGTTATGGCCCTTACAGCCATCATAGTATACATTTTACACTTAGTATAGGTAGCCAAGTAAAATTCTGATAAATAATGTAAAAGTAGGTTACATCCAGGTACAGAGTAAAATTGTGATAAATAATGAAACGGTTGGATACTTTTATTCCTGGATACCACATAATGGAGGTTCCAATATAATTAATGGAAGGAAAAGAAGACCAAAACAGGTCATTGATCAGTATGTTAAGTTATGATGTTAAACAATATGAAGCCAGCATGCTCTTTATATTGACTGATTATATCAAAATATCATACTGAGAAATGTCTAATTCTTCAAGTCTCTGACTGAAGGAGACCATAGCCTCAAGTGATCAGCTTTCGTGCATGAGTGATTTCTGGATAACAAGTGAGTGTTGAATAAGAGGTGACTGTCAAGGTAAAGTCATTAATACTGTAATCAATAACCTCATAATGAGATAAGGCAGGTCTCTATATCTACAGGTAGTTCTGGCACACAGCCAATATCTCTTCCACAGTCACTTGCCAAACTGTAGCTGTACGTTTGGCTATGTTGCATCCACCAATAGCTAAAGTGACGAGACACTGAATAAAAGACAGAACTAGAGAGTTCCAATAATGAAATATAGTTCCCTGCCAAGAAATTCTACCGATTGTTTCTGAGATCTTGGCAGAAGGCCATTTCCTTGGCTCATTCACCACACGGCCATTAGCGACAGGACATTGTGAATTTTATCTGAACCAAAACAATGGTATATACAGCAGCCATTGTCAAATATATTCCATATTTTGAAAGAATGTACAGCTTATTTCCTTCAAGGAGCTTTTCACTAGAAATTTGTTTTATATTTTCTTTCAGAACAAGCATTTGGGGACTGCAATTCTGTATAAATATGTAGGGAAACTGTTTTCCTGGACCATATTGATATATCTGAACATTGTACAAATATACCATTTGGTATAGTCTAAAATATTACTAATTTACATGCATTTTGTCTACCTGTGGGCAGGTACGCCTTAATACTCAACACTAGCTAAAGGGCAAATACGAATGAGAATTGATTTCCTAGCTTAAACCAGATTTTTTGTCATCCATATATAGGCCCGTTAAGGGAAGAAAAAATATGCAATTGTAAAGACTGAGTGTGTGAATCTTACGTGGTTTATGGGGTAAAAGAAACCTGAAAATGAATCTAATCCTTGCTGTGAAGATAGCTGCAGTCAGTAAGTCGTTCTCTGATAATGCTTTGCAACTTTTACAACACAATATTTAGCATAGTTTGGTGAACCAAAATTGTAGACATATACTGTATTTACTAATTTCTTTCCTTTGGAGGATGGAGGTTAAAATTGTATATCACTCCAGATTACTCCAGGAAAAATTTCGCAGAAAAAAAAGACCTTACCTTGGAGAGTTTGTTAATGGCTGTCACATTTTTGGTTAGTTGGAAAAGTTTCTTTCCAAAATCCCTTGCCCATCCTTTAACTCTGAAATATTTAACAGAAATAAATAAATACAATTTTTTTCAGAGAAAATCTGGAAAATTCTTTCTCTCTAATATTTTAGTGTCTGTTTTAACATATATTGTGTAGGTTTGTAAAGATATGCAATTAAACATTGGAATATTGGTCCTAAAGATAAAAAAAGCATAAATTCACCATAAAAACAAAAGCATTCATATAAAACATTAATATATAACCAGCTAGGCACAATTCTATAGATACAATTGGGAATAAATGATGCTGACGGTGAAGGCATTGTCAAAATACCCATCGTGTAAATCATGCCCATTAAAAATATTGGAACATCTTAAAGTTTAAATATGGGATATGCTTCCATTATAAAGAAAATAACTCTTGGGAGGTGTCTGTTGCAAAGTACTTGTCCGTTTAGGTGGCAGTTAAAGATAGCATGCAGACAAGGGAATAAGTACTAGCCCTCTTCAATCATGTTTGTTTACATATTGTAACTAAGTGAAAGATCCTGATTGATGTTACATTCCATTTATATTGAGCGTTTAATAATGAAATGAAAAGGACTCTTGGTCCATGCTGAGATGTTATTACCAGATATAAACGCTTTTTCACATAATCAATGGTGATGGCAAACCAGAGTTGATTGACAGCTATTGTAAAATCAATACATTGCATAAGGACATGTATCGGTAATAATGATCAGAAGCAGTGATAAGAGGAAAGAGTCTGTAAGACAGAATAGAGCTACAAAAGTCCACAGATAAATACAGTTAACATTACACTTAATGGATTTATGAACAGGGCTTTATGCTGGTAAATGGAATAAATGTATGCTTGACAAACACAAGTGGAGACAAAACAACCTTCCATTAGTTCCCTGGAAGTAAAAAAAGGAGTGTGGAAGAAATATGCATATTTTCCGTATAGTTCATAACTATTAGGTATACTCGTCAAAAGTGACGTCAAACACGACCTTCTACATGTATGTGTACAATGTATTGTGAAAGCTTTACTAATATTCATCTATCTAACAACCTGTAAAGAGCCAACATTTTTTAGTTTACTTCTGCATTATGTGATCAGGACATAAAAAAAACACATTCAAGTCAGAAGATGACGAAACGATCGGTCAGGCTGTAAGCTTGCAACGGGTTGCTCTGGAGCCTCTATTAGAAACTCTAGCCTGTTGAAACTTAAAAGTAAACATATCAGCTGCAAATGAATTCAAAAATCATATTTAACTCGTCATTTAATGGTCTATCAGGGGAAAGAAGTTTACCAGTGATCATCCCAACTCCTTCCCAATAGGTGTATGACGGTAAAATGTCGAAGTTTTTTTCCCTTTAATTTGCCCCACGGTTCCCTTTTAACAGCAATAGTCTGGTAGCAATCACACTTTCATCCACATAGTGTTTGCCAGAGGGTGTCTCACAGTTTTGGGTGAAACCCTCCGGTCCAAAGTGGAGAGCTTTATGATTCATGGCATAGAGTCTGTCTTTGGAACAATTTATTCCTAAATTACACAGACCATTCATGATCCAAATCAGATAATTTTTCAAAAACTTTTACCAGCTAACCGTTTATATCAACAAACAACGGTTACAGAATCATGCTGTCCCATCAGGTTAGTCCACTGGATGTTAATAGGAAGCAAAACTACATATAGTAATGGCACCAACATAAACGCAGTGGCACATTGTCAGAATACAAGCTTTCTCACACTTTTCTTGGACATACTTTCTAAAGCAAGAATTGAGTTTATAAAATCATGCTGCCCAGAGCCAAATGACAGGAAAAAGGTAGAGTACCTCTGCTTTTTTATATAACTTTGAAGTTAGTAGAGTACAAACTACATGTAGTAACAACATTATCCAGCAATTTCCACATATAAACTCCAAGTATCATCGTTTACATCATCACAAGGATCAGCTTACAGACAGTTTTAGCTGGCTAAAGCCACAAATTAAATTGCAAAAACCAAGCTGCCTTCAAGCCAAACTGTTGAAAAATCTGTCCACATATCTGGTCTTTCACACCATTAATGGCCAATCTTGCACAGGCAGGAAAGTTAGGTTACAGAACTACCTTGCTCGCAAGTCAAATGATAACAAAACCTAAAGTAACTGCACAAGATGTGACTAAAATATTAGAATCCTAAAGTAGTATATAATAAAGACACCGCGTGGCAAATAATGCAAAGTAACTCTCCTATTAGATGTAAAGTTAAAGTGCCTGTACAATGCCTGTGTATAGTCAGCACATCAAAGGCAACTTCAACTCCTAAAGCTAATTTAATATGCAGAAAACTTACTTAACCAAAGGCAACAAATATGATTCAAGCCATCCTTCTGCCCCAAAGCCATATTCGTCTGAGATACAGATCAAACAAACTGCCACATTTTAATGTCATACACATATCGGAATGGTGATAGAGTTTAATACTCAAGAAATATTATGAAAAACGTAAACACTATTACATGATTAGTTCCTTTAAGTACTTGTACCATTAAGTAAGCTTTAGGAAAGATATTTCAAACCAATGAATTGTTATGACTTGTTACACAATATTTAAGATTTTTTTTGTCAACTATGAAGTAAAAGTGTCCCCATTTTTGGACTTTAAAAATCTATTTTAGCTTGTCAATGTGACTGAATAAAAAATGGCTGTCAAGGACGTCCTTGTGACCTTCCTGTTAATTCATCATCTACAGTAACGAATTATGCAAAAGCCTTGTTTCGCTGATTTCAACTGAAATAAAGTACCAAAAACGCCTAATGATATTAGTAGATGCATGACATATGAATGAAACGAGGAAAACATTTTCCTAGTATAAGAGTACAATAGTACAAATGAAGCAAAATAAAGTGTTCTTATGTTTCAGTCAAGATTACTTCCCTTTTACGGCAGCGCGACTAGTTTTAGTGAGGGAGGAAATCCAGGCCTTTGCCCAGAGTCAATCACCAATCTTTAGAATATACTTGGCAAGAAGAATAATGGTGGGTTTACGTTATGATGTAGTTATACTCTCTAAAATACGGAAAGTACAGACCAGTCTATAAAGAAAAATCAGTATGATACTTTAAAGCATACCAATCAATTAAAAGGCTAAAAAAAGCAATGTTCAGACGAGAAAAAAAGGTGAATCAAAAGCACAAAAAGATGTCTGATTGATTGAGAACTGAAAGATGTGAGAATATTGACTAGACACAAGTGTAACAATTCCTAGCAGAAGACGAGATGGACGGAATAATTAGATGAGAATATTCCAATTTAGTGAAGATTGCGATGAATATGACAAGTCAGCGTGGGAGTAAACATTTAATCTGACAACAGGACCTATACAGAAGTGTTAGGTAATCATCCATACTGCCCCAGCTGTCTTATACAAACCATTATTACTGTTACTTATGATCTTGGAGGCTGTGAGCTTGGACAAAATATGGACAGGGTTCCAACAGATGTAATAACAGTGACAGGGTTCCAACAGATGTAATAACAGAGACAGGGTTCCAACAGATGTAATAACTGAGACAGGGTTCCAACAGATTTAATAACTGAGACAGGGTTCCAACAGATGCAATAACTGAGACAGGGTTCCAACAGATGTAATAACTGAGACAGGGTTCTAACAGATGTAATAACTGAGACAGGGTTCCAACAGATGTAATAACTGAGACAGGGTTCCAACAGATATAATAACTGAGACAGGGTTCTAACAGATGTAATAACTGAGACAGGGTTCCAACAGATGTAATAACTGAGACAGGGTTCCAACAGATGTAATAACTGAAACAGGGTTCCAACAGATGTAATAACTGTGACAGGGTTCCAACAGATGTAATAACTGAGACAGGGTTCCAACAGATGTAATAACTGTGACAGGGTTCTAACAGATGTAATAACTGTGACAGGGTTCCAACAGATGTAATAACAGTGACAGGGAATGACTGTTTATCAAGGTATCTTTAGTCATGTTAATACAATATATGAATAATAATATAGACAAACAATGTAAGACCATTTGAAGGTGTCTTGATGAAACTTAAACCAGTGCTAAAACAATGATAATGCGATTTGTTCTAATTTATTTTTAGCAGATTGAAACAGAGGGGGGAAACTTGACTTTTCAATGAGGTTCAAACATCATTTTGATTGAAATTCATTAAAAGTCAAAATTGTGGCCACTGATGTAGCTGTCAAATGCCATGAAATAAGACTGCATTTTCCTGTATACATGGTGTTCAGATTAAGTATTGAGAGAAATCTCACAGTTGGAGAACAGCCTGGTAATATTGTGTACCTGTAGAAACTATCCACCAAAGCATCAATAATGCATTAGAAAGAACTCGCTCTCTATAAAGAGATGTGGGCTATGTACAGCGGGAAGGAAAACTTGTCAATATTGATACCGTAAGCAAACATCAGAATTGAGACATGCAAGATCGTACATCTAATCAATGCAATAAGATAACAACAAAGACAACAGAACAAGAGGAAATAGAGATAAAGATTACCTCTGTAATATGTAGGGCAAACACAAAGTATATTCACTATATTGTATTATAGCAGTAGATGAATACAGAAGATTTTGATCGACTGATTGGTGTTTTATGTGCCCCTTAATGCCATGTTGTCCGGTAACGTCAGGGGAAACTGGCTACCTGTGGTCGAGAGGAAATCTGGGATACCTGATCAACAATCACACAACTATATTTATCACATATCAGCCAGGAACTTTTCACATTTTTTGGACTGTGCAGAATTTGGCTTATTGCTGAAAGGTTGTTGAAATTGACTGCCCATTCTACCCAGTTGACCCTTCCCAGAACAACCTATGACAGGCTAAGTGTCCCAGAAAAAAGTCCCATAAATGTATGTTTTTAAGTCACAAAGCAGTTTTGTTGACTGTTACATTTTCGAACGTTTGTGCTGACCAGATTGATTGATTGTTTGGTGTTTTACGCCGCGCTCAAGGTGCTGACCAGAAAGCACTGACAAAGGGGGCAGCGTGTCACATAGAATGATAACGGATTCGATTGATTGATGCACAGCACTCAAGATTATTTCATATGATTTGAGAAATTGACACTGCTCGGCCCATAGACATTATTTTTAACCAACTGATGTCATTTTGTATAAATGCATGCCTTTTCTTTGAAATCCATTTAAGTTGACATATTTTTAGAGATTCCTTTGTCCATCAGGGGTTTATTTCTTCAAAGACTTTATGCCCAGTGTAAGCTCAATACAAGGCTCTACTGTCATCGCAACTTATACCTTCAACATTACATTATAACCAGGTGCAAAGTTACTCTGGACGTACACTCTTTGAGAAACAGCGCCCAAACAAAGATGCAAATTGACATGACACAGATTAGGGGAAAGAAACAAGTGGTAATATTTGTTAGCTTGATTTAGATAATTATTGGTAAACAGTCCAGTCAGTCAGGTCCAATCAGAAATTGCAAGATTTAAGGGATATATGAACCACAGACGTCTTTTGAAGTTGTGAAAATTGAGACAGAAAAATATCCTTGACAAGGACTTAATGCTGTAAAAACCATTATTAAAGAACAGTTTATGTATGATTAACTGACAGAAGAAAATTTAAAGGGCTTCGTGAAATCTGGGTTAGTGTTTTTTTCAAATCTGATACATTGTTAGATCCAATCCAAGGCTGTTCAGTTCCTCTGACATAAGATATTTATCTTAATTACATAAAGCATGTATAGCCTGGATATCGTTGGAAAGCGCTGTCAATGTAAGACGCCTGACAGTTTGTCTTTGGTCAGTAAGCTGTCACAATAGTTTTCTTCAAGGATTAATTCACCAATCACAACTCTCCAGTCTGACTTTTCTATTTACAGTTACAACCACTCAAGCGTCAGTATGTTTGATTGATTAAAACAGCATGACGCACTCCAAGCAGCAGTTTGTTTGAAGAAAACATGCTGTCAATATATACCTTTTCTTTGTAGAATATTGTCTCAGTTTTAAGTTCTTTTATTTGAAAATGCATATATTAACCTGGATAAACATGGGGGTTCTATGAATTTTTTAACATAAGAAGAGGGAGAGGGTTTTAAATTTAAAATGTTACAGACAGGCCATTCATAAAACCAGTTTACAATACATGTATCAGTATGTCTACAGGAATATATCACTGACAGAAAAACCAGTTTACAATACATGTATGTCTACAGTAATATATCGCTGGTAGAAAACCAGTTTACAATACATGTATGTCTACAGGAATATATCACTGACAGAAAAACCAGTTTACAATACATGTATGTCTATTGGAATATATCACTGACAGAAAAACCAGTTTACAATACATGTATGTCTATTGGAATATATCACTGACAGAAAAACCAGTTTACAATACATGTATGTCTATTGGAATATATCACTGACAGAAAAACCAGTTTACAATACATGTATGTCTATTGGAATATATCACTGACAGAAAAACCAGTTTACAATACATGTATGTCCATTGGAATATATCACTGACAGAAAACCAGTTTACAATACATGTATGTCTATTGGAATATATCACTGACAGAAAACAAGTTTACAATACATGTATGTCTACAGGAATATATCACTGACAGAAAACCAGTTTACAATACATGTATGTCTACAGGAATATATCACTGACAGAGAACCAGTTTACAATACATGTATGTCTATTGGAATATATCCCCGACAGAAAACCAGTTTACAATACATGTATGTCTACAGGAATATATCACTGACAGAAAACCAGTTTACAATACATGTATGTCTACTGGAATATATCACTGACAGAAAACCAGTTTACAATACATGTATGTCTACTGGAATATATCACTGACAGAAAACCAGTTTACAATACATGTATGTCTACAGGAATATATCACTGACATAAAACCAGTTTACAATACATGTATGTCTACTGGAATATATCCCTGACAGAAAACCAGTTTACAATACATGTATGTCTACTGGAATATATCCCTGACAGAAAACCAGTTTACAATACATGTAGGTCTACTGGAATATATCCCTGACAGAAAACCAGTTTACAATACATGTATGTCTACTGGAATATATCCCTGACAGAAAACCAGTTTACAATACATGTCTGACTACTGGAATATATCACTGACAGAAAACCAGTTTACAATACATGTATGTCTACAGGAATATATCACTGGTAGAAAACCAGTTTACAATACATGTATGTCTACAGGAATATATCACTGGTAGAAAACCAGTTTACAATACATGTATGTCTATTGGAATATATCCCTGACAGAAAACCAGTTTACAATACATGTATGTCTACTGGAATATATCACTGACAGAAAACCAGTTTACAATACATGTATGTCTACTGGAATATATCACTGACAGAAAACCAGTTTACAATACACGTATGTCTACAGGAATATATCACTGACATAAAACCAGTTTACAATACATGTATGTCTACTGGAATATATCCCTGACAGAAAACCAGTTTACAATACATGTATGTCTACTGGAATATATCACTGACAGAAAACCAGTTTACAATACATGTATGTCTACAGGAATATATCACTGACAGAAAACCAGTTTACAATACATGTCTACTGGAATATATCCCTGACAGAAAAACCAGTTTACAATACATGTATGTCTACAGGAATATATGACTGACAGAAAACCAGTTTACAATACATGTATGTCTATTGGAATATATCACTGACAGAAACCCAGTTTACAATACATGTATGTCTACAGGAATATATCACTGACATAAAACCAGTTTACAATACATGTATGTCTACTGGAATATATCACTGACAGAAAACCAGTTTACAATACATGTATGTCTACAGGAATATATCACTGACAGAAAACCAGTTTACAATACATGTATGTCTACTGGAATATATCACTGACAGAAAACCCAGTTTACAATACATGTATGTCTATTGGAATATATCCCTGACAGAAAACCAGTTTACAATACATGTATGTCTACTGGAATATATCACTGACAGAAAACCAGTTTACAATACATGTATGTCTACAGGAATATATGACTGACAGAAAACCAGTTTACAATATATGTATGTCTACTGGAATATATCATTGACAGAAAACCAGTTTACAATACATGTATGTCTATTGGAATATATCCCTGACAGAAAACCAGTTTACAATACATGTATGTCTACTGGAATATATCACTGACAGAAAACCAGTTTACAATACATGTATGTCTACAGGAATATATGACTGACCGAAAACCAGTTTACAATACATGTCTACTGGAATATATCCCTGACAGAAAACCAGTTTACAATACATGTATGTCTACTGGAATATATGACTGACAGAAAACCAGTTTACAATACATGTATGTCTATTGGAATATATCCCTGACAGAAAACCAGTTTACAATACATGTATGTCTACTGGAATATATCACTGACAGAAAACCAGTTTACAATACATGTATGTCTATTGGAATATATCACTGACAGAAACCCAGTTTACAATACATGTATGTCTACAGGAATATATCCCTGACAGAAAACCAGTTTACAATACATGTATGTCTATTGGAATATATCCCTGACAGAAAACCAGTTTACAATACATGTATGTCTACTGGAATATATCACTGACAGAAAACCAGTTTACAATACATGTATGTCTACTGGAATATATCACTGACAGAAAACCCAGTTTACAATACATGTATGTCTACTGGAATATATCGCTGACAGAAAACCAGTTTACAATACATGTCTGCAGGAATATATGACTGACAGAAAACCAGTTTATAATACATGTATGTCTACTGGAATATATCACTGACAGAAAACCAGTTTACAATACATGTATGTCTATTGGAATATATCACTGACAGAAAACCAGTTAACAATACATGTACATGTATGTCTACAGGAATATATCATTGACAGAAAACCAGTTTACAATACATGTCTGTCTACTGGAATATATCACTGACAGAAATCCAGTTTACAACACATGTAGGTCTACAGGAATATATCACTGACAGAAAACCAGTTTACAATACATGTAGGTCTACTGGAATATATCACTGACAGAAAACCAGTTTACAATACATGTATGTCTACAGGAATATATCATTGACAGAAAACCAGTTAACAATACATGTATGTCTACTGGAATATATCACTGACAGAAAACCAGTTAACAATACATGTATGTCTACTGGAATATATCACTGGTAGAAAACCAGTTTACAATACATGTATGTCTACAGGAATATATCACTGGTAGAAAACCAGTTTACAATACATGTATGTCTACAGGAATATATCACTGACAGAAAACCCAGTTTACAATACATGTATGTCTACTGGAATATATCACTGACATAAAACCCAGTTTACAATACATGTATGTCTACTGGAATATATCCCTGACAGAAAACCAGTTTACAATACATGTATGTCTACTGGAATATATCCCTGACAGAAAACCAGTTTACAATACATGTATGTCTACTGGAATATATCACTGACAGAAAACCAGTTTACAATACATGTATGTCTACTGGAATATATCACTGACATAAAACCAGTTTACAATACATGTATGTCTACTGGAATATATCACTGACAGAAAACCAGTTAACAATACATGTATGTCTACTGGAATATATCACTGGTAGAAAACCAGTTTACAATACATGTATGTCTACAGGAATATATCACTGACAGAAAACCCAGTTTACAATACATGTATGTCTACAGGAATATATCACTGACAGAAAACCCAGTTTACAATACATGTCTGCAGGAATATATCACTGGTAGAAACCATCACTTATGGTGAAGCTGTCATTGAAAGCAAAATGCAAATCTGAAATGATAACTGTGAAAGAAAAAAACAACTCATGCCAGATGTTAAGCTGCTTACAGGTGACAATAATTAGCACCTATATCAATTAGTTGACAGGTGGCCAATGGACTACAGGTACAGGTGTGAAAAGACAGAACTCTCTCAACTATGACACATTGTCTGATAAACTGTCATTAATATACTCTGTCTTTGATGACAAATCTCTGATACCTTTGTCATTGTGCCATTTACATTGTCTGTCACAATGACAACACATACAATATGACAATTAAATAATGTTGTTTTTACTGTCTGACAATTGGACAGATCCAACCTATATTATTAAACAATAAACATTAGGAATGCAAACTGAAAATAAATGCCCAACTTCAAAACAAAAACTTCAAAAAAATGTAAAAGTGATCAGAGCTCTTGATAATGAGAGTATACTTCTTACATTGGTAAGACAGAACACTGTTTAATACAAAGAATATAAAAAGAGCATACAACAAATAATAGCGAGACTCTCACATTTATAACTGCTCACAATAGCAAGAATGTAAATTAAGACCTTTTTGACCTCTTTAACAGACTTGGAAATTTGCCCCCTTCTTCCCTACCCTAGTTTGTCCAAAATAATACTAAAATAGACAACTCACTGGTGTGAACTGTTCAATAAAGAATCTCTACCAATTAGGAAAAAAACGCTCCGTACTTCTATTTCTAATGAATTAATATACAAAGACAGAAATAATATGTTTATGTCTGCTGCCATTCTCTCTGTCTTTGTATCCATTAGAACTAACAGCTTCTCTGTACTCTCTATACCTTTGTCGAAATATTGAGACTGTCAATATGCATTTGTGGAATGTATTCAGAGTTACTTTACTAATGCCGAGTGTTTTATATTGACTAATTATAATAGCAAGAAGCTTTGAAACATATTGTCATAATGTGTGTTTATATTTATTATATATTTATTTATAATACCAAATTAAGCTAAGGCCCCTATCATTCATTTATTAGGATTAAGTGCTAAAAATTTAACTAAAATATCTTGAAGTGGCTTGAGCGGCGCCAAAATTTAGATTTCATTTTATGCAAAAATCAATTCAGGACCATCTATTTTTTCACACAGTGGCAAATTAAGTGGCACCAATTGATTGATGTTTTACGCTGTACTCAAGATTATTTCACCTATATGGCGGCGTTGCCAGTTTTAGTGGGGGAGGTAATCGAGCTGTTTGCTTATTGTGTTGAAATTTATGACAAAATTGTCCATTCCAGGAGCTCATATCACTTGTTAACATACACATTTAAAAAATGGATTGAAGAAAAATAAAATAGTCATAGAAGTAGTGATATCTATGATCAATTTCAATGATATATAATAAAGATATTTACAAAAAAAGAGGAAAAGATTTCCTATACTTACAGTCTTAATGGGATAGGTTCATCCAAGCCTCTTGTCTGGGACATTCCTGAATATAAGAGAACCATCAAGTAGAGAATTGGTAGAATCCAAGTGACATGAAACTGCATAGTGACCAAATGGTAAGTCAGGAATGATTGTCTATAGATGCAAGACTAAGGGGACACTAAACAACTAATACATAAACAGCCAAACAAAGATCTAGCTCTCCTGGGCTTTTTCTTCCACTACAATTTCCTAAACTGACAGGAATCTATCAGCCCATTTGTCTAGCTGGCACTGGTGAACTCCTCTCTCAGAGCTTTGTTTCTGCAACTGGCAAGCTATCGGCTGGTGCTAAGGACACTATAGGCCATGCTCACTGTTGGTAGCAGGGGGGTGGCATCAATGGTAGATAAGGCCTGAGGGAATGTCCTTCTGCCAGCAGGTGAGTGGCTCCATGAGGAGACATGGCAATCCTTCATACAATGACAAACACAGAGCACTCACAAACAACCACTACTTCAGACGGAATTTAACTAGGAAAAATGGCCAGTTAAAACACTCCTTGGTTTCCTCATAGCAATAGCTGGTGTGTATAGGAGTGGTTCATACTGTCTATTGATCGGCCTGTAAACGGTACCCTTGGATTGCACACACTCTGCCAGTACAGAACTATACTCTACCAAAATCCAGTCATTCCAACGGTCTATCAAAGGGAAGGACCATATTAATAATTCACTCTAATACAAAGAATGGCCGTGAAGAATTCTCCTACACAAGGGTCATGGTCAGAGGGCTGCTAAAACATGATTACCTTCCTCTCTCAAAATCAATCAGAAGTCTTTAACCATTCTCCGCCATATCATTTCCTGCCAGAAGCTAATCATAGATAAAAAATTACAATAACTACCATAACAAAACAAAATTTTGTTTGTGGCATTGGACATATGCCAACAATACAGTGTACATTTCTTAATAAGTAAGGTTATCTAGAAAAATTGAATATACAAAGAGCTTTTTTTGTTTGTTAATGCTTCATGGAATATTGATTCTACGGACAACTGAGAAGTAAGGTACATCCTAAGAATAATTGTTTTTTGCGGAGATGGAATTTACATTAAAAGAGTTTAAATAAAAAGAAATAACCAAAAAAAAAAAAGAGAGAGAGAGAGAGTAGGTACTGTATATCACAGTTAATTCTTAATCCAATCGATGGCTAATGCATATTTATCATGTATCAATAATAAATGCTTATTTAAAAACTGAACTTTACTGATGCAAAAACTAAGAATATTTGAAGATATCGACAATGAAACTGGCTTTAATTTTAATAGAAAAGATGTATATGGCAATTCATCAAAGGGTATTTTAAGCATTATTTCCATGTGGTCAATATTAACCCATAGCATTGATAGAGAGCTACATAATGGATGTTTTGTGAAGTATTGTATTGAATGGTAGATATACAGGGACTGAACATGTGTTTGAGTAGAAAGATAAGACTATAGTTGTAAAGCTGAAGGGTCCATTGAGAACAATCAACTAGCACAGCCTCCCTCACATGGCTGTAATTTCACCAATCACAGATCAATATGCAGTAGTTTTCATACAACCACTGGACAATGGTTAATGTCTGATGGTCTAATACCAGTAATGATATAGCTGGAGTCAGTGAAGCTGAACTATTTGAGGACGGGTCTATTCTCTGATGGCCAGCATGTAATCATACTCTGTACGGGTGATTCCAACAAATCTGACTTATCTTTCAATCGTTAATAGCACAGGTATAAAGTATTTGTCTCTAATCTGTATTTAGCTAAGCCGTCAGGTAATCTGCCCAGGTAAAATGTCAAGGTGAAATCAGATCACAACATGTATGGAATTATCATTATTACAATCATCCCAAAAATATATATGACAACGGATTATTGAATTTAACATTATTGTCTATCATACAAACTCCATAGTCAATACTGGCATTAAACAAAAGTGGTCATGGATTTTTGTATGCCATTCTTTGGTGCACAGCTTTGAACTTTGTTAAGATTATATGGTGGCACGAGCACCCAAAGTTTTAAGCTAGTGCAGAAATTCAGCATTATTTTCTTGTCCCAAGATAAGATTGGGATTTGACAATCTCGATCCTGATATCTTGCTTAATGTGAAACTGTTCAATTTACAATAATATATCAAGTCTGAGATTACCATAGCTGAAACCAAGATCACCAAAAAGGACATTTGTCTAGACAGTAACAAGCCTAATTGACCAGGAAAAGGATACTGTGCAGAAATTGACTGTCATTTGTCACTTCTTATTTGAGAAAGATAAATCATGTGAACTCTCTCCTAAGATTAGCTTGGTGACACACTCAGTAACTACATAGACCACACTAATCTATAGAAACCTTGAATATAAGGAACTCGTAAGCTGATAAACACTGACATGGAATATAGAAAATACAGTATGGCAGGCAACAAAGACAATACGTCAGGATATATTTAGACTTCTCCGTCATGGTGAGTTTTGGAACTAATCCTGGAGAAGGAACACTCAAATGGGCACCGACATTTGCCAAATCATCTACCACAGATACGTTTATTTAAATTGGCACCAGCTGCCAAAAATGTGAATGAATCGGTTGCCAAGACAATAGGCCCCTACGAGAGTTTAGAGTCAATAGAAAAATGAACTGATTATTGTATGTGACGTGTGCGAAACGAATATTTGAAAAATGAACTAAACTCAAGTCAGCAGGACAAACGTTCATTTATTTTGTGCCTAAATTAGTTCAGAACATCACTTGAATGTACATTTGAGACTAGAAAAACTAAAAACGTTTCTAATTTGTTCTTCTTGAAAAAAAAAATGAGATTTTTTGTTTTAAGAGAAAAATGCCACAATATTGGTAGCTGATGTTGGTAAAATGATCAGGAAGACAATCTCTGGTTGTGCATTAAAATGAGGGTGTCATGTGACAAACCATGCAATCAGATCCGACCTACATTTATTATTGATTACTACCATCTGCACACAGGGAACTTTCACCCACACCAATGTCCAAGGTTAATTAAAATTTCCTTCAGATTGTTTACTGGAATTTTGCTTAATTAGTTTTGTTTATTTGGAGTGCCAGAAGTTGCCAACATTTTAATTTTTTTTATAAATGTTAGAATTTTATCATCTAGATGAGTTTCATAGTTAATTAACAAATTAATTATTGATATGGGGTGGTGAGAACGTTTTATCAGAGAAAATCTCTAACCTTCGGAAAGTACCCGGCAACTCTTCCACAAAGGGCGACCTTGTCCCAAATGATCTACATATAGGACAGAACAAGTTCCTTCGATAATGTATAATGTAATATATTACATATATATGTGGTGAATTAAAATCAAATAAAATTTTGAATAACCAAGGCTCACTTTCAAAATTTAGGTTTTAGTAACTTCTTAAAGGCTACTTTTTCATCATGTTCATTCTTAAGGGTAGAATCAATCATGAAGTAGAAGTAATAGTATCATAAAGTATGCCCCTTTTGGAGAAAGGTGTTGTTTGAAGGGATGTCCATTTACTATCACTGAAGGTGATACCCCATGCTAAAGGACAAAAGTGGATCAAGTGATAGCCAAATTGATTGAATAATCACTAAATAGATAGACTACATCTGTTGATGACATGCCATAATGCTCAGACAGAATTGTGGTATACCATCTCTGTTGGGCGTCTGCACTTTGAGGTGCAAACAGAGAGTGTTACAGATCTGTTGTATGGATATCAATGGGCAAAGTTTGACATGGAATCCTATACCAAATACAGATGTATCAGTTTGAAATTTCATAATGTACCCAACATTTGTGGTTAAACTGCTTTTTATAGAAAACTGTATTGTTTTTCAGCTTTTTAACCCTACCGACACGACTGATATACAATAGAGAAAATGGTTTCAATTTAAATTGTCAAGGCGTTATAAAGTTATCATTGGAAATTTCAAATCAATTCTATTAAAAAAGCATAGGCCTGCAGTGACTTGTACTTGTACAAATGGGCTGATGTTTCTCTAACCCCCCCCCCCCCCCTCCCCTATCCAAGGTATGATGCTTGGTTGATTGATTGATGTTTCACACCTAACTCAAGATTATTTCAAGGCGTTACCAGGTTTGGTAAGGGAGAAAAACCCCGACCTTTGAGGAGTAACTCTTTCACAAAAACTTGGCAACAATTTTTCAATTTTAATTTTCTCGAAACACAATCCTATTACAGAGGCAATATATGATGGATATACATAATAGGAACAAAATCAAGCGAAAGTGTCAAACCATTAAAGATTTGTAATTCGGATACAATTTCATTCGCAAAGCCCACACCAATACAAACACAGGTGAGAGCAGAAAAAGTATAATAGTCACCATATATCAAAACTCTGACAGCTCATGCCAGTTAAATAAATTCAATGTTATAGAAATTAGAATAATGCCACTGAAACAGTTACTGTGTTATTTGGTTATCATTAGGTTTAGCCTACTTGCATATTGGAAAACCAATCAATTTTGCATAATAATACATATTCATACATTCCACTGCATAGAATTACATCGATAAATCGCCAAATTATTCAACAGTAATCAACGTCAGAATAACTGGTAACTATGTATCAATATTCAATATTGTTATATGTAAAGTGGATTACTAAACCAAAACTGGGCTTCCCACAAACTCAATGACTTATCCATTTGACAAATAGTAACGCCGCCAGCTTGGAGCAGTCCACTTTAACCTGAACAATGTAGAATGCAGGCTGTTATGGGCAAGTCCAAGAGACAGGAGGGAATTGGGTAGGTAATTGATTAAAGGTTACACATCATAAATAATTTATGAATTATTTCTATAAATGGAAACCGTTATAAAATGACCGTGGTCAGGTTCCACACCATAATTTAACATACTTGTATAATACCATGGTTTACAATACATCGTACCATGAAATTGACCATGCTTTTTAAATGGTTTTACTGTCCCAAAACACCATGGTACATTGTATTTTTATCAGGGAAGTTACTGTATAAGCCACTTGTAATGAATACAATTTGGTGGACAGATACAATATAATAATAATGACTTACATGTGTAATCCCCTGTTTGTGTATGCTATCACAAAAAATGATTTCAAACTACACAAGACACTAGAGTAGACACATGTAGAAAAATTAGAGGAGGAACTGAGAAAATCAAGATGGAAGTGGAAAATTTGAATAAAATATATGCAAATGAGGTTTATTTTCAAAGACAGCAAAAAGCATATTTACACCAGATACTGCCAACATTTGTAAAGTTCCGCAAACCTGGTGTTTTAAGGAACTGCCAGATGACCTGACACCTGGACAGTCAGGAATGCTGTCCATTATCAGGAAAAGAGCCACTGAAGACATTAGATTTCTTGTCTCTCAACATTTTAACAAAACTCTGGAAAAAAGTTCTTCAAAGAAGAGTTTCTATCTTATGCCAGATCTTCAAACGGCTTGTTAAAGATTAGCTGACATTTCCCTAATGAGTTTCTTAGATAAAAACCAAATTATGGAGAGCCAATGGCTCAAGCAGAAGATACAGCGGAAACGGCTTTAGGTGAAGGTCACACAGTGGATCTTAAGGAACAAAGTCCTTGCCTTTAGACAGTATAATAAGAAGGGGACACACCAAGATGGCTAAGAGGACGACACATCTAGATGGCTGCAGGGGACGACACCTCTAGATGGCTGAAAGGGACGACACATCCAAATGGCTGCAGGGGATGACATATCTAGATAGGTAGAGGGGACGGCACATCTAAATGGTTGGAAAGACACATCTACATGTAGAATGGCTAATGGGGAACACACATCTGGATGGCTCAAGGGGACGACATTCAAGATGGCTAAAGGGGACGACATTCAAGATGGCTCAAGGGGACGACATTCAAGATGGCTAAAGGGGACGACATTCAAGATGGCTCAAGGGGACGACATTCAAGATGGCTCAAGGGGACGACATTCAAGATGGCTCAAGGGGACGACATTCAAGATGGCTCAAGGGGACGACATTCAAGATGGCTCAAGGGGACGACATTCAAGATGGCTCAAGGGGACGACATTCAAGATGGCTCAAGGGGATGACATTCAAGATGGCTAAAGGGGACGACACATGTACATGTATATGACACATCTTGATGGCTGGAGGGGACGACAGATCTTGATGGCTCAAGGGGACGACACATCTTGATGGCTCAAGGAAAAGACATTCAAGATGGCTAAAGGGGACGACATTCAAGATGGCTAAAGGGGACGACACATCTAGATGGCTAAATGCGAAGACACATCTACATGGCTAAATGGGAAGACCCATCTAGATGGATTGGGGGAACGTCACATCTAGATGGCTGGAGTGGACGACACATCTAATTGATTGGAGGGGAGGACACATCTAGACCGCTAGAGGGGACAACACATCTAGATGGCTGGAGGAGACGAAACATCTAGATGGCTGAAGGGGATGACACATCTAGATGACTGAAGAGCACAACACATCTTGATGGCTAGCGGGAACGGCACATCTACATCTTGATGGCTGAAGGGGACGAGGATGTCCTGTCCAACCAATAAGATGTGTTGTTCTATCCAGCAATTGCAAAATGTGCTCGATAATTGTTGGCATCAAGAAAACTTCAGGGCCAAAACAAACCCTTTAAAAAACAATAACCTTACCCAGATCATGAATGAGCACAAACAACAAAAGAATTTTGAATAAAGCTGATATATTTTATATCCCCAAACATTATGTAAACTGATCATGTATTAGACCTCCACCAAACCATAGAGAGAAACCCAGAGCCTGGTGTAACCAGATCAACTGCCAGTGTAATAGGATGAGATGTCCAGCAATAGATGTCTTGTCTCTCAACCTTTTAACAAAACCATGGAAAAAGCTTCTTCAAAGAGGAGCTTCTAATCTCATACCAGATCTTCAAACGGCTTGTTAAAGATTAGCTGACATTTCCCTAATGAATTTCTTAGATAAAAACCAAAAAGGGGGAGAAAATGGTAGTAAACTTAAGATGGCTGGAGGGTAAAATCTCACAAGTTGTTATCAAGGGAAATGCTCAAATTAGGTCCAAATCGGTTTTATACCCTGGAACAAATATATAATTAAGCAAGAAAACATCAAATTGGAATTTGAAAACCCTTTTAGCTATACATAATGGCTAGTTTTATAGACCACAAACACTCCAAAAATGTACTCTCACATCCCAGCTATTTGAATGTTGTCTGTTGTTTGCACACTTCTTCCTTCCTATGGTTTTCTGACTTTGCCAATATTTTTCATTCCAACATCAATTATTCAGGTACATGAAACGCTGAACATCTCATGAGATACGGCTAGTGTGTTCACCCCATAAAAGGCCTATTTCATAAGGGTTCAGTAATGAAAGGGGTATTACTAAAACAAACAAAAAAACAGGTTTCTTGCACTTTCTATATCAAGCATGATTTGAGAGAAATAACACAATTTGCACATGACAGAAACAAACATATGAAGGCGAAGAGGTAAAGTAGCAAAAAACATTATATCAACACATGTATATCTCTGCAGTCCCTGTTTGGCACAAAACTTAAAGCATCTTAATACATGTACATGTAGGTGATTTAAGTGAGATTTGACACCTCAGCAAAAATGACAATCTATTGGCTCAAACCCTAACAGCATTTCTCAAATCACAGTCAAGATAAAATATGTATGCGAAATAATTTCTTAAAGTGGCATGAGCTGCCGAAATGTTGATATTTTTACGTTAAAACAGAATGTTGAAATTTTTGGCTATTTTTCTCAAGAAGTATAATTCAGAAACTTTTTAGTGCTTCTAGTCTCGAAAATGTACGATAAAGTATTGTTTTTAACTAACTTTGACTTAGAATGAATGAATGGTCGTCCTGGTTATTTAAATTTTGTTTACATTTCGAACATGTTTTCGGTTCATGCAGGCCACATACTGTATGGATTTTCCTCATTCCAACGCCAATCATTTAGTTTTTCGATGGCCTTCAAAGCCTCTTACTGTTGTGACGATCAGAAATTATGAAAAAAATTTGAATTTTGACAGCTCATGCCACTTTAAATGTTTTAATTTGGTCCATATAACGGGATATTCGGGACAAAAGTTGATTTTACATTAAACTTACACTTTTACTCCACACTAAGAAAGGGTTTATCAACCATTTTTTTTCTTCACCTTTTCTACTTACCTCATAATGAAACTTTTTTCTAGATTTCTATGTTTGAAATATATCTCTTCCGTTCGGTCCTGAAACCAGAATTTATCAGTTCATTTTATGAAACTTGCTTCCCTGTATTTCCAACAGCCTCATAATGAGTGGAAGCTGTATGGTAAAAAGGGCAGGATATATCCATATCCAAATCATATGCAGTTTGTCAGTGGTCTGCTGTTTTTGTAACAATGCCATAATCGGTGGGAGCTGTCTGGACTGAAGAGTGAGTAACAAGATGTAAAATGCCATTTGTCCTTCGATCCCTTTAAAACAAGAACGATTGCATTTATCTTTTTCTGCTAATGATTTGCCATACAGTCCAGCTGCTCATCATTTATGTATTTGGATATCTTTGAATCAGATACCACCATCAGTAAATATATAAATTGTTGACAAACAGCTCAGGTGTACATGGACTTCAAATACAGGGGGGAAAAGAAGGTGTTGACAGGCAATACTCCAAAAAACTTTCCCCATAAACCTTGTCCGTACCATTCATTGAACTTTACACCAGAACTTGTCGGGCCAGACAGACGAAGACTTGACTGATTGATTGATGTTGTGGATTATTCCACTTAAATGAGGGCATTACCAGGTTTAGTGCGAGTGGAAATCATGACCTTTGGCGACTCTCCCACACCTGGCAATTGAGTGAAAACCCCAATCAGAATTTGTCACTTTTCTCTCGGTCTGAAGTGGGATTTGAACCGGCAACTCATTGATGGGAGGCTTATGTCAGACTGAGAAACTATTGTTCTGCCGACAGAGAGCTGTGTTTAAGGATAACCATTTTCCAACCCTTCATATCAAAGTTATTTGCCAGTTCCTAATAACTCCTATACGTGGCCCCAATAATATTGCTGCCCCATAAACCAGACCATGTGAAGAAACATTTACTGTTAAATACTTTTACAGCAGAAAATACAATGGATTAGTGATACTGCTACAGTTTATATTCAGGTAAATTTTGTAATGCGAAAAATCCTTGAGTGTGATGGATGGATGTTTTTCGCAACACATAAGATTAATTACTTTATATGGCGGCGTTAAACTCCAAATTGATGATTGTTTATACTGATGGCCATATTTTGGAGTTGGAATCAAAAAGCTATAGTAGAGTGTCCACTTCTAAGAGGCTGTGGTCTGATTTAGACAGTGATTGATTGATTGTTTGTTTGTTACGCTGCGCTCAAGATTATTTCACTTATATGGTGGGGTTTTATTGTAACTGACAATCATTCCACATAGGTCATTCCAGTGATAACCCACGAACCATTGGTGGAAGGCTGTTCGGATTGAGCGCCCAAACGCTCTACCTACTGAACCACGGAGACCCCAATTTAGACAGTGAAATAACTATATGACCTACTCAAATTGTGTCAAAACGGCCATGATCCCGTTCATGAGTAATTTAGCTACCTACTTGTACCAGCTTCGGATATGGACAAGCAGAATCATGTAGTTAATATTATTCATCCAATGAATTCACTTAAACCGCTAGAGTTTCAAACTTCCCTGCCATTTATGATGTATCACTGTTTTTTTAGCCTTAAATTCCCTTTACAGATAGTTATTTTGGAGTTTAGTGGTGAAAGAAACAATTTGGTGATTGATGTTTTACCACACACTCAAGATTATTTCAATTACACTAGTGTCCAAAATAAACAATACCACATGTTTGCAACGACATAAAATAAAAACAATGCAGAAGTTTAAGCCTTTAAAGATGAGTGGGGTCGAAGAATGAATAGTTCGTTAGAACACAGAAACAACGGGAATGTCACACAAGTCAAGTCTCAAAGTCAAGTCAGTAGCGGGTATGTCCACCGTAAGCATCAATACATGCCAGAACACGCCTTCAGACGGATGACGTACGTCAAACGTCTAATGATGTTGGGAGTGATGCGTTCCCATTCCTTTAGGAGACATTGTTCCAAGTCCAGCATGTTGACTGGAGGCTCACGGTTTGCCGATCGAGGTGGTCCCATGAGGGTTTGATGGGAGTAATGTCCAGTGAGCATATGGGCCATGGCAAAACCTGTACGTTGGCAAGGAAGTCCTGTGCCAATCTTCCTGTGTGTGGCCTTGCGTTGTCGTGTTGGAAAAGGATTCTGCGAGGCTGTTGATAAATAAAGGGCACCACAACAGACCGTAAGATCACATCGCAACAACGTTGTGCATTCAGGTTTCCATGAATTATGACAAGCCTCGTTTTGAGGTCACCACATATGCCAGCCGAAACCATTAACCCACCACCTCCAAACGGCTGTACCTGGTGCACATAGTTAGGCGCCAAACGTTGACCAACTCTTCAGTAAACACGCTGCCGTCCGTCGGTTCTGAAGATGAGGAATCTGCTCTCATCAGAGAACAGAACCCGTGCCCAGTCCCGCCTTTGCCAACGTCAAACTCGCATTGTCCATATCAATCTGCCAAGGCGTCAGGAGAGGTCTGCGGATGGGATGACGTGGCCGGATACCATATTGCCGCAGTCTCCTGTAGACGGTCTGTCTACTGATCCTGTGTCCCATTGTTGTAGCCGCTGTGAACGTCGCTGTTAGGTGTGGTTTCTCAGGTGTAATACCCAGATGTAACGATATTCACAGGGTGTGCTTATTCATGGTCTTCCACTCCTGTCTGACGTAAACGCTGCATCAACCTGGCGATAGCGATTCGTGCACAGCCCAACCTTCTGGCTACATCGAGGTGCGTCGCTCCTTTTGGACCATTGCAATGGCTTTCTCTCTCTCTCTCGACCGCTGTCAAATGTCGCATTGTCTTGGTCTTTCTGTTTCTGTGATATCAACATGTATGCTCAGCCCTTTTAAACAGCTTTTCTGCACGTGCAGAATATGCTAAAGAGGGCAATGTCACTTGCATAAAATTTACTTCTTCTGGAAGTGTTCCCGGTATTTTTGGTTGATATGCTGTGTTTCGGATCTGCAATACGAATTGGCATGTTCCCATATTACAAAATCGATTCGTAACAAAATTATTTTGAAAACAACTTGGTATCGTTTCTTTTGCAGTTATATGGATTTACTCTAATGGTGATTGAGCTACCATGCTATCCCCCTCCCACCCACCGTAACCATTTGGTGTTCTGATATTTGACCGAAGTCTGGTATACTGAAGTTTAGAAGGCTTACAGAAGGCATGGATTATTCCGCAATTAAACCTGAGTTATTAAAAGGTACATTAGACAAAAAAATTCAAATTGTGAAATTAGCAAGTTAAACCCAGTAAAAAGGATAATACACCATTGAAATAGTCAAATAAACCTGAATGTTGTAATAATATGAATTGGCTCATGAAGAAGTTAACTACAAGTTAGAACTCAAAAGTTCAAGAAATGAAATTAATTGGCTTATAAAAAATTCATTTGAAAGATAATAAATATTGAATTTATATTTAAGCTGTTTTAGCACAACTCAGACAAGGAAAAAAAACTTCAACACAAAACAAAAAATCTTTCTTGGACGATGTAATATTTTATTTATTCTCTTTTTTTTGTTGTTGATTATTTCTCATCATAATTCTTACAAGGTTGAAAAAAAAAGATCTTTTTGAAAGGGAGAAAATGTCAATTGACTGCATGAAACGTAAACTGTTTTATAAAAATATCCCTTTAGAATGAAATACTTTGAAAAAAAAAACGCTTTTGTCATGGGGGTTTAATGACATGCTTGAGAAACAAATTCTTGTTGATCCTTGAAAACTATGTACATGATGTATATCACTATATGTTTGGAGAATTTTTAGACAGCCATTAAATGACTTTAAGATATAACATTTTTGGTTTATTAAGTTTAACCGTATTAAGGATCTGGTAAGATTCTCAGAAGACAACACTATAGGAATCCTCGTTGTCTGTGTTTGTCTCATCAATATTGGTCTTCTCACTCCCTTCTTCACTCTGATTGTCAACCTCCTGTAAATATAAGAAATATTTCTTTAAACTCTCTTTAAACGTGGGTTCCATACTAATGATAGAAAAATTAAGACATCACCACATAGTTAGTTGTTTGTGAACAACACAAGCTTTTGACACCTATGCCGGTGTCTTCGTCAAGTGTGACTAGACACTTAATGTTCCATTGACGAAGACACTGGCATCATAGGCGTAGACAAGGGGGGGACTTGGGGGGCTTCAGCCCCCCCAAATATTGGCAGCAAAAAAAAACAAAAAACAAGGAAAAGCCAGGAGTTCAAAGTTATGACACAACATCATTTGTAATAATCACAATGATAGCGAAAATCACTCGAATCTCCCAAACATGTTCAGCCTGCCGTGGCTCCGGGAGACAAATTCATTGGCAACGTCCTTCAACGGGATGGCATCAGTCCGGTCTTTGTGCACATGCAAGATCATCAGCCAGTTGAGTCTTGATTGTGTTGTCGTAGTGCGCAAACAGGTTTTCAATCTTCTGAGAGTACTGAAACTTCTCTCGCTGGTGGCATTTGTGAGCTTCACGACTTTTGCGCGGATATTCTTACATGGTTCCATGTTGTTTAAAAGACGCCACTATTTTTTTTTTTCGATAAACATGTTTGCTGTGGTCACATTGTGAGGACACGTCTTCTGATCCATCCTTCATGTAGGCAGCCGCCATCCAGGGAGAGTTTCCTTAGATACATAATCAGAAAAATTACCGAATAACCCTGGAAAATGGCAAAAACACCAGGAAAATCCTTCCGTTCGATAAATAGTTGGATCCTCATATTTATGCCCTGTTATTATCCCAGAACGCCCCTCTGGCGATCTAGGACAGCGGAGCTTCTGGGGCCTTGGCGGCCCCTGGACCCTCGCCTATTGAGCTGGGATAGTAATTCAGCCCCCCCAAATTCAGAAACGTGTCTACGCCCTTGGGCATAGGTGTCGAAGCTTGTGTCGTTCACAAACAACTAACTACCTCACTTATATTGCTTTATTGCCAAGTTAAGTGGGGAGGAGAGCGGGCTCTTAGCCCAGAGGAAACTTTAAATCTTCGAAGAGTACCTGGCAACTCTTCCACCTATAATAATAATATTTATTCATCAAATAATAAATAGATACAAAACAACAAAAGCTATATGGAGTATATGGCCGGAATAAAGCTGGAGCTGGTTTTATCCCTAATTGAATGTCATATTTGTTTGGGGAGATTAATGAATAGAAAAGTATCTTTGTGAGTATAAAACTTCTATCAACTCGATCACGAAACTTTATCAATTGATAGAAAAAAAGACAGAAATTATATGCAGTCAAGCTGTTGGATGTATCACCACAGCGACATGTTACACATAAAATATAATTTAAAAGAGAAACACAAAATATCATACAATTACATAGGCCTACGTACCCTAACACTCATATGTGTATTCTTACACATACATGTCCCATGACCTATGGCGATCAAGTGAAAAATCGACTCATAAATTTTTAAATTTTATTTAGTCTTAGTGGGATTCTATTTGGATTGAGGGGCTATAACTCTCCCGACTGAGCCACCGAGACCCATGATCCCATGGACTGGTGGAGTACTGTGTGTCAATGCTCTTATTTCTGCGCCATTCAGGGCCCCATATTACTGGACAAATCATAACCAAAAGCATAAAAAAATATAAACACCAAATGTAAACAAAATCATAAACAAAGATAAGAGAAAAACGTGAAGAAAAATAAATAATGGCTGTCATAGTAACTGACCACATCACTGTCTTCTTCTTCCTCAGGTAAACTTCCCCGGTCATCCTCATCACTCCCATCTCCACAATCAGACGAGGCTACAGTAGACTGGGACATAATCTCAGCGCCCTAGCAACAACAGTATAGTGTTTCTTCATAGACTATTTATTTTACAGATTTATTGCCAAAAAAATAAAATAGAGGATATAGAGGATATTGAACAGTTGTGTTTGAATAACACTTATATTTTTCCGAGTGAAAGCCGGAGAATAACCCACGAGTGGGTTATCCCTCCGCCTTTCAAGAGAAAAAATATAAATGCTGTTCAAACACAACTGTACAATATTCTGTTTATCATTTATACTATCATGTTTTAGGCTGGAGATTGTTTATTAAGTATAAATTTATCAATTATAAAAAAGAAAGTATCAACAAATTTATGACGGATTAGGTTTTCAGCAAACGTAGGAATATATATCACTGACCAATGAAACAACAGCATGTCTGTTCTTCTCACGTGACTATCAACTGTCAGATTTGTCGTCATTTGAATGGCCATTTTCTCCTTGAAGTTTTTCGCGATATTTCATGTTAAAAGAAATTAAATCAAACTCCGTGGATTTTAACTCTGCAGAGCACCAGTCACCAGGATAAAAAAATGATATTTGAAATTACTTTACATTGTTTAAACGTGTCAATGAATGACAAGTACAGTTACTCGTTACACGCAGTGGTCCAAGTCTCCGAAACCATGCTGCAGGTCACACAACGCTGCCAACAGACGATCGATTATGAAGTTTTGTTTTATCGCTTTGACTTAGAGTGGTAAGCCGATCCTCTATTGAATCAATTTAGTGTTTTCAGCTGTAATTTATTTATCTTAATGCTAAATATGACTGAAAAGGCTTCATTTAGCCTATCGAAATCCTATGCACTGCTGTTGTTGAACAGCAGACGTCAGTAGGCTACACAAGAAAGAAGTAGGTCCGAGGACGTCATCGGCTTCGTCGCGTGCATTGAATAACAAAAAGTGTTATTGCACTTCAGTGAATTATAACATTTCTGAGTGAAGGAAATCCCTAGTTTTCACTTATGTATAAATAATAAATTTGTTTATCTGTAAAAATCATTTATATTTCTTTGAGTGGATAACAAATCTGTATTAAGATGATTGGCAAAGCCTAGAGTGAAAATACCAGATGTTTTCATTCACGAGATGAAATATAAATGATCTCACCGGTAAAATTACAAATTTTCTATTGATTATAGAATTAGTGGTGAGATTTTAGTGTATTTTTCCAAATTTACCTAAATTTTGACTCATGCCACATAAATTAAATAAGCTTGCTGGTTTTGGGATTCAACTTGATAAAAACTTTTAAACCTGGAGCCAAAATATTTATTTTCATTATTCAATAAGACTTGAAATAACATATATCACTTACTCCAGAAGAGAAACCTGCGTTTGTACCCCTAACTGTACCCCTATGTTTTACATGTATTTTGTCAGAGGAGTAAAAAGGGTTTGGTTTCCGTAATTTTAAGCGTCATTAATAAGATCCTAAAATTTTTTCAATAATTTGTGAACGAAGACATACTGAAATTTTTTTTGCAATTGCTACATATTTAAGATTTAATCAAAGGAAGATAATTCAAATGAAAATAGTTCCGGTACTGGCAGCGATGATATAAATATTATCGGTAAAAGTGGTGATATCACTTATATCAAAGCTGTATAACTGAATATCTCACTTCGGATTATATAATAAATTCAATAATAAAACTAGAATATATTTTTATTGAATCTTTCATATATCAGGTTTTTAACATGATCTGTGTTAAATCTTTCAATGACAGTAAGAAGTTGAAAGGGTATAATTGAGGAGAAGAATCACTTGTTTATTGGGTGAGCCTTTTCTTGTGTCTTATATTGTTATCAAAGTCAATAATGGTAAATGATGTAAGAATACATAATTCTTCACCATAATCAGCTGTGTTACATTTTCTTTAATTCTGAAATATTTAATTTAATTTCACTTACCTGTATGTCTCGATTTTTAAGGTTTCCTACCCAGAATGCTTCCAGGCACTTACTAAGAGTCAACATGGCCTTCACCCTGTAAACAAACGTTTCTAACGTACGCTTTACCATGGGCACTTGATTGGTTAATGACACATCCCGAACTATCTGAAAAACAGGAATTCAACGAGATATAATAAAGTTAATTTACCTAAAATATAATGATGTTAGGCGATGAGTTTCATTGGGTAGGGATGTAAGGTCTACATCCTTCAAATTTGATTGAAATGATTGTCTTCCATACCTGTTGTAGTGATACAAATGCTGCACATAAACTTGTATCCTCCTTCTGCCATGCTAAACTCCTATGAAGACCTTTTGCAACAACAGTGATTGAGACCACTAGACAATTAGTGTATATCATCACATATACATTGTACATTCATGGCAGATTTTTTATCCTATGATATTCCAACCTATGATCTTTGCTAAAATTAACCTATAGACAGTCACTCTTGCTGGCTCTAGGCCCAGGTATGGACAAGACACCACCATTGTAGTATTCACATAGATAAATAGCCTAGAAATTCACAAAAACTTCTAAGAAAATATGTAGATCCAGGCCTCAAATTTAAGGAAGGCCCCAGAGGTCAGTGGCTTCCATTGCCCATCCTCTTGGCCCCTGTGCCTTATTCCATTCTATGGGTTTTTTGGTACCCCAATTTATCCAAAAATTTAAGGGCTGTTCCTTATGTATGTTTTTGGAATAATAATCAATTGCTCAGAAAGGAATTTAACCTCTAGGAACAATTAAAAGTAAGAGTTAAACTCACCTTGGAGTGCCCACAGATATGGTGCATGGCCCGTGTGCTCAATTGGAGATTCTTTAACAGTCCTTGGACGTCCTCACGGTGACCACGGAACATGTGATCTAACATTGGCATACCTTGACGGAGAAACACATCAACAAACTGACGACCATACTGAAACGACAAAAATATAATGCATCAGAGTGGAGTCCAACAAGTAACACACAACAGAATCCCCACTCAGTCCAAAAATTGGAAAATTTTCTGACTGGGTTTTCTCTCGAACGACCTATGTGGGATGGTTGCCAGTTACCAACGGAAGGTCGTGGGTTTCCTCCGGGCATAGAGCCCGGTTTCCTCCCACAATAAAACTGGCAACGCCGCCATATAAGTGAAATAATCTTGAGCGCGGCGTAAAACACCAATCAATCAATCAATCAATCACAACAGAATCCATTGTGTCCAAGGGCAATTATACAAAAAATGTAATCAGAATCGTCAAATATTACAACAAAAAAATGCTGGTTAAAATGGTAAATGATTAATTACGCCATATTCAAGATTAACTTATAATACACTGATGTTGCTATGTTTAGTGGAGGAGGATACCACCCTTTTTGTTAGCATGAGAGAAAGCCATACAGGTCAAATGGCCGAAAGAAGCAGAGGTGCTGGTATTATGTGAAGTGCTGGTTGCTGTTGTTTAATTATCACACATACCTTTAAGGCTGTTCCTATATTCGAGCGACTGTCAAAGGCCTACAATAATAAAATAAAAGATGTTTATGATGCAACTCTTTCATTGGTCAATACCATTAGTATTAGCATGTCCCTGTCTAAATGATCTGTGATATTCATGCAGTCTACTCTATACTTGAGCCCTAAGAAATGCAATTACATTAGAGCTTATTCCTATAACGTTCAAATACAGCTACTTAAATAAATTATTAGTAAAAATTTTATGAAATACTAACCTTTATCAAATTGATCAGAACATGAAATATCCTCACAGCTAAATTCCACTGTATCAAAGATTCCAATTTTACCTACAACAAGTCAATATTATACGGCTTTTCAAGTTGACATAATACAACAGGTCAAGTTGACATAATACAACAGGTCAAGTTGACATAATACAACAGGTAAAGTTGACATAATACAACAGGTCAAGTTGACATAATACAACAGGTCAAGTTGACATAATACAACAGGTCAAGTTGACATAATACAACAGGTCAAGTTGACATAATACAACAGGTCAAGTTGACATAACACAACAGGTCAAGTTGACATAACACAACAGGTAAAGTTGACATAACACAACAGGTCAAGTTGACATAATACAACAGGTCAAGTTGACATAATACAACAGGTCAAGTTGACATAATACAACAGGTCAAGTTGACATAATACAACAGGTCAAGTTGACATAATACAACAGGTCAAGTTGACATAACACAACAGGTCAAGTTGACATAACACAACAGGTCAAGTTGACATAACACAACAGGTCAAGTTGACATAATACAACAGGTCAAGTTGACATAATACAACAGGTCAAGTTGACATAATACAACAGGTCAAGTTGACATAATACAACAGGTAAAGTTGACATAATACAACAGGTCAAGTTGACATAATACAACAGGTCAAGTTGACATAATACAACAGGTCAAGTTGACATAATACAACAGGTCAAGTTGACATAATACAACAGGTCAAGTTGACATAATACAACAGGTCAAGTTGACATAATACAACAGGTCAAGTTGACATAATACGACTTTTCAAGTTGACATAATACAACAGGTCAAGTTGACATAACACAACAGGTCAAGTTGACATAATACAACAGGTCAAGTTGACATAATACAACAGGTCAAGTTGACATAATACAACAGGTAAAGTTGACATAACACAACAGGTCAAGTTGACATAATACAACAGGTCAAGTTGACATAATACAACAGGTCAAGTTGACATAATACAACAGGTCAAGTTGACATAATACAACAGGTAAAGTTGACATAATACAACAGGTAAAGTTGACATAATACAACAGGTCAAGTTGACATAATACAACAGGTCAAGTTGACATAATACAACAGGTCAAGTTGACATAATACAACAGGTCAAGTTGACATAATACAACAGGTCAAGTTGACATAATACAACAGGTCAAGTTGACATAATACAACAGGTCAAGTTGACATAATACAACAGGTCAAGTTGACATAATACAACAGGTCAAGTTGACATAATACAACAGGTCAAGTTGACATAATACAACAGGTCAAGTTGACATATACAAAAATGTATACTCTGAGTCTACAGTTTTAAAACATGAGTGAAGAAGATGACTAAATACTTCAAATTTGTAAGAAAAAGTCTGGATTGTAGATTCCATTGTTAGTGCATTTGTAAATGCAACACTATGCGCTATTTCTTAGTTGTTAATAATTAAATTCCCCATATAAATGTATATCTACATAAGTAACCAGGCAGATTAGCATTTGGTCAACTAGAATCCGACAAACTGGCTACAGGTAATACACAGGTGAGATTGGAGTGTTCCCTTTCACTAAACCTAAAATGGAAGCTTGATAGTTACATGTATGTACTTGGTATTTACCCCTGAACTAAAGGATAAGATCTAATTTGTTTCAGGAGGTACTTAGCAGTGTCTACTTACTGAATATAACAAACTCACCTGTTCTGAATCATCCTTTTTTACAGGTTTGAGATCTTTAATTGAGGCCACTAACTCGGCCAACATCACCTTGTAAAACACAGGGAAGGCTGGTCTGAAAGACAGAAATATGTTAGTGTCGTTGAAAACGTTATTGGTGAGCAGCTGTAATATTTTTACGACCAGTTGCAGAAGGTTGTATTGAGTTTGTCTGATTTTATCAGGTGTTAAAACAAAGATTGGCATTACTGTTCAAACCTTTGTACAAACAGAATCTGCTCATTTTAATTTTCTTCCTTATAGTATGGCAAAAACTTCTAAATACAACATAAAGAACTCATTACAATAAAACATAGGTAAAAGATATGTATTGGTAAAAGTGAAATAAAATTTTCAATCAGTGTGAGAAAGCTAAAGTCTAACCTGTCGAGAGTAGGGAATGTATTAGAGCTGCCGTTCTTCTCAGCATCTAAAAGTTCAGGAACACCTTTGGTGGTAAACTGTTCAGCTGCAGCTAACGGTTCATCAGAATATGTCAGGTATGTTCTACACGTAGAGAGAATTTTATACAACAGGTGAAACAGAGAACAGTTAAAGAGAATTTTATACAAGAGGTAAAGGCAGAGGCAATTTTATACAACCGACAAACAAAAAACAAGTACTGAGAAATTTTATACCACAAGTTAAACAAAGAACAGGTAGAGGCAAATTTAAAACTTGTAAAACAAAGAAAGGGTAGAGGCAATTTTAAAACTTGTAAAACAAAGGGTAGAGGCAATTTTACAACTTGTAAAACAAAGAAAGGGTAGAGGCAATTTTAAAACTTGTAAAACAAAGAAAGGGTAGAGGCAATTTAAAAACTTGTATAATGAAGAACAGGTAGAGGCAATTTTAAAACTTGTACAAAAAAGAACAGGTAGAGGCAATTTTAAAACTTGTAAAACAAAGAACAGGTAAAGGCATTTTAAAACTTGTAAAACAAAGAACAGGTCGAGACAATTTTAAAACTTGTAAAACAAAGAACAGGTAGAGGCAATTTTAAAACTTGTACAAAAAAAAAACGGGTAGAGGCAATTTTAAAACTTGAACAACAAAGAACAGGTAGAGGTAATTTTAAAACTTGTACAACAAAGAACAGGTTGAGGCAATTTTAAAACTTGTACAACAAAAAACAGGTTAAGGCAATTTTAAAACTTGTGTAAGAAAGAACAAATAGAGACAATTTTTATAAAACAGGTGGAACAAAGAAAAGATAAAGACAATTTTAAAGAGTAAGTCAGAGACAGACAACTGCTCAAAAATGCACCAGGACGCAGTTTATAAACGGAAAATATAATACACACTAAAGATGGCCTTATATCTTGCATAAGTTACCCTTTTTTTTACACTTAGGTTATGCATACTTTAGAGCAAGTCATAGATTATTGCCCTGGAAAGGTGGGGTGGGACTTGTTGACCATTGATGTGGTATTAATCATAGACAGTATAAGGACAATGACATGTATATTAAGTAATCTTACTTGATGATAATATGTAAGTTTTCATTATGCTTGGCCCCTCTTAATCTTTCTCCTTCACCGTCTAGCCATTCACGTTTCAAAAACATCTCAGACTGATTAGCTGTGAAATAGATTGATTAAAACTCAATATGCAAAGATAAGGTATAAATGACTTTCATGTAATACTCAAATTTTACATGATTGATTGATTAATTGGTTATTTATGTCAACTTTAAACATACAGTCAAACCTGGACAAGCGACCACCTGTAAACAGCAACCAACTGTCTTAAGCGACCATCCCACGACGCCACCGAACGAATTCCCGTACTTAAGACACTTTATAGAGCGTCCACCTGTCTAACGCGACCGCGACCAGCTGTAAAGCTAATAAAGTATACACAAAACCTGTATTAAACGACCAAGTTCTATAATCGCTAAAACGTGGTCTTAAAAAAAAAACAAAAAAAACACAGCTTTACAGCGCATGTTTAATCCCGCTGTAGCAGGCAATCCACGATTGTCGTAATAACTAAAGCCTACAATTAAAGCCGGACACTAGCCATTTGTATTATACCTGTGAATTACATTAATCACTATAGTAAACAGAATTGACAACAAAAAAACATCTCGAATAAAATTATCAATAGATATATCGCGTTTGGGTTCCTTTTTAATCCTATACAAATCCTAGATGTATAATGATGTATAAAAATCAGTGAAATAAGTGAAAATGTAAACGCCTAAGACTGGCAAAGCCCTCATTTATCATGAGAAAAGATGACAGGTTATCGAGATGTCGGTTGCATAAAACCTGGATTAAGAGACCACCTGTCTTAAGAGACCACTTTTCACGTTTCCCTTAGCTGGTCGCTAAAACCAGGTTTGACTGTATTTCATTTGGATATTTTTGAGGGTTGGTTGAATTTAAAGCCTATTCCCTCATAAAAACCAAATTTCTGTTTGATACTAAAGCAACTATCCAACATATATGTACATACCAACTGACCTCTCTGCCAGTACTATGTGTCCTGTCCAAACGTTTCATAATGTTAGACAAACTCAGAGAAATAACTCTGTGATGTCATGATATCTGCAACGTCACAAAGCCAATATTTTGAGTTTGCCTAACCTTTTGGAACATTTGACCTTCAGAAGGGGGCTGGCAGAGGGGTCAGTTGGAACATGATGATTTGAAATTATGACAGAAATTGACAACTGATAAGGATTCAATGGCTTGTTAGATCCATTCTCTGTCACTGTAAAAGATCTGCCATGATTGACCATTTTGCTTATTAACTGAAATGATTACCTATGGTTTGGTGCATCTCTTCTCCCTGTGTTTTCTCAGACAAACAGATTAGCAGTTTGAGTAAGGTGACTGCTGTATTCAAATCGGGAATGGCACTCGAAAACTTCTCAACATACCCAAAAGCATTTCTGTCAACAAAATATAACTTAGAATTCAACTTAACTCGTAAGCAAAGTTATCGTATGATAATAAACATACAAAATCCTAATAAAGACAAAAAATCTACAAAAACCTTGACTTGAAAATCTGGGCTCAAACAACTTTGCTATGGCCTCAGTCGGCAGATTGATACAATCTGTTCAGATTAAATAAACTGAACCAATTTCTCAATGGGGTTTTCCCCACTGATCACCCCACTCAGGCGACGCTGGCATAAAAGTGAAATAACTTGAGTGTGGAGTAAAAGATCATTGAAACAACTTTACAGATTGAAATTTCCCAGCCTTCAGCCAGAGGTTTTAAGGCCAAAAATTGTAAGCGGTGTCACTGGTCCTCCATTATAATTATATTAGTTTATAATAAAAATAGCTTGTTAGAACTAATATTGTGTGTAAATATCGCCTACTTGATGAGTTCTGACAGTCCATGTTGTGAAGCTTTAGATGAAGTGATACGTGTCACAAGGACACTTAATGCTTCCAACAACAACTCCCTGTTCTGATGAAGTACAAATCCATTCCTACAAGAAATTTCAAACAAAAGGTAGACAAATAATAGATCCACATTTAAATGCTTGTACATTTTGAAAATTTAAAGCTCTATCTGGGATGAAAAGAAGAGAAAATTCAAAACTTACCATGAGAAGAGAGAGAGAAAACATTTGAGGAGTAGGTTGAAACATGTTGCCATGGTTTTGGCTTCGTGGGAAGAGCTTCCAGGTCCATCAACCATCCCATCATTCTCATCAATCAGAGTCTAAAAGATGAATACACAATGTCTTATTTTGGGGTCCAACAATAACAGTTATTATGTCCAAAAGATAAATTGATGTTTAACGCAGGGCTCAAGATTATTTAACTTATATAGCACCTTTGTCATGTTTAGTGGGGAAGAATATCCCGTTATTTGTCAGAAGGAAATTCATGACCTTTTATAGGTACCTACCGACCCTTCCACATAATTTATACAACCAACAATTGGATACTTACATGTAGTTGTTATTAAACATTAAGATGCAAAACAGCACTGAAAAACTATGGGAAGGTCAATGTAATAAACAGTGACTGACTATACCTGAAAAAATCCACTAGCAGCTTCCAAATGTTGACAGAGTGATGGTAAGAGTTGTACCCCTTTTCTGGCAACTTCTTCAGGTTTTAATTGGTCAAGATAGGAAAATCCAACCTTCTTATCTCCCTTGGACTGAAAACAGGTACATGTAAATGCATTAATCTATCAGATACTGAAAACAGGTACATGTAAGTGCTTTAATCTATCAGATACTGAAAACAGGTACATGTAAGTGCATTAATCTATCAGATACTGAAAACAGGTACATGTAAGTGCATTAATCTATCAGATACTGAAAACAGGTACATGTAAGTGCATTAATCTATCAGATACTGAAAACAGGTACATGTAAGTGCATTAATCTATCAGATACTGAAAACAGGTACATGTAAGTGCATTAACCTATCAGATCTTGGAAACAGGTACATGTAAGTGCATTAACCTATCAGATACTGAAAACAGGTACATGTAAGTGCATTAATCTATCAGATACTGAAAACAGGTACATGTAAGTGCATTAATCTATCAGATACTGAAAACAGGTACATGTAAGTGCATTAATCTATCAGATACTGAAAACAGGTACATGTAAGTGCATTAATCTATCAGATACTGAAAACAGGTACATGTAAGTGCATTAACCTATCAGATCTTGGAAACAGGTACATGTAAGTGCATTAACCTATCAGATACTGAAAACAGGTACATGTAAGTGCATTAACCTATCAGATACTGAAAACTATGGTAAAACTGACCTTAAGGAATGTTCTTCTCTTGGATGCACTTGTTAACAGACTGTGGTAAAACTGACCTTAAGGAATGTTCTTCTGTTGGATGCACTTGTTAACAGACTATGGTAAAACTGACCTTAAGGAACGTTCTTCTCTTGGATGCACTTGTTAACAGACTGTGGTAAAACTGACCTTAAGGAACGTTCTTCTCTTGGATGCACTTGTTAACAGACTATGGTAAAACTGACCTTAAGGAATGTTCTTCTCTTGGATGCACTTGTTAACAGACTGTGGTAAAACTGACCTTAAGGAATGTTCTTCTCTTGGATGCACTTGTTAACAGACTGTGGTAAAACTGACCTTAAGGAATGTTCTTCTCTTGGATGCACTTGTTAACAGACTATGGTAAAACTGACCTTAAGGAAAGTTCTTCTCCTGGATGCACTTGTTAACAGACTATGGTAAAACTGACCTGAAGGAACGTTCTTCTCTTGGATGCACTTGTTAACAGACTATGGTAAAACTGACCTTAAGGAACGTTCTTCTCTTGGATGCACTTGTTAACAGACTATGGTAAAACTGACCTTAAGGAACGTTCTTCTCTTGGATGCACTTGTTAACAGACTATGGTAAAACTGACCTTAAGGAATGTTCTTCTCTTGGATGCACTTGTTAACAGACTATGGTAAAACTGACCTTAAGGAATGTTCTTCTCTTGGATGCACTTGTTAACAGACTATGGTAAAACTGACCTTAAGGAATGTTCTTCTCTTGGATGCACTTGTTAACAGACTATGGTAAAACTGACCTTAAGGAACGTTCTTCTCTTGGATGCACTTGTTAACAGACTATGGTAAAACTGACCTTAAGGAATGTTCTTCTCTTGGATGCACTTGTTAACAGACTATGGTAAAACTGACCTTAAGGAATGTTCTTCTCTTGGATGGACTTGTTAACAGACTATGGTAAAACTGACCTTAAGGAACGTTCTTCTCTTGGATGCACTTGTTAACAGACTATGGTAAAACTGACCTTAAGGAATGTTCTTCTATTGGATGCACTTGTTAACAGACTATGGTAAAACTGACCTGAAGGAATGTTCTTCTATTGGATGCACTTGTTAACAGACTATGGTAAAACTGACCTTAAGGAATGTTCTTCTATTGGATGCACTTGTTAACAGACTATGGTAAAACTGACCTTAAGGAACGCTCTTCTCTTGGATGCACTTGTTAACAGACTATGGTAAAACTGACCTTAAGGAACGTTCTTCTCTTGGATGCACTTGTTAACAGACTATGGTAAAACTGACCTTAAGGAATGTTCTTCTATTGGATGCACTTGTTAACAGACTATGGTAAAACTGACCTTAAGGAACGTTCTTCACTTGTTAACAGACTATGGTAAAACTGACCTTAACGAACGTTCTTCTCTTGGATGCACTTGTTAACAGACTGTGGTAAAACTGACCTTAAGGAACGTTCTTCTCTTGGATGCACTTGTTAACAGACTGTGGTAAAACTGACCTTAAGGAACGTTCTTCTCTTGGATGCACTTGTTAACAGACTACCGGGTATGGTAAAACTGACCTTAAGGAACGTTCTTCTCTTGGATGCACTTGTTAACAGACTATGGTAAAACTGACCTTAAGGAACGTTCTTCTCTTGGATGCACTTGTTAACAGACTATGGTAAAACTGACCTTAAGGAATGTTCTTCTCTTGGATGCACTTGTTAACAGACTATGGTAAAACTGACCTTAAGGAATGTTCTTCTCTTGGATGCACTTGTTAACAGACTATGGTAAAACTGACCTTAAGGAACGTTCTTCTCTTGGATGCACTTGTTAACAGACTATGGTAAAACTGACCTTAAGGAACGTTCTTCTATTGGATGCACTTGTTAACAGACTACCGGGTATGGTAAAACTGACCTTAAGGAACGTTCTTCTCTTGGATGCACTTGTTAACAGACTATGGTAAAACTGACCTTAAGGAATGTTCTTCTCTTGGATGCACTTGTTAACAGACTATGGTAAAACTGACCTTAAGGAATGTTCTTCTCTTGGATGCACTTGTTAACAGACTATGGTAAAACTGACCTTAAGGAATGTTCTTCTCTTGGATGCACTTGTTAACAGACTATGGTAAAACTGACCTTAAGGAACGTTCTTCTCTTGGATGCACTTGTTAACAGACTATGGTAAAACTGACCTTAAGGAATGTTCTTCTATTGGATGCACTTGTTAACAGACTATGGTAAAACTGACCTTAAGGAATGTTCTTCTATTGGATGCACTTGTTAACAGACTATGGTAAAACTGACCTTAAGGAATGTTCTTCTCTTGGATGCACTTGTTAACAGACTATGGTAAAACTGACCTTAAGGAACGTTCTTCTCTTGGATGCACTTGTTAACAGACTATGGTAAAACTGACCTTAAGGAACGTTCTTCTCTTGGATGCACTTGTTAACAGACTATGGTAAAACTGACCTTAAGGAATGTTCTTCTCTTGGATGCACTTGTTAACAGACTATGGTAAAACTGACCTTAAGGAACGTTCTTCACTTGGATGCACTTGTTAACAGACTATGGTAAAACTGACCTTAAGGAACGTTCTTCTCTTGGATGCACTTGTTAACAGACTATGGTAAAACTGACCTTAAGGAACGTTCTTCACTTGTTAACAGACTATGGTAAAACTGACCTTAACGAACGTTCTTCTCTTGGATGCACTTGTTAACAGACTGTGGTAAAACTGACCTTAAGGAACGTTCTTCTCTTGGATGCACTTGTTAACAGACTGTATTAAAACTGACCTTAAGGAACGTTCTTCTCTTGGATGCACTTGTTAACAGACTGTGGTAAAACTGACCTTAAGGAACGTTCTTCTCTTGGATGCACTTGTTAACAGACTACCGGGTATGGTAAAACTGACCTTAAGGAACACTCTTCTCTTGGATGCACTGGTTAACAGACTATGGTAAAACTGACCTTAAAGGAGGGGAAATCTCTAGAAATACATAGGGATTATCGTCGATAACAACCTTCAAAGTGCTTAAAACATTTCACGTCAATTACCCCCAGTGACCCTCAAGCTAATAAAAACAGACAGAAGTATGTCCTTTCAGTGGCTTATCTGTGTAGCCATTTTTCCGCTTTAGGATGATGTGATGTTGGTGTAGCTATTTTTAGATCAATAATGACGTATTTTTACCGCTCTCTAATGTATAATGGTAGATTTAGGTCCAAAAAAACATGGCGACAAATTTGAAGTGGGAAGATTGTCTCCAAATATATAGGTCAGTATGCAACCCCGCGCCATTGCTTAGCCAGCCATTGGCTAAATTGCATCACATGACTATTCTATAACGCACTTAATTTTTTATTCAACAATAATTGGATAAAACTAATGAAAAAATGGTGGCGGCCTTGTGAACGGCCTATGGAGCTTATTCTATATTGTAACGCCACCTTCAAATTTCAATTATTCGCTTACGAGGGGATAAAACATACATCGGACAGTTGTTTTGGACTAAATGAACTCTACTCTTTCCATCTAAACTAATCTAAAGCTTAGATTTTCTTTCCCTTTAAGGAATGTTTTTCTCTTGGATGCACTTGTTAACAGACTATGGTAAAACTGACCTTAAGGAACGTTCTTCTCTTGGATGCACTTGTTAACAGACTATGGTAAAACTGACCTTAAGGAACATTCTTCTCTTGGATGCACTTGTTAACAGACTGTGGTAAAACTGACCTTAAGGAATGTTCTTCTCTTGGATGCACTTGTTAACAGACTGTGGTAAAACTGACCTTAAGGAATGTTCTTCTCTTGGATGCACTTGTTAACAGACTGTGGTAAAACTGACCTTAAGGAACGTTCTTCTCTTGGACGCACTTGTTAACAGACTATGGCTAAACTTTCTGGACAGATCCTCCAATAAAAACTCCAACTGAGGTGGCTGGATTTGTACATCAGTCACTGACTGTTAAACATAAAATATATTTTCTAATTTAAAAATCACAGATGTGTGAAATACTGGGAGATTAACATTTATTATGGGAGAAAATAGAGGAAAAGTCCAAATGGGAGTTTAAAAGTCAGAAAAATATCAGTTTAAAGAGGAAGATGAGTTAAAAAGCATCTAAAGGCATAGCCGACCATTGGTGAAAACCCTGTGTTCGACTCAAATATTCATTTTGAAAGTCAATTCCATAAAAGTTAAAACCATGATAATGGAATGAGCGGACTACCTTTGTATTCATCTCCGTATCTAAGGCTGCCTTGGTGATAAACCCCGCCTTTAGAATAGCAAACACATCCATATCTAGTTCTCTGTCAAACAAAACAGTAGGCATCAACATTCTGAATCAGTATTAATTCTCACATAAACTAGTATTGACTGTACAAAGGCTTGAAGACATTTGTTCACTATTTAAGAATGATTGATGTTTTACGCGCACTCAAGATTATTTCACTTATATGGGGGCATAGGCAGGTTTAGTTGGGGAGAAAACCCGGTTCTTTGCCCAAAGGAAACAGCCAACCTTTTGCGACCATACAACCCTCCCACCTAGGGGTTGTTTCTTACCAATGTTCGGTTACAATATGAGTCAACAGCATCTAAGGATGACTTAGAAAGGACTGCTGAAGGTAAGAGAATGACCATCTCACTTAAAATGTTTAATGGATTGATTTATAGCTATAGACAGAGCCCAAAGCCAGGAGAAAGCCTTACAATCAAACATTTTTGATTTTTAATTAATTTACACAACAAAAATGATCAACAGATCCATATCCGTAAATCACATTAACAGCTTATTCAAACTAGTGTCATGATATGTTCTTTGTTGAGTCTCTACATGTGTAAATGTGTAATTTTTCCAAGGAAGACAGAGATATTTACCTGAAGAAGGGTCTGTATTGATTAAGATCCACACTAATAACCTTAATGTCTCCATCTTTATTATCATCTGCCTGACTGTCCATTTGACTACCAGCCTGAACAAATGGAATTGAAACGCTTTTTTAGAAGGCACAATCGCCACGTAAATGACCAGTCTAAGCACATAAAGCACCAAAAATGTTTTTAAACCAGCAGGTGGTTGACCAAGGTTTAGGAAACACACATAACAGGAGAAATACAGATGCTCATTTTTGTTTGGTTGAAACTGAAGGGCCTTCCGATAAATTTGATTGATGTTTTAGCCTCATTCAAGAGTGGTGACGTAATACCCGATCTCTATTTCATGGGATGTGTATCAAATAGATAACTAATGCTGCTGCATAAAGAGTTTATCCTGAAGAACAATGACGGGAAAAACATTGAATATAACTGATGAGATACTACAATAAAATATCTAGATTTGGATTACCAACCAGCCGAAAGATCCCCCTTCCCTTAACCCACTTCTAAACTTTTAAATTTTGACCATAGAACGTCAAAAAGGTTATTGTATTTTGCATACTTAATGTTCCAATAAGGTGAATTGACTTTGATAACGATGTAAGAACTACATCAAAAAGTTGTCACCCAATAAACCAAGAAATTGTTATCTATAAGTAATTCTTCACCTTATTATTACCGTTCAACTTCTAAATGCCATTGAGAGATTTGATACTTAATGTTCCTTCTTACTATGTCAGCAAACACGGTTAAACTAAAGTCCCAATGCTCCCAGCCTAAGGGTTTGACTAAAAGGGGGAAATATTCAGATATTTTCTCTATACAATACCTTATCTGTCATAACTGTAGTATTAGGGTTATCTTCGTCTCCCATCATTGTCTGGTTAGTCACATCACCGTTATCACACTTCCTACAAAAACAAAGGACACAACAGGCGTATTACTGATCGACGACAGCCATTTGAGCCTCCCTTGTTGTCTCCCCCTTGTTGTATTCATAGCTGTCTATTATTAATTATGCAACAAGCCATGTGTGTATACTTATACACAGCATGGAAGACCACAGCTTGTTTTTCAGACTTCAGTACTTTTCCCGGAGAGCTTTGCAAAACTTGGCTATTTTTTGTGTAACCATGGACTTACTTTTTCTTCCCTTTCCCATTCTTTTTACCAGCTCCAGCTTTTGTGGGTGGGACAGGAACTTTAGACACGCCCTCTTCACAATCAAACACAGCCATTGGTGGTTGAAATGTTGGATGAGCTGTGGAAAACCCATAAAAAATCTTCCGTTATACATGTAACATTCATCCTCTTTTTAAAAGCATGCAACTACATTTTAAAGCAGATTTTATATGGCTAAATAAATCTCTGAATCCCATTGTCAACTGTGTTGTTATTCACGTACATTAAGTCATGTTATAAATATGGTTAAGTTACAGAACACTTTCATCAAAACGGATTGGCTGAGAACGTGCTAAAATAATTTGTATGCGAACAAGGGGAACTTTTTGTATTGTGCCTGTCAAAATTGTCTGTACTATATGGCACATAGAGATTTCCCAGTCAAATCACATATTTAAGACGCGATAAGATTATTAGTAAATTAAATTGTAAGTTAACAGCCTAAAATTCCTTATACAAGAAAAGAATTATCTGAGTCACAGCCAGAAGAAATTTTATCAAAATCTATTGTTTTTCTAATTTACACTATTCATTCTAATTTACACATTTTCACATTACAAGAACGACCAGTTCTTGTGAAAATTATGTTAATAATATTAATGAAATAAAGCTATTACCTTGAAGTGATTTCTCTAGGAACACTTGTATATCTGTAATATTCTGTAGACGTGTTATCACCTTGGCTTTCATCTCAGCAGCATCTTGGCAAGCAAACCCGTTAACAACCTTCATCAAAAAATATAGCTCTAAGTTTCAAATTAATAGGAACATCACAAAAATCTATGACAATTAACTAAAAAGTTGTCCACCATAAAAACTAAACAAAAAGACGTGTTGGCATATCGCTAGAAATAGACAAAGAAAATTTTTTTAAAAGGGGCTGATAATACTGGAAATCTATGAATAAATACCAAAATACTTTTGAGTTTTGTAAAGCTTTCTAAATTGAAAATTCATATTGGTTGGTTTAAAAGACCAACAAAAACAATGGCAATTTGTTTTCCACAAAGCCGTTATAGAGCGTCCAGAAACAGACAAATCCCCCAAACTCCCCCTTTTAAACATGAGAAATTTGTATAAACTCTCAGCCGTAATACATTCTTTTCAATTATGGAAAAGTTATCCCCCTTTCTACTGAAAAGAGGACAAAATTGTCCATTTCAGTCAGATTTTTGACACAGAAATGATGCTTAATGGATGGTGAACAGGTCATTGGTGCACAGTTTTTCTTTGAATCCAACACTAGACAACAAAACTTAAATAAAGCTGTCAAAAAATCAGATGAAAATTCTACGAAATTATCAGAAGTTGTTGACAGACTACATTCAATTGATATTGGGTGCTTAAGAGTTATGGAGGATTGGGTTTTTGATAGAAAGGGAAAACATGGCAAACGTACAAATTCTGCACTATAAACAAAAGGTGTCACTACACAGGTTAGTAGCGAAGCGATCAATACAAAGCCAACACCCTCAAATATCCCATTATTAGTTTCAGTGGTGTCATTAAGCTCCAGGCATATTGTTGTATCACTTTGTTGATCACCATCAAAGTATCTAAACAGTCAAGTGATTTCCAAGGCTATTGCACAGGAAATATTTGTTTGACAGAAGACAGAACTTGTGGAAAGTCAATGGATGCTTGAAAATTTCGGTTCGTTTGATTGATTGATTGTTTGGTGTTTTACGCTCAAAATTATTTGCCTTATATAATGTTTTAATAGTAGAGCGTTGGACGCTCAATCCGAACAGTCTTCCACCAATGGGTCGCGGGTTCGAATCCCACTCAGTCCAAAAATTGGAAAATTTTCTGACTGGGTTTTCAATCGAACGACCTATGTGGGATGGTTGCCAGTTACCAACGGAAGGTCTTGGGTTTCCTCCGGGCACTGAGTCCGGTTTCCTCCCACAATAAAACTGGCAACGCTGCCATATAAGTGAAATAATCTGGAGCGCGGCGTAAAACACCAAACAATCTAAATTTTTGCTTTCTTTGGATTGAGAAGGATTGTAACCCATGTAAGCCAGTCAGGTCACTTCTCCAGTCGACCCTGACAACCAACACTTCATACATATGTGACTGGTTGAAAGTAACTAATATGGACACAATGTATTGTTAATATTTTTAGGATTACACTTTCTTGAAAAATGGCAGAAATTCTACCGGGCATCAAGCGAAATCGCCAATACTGTTTTATTAATTTTCTAAAGACACAAAAAAAAATCAAACTCAAAGACCAAAGGCTTTAATTTTTTACCTCCCTGAACCAGTTGATGGATTGAAAGAGTGTATTACAGATGACATCTTTCTCTCTAACTGATAGAGAATCCATCTTCTCTAGAACATCCATCTTACAGCTATAAACTGGACAGCCTGAAACATAACACAGAATGTTACATCGGCAACAAGGGCATCATTTCATCTTATTCATTCACATACAGAAATATACAAAAACCCAACAAACAAACAAATTTATTTAGTTCCTGAAAATGATTATTTCTATTATTTGTAAGTATTTCTTTAAGGGAGACACATATAAATGATATACCTCTTTTTTAATACAATTAGAAACTTGTCTCCATGGTTATTTTAGACAAGAAGATTTTCCCTGTGCCCTTGTGTTTTAGTGATCATAAAATAAAATATAAGCAAATTTGCTTAATTTGAATCTTGAAATCAATAAATTCTGTATAAACCAATTAATAATACAGCATTTGCTATAACAGAAAGTTCTGTGGATCTCAGCTTCTACTGACCATTGTAACAAATATAATGGAATTTGGTGAAGACACAAGTAAAATGTCATTAGAAGAATTACGTGTTACTTTGTTATTAGAATTTTGGATTGATTGATGTTTTAAGCCTCACTCAAGATTATTTCACTTATATTGTGGCTTTGCCAGGTTTTAGTGGGGGAGGAAACCTGGCTCATTGCCCGGAGGAAACCCTTAACCTTCGGCGAGTACCTGACAACTCTTCCACCTACGGAGACTGAATCCAATTTTCATTTGGTCTGAGTATGATTTGAACCCGCGCTACATCGTTGGAAGGTATGTGTGGGACTGAGGAACGATCATTCAAACCCACTGGATTTTGGAATCTATTTTATAATAAGGTGTGGAGAAGCAATAGAATACATCAAATTTTGATTGATTGATATTTTATGTTGCACTCAAGATTATTTTACTTATTTGGCAGCATTGCCAGGTTTAATGGGGAGGAAATCAGGTTCTTTGCCAAAAGAAATCCCCCAAACTTCAGCGAGTACTTCCAGAATCATTTATAGATAAAAACCATAATTTTATCATAAATGAGTCAATATCAAAAAGGAACATGCTTTATAATGCTAAAACAAGGTATCTAAAATTGTGAAAGTCTATCTTGGACTGTACTCTTGTTTTTCTAGAAAATTTAGACATACCTAGACATACATACTTTTTTCCGGGTCAATCAGTGTCATTTTACTAATCCAGTAGACATAACTGCTAAGTTTTAGGTAAAATGGGGAAAGAGACCAAATAAAATTAATCTTGATAGCATGTAATATCTTGGCATAATGCAATGGCAAAGTAAATTAAACACATGCATATTAATAATCTCAATATTTCAAAAAAGGCATATTTGTCATCTTCAGAAAAATTTGTCGAAATATCAAGCTTGTCAATATGCGTTTGTTTAATTTATTCAGAGTTATTGCTATTGCATTATGCTAAGCTGTACAGTGGATCAACAAGATATGTGAAGTCTTACCTAAAAGGGCATCAATTCCTTCCAGGTCACTTTGTTGTCGTTGTTCACAAATCCTAACAAGGCGGAAATGAGCCGCCAAACAAACAGGGGAAGGGCATCTGAAAAATGGTGTAAGGATGTATTATCATTGTGTATGGCTTGTTCTGTGTCAGGGTTGGCCTTAGAAAATACATCTTCCAAGTGACTCTCTTACATAAGGAAATGAGGGAAGAGCGAGAGAGGAGATTTAAATCCGTTGTTTTTCCCATTTCTTGTTTTATTGAATGAAGCTAATGATTTTTATAGCTGCTGCTTATAAGGGCTTTTATAAAATTATTTTATAAAAGAGCCACGGTCAAGAAAGGTGTTCTCCAGGAGCAACACACATCACAAACACTTATTTCAGTAGATTATTTCACTTGGCATGGCTATATTAACTAGAGAAGGGAACTGGGCCCTTTGCCCGGAGGAAACCTGACCTGCTGGCAATTCCAATTAGAACAGAGTTACAGATTTTCTTCCATTCTAATTCAAACGACTGTTAACATCAGAAGTTACCTTTTATCAGGTGATTCTAGAAGTTTATCCTTCTGATAGTCTTGTATAACTAGAGGTAGAAGATTGATTGCTATATTCCCATCTGTCTCCTCATCCAACCCATACAACTTCTCCAATGGCATCATTAACTTTCTAAAATAAAATATACATGGTTTAGGAGCAAGTACAGTTATAAAATTGGTACAACCAAATGTTAAACATTTTTTGGTGGTGGTCGTGGTGGTCGGGAGGGGGGGAGGGCTGGCTGGTATTGTTAAAGTAAAATATTCTTAAAAATGCCCCCAAGACAATATCATATTTTTCGCCAAATATTAGATTTTAACATCTCAAATCAAACTTTGCACCATCGTCTTGCCAGTGGGGATCTATGGATAGTTTTGCTAGGGTAGAAATAATCTAAAATTTAACAATCTGGCCATTAGTGATCATTGATGAGAAAATAAACATAATCCTTACTGGTTGATGTTGTCTGAATCAATGTCTACCACAAAGTCATCTTGAAAATCACTGATAACATTCTCCCCAATCCAATCCTACAGAGAACAAAAGTAACAATGCTGAAAAAAATGACAAAAACTTTTTTTATTTTTTTCGTCTTACTGTTTTTATTCTCCACTCAATCACTTACGGTGGAAGAGTTGTTAGCAACTGGCTATATTAAGCCTGCCGCAGACGATAGCTATCAGCTGAGGTAAAAACCTCTCGAGGAAATTCCCTCAGCTGTTAGCTCGTTGTTTGCGGGGGTTTTTACTGAATTTCTCGCCTTGCAAGGTCTTGAGGCGAATATTAGACGTGTTTAATATTTTACGTCTCTCGAGGACAAAAAATCACTGTTTGCGGGGTGTTTGAGCTATCAGCTCAGCTAACTTTTGACAGTTGACGAATAAAAACTCACGAAAATATCACATGACAGTGGGTGGAAAATAGCAACGATTCTTCTCCAATAGATTATACATAGACGGCTCTATATGATACCTTATTTGCAAATTAATATTAGAATAAACAAATATGAACGTATCCAGCGTATTCAAGCTTATATTTGCAAACCAATTTTATACAACGCAATACACAATACAATATCATGCATTCTGAATAACCTTGGTTGTAAGAAGCTACCAAAATTAATGAGGACTTTTTTTCATACATTTCAATTGTCAATAGGCCTAGATTGACGTAAAAATAAAAACTGCATGTAAAGCCAGTGGTCCGTACAAATCGAAGATGAGTGCTAATACCAGAATTTGGTAAATACTGACATATAACACAGTACACAAGTAGTGTTATTCCGAAAAACGAAAACTTCATATTGACTCTGCAATTTGGCTGACATATAAAACATGAGGAAATCTTGCATTTCATACTGTTTCTTAAAACTTACAAACAATTAGCTCATTCGTTTTAGAGTTTACACATATATTTGGCAGACATCCTCTCTGGAAATCACTAAACAAAAATAATCTTCAAAATATACACGGATAGCTCAGTCCCCCGCAGACGGTCAGATTTTTACCTCAAGAGGTTGAAATTATCCAACATGATAGATATTTGTCTCAAGGCCTCGCAAGGCGAGAAATTCATTAAAAACACCCCGCACACGACGAGCTAACAGCTGAGGAAATTTCCTCGAGAGGAATTTACCTCAGCTGATAGCTCTCGTCTGCGGCAGGCTTTAAACATTGCAACCCCGTCACATATTAGAGAAATAATCCGGGGATCGGCGTAGAACATCAATCAATGAATCATTTGTCTGATATGCCGTCTTGAAACCAGTTGTGTAATTTGTATGCCCTAAAGTAAATTTATTTGTCCTGTATTGTAAGAAGACCCCTGACCCATCTGTTGCTGGATATAAAGAAAATAAGGTCTAGCAATAATCAGTAATAGTACAATCTAATTATACAGTATAAAGAATCAAACAGTACATATAAAACGAAAACCATCAAAATTTAATTATACATGTATTTCAACTTTTTTCAGTGTTTTGCACCACAGAATGTTGAAAGATAAAACAATAAAATCTCAAAAATAATATCAGCTTCAACTAGGCTTACAAGCCTCTGAGGAGCCGCCTACTGGTAAAACACAGTTTTACTTAATTTCTAAAAGCATGGATGCAGTGTGCCTTACTTATCACCTCAATGTGTATCTGAGTGGAGGCCATTCGAATTTATGTTGTGACGTAAAAAAAATAGGTTCCATCGGTCAAAATTGACAAAACTAAATCAACCTGGCCCCAATGGGCTACCATATCGGCTTTGTACGAAAATTAAACCAAACACTAGATATATTATTTATAGTCGTCTTCTAGACGAAGCTATTGAAAGGCAGATGGTTGTTTTGAACATGAAAATGAATAGAGTGTCTGACAATAAAAACATCTATGTTAGTCAGGATCTGACTAGCGTCAGGATTTATTTAATCAACAAAATGGTTTTTAATGTTAATTCCAGTTTTTGATAACATTTACCAAATGTCCAGATTTCGTGCAAATCAACCATAAAATGTTAAAGAATCCTCGTTTTAAAAGTCATTTTAGATTTATCAACCTGTCAACCCATGGAGATGTTCATGTAGTTGACGCTTCGTGTGTGAAAATTGCAACTACGCCGTAGCACTATAACAATTAAAATTAACTTTTTATAGTTTGTAAAAGGCAAATACATCATGGAAGAACATCATCAAGAAGAGAGTGCATTCATACATTCTACCGTAATTACCAATTCGCTTGCCTCCTGCAGGATGAGAGCGGTGAAAAAAACATTGCGTCACGTAAATGCACACAGCGGACCACGACTTTGCATATTGTAAATATTCAAATACATATAGTAGTTGGTTATCAATTTGTGCCATTTGTTGTCGGTCGAACAATGGAATTTCACATCATGATGCAAGGATAGCTGTTCATTTGTGCTGATTTTCACTTACGTATTCGTTGAAAGCAATAATGTCAAAATCTCACATTTTTAAACAAAATGAGCCTCCAAACGTTTGATACTTGTTTTCTGCTAGGCCTAATATTACATTTAACATGATCTTCGTAGGAATGACCACGTACTTTGGTTTAAAAAAGCGCACACATATTATACAGGACCTAATATTTTAAAACTTTTTTTAATTTTGTTTGGTGAAAGACTTAGGCCCACGGTACTTATTTACGAAATGTTCGCCTCAGCACAACGCGTTTCCGTTTAAATCTAGCGTGTTGGTCACTTTGCGAAGTTTACTTCAGTATAGGACTATGGGATGGGTGCAATAAAATCTAATAAATAGCTGTAACAATTACGAACCTCTCTCGAGCGTTTTTGCCCGGCTTCCCATTTTAAACTACATACTAACATCAAAACCGCGCCAGTCTAGCAGGCTACAAGTCAGTTTATCATTCTAACGTCTTGATTGAATCAAAAACTGTATAGGCCTACGTCTTTTACTCTAAAGGAGTTGTCGCCATGTTTGACATTAACCTGTATAGATCTAAACACATTCAACACCGTAACATATACAACCCCCCAACATTTTGGCGCCGAATATGGCGACACTTTCGGTTCGTGTGATTTCAGTCTGTCTAAAAGTTCCCACGGTCTATACCACAGGAATATGAGCCTCGCCCGGTCATAAACGAGGTTCACACTTCCGAACTCTCGCGTAAAAAGATGTCGAACTTTCCATGTGCCAAAATGTGGTTCTCAATCGAGAAAAAGACATTTAAATAAAAAAATACATCAATTGTGTACAAAATAACATGTGCTTTATATTCAAACAATGCTACGGGACAAATTACAGAAACTTAGATCGATATTTAACGACTTCTTCATGCTTTTTGATGAAAACGTAGACCAAATTATCGCTACGCCATCACGTTCACTGGCGGAGGGATAAAGAAAATCTAACGTTGGCAGTAAGTTGGTGACATCGTGAATTCGCTACTATTCTCATATAACTTCGAGTCAGACTTTTTCTCTCTACATGCACCTAAAGGAACCTTGTTCCGCTGAGCTTCACGGCGGCTCCAAAAATACTACTCAAACAATTTATTAATTGTATATACACTATAGTACCAGAATTTTCTTTAATTCAAGACAAATAAAAAACTTCCGCTATATTTTACCTCCACTCTTTTCTCCAAGTATCCCCTGCTAACTACGGCAGATAGCTCATCCATGAAGAGTGCACTTGCCTCCGGGTCTTTCTTCACACTTGACTTAACCAACTGTAACAAGTTGCACACCTGCTTGTATACATCCTCAGACACAGTTACATCCCCTGCTTTGTCACCACGGTTACCAGTTTCAGCCATACTTTTGATGACCATTATGGCTCCAATTACACCCATTCTCTTGTATCTTCAAAGAAAATATATAATCAACAGTCTACAGGTGCCCCAATAGTCCTTGTTCTTCGTTAAAACAGAATCTGTGATTTATTGTATAATCAGAAGCTAATAAGTGACATCACGCCCAGAAAAAGCCGCCCTCCCAATTTACCATGGCAACCATTAATGCTGCACTGGTTGGCACGGTAAATAACATATCACAGTCAAAGAATTGCGACAGACAATCTGAGCTTCAGATATGTTTTTAATATAAAATTGTTGTATGGAATCGTTTTTGTGGAAGAAAATTTTGTAGAGCACATGTGTATCGGTTATTTTAGTGTTCACATTTCATAAATACATTCGCTTCTCAATGAATATGTTTTTATTTTTATGTAAATCATATAGTTCTTTGATAAACATCAGACTGCCAAATTGTTGTGATAAAACTGAATTGAATCATTTAATGAAAAACATGTATCTATTCCAATTGAACCAGCTTGGTTCTATAGAGGTGACTGATTAAAAAGCAGTTAAAGGCACACCTGCCGCCGTAGCCTGTTTAAATTTGCTAAGAAAACCAATTTACATGAGCTTACTACGACTAATACCACTAAACTTAAACATAGGACACATAAAACATGTCTAGTTAGCTTTAGAATGTAGAAATGGGGTGAAAAACAAACGAAGAATCGAAGCCTGATTACCACAACAACGATCAGTGTCGGTCAACTTTCGTGTTGGATTACCCTCATTTCAGGCCTTTTATCTGTGGTATACACTCAAACAATTATCAGCAGGCTTTTCCAGTCGCTGTTAACCGATTGTCAGCCTGTATTTCTCAGATAAATAGGCCTACATAAAATTACACTGTGCCGTTAGTTCACTCACTCGACTGAAACATAAAATCGCCCCTGCAAGCAGTTTGGTTTGTTTACGTTCCAGGCACCTAACAATTCAAATTCAAATTAAAAATAGAAAGTGACGTCCAAACGTTTAAATTTTGGTAAAAATAGAAAGTTCCTAACTAATATTGTCTGGGGAAAAATACAGAAGACTGTCTTTCTTTTTTAATGTAAACAATATTCCTGATTTTCGCGGCAAGTGTGCCTTTAAATAATTCAACTTAAACTGAGGCTAGGTTTGATACTGTGAGTCATTTGTACACACCAAACTTCATGGTATCATAAACTTATACTTACTTTTGGTCATTGTTTGATAGCTGTTTTCTGATAATGATGTGTAGGTCGTCCTACAACAAATAAACTATTTTATAAAATTCTGCAGAAGGAATATACATAGAAAAAGTTAAAAGAGGTTCTCATCTAGAAGTAGAAAGGAGTAATGTGGTCACAGGGTAACGCTTAACAAATGGAAACCATGAAAGTAAAAAAAACGTATTATACTTTTAAAAACTTTTTTCAAGATTGTTTATTACCATTACATTGGTTTGAATCATGAATAAAGTTCTTTAGAAAAAAAAAGGGTTGGATTGACTGATGTTTAATGCCGTGTTGAGAGGGATAGAAACCCAGGCTCTTTACCTTCCGTGAGTACCTGAAACTCTTCCCCATAAGGCGGTCAAGTTAACCCACTTGGAAACATTTTAATGTTATTTAGACTGAGTGTAATTAGAACTTGCAACACATAGATGGAAGGCATGTGTCGGACTGATATCATTATCACTTTGCAGACTGAGCAGTATTTGAGATGATGTTGTGAACGTAATTACCTGAATCATACCGCCATCTTTTTTATTTCGAAAGGCCAGTTCACTGAGCATAGAATATAGCTTACGAATTTGTACCACTTGTAGGTTGTCCAAATAATCCAAAACACCCTGAAAAGTAAATACATAACAACAATAGAAGCTATCTAACAGACATGCTTGTTAAGTTTTATTTTAAAATTGAGATTTAATAGTAAACTCAATAACTAAGGTTTTATATATAATACTTTATCTATGAAAATATCAGGAAAGGAACTGATTGATGGATGTTTTATGCCACACTCAAGAGTAATTAACTTATATGGTAGGCATTGCCGGCTTAAGTAGCGGAGGAAACCAGGTTCATAGTTTGGAGGAAACCCCAACCTTCAGCGAGTACATGGCAGCTCTCCAGCAAACAGTGATAGAGTGAAAAATCCACTCAGAAATTTTTCAATTTGTATTTGGTCTGAGTGGGATTCGAACATGTGTCGCATTGATGAAAGACCTGTGTCAGACTGAGGGACTATCCCTCTAACTGACTAAGCCACCAAGACCCCCTTGGTAGCTTGAAAACAATAAGACAACTGATGATATATATCATATTACCTTGCCAAAGACAGCAAACGGCGCCATGTTTTTGAGATGATCATGGACAAGGTCAGTAAGTATATCTAAAGAGGCATCTATTTCACCCTGGAATCCACTGCCAATGTGTGTCACAAGATTACCTACTATTTCCTGATAATAAAAAACATGTGCATGTCAAACATTTCTTCTTAAATGTAAAACATTTGGCGGACATTATCTACGGTAATACCTCCTCTATATGGAGCACTCTAAAAAATTTGAGAGTAAGTAACACGGTGTAAAAGGCATTTGAAAAGTTCGAGGACTTTCGCTGGGTAGCTTACCGCCTGGAGTGATTCGGTTATAATCCCATCAGACGCTTTCTGTTGTTGTTGTGTATTGGCTGCGCTAGACTAGATAATTGTTGATTCACCATGTACCGACCGTTAAACGTTGACTCGATCTGACAACATCGTGTGGAAAGATTTTGTGTTTGATTTCCATCCTAGTTTATGATATTGTTATGAAATTATTTTGTTGAAAGACTCAAGCCGCCTGGTCAAGGTTACGTGTTCCGCACTGTATAGTACAATTTACAAGCGACGTTCGGCCGTAGCCAACACACGGGCCATCTCCCGTTCGTTCTGCAGCAGCAGTACTCGTAGACGGCTTTTTATTTCAGTTATAGTTATAGGAATAGATCGGTATCAAAGCATTCGTATGATATAAAATATCAGTACGTGTTGGTTTAGTCCTGGTTTCTGATTCCAAAACTACTGGTTTTTTTTACTGACGGTCGTATTTTGGAGTCAGGGTTCACTGCAATCAAAAAGCCGGAGTTGGCTGCCCGCTCAGAAGCGGGCAGTATGTGGTCCGATTTAGAAAAAGAAATAGCAATATAACCTACTCCGATCGTGTCTTAACGGTCATAATCACGTTCATGGATAATTTCGCTACCTACCAGTGCCTGATATGGACGAGCAGAATCGGCCAGTAAACATAATTCTTCCTCTGAATTCACTTTTGCTTTCTCCAAGTCTCAAACTCTCCGCCATTGATGACGTAACACTGTTGTGTGTTTTTTCAGTTTTTAGACGTTAAATTCACTTTAAAAAAGGCTGAATTATTTATGAATGTCGTACTAACACAATTTGAGTTAGTTATGTTGTTATTTACTATCTAAATCTGACCGCAAACTACCCAATCAAAAGCGTGCTGTCTACTCCGACTTTTTGATTGCAATGAGCCCTGACTCCAAAATACGCCCGTCAATATAAACAAGAGATCAGTTAAACTGATCTAGGCGACCACCATAGAACACTATCCGAAAGTGGGGCTGCTTGTAAACGGATCGCAAATTTGATATGTGAAATTTATTTCTTCGGTTGGTGGCTGGCTGGACAAGAAAAAAGTTTCTTCGGTAGATAGTGGCTGTTATCTGAAAACTCAAAACCATCTTTCTTCAAGGAGGCCGCACATTAACGCTACTTACCTGAGCTACATAGTAGCCTACATGTACATGCACACAGGCCAGTCAGTGATATCGCTTGTTTGAGTCCTGTACACAATTAAAATTTACAAAATCCAAAACGATTGTACACATGTTACTAAGATGCATTTAGTGTTTGTTTACAAATCAAAAGATAATGTATATCTGTCAAAATTAGCCCGTGAAAAGTGAAGAATGGGTGACGTATCACTCGTCTGATGAGTAAAAATTTACACATGACGAAAGTCAGTTTAAAAATTAATGTCAAAAAATGTCCCGATTCGTTCAGAAATTAGTAAACTCTGATAAAAAAATCTTCATGCACGATTTGATATAAATATATGATTGAATAAAAACATTTCAGTTACTTTATTGGTAAATAGCATTTACAATTGCGAAGTCAGTTGCTGTACATAGCTGCCTGAATGCAAATTCGATCGGCAAAATAGTGATTGTACGTTGCCGTGTATTTCACTTCATTTTGAAATATTCCTTCCTTTCACACTCCGAATAATACAATATGGATCTTCTTAAGTGTCTTAGGGAACACTCTCCTTTAAAAATATTTAGTATTGTTACATTTTTGGAAAGAATTTAGGCGTTTAAAATCCCAATTCGAGAAGGCCATTTTACCGACTTCGAACAAGCCGTGGCGGCCGGCAACATGCATACCGGTAGTAAACTATTTCTTATACTTATAGTCGCCCTTGGAATTCTGAAAGGAGTCGATTTTTATACGTTTTAAAATGACCCGAGGATTGCAATTTCACTCTGGGGTTTATAAAAGCTCCGATAAATGTCTTGTTTTTGACTACCCTGGACTCGGAAATTCCAAAATAACGTCCTCAGTGCCAAAAATAGCTTTAACTGGGTCGTGCTTTTAAAATGCCTGGTAGGGGCCCTGTGATTGACAGGGGGAACTCGCACTAGCAAACTTCACCACCCGATTTTAGCACTTTTTAATCATAGATATTTAAATATCTCACTCACAGTCAGTATATTGGAGACAAGGAAATACATATTAAGATCTGAAGCTGTAAATATAAGGAATTCCTTTTCTTGTTATATACGTATGCTTGAGGTGTCCGTTCTAACCTAGACAAAGTTGGAAGTTATCAGTGAATTACGCGTCCGTTAAAGTAAATTTAACCTCTTAACCGTATTCGAAGATTGAAAAAACAAAACACAAAGCAACCAACAGATGCAACATGTGATTTTATTTGTTCATTTTCAAAATTAGTTGAAGTTGTAAGAAAAATAACCATACGGCGTCAGTTGAGTTTTAGCCGACTTTCTGCTGTCGCCATACGATGTCTGCGGTAATGAAGCAGGCCAGCACTCTAACGCCATATGGCGACAGCGGTACCGAATGTGTTAAATGAAAACATCAACGACAAAAAAATACATCTTGCATAACTTGACCATATGAGGAAGCAATACAAAAAAAATCATCAATTAAAGATCCACCTGGTAGTTTTCTTGATTCCGCGATCACAAACTATGTAGATAGAAATCACAGAAAAAGCTACCCGCCGCCATTTTTAATATGCAAATGAGCAGCGAGTGCATAGTGCGCAACGAGGCCGTAGGGTTAACCTGCGTATAACATTTTACGAACATCCTTTCATTACTTTAGGAGAACAGTGATAAAAAAAATGGCTAGTGGCCGCAATTTTGAATATGCAAATGAGCAAAAACGTGCATTGTGTGCAACGAGACCATAGTGCTAACGCGCGTTAATTAGTTTACGAAAATCCTAGCCTTTCTTTACTTTAGGAGAAAAGTGACCAAAAGAAGAAAAACAAAATGGTCGCCCAGCGGCCATATTAATATGCAAATGAGCAAAAAAGTACATAGTACGCAACGAGGCTATAGGGTTAACCTGCGTACAAATTTTTACGAAGATCCTCCCATTACTTTAGGAGAAAAGTGATAAAAAGTAGAAAAACAAAATGGTCGCCTAGCGGCCATTTTGATATGCAAATGAGCAAACGAAATAGATGTTGCACAACTAGACCATAGGAGGAAAGTGCGTGTGAAATTTAAAGAAGATCCCACAAGCACTTCTCTTGGAATCGCGATCACAAAAGAGAAAAATGATAAAAATAGAAAATCAAAATGGTCGCCTAGTAGCCATGTTAATATGCAAATGAGCTCAGAAAAATAGATGTTGCACAACTAGACCATATGGGGAATCAACACAAAAACATTTCATCAAGATCGGTCTGCTGGTTTTCTAGATTCCGCGATCACAAACTATGTAGGTAAAAATCACAAAATGGCCGCCAGCGGCCATTTTATTATGCAAATGAGCAAACAAAATAGATGCTGCACAACTAGACCATAAGGGGAACATGTCTATGAAATTTGATGAAGATCCGACCAGTAGGTCTCTTGAAATCGCGATCACAAGAAAAGTTTACAGACACCGGACGACAGACGACGGACGACGGACCACGGACAAAATTCGATTTGATAAGACCACCATGAGATCATGGTGGTCTAAAAAATAGTGATTTTGGAGTCAGAAGCCCGGACTAGTGTTGGATGTAAACAAATTTTAAAAACAAACGAGAGATTTCAAAATTGATAGAATTAAGGCTTTAACAGCTTTGATTTCATGTAATGACAAGTAATTACATTCAGACAGAAGTCAGAATCAGCGAAATACATAATAAATAGGTTAATTTATTGGTTTGTATTTAATCTGGCCAGAATAAAGCCAAGGACTCTGCATTTGTAGCTCTATGCATTTGCCTCTGTGAAGTGCCATTCCCACACAACTTTGATTGAAACAATGTTCAACTCTGCAGGTGGCTGGCGGCGTCAGAATGTTTCCAAATGTCTGTCAGTTATGTCTCATTGGGTAATCCCCATTCAAGTTTAATAGGGGTTAATGTACACTCATGTACATGTTTATTGTTGTTCAAGAAATAGAATTTAAATTTATATTTAAAAAAAAAACCATTTAAAGAGGTTCTAATTATTATTTAAAACAAAACGATTTAAAGAGGTTCTTACAAAATAGTTAATATATTTCTTGTCGATAATACTTTAGAGATGGACTCAACCAGGCTTTGTTGATCAGCTGTGCACGTGTCTGTATGGATTTAACTATGTAGTATTACACAAACAGTGGCTATAACCTTTAGGTTAGATTTTAGAGATTGATTTGAAAAAGAAATGCTTTGCCGAGTGAATTGACTAATCACCAGGAATATACATTTAACGAATTATTTCCATGTAAATACAAGATATTTCATGTGGATTTTATGAGGAAAGAATTACGGCCTTTCAGAGTCAGACGTAAGACAAAATTACCATTTTCTCTGTTATTTCTATGATAATCAAAGAAAAAATTTTAACAATCTTTGTTGAACATTTTTTCTTTAAGAAGCTAATATGTTTCAAGTAGATACAATTAATCGAAATTCGCCAAAACAAGGTGGATTTGTGAAGAACAATTACTTAGTCAATATACAGTTTAACCCCATGTGGTGTCATCGGCTGACCCCGTAAGCGGAGGTGTGAACTATGCTGCGGGAGATCACATGTTGTTGGAATCACAGTCGACGGCCTGAAAAGCAAACGTGGCAAATGGCATTCGAAAAATTGGATATTTGCACATTGCCGCTCCTCGATATAGACGAGGTATTACCGTAGACATGATAAATTGAATTCTAATTCCTCTTTGCTCATGCAAGTTGCTGTGGTTTTTATACCTCACTCACGAGTTGGTTACTCATATGATTGTGTTACTCAGCTGAATGCAAGCGATTGATTGATTGATGAAGTTGTCAATGGGCATTTAACATCGCTAAACTTCATGCCGCTGGAGTTGTCAATGGCTTCAAGACCTTTGCGAAGATTTAAACAAGACAAAACTTATATAATTTTCTAAATAATTATATATAGGTGCCTACCTGTTTTGAGAAAGTATCAAAGGCAGCAAATGAGAGAATGTAGATGGAGGATGCAATGTGAGAAATACTGGGTTCTGGGGAGCGAAGTAACACCTCCGACAAGCAAAGCAAGGAAGGAAAGTAGTCCCGTAATACCTGATCAAATAAAGAGCATTGTCACTTTAGAAATTTTTCAATCTGTAGTGATTTGTTAACCAAAGCAGCATGTCTACATTGTCAGTGTTTCTTTTCTTCTTCTTATAAATTAAAATATTACTTTTGAAGTTTATAGTAATAATATACAAGAGAATCCTAATTTATTGTAAGGGTTTTACTCAATGTCAAATGATTCTGTGTTTTGGTCATATTTCAGATACACAGAGAAAACCCTTTACGTTCGTTAAAGTGCCTTAATTAGATAACAAAGACGTAAGCTATATGTGTACCTGTGCATGTGATTTGAAAGCCTCGTGAAGTAAAGCATCGGTAAAACAACCAGCTCGTATTTTATTACGCACAAGACTCTCCACGGCTTTTTTTCGATTGGTGGAATGAAGAATGAGAAGCACGAAGAGGTCAATGACCTTTTGTTCTCCGGGTTCTTTTACTGAATCAATCACCTAAAAACACAAGATCAGGGTATGAAGTCAAATAAAAACTGGACATTAATTATGTAGTTTGATATAAAGCAACCGAGGTCCGACTTCAGAAAGCTATCTGTTATAAATTACAGTTTAGATTTATCTTTGCAAAGTGGGTTTTTTATTATGTGGGTTTCGTGGGAAACAGAACATCAATTTGCAATATTATATTTCAAATAATTCTCTTCATTAAATATATCTCTAACTTTAAAAATATAGTAAGAATAATCATGTGGACCAGAATGAGGAGGGAGGCGTATTAAGATTGATTGATTGTTTGTGTTTTATGCCGCACTCAAGATTATTTCACTTATATGGCGGCGTTGCCAGTTTTATTGTGGGAGGAAACCGGGCTCTATGCCCGGAGGAAACCCACGACCTTCCGTTGGTAACTGGCAACCATCCCACATAGGTTGTTCGAGTGAAAGGCGTATTAAGAAGCCATCTCATAGTGCAGTAAATCACAGTTGCCACGACAAATCTCTTCACTATGGTATCAAGTGGGCGGCAACTAGGGCCAATTTGCGATGTACGTGCTTTGTATAACGAGCCACTGGACCAGCTTGCACAGGGTACCTTAGCCTGTATTTACGACATAGAATGGGACTGAAGTAGGCGAGTCAATATCCTATGTTTTTAGGTAAGTAATTTTAAGTCATAAGTTGAGAGCATTTTGTCAGAGCTGGCCCAGTTAAATAAAATTGTTGAAATAGAAATTTATATAGAAAATGTAAATCTCGGTGTACGTCACCTTTATCCAGGCTTCAGCAACTTTTCTTTGGAATCTAATTCCTGATTTAATGGCATCTAAAGTAAGGGCTTCACAACAACGTTCAGACTCGAGAGACTTTGAACTGAAAATAAAAATTGTCAACAATGAATTTAAACTCCCCCCCCCCCCTCTCACAAAAAAAATTTCAGCAAAGACGTCATAAGAAATATTTTCAAGCAGTATTAAACACTTTGAAACAGAGAATAAAATTAAGATGGGAAATAGGAGAATGTTCAACTTTCAAGTTAAGAAGAGATTGTTTGATTATATCACTTGTACATGTATGACCGCGTTGCCAGGTTCAGTGGGGGAGGAAACACTCGACCTAGCAACTCTTCCACATACAGCCACCGAGTGAAATATCCACTCAGAATTTTTCAAATTTTATTTGGTTTGAGTGAGTTAAGAAGTGATCATCATACCTTGGAGTTTTTCCACTTTTACTTTTAGATGTCTTCACCTCTACTGATCCTTTGAAATCTAGATTTGACCTCATTTTTTCTATAACCTGTAATATATGATTGGTAAGAATATTCCATATTATGTCAGGATGCTGATCCAAACAGGGGGACTACCATATATGGCTTGTGACGTCATGTCTCGACACTTGTCAGTCGGGTCTACTGAGACCATACATAGCTTTCAGATTTCACTTTCTGCCTTTTATGAAAGTCAATTTTGAGAAAGAAGGCTCAAATATCTTACAGTTTTGGTCTTGGTGGGATAACTTCATAACAGGGTTTGTTCAAGGGGGATACAGAAATATATGGGGTGAGAAAACAATATTCTGTTTACTGACCCCATCTATTTCCCTATCCCCCTACCTCACAAAAACAAACGGTTACTAATATCATTATTCTGGTGAATAACTCAAATTAAATCCAATAAGATACGAAATGAAACTTAAAATTGTGCTAGACAAGATGCTTATAAATATATCTGATATGTTATTATTTCAGAAAACCATTTAAAATGTTTAACTTTTTTTGTTAAGCTGTCCAACAAAATAATAATTTTGTCAAACGATTATTTTGACAAGCCTGCAAAAGTAAAGTTGAATGATAAATAGGCCATTTGTATTACCTCTAAAGCTTCATTTCCAGAGATAGACTGTAAAAGGAACTTGGTTACAACAGGTAAATCTTGCATTTCCACGGATAACAGTGTCTGAATTACTGAATTACGCACCTGAAATAGAATTGATAAATAGAGGATCTCCACCGAGTGACCCTGTGATATCAGATTTATTAAACGAGAGTAGTAATTTTCATTTGTTCCGAGCCTCTGGCGAGGAACAAATGAAAATTACTACTCGAGTTTAATAAATCTGATATCTCAGGGTCACGAGGTGGAGATCCTATTTATCCCATAAATACCAGAGATCAAAATTCAACAAAAAACAAACCAACTGTCGCCGTCGTCTCTCAGTGAAACTATAAATAACGCGCATTGATTTACTGGAATGCGGTCAGAGTAAACAGTCGTGCTGAGTAAACAGTTGAAAGCGGAAGAAAAACAGTGCAATACAAATTTGTTTAATTGTATAATTATAGCATTCATAAATGATACGACTTATACGAATCATTTTTAAAGCAAATTAGTTTTATTGTACAAAGTAAAAACAATAAACTGTAATTTAGTAAACTTTCCAAAGGGATATTTCAAAACTGACAACAGACAACAGTGTCAACACGTCATTCGTCAGGCAAACATAAATCGTAAACATGGCGCGCTGAAACTTGAGAAAGAATCTAACAAAAGATTAGAACAGTTAATATCGGCAACAGTTCAGTGTAAAACAGCGGATTAATCCTCATCTGAAGATTGTGAAGATTCGATGACACGAATTCTTCTACGCTTGGGTGCTTCATAACTGTAATGATTATGAACATGAACGTTGAATACTCCTCCAGAAATTTGACCTCCAAATATTGGCGCGACATTTGAGGCTGTGGTCGTACTCGATACTCGAGACATGGATTGCTGACTGGAAATAACATTTCGGGAGTCATTTTCAACGGATTTGATTGCAGATTGAGTTTGAACAGATGACGTTGAGTTTAATATGCCTGAAATTTCCCTGTGCTGATTTTCAGAAATAGAACTGTAATTATTTACAGATTGAATGTTGCGATGACCTGAAATTTGCATTATTTGTGTCGGTGGGATATTTTCGTCATTTAGTTTCTGAAGAAGGCGTTTTCTCGCGCTGCTGTTTGTTAATCTTTTGCTAGACGACAAATTTGCCTTTACTGCCATGTTTTTCATCAAACTGCCTATTTTGTTTTTACCTATTGGTTGTCTTCTAAACCACTGTTCGCCGGAGATAGGGATTTCACGTGTTGTGTGAGTGGCAATATAGAAAGGGTCATCTTTATTTGAAAACTGTGCCGGTCGAAGTAAACTGTATTTCTTGTACACAGAAACCGGACACCTCGATGAATTAGTGGGTACATCCCACATTTTGGGTTTTACTTTGCGAGTGTCCTTGGGATTTGATCCGGTGCGCGTTTTAGTTTGCCTCTCGCAAAATTCCAAATACTCTCTATTGTCAATATCTGTACAAAGAGTTACATCTCCCCAGCACATATTCCTATGTTCTGTGTCACCTCTCAATCCAAAGTGTACTGTGGTAAAAAACCAGAGAGTGTTAATTATGGCCTGAGGACTATGAACGCCAAACTGACCGGATGTCCAAAGATGATCAATCTCCTCATCAGTAGCCGGATCTGCCTTTTTGGGTAAGTTACCTTTACCGTCTCTTTTAAGTTCTTTTTGTTTAGATTTCACTGTTTCGCGTAAAGTATAAAATTGCATATCAGTGATAAGTGAACTTTGATAACCATGTCTCTTCAGATACCTTTCGAAACTGGCTAACATCGATCTTAAAGAGGAGGGCTCGTAGTTTTCGCCGTCCGGTTTACGTACGCTTACGAAAAATTTACTAAGAATTTTGCATAATTCTCCTGCAGGAATGTCATAAATTTCTCGCATATCTCCATTATTTGTCATCTGAAGAAATTGTTTTAAGAGTTTCATATCATACGATGTTTTTTTTGCCGTGTTTTGATTTTCTTCGGTTCGTATGATTTTGAACACATCTCCTTCATTGACGGGAATAAACCTACGGTTCTTCGTGTTGTCTCTGCAGTCAGTCACCCGGGATTGAGGCCTCTCTCCGGCGGCGCCTTGCTCGCCAGCTTCGTTTAACCGGCCGTTGACATCGGTCCCTTGGATGTAATCTGTTTTGAAATAAAAATAATGTCTTGTTACTTGCTCGCAAATCGAAGTACCACGTATCAATAAAAATTAATATGCGAAAGTATTTCAGATATTTTAAATTTAAGTTACTTAAATAATTCCATAGGCCTACCTTGACCGATGTCGGACGCCAATGTAACCGTTGATGGTATTCTTGTCAATCTTCGTGGCGACAGTTCTATGTCAAAATCTATACCGATTATTTGAACTTTAACTAAATGGTTATCTGTAAATTCTTTCACTCGCCCAGCTCCTTTTTTGTCCACTTTTACAACGTCGCCAATCTGTAAGTCTTCCATGATGAAACATTGAATTTTGCCACAGTGAAAAAAGCAGACGACTTTGACAGCTGTCAAAAAAGTAGTCCGGCTTTGGGTCTGTACCTTTTCATTGGCTAATCGCGATGAATGAGTTTTGCCGGACCAATCAAATTCCCAGGATATTTATTGCCCGTGGGGCATATCGAAAATTTATGCACTAGCTTTATTACACCAAAAATGGTTCATTTATGGGATAAATACTGAGCTGGGATCCTTGGTTTGCTAAATCATACAAGGTTTCTTTTGTTTCTAATCCTCTCACCCTACCCTCTCACAACATCTATCTGGGTGATCACCATACGTGGCTGAGTTGCACCGTACTCACCAAAGGTCAGGGGTTTCCTTAGGGCATAGTCCCGTGTACTCCACTAGTAAACCTGGTAACGCCACCATATAATTGAAATAACCAATCAAAAAACACTAATCGATTTATAAAATCAATCTACATATGTGAACCTTGCAAGCTTAATTGATATGGAATGAAAATAAAATAGTAACAAACCTCTGTGAGCAGGTCTGGCTGGATAGTAAGATTAGACAGTGCATCCAGTAGAGGGACAGTCAAACTACTACTTTCTAACAGTAAATCTCTGAGACATAGGAGAGAAAAGAGAACATTTAAGCTCATTACAAAATTATACATGGTAGTAAATATTTCTTTAAAGTGGCATGAAAAAGTACAGCTTTTTCATTCAACATCAACTAAACAAATTCTGTAAAGCCATTATCCCCCCCCAAAAAACTGAAGGTGTTTGCTAATAACGGACAAAATATACATGTTCATTTGAGTGTTTTCATTACTTATAAAAACTACGTAACGATACTTTTCCAAGAATGGTATCAGCGGAAATCTCTTATTTTGTACAAAAACGTATATATTTAACAGCTCATGCCACTTAAAGGGTACTAAGGGTAAAATACTGATTTTAGACGAATCTAAGATCCCTCCATCCCAGCCAAGCCAAACAATTGAAAAGATAGGGTAGATAAAGTGTCTGCTAGATAATAATTTTTAGATTGATTCTTGTTTTACACTTGACTTATGATGATTTCACTTATATGCCATGACAGGTTTGATGGGGGAAGAAACAGGGTTTTTGTCCGGAGGAAACCCTTGACCTTTGTTGACTACCTGGAAACTCTTCCACATAGGGGGAGCAAGTGGAAAAGCCATTGAGAAATGTTTTATTTGTATTTGGTCTGAGTGAGATTCAAACCCATGACCCATGAACGGAAAATCTGCTAAAACAGATCACCTGTCCGCATTGAGGTAATTAGCCTTTTAAACAAACCTTAAAGATTTAGCGACATCAGCATGCTGATCATCGTCAACTACTTCAGGAATACAAGTTATTATTTCCCGCTGGATATCAAGGGAGGTAATAGATACCATTTCCAACATTTTAGCAGTTAATTCCTGAAAAACAGAATCATCGATTATTGTATTATGTCAGACAGTTTGGTTTCAATAAACATTAAGATAGTTAGCAATTTGAATTTAAACTTTTCTACTTAAAGGGGCATGAGCTGCCAAATTCGCACTTTTTTCATAATTTCTGATCATCACGACAGTAAGAGGCTTTGAAGGCCATCGAAAAACTAAATGATTGGCGTTGGAATGAGGAAAATCCATACAGTGTGTGGTCTGTACGAGCCGAAAACGTGTTCGAAAAGTAAACAAAATTTAAATAACCGGGACGACCATTTATTCATTCTAAGCCTAAGTTAGTTGAAAACAATACTTTATCGTACATTTTCGAGACTAGAAGCACTAAAAAGCTTCTGAATTATATGTCTTGAGAAAAATAGCCAATAATTTCAACATTCTGTTTTATCGTCAAAATATCAACATTTTGACAGCTCATGCCACTTTAAAGCAAACAATTTAGACGACCAAAAAGTATTTTTGGGGGAAAAATTGCCTAAAAATACATTTCTTATGATGGTATTGAGAAAAAAAATCATAATTTAATTAAGTGCTATTAAAAGGAATATAGCTGGTTCCTAATTCCGAGTCAAAGAAAATTTTAACAGCTCATTATACTTTTAGCTCTAATTGAAATAATCATATAGAAATCAAGTTTCAATTTTTAAAATTTTGATTTTTGAACTGATAATCTGATATATGTAACAATTACCTTGCTGTTCACAATTTTGTCCAGCCATCTAAATTGACTCATGATTAACCGCGGAATATTGATTTTCTCTCCATGCTCAAAAATTGAGCTGAAATTTAAACATATATTTAAATTTTAAAAAAATTGATAATTTGATATATTGACATATTATTTAAAATTTTAGATGGCAATCTGGCTTATTTGACAAGTATTTGAAAACATTGGCGTAAAAAGTCAAAACATGTGAATACTTTCAACACTAAATAAAGTAAAGTAAGCCTTTTTCGAAAAAGACATTTACATTGATTTAATATTTATGAACACTCAAACACACGAACACAGGGTAAATCTAAACTAACCATGGAGACAAGTTTCTAATTGTGTTAAGAAGGGGGTATGTCATTTTGACCTTTATACCCAATCATAAATTGTTGTAATAAAGCAAAACCCCTGATATTTCATTAAGTTGAAGACAGTTTGCCTTTAGTCAGTAGAAATTTTTGGAATACAAATTTTGAGCGATGACAAGAAATTCGGTAAACTGAGATTAAACAAAATATGATCATGGGAAAAGAAAGTGAAGATTTGGTTCCATCAGAAATACCTAGATAGAAGTGATTCTAATGTATGCAGCTGCAGACTCGCCTCACTTTAGTTGATTGACAGAAGCCTGTTTTGTAACAATATAAGAGTTTTATTCCAACTCATAACTTTTGTGACAATGCAACAAAATTTACAGGTAAGCCATAAATCTTGTACGTTGTGACAAAACTAAATCATTTTATGCACGTGTTGCCGTGGGAGGCAGAGGGCTTTTACTTACTCATCTTCTCCCATAAATTCAGGTAGTTTTTCTAACAAGAAATTCATCAGTAGGGGCTGAAAAATAATGACAAAACTTTAATTTGGTAAAAAGTGAGTGATGGGTAAATTCAATCACATTTTAATTGCAAAAACTGAAATATTGTGGCTGTTTTGACATTGCTTTTATGTTCCATAATTGGGAAGGAGCAATCAATGCAATAGCTTACCATTCTTGAATTCTAACAGTTTTGACTTGGACACTGTTCTATTGGACTTGGCTGTAATAGTTTTATTACAAAGCAAACAATCTTCAGGCTGACCACTGATATGATGGTGTGTAGATATACAAACCTTGTGTACCCACTTCAGTGGATGGCATTGTCCCCTTATCTCTATTTAAACAGCCACTCTGATAAATACCAGATGGGTAATAAAGCTGTGAAAATGGTCCTTTTTTGTTATTATAGCGCACATTAAACTATCCAAGAAAACAGTCTCAGAATGTATAAATTAATTGGCTTCCAGTATTTACTCTGCACCAAGTGTACTACAAAAAGCATTGATATATATCAATATATATATATTAAACATCAGGTACACATTTCTGATAAAAAAAACTCTTGAAAACAGACAAAAAAAATGTGGACCCAAATCAAATTTGGTATGCGACACATCATCTACCTCTAAGGTATATATACTCTAAAAGAATAGGAGAAATTATATCAAAACGAAAGACGTTCTGGAGCCGAAAGGGAATATTACATAATCCAATAGGGCTGGCATATTATGCAGCGAGTGAAGTCAGAAATGGTACACGACACACTGTCTGCCCATAAGGTATATACTCTGAAAACAATTGTCAAGATCGGATCAAAACTCTTCAAGTTATGGAGCGGAAGGGAACGAAGAAATGACTAAGACAGAATATTACATAATCCTATGTAGAAGTCATATTATGCAATCAACAATGTCCTAAATGGTTCATGACACACCTTCTACCCCTTAACTATATGTTGTAAAAAAAATTGTAAAGATCGGATCAAAACTCTTCAAGTTATGGAGCGGAATGGAAAGAAGATATAGACTAAGACAGAATATTACATAATCCAATGTAGAAGTCATATTATGCAATGGACAATGTTCTTAATGGTTCATGACACACCTTCTACCCCTAAAGTATATGTTGCAAAAAAAATTGTAAAGATCGGATCAAAACTCTTCAAGTTATGGAGCGGAAGGGAATCCGGGCGGAACGGCGCTGGTGATAACATAATACGACAGACTTTTTTTAAGTCGGGCGTATAAAAACGAGAAACGCCATTATCGATTTCCCCAAAGAACTGGTAACTTCATCTAACCAATCAGTGACACACAACAGCCTACGCCTACATTATATTTGTGTTTTCTTTAGCAAGTGGATATGCAACTCAAACCATTGATGGTTTTGACTGTGCCAGTTTTATTGTCACCCTCTGATCAGCCAAAGAGCGTCAGTATAAACTGGGATTATAGAATAGGAGGAATTACAAGGGCTTTTGTACTGGCACTGAAACGGGTAATCGGGTTAGCCGTGGTTGGTTGGGTTTTTGCTATCTACCAGTTAATAAAAACAATACCGGCTAACCGTTTTTGTTGTTTTCAACCAGCGCCATAAAAGGGCTTTACAAACCCGTACAAGAGTTTTATTATTCTCAACATATGAGCGACAAACTGCTTTGACTCATAACTTTAATACATAGTAGATAACATTTGTTTATATTTCAAAGATTAATCATTTTGAGGATGTATTTAGACCTAGTACCTGTTTGAAAAGACTTTATGGGGTGGTAAAAAAAATAATAGACCAACCTGTATAGCATCTATTCCCAGCAGAAGTCTGATTAAACAGTCTTGATTACCTCCCCTGATACTAGTAAGAAAAGGAATTGAAAGTTAAAAGTGGCATGAGCAGCCAAACATTACTTCAGCAGAAAATGAATGGCTATTATTCTCAAAGAGTTTTCCAGTGATAACAAACTTAAGAATCTACACAGTGATAATTAGTGATGTTAACAGATTACTCTTTTCATCTTCAAAAGAGCAGTAAAAATAAACATTCAGAACAAAATGAAGAAATATTTATTATTAGGCAATGTGTTATTTCACAATTTGTAAGAGATAGACCAATAAATAGACTGGAGAATCTCCTACTGAACTGTTCAATATGGAACAGATTATATCAAAGAGAGCGGGTAAAAAGGTCTCAATTTACGTGACCCATCAAAAGAAGGCCTGAGTCAGACTGAGACTTTCACTATCAGCCCCGTACCCTCCCCATGTGCTGTTTGGAAGTGATTTACTATTGATACCTTGTAACACAATCTGGTGAAGTTAATGTGGGCAGCAAACTCTGATGAAAACTGAAAATAAACCAATAATAAAGACGTTAATTTCTTAAATTAAAACACTGAAAGCATTTACTGATCATTCTTGAAGAGCCTCGTTTTTTTTAATTTTTATTACTGGCTTACATGCACAGAAATAGTCTTGACCAAAATAACCATGGAAACAAGTTTCTAGTTAAAGAGTGTTGGGGGTATGTCATTTAGACCCTTATTAACGATCATATTGGGGAAACATGAAATGTGTCATATTAACACAGCTGTCTTCTAAAGCATGGTGATATCAAAAGAAATGAGTGTTCATAGAACACAAACATGGAATAAAGGGAGAGAACTGAGAAACTCCCCAACCAGTAATCAAATCTCACCTGTCTGATTGATCTAAATATGTTTCAAGTCCCTCCAGGAGTTCTTCTGTTGCCTGAAATAAGGTCAGTGATAATAGCCGTTATAATAATACTCTGACTTTACTTGAAGCGGTTTACAGAGTTTAATTATTTTAATTGATATCTTTTTTTTTTTTTGGTAGAAATTTGTGGGGAAAAAAAATATCAAGTAAGAAATTTGAGAATTCTGAGAGAAATTTAACATTAAGACAGTGAATATGAATCTCTTCTTAACTGTTATGTTTTCTCCCTGCAGAGCCGAATTAATTTGGAGCATTAAATCCATTATTTGAGATAGCTTTGATTTTTTTTCATCAAGAAATCGAAACTGACCTGTTTTGGGTCAGCACATTGTTTTAGTTTCATCCGCAAGTCCCGTTGGAAGACAGCTTGATCTACTTCTGGTAAAGAGAAGAAAAAACAGAGGAAATATGAATATAGAAGAGGTGCATATGAAAACATGTTTACGGGTGAATTCCTCATATTTTACGGTAAAAAGGCAATGCGATTGGGAACCTAAACTTACTAAATCTTTCTCCATTTACAATAGTCAGGAAGCCCAGAACCCTGTGTTGCTTGGTGAAGTCCCATTGGAAACTGGCAGCTTTCTGGCAAAACACTTACAAAATTGGTACACATAACAAAGGGAAGGGGAGGGGGGAGGTTGAGAACTCACCTAACTCATTCCTGTGTTTTCCAGTTTTCAAAATAAATCCAGTTTTTGACAGAAGTTCAGAAAATAAGGACTCTTTCTTGTACACATTTTCAACTGATTTCTTTCTTTTAGCTGAAATAACAGATCAGAGACAAATACAAAAATTTGCATGAATAATGACAGTCAGCTGAGGCCGTGGGGTAAGCCAGATGTCCATCAGCATTTTACCATGGATGGTGAAAGGGGAGATTGGAATATCTCTACTTTAGACACCTTGTTCAGGGGAAAATGTTTAAAAAAAGACTTTGGACGCTGTAAATCCGATTTTTCTTTACACAAAACTCAAAAGTTGATCCTTCAGATAAAATAGCTGAAGCAGAACCCAACATTATTTCCCTTAAAATATGTGTTGCTAGGTTTAGTAGAGGAGGCGCCGAGCTATGTGACTACCAAACCCTCCAATCTTGGTGCCAAGTAACCATTCCACTAATCCCATACATTAGCTTCAACAGAGTTGTAGGTGCAGCACGATACATCTATTTATATGGCATGATTTACATAGGCAGGTCGTGAACCACACTAACATTGTTGTGTTCCAGTCTCTGTTGACTTCCTCTTCCCAGATGCTGGTTTCTTCATGGCTGAAATAAAACAAATTGTAACAATTAGTAATACCAACTTTAACAAGTAGCATGGTGAAAAAATCCCTTTTCTCACTTCCCCTGCAGATACAAAGCACACACGTTTGGAAAGGGAAAGTTTTTGAACTTGGACCCAGGAAGATGTCGTGAAAAAACTATCATAATATTTGTGTTTCAGTATAACAACGCCATCATCTATATCACCAAGATCATAGTAGAAGAATACTTCAAAGTAAAATGGCTCGACCTCTGACCGAAAGGCCAGTCATTGCTTATAAAAAGAACAAGTGTTTGAAAGATCTACTAGTCAGGGCCTAACTCCCTTGCATGTCTTCTACCTAAGTATTTCTGGGTGAACCAAATTTTCAATTTCTTTTCCCCGATAAACCTATCTAAGTTTACCGATAGCCACAGCCAAACTTTCGATGAATTATAAGGGTAGCTACAGAGTAAAATAAATTAAATAACTGTATTGATTAACTGGTGCTTTACAGCACATTCAAAATAATTTCATGCTTGAATTAAAACAAGGATAAATTCATTGTAACATCATATTCAAGGCTAAAGACATGCTTTATAGTGGCATGAGCTGCCAAAATGTTGATATTTTGACGCTAAAACAGAATGTTGAAATTAATGGCTATTTTTCTCAAGACGTATAATTCAGAAGCTTTTTATTGCTTCTAGTCTCGAAAATATACGATAAAGTAGTGCTTTCGAACTAACTTTGGCTTAGAATGAATGAATGGTCGTCTCGGTTATCTAAATTTTGTTTACATTTCGAACACGTTTTCGGTTCGTACAGGCCACGTACTGTATGGATTTTCCTAATTCCAACGCCAATCTTTTAGTTTTTCAATGGCTTTCAAAGCCTCTTACTGTCGTCACGATCAAAAATTATGTAAAAAGTGTGACTTTTGGCAGCTCATGCCACTTTAAACTGTTGATACAAAAATAAAGATAAATAGCTTTATAAAAACTACATCATACTACAAAACATGTATACTGCACCAACTTATGACGAGAAATTTCCTTTAATTTTAAAAATGTGCTTGGCAACTCATACGGTCACCAAATAGTTGTTTTTAGACAATTCAGCCTTCTTGTGAAACCACAGACCAAACAACAACCATTTCCTCAAACTTCTGAATGCCCATAGGCTTGGTGACTGTTTTGGTCGCCACAAATATTGAGAGAGCAATTTTATTTTCGTACTCGACACAACATCTAGCCATAAGCTACATTTACCAGGTAAAAAAATTAAATGCAGGCTAAAGGTTTAAAGTTATGGATCGGAAATTAACCAGGGACAGAGACGGACATCTGTGGTCCAAAACACATGTAGCATTGTGTTCAAATATGTGATGACACGCCAATATCTGGTCAAAGAATCAATCAGGAAGATCTTCCTTGCAAAATTCTTACAGGAACTGGTTGTAAACCCTGAAATTCATGTTTTCACTGCTAAAATTTACATCAGTTTTTGCATTGACAAGAAATTCTTTAATTGTTCCCAAGACTCTGAAATGAAGTCTGAAATGACCGGACATTCACCCCCTCGTCGGCATGTTTTTGTAGAGTGGCGGGGACCAGTTATCGTACATCTAACGTTAAAGCTGTTGTGACATCATTTCTCCTGTTCGGAAAAGTCCCCGACACGGCTAAAAGCGACTATTCTTGAGTCGGCTGACAAATGTAACTCCATAAAAAGTTTTATTTATATTTGGAGGTTGAAATTTTGCAAGAACATGCCTCGATAAGTAAGCCGGCTGTAATCGGCAGGAAATCATGATCACTTGGGTAAAACACGCATATGTGTTGGGTGTACACAGTTCTTCCTCTTTTTGACCCACCTGGTTATATTGCCTGTGCTGTGGGCTCGTATGTTTATTGCTGTCTAAAAAAAGGAATTTATCCATTAATAAAGAAGGATCTGTTTAATTACGGGTATCCGATCAGTTATCGTACAGAACCAATTATCGTACACCCAACACTTATGCGTCTTTAACCCAAGCGATCGGGTTTTCCCGTCGATGACAGCCAGCTTACTCATCAAGGCATCTTCTTGCAAAATTTCAACCTCCAAATATTACTAGAACTTTTTATGAAGTTACATTTGTCAGGCGATGCAAGAATGGTTGCCTTTGGCCGTGTCGGGGAATTTTCGAACACAAAAGATGACGTCACAACAGCTTTCACATTGGGTGTACGATAACTGGTCCCCGTCACTCTACAAAAACATGCAGACGAGCGGGTGAATGTCCGGTCCCTAAAAAATTATTTCAGAGTCTTGGGAGAAATTTAACTATTATAACAAAAGTCGGCTGAGCCCAGCTTCACTTCTGTGAAATTTCTTGTCAATGCAAACACTGATGTAAATTTTAGCATTGAAAAACCGGCAAAAGTGTACGATAACTGATAGGATACCCGTAATTATAATGCTTCCATAGTCTATATCATGCTAGTTAACATTATATTCATGTCTAAGCCTAAATCTAATGTTTTTCGAGTAATTGTTTCTGCTGTTGTGTATGTTTACTGTTCTTCTTGGTTCGTTTGTTATATTGTTTTTCTTTTTTGCCCTACCCAGACGGGTGCTGAGTAATAAATTTTTGAAATTGTACGATAATTGGCTCTGTACGATAACTGATCGGATACCCGTACCCACCGATCGGCGGGGTCGATTTTTCTCCGTCGTTCGGGGGTGAAGCAAATGTTTACCCCGCCGATCGGCGACTTTCCCCACCCTGTATATACCAGTTAAGTAAATAAAACTACGGGCGCAACGTAGTATTCCTTACTCAAGTCGCTTTAAACAGCACACCTTAGTCTGTCTGAAAAACAAATTCTGAAGCCGTTGGATTTCCCGCTACATTTACGGATCGTAATATCCGCCTCCTTTGACTGAAGATTTAAGATTAAGTTGTAAGCGCTGGGAGACCTTCGGTCCTCACAGTAACGCTACATACCGGAGCTAACGACTTCATAGTCCACAAAGAGATTTTTATTCAATAAATGCACCCTTTGTTTTACTTTTGAGCTGAAAATGAACTCTCCAGATTCAAGTGAGATATATTTCCAGAAGCTTCACTTATCGGACTGCAGTAAAACGTTACAAAGAATTTTCTAGAAAGAGAGGATCACGAGTTTTACATAATTATTCTAGACCGTTCTGAATAATTAAGTCTCCCTGTAAGATTTCATTGGATGAAGACTACCACGTGGTGTAAATAAACTAATCTGGAACATTCTTATTAATGAAATCTCCCCATTTTGTTTTCTTCCGGAAACATCGATCAATTTTCATTGGACGAAATTTGACACGTGGTGTAAACAAACCGTAAAATGGGACATGCTGTTTTCTAGTAACTTCTCCGATATTCTAGGCTGTTTTGTCAGCAGTATAAATATGAGAGACTGCAGGCTTTACATTCAGAATATACACGAAAACCTTGTTGACGAATTAATCAACTATTGGTGCAAACCGCCGTAGCTTTCTGAAGCTATCTTTAACACTTCAACCGAGTTTACGATTGTGTTCAACAACAACATCATTTACGAAATTCAAATGGGAGTGAAATCACCAGCTATCGGAATTGACTTGGGGACGACTTACTCCTGTGTTGGGGTCTTCCAGCACGGTAAAGTTGAAATCATTGCCAATGACCAAGGTAACCGAACTACGCCTAGTTATGTGGCTTTCACAGATTCCGAGCGATTGATTGGAGATGGTGCCAAGAATCAGGTGGCCCTGAATCCACAAAACACAGTGTTTGATGCCAAACGACTGATCGGTAGAAAATTCAACGATCCTATTGTCCAGAACGATATGAAACACTGGCCGTTTCAAGTCATCAATGCTGGGGATAAGCCACGGATTAAGGTAGACTATAAAAACGAAGAGAAGACATTTGCTCCTGAAGAGATTAGCTCAATGGTGTTAACCCGCATGAAAGAGATTGCAGAGTCATATTTAGGACAAAAAGTGAAGGATGCTGTAATCACTGTTCCGGCTTACTTCAATTAGGCATGTCAAGCGGTTTGTGAAACAAGTACATACCAGAATTTAAGTATGACCAGAATATAAAAACCCACCTGTAAATCAAATATACAAAATAATACGGTCCAATTGTGTGTGTAAGTCTGAAAAAACAACTTTGATGGTTTCTAAATTTCATTTTTTTTCAGACAAAAGTGAGTAGTACTGCAGCAGGGCTGTTGGTAAAATGTATGAAAATACTACAAAATAAAACTAAAAATACCTCAAACAGTGAAATAAATAAAACATATTGTCTCAGCTTTACCTGCAACAAATGATGGCACCCAGCTCAACATACTTTACTCACAATCCCACCAACAAACTTGGTCAGTGAACAAAAGATTGTAGCTCATGGGACAACATGGCTGTCCAGTGACTTCAGGGACACATGGTTTTTCTTGACCCACTTACCTGGACTATAACTGATTGATACATGTCACTGTCAGGTAAAATGTAGGCCAAGGATGGGGTTCTCTACTGAGACCCTCCCGGGTTTGATGCCAAATTGTTTTGGCAAGTAACAATGTACTTAGGCATACTCTTGTCTATCACATTAATTTTGCCCCAAAAAACATTTACTTTTTTTCAAGTTTATTATACCTCAAGTAAGGTACATTGTATGAGTCTAATCTTATGTCTTTAAATTAATTCACTGATACTAGAAAATCAAAAAAAAAAAATCTCTGTGAAACGCTTAAGTTGTAGGCCTAGATAGAATATCAATTCCAGAAAGCAATCTAGACTTCAGCTGAACACATATGGATCTGTATGTAATCTGTTTCCCACCATTAATTATTTTTTTCCTCAAAATTCCTTGATTTATTATGAAGGAAAAGATTTACGATATATAGGCCCCTGCTTACATCATTACGACATTAGGGAAGCTTTACCGTTAGGACAATGGAGCGTCTTTTTCATATTATCATCATTATCTCCGTCCGCGCCACATGCATTTCCGTCTTTGGAAAAGTTTAGGCAAATCCAGCGTGCGTTTTGTGACCCTACCAATATTATTAAAATATCGAGTGAGTCTAACTGTTTCGAACGTCATGTATTGCTATTTGATACATGGACAAAGATGCCCAATTGTAACGACTAAGTAATGTTAAATTTCCGCTGCAGTTAAATTATAATTTTCTTTAAGCTGAAATCTGAATCAACTATGAATTCCATAATTTAACTTTACCCGAGGTATTTTTTCATTCACTGTTTACTCGATCACTATGGAAAACCTATTCATAAATATATTTACCCAACATAGCCTAACTTATGATATACCGGGAACAATTTCTTTGTACTGGTACTGGTAGCCGATTTTAACCGATGGAAGCCTCCTCATCAATACTTTAGCAAGTTTGAGGTCATGACCTTATCGTTCCGCGAAAGTGTAAAAATTAAATATCTACGAAATTCTGATATATGCAGACCGGTTAATAAATAGAGATATATATTTACACCCACCTGGCACAATCAGATCGTCAATTTTACGATCGATCTCCCCATTTGCCTATAATTCACGGTTATCAAAGCTCATCTGGTCGGTGTGATCTGTCATGTAGTGATACTAACAACAAAATGTCAACCAGCCTCGCTTTGATACAGATTTTGACAATCAAATTAAAACGTGGTAAAAATGACAGAGCGCGTGGAATTTGATATCAATATTTCTAAAAATAGATGCAGATTTAAATAAAATGCGTTTGAAAAAAATTTGGACTTCAGATAATTTTTGACAAAAATTAATTCTTTTCACCGTCCACGACAGCTTTAAAAAATATCAAGACTATATAATAGAATATAAAATTTTATCAGTGCAAGTTCAACAGTATTAAAATTTTGTTTCAATCACGTTTTACTTTTTTGAAAAAGTCCGCTAAAAAGCACGTGACAGACCGGGATCACAGCTCAGCACATGGTTCCAAACATGGCCGTCAGTGGTGGAAGACGCAAATTTCGCTCTCGTGAAAGGCTTGATGCTGCGATTTACCAAGTGAGAAAGTAGCTCATGTCTTCGTATTTCGTTTTAAATAGAAAGGCCATTCTTTTTTAAGTTCATTCCGGGAGTTATTATTCTTTTATTGTCATGTTTCAAGCTTTATGAAATACGCTACTCTTTTGCAAGTTATGTCAAAATTGGTGATATTGATGACGTCATTGACATGCCTACTTCAATGACTCTCAGAGACAAGCAACAAAAGATGCTGGTGCAATCGCTGGACTAAATGTTCTCAGAATTATCAATGAACCTACAGCAGCAGCTTTGGCATATGGTCTTGATAAAAACTTGAGAGATGAGAAGAATGTACTAATATTTGATTTGGGTGGTGGAACATTTGATGTGTCTATCCTTACCATAAATGAAGGTTCAATGTTTGAGGTGAGATCCACTGCTGGAGATACCCATTTAGGTGGGGAAGATTTTGACAGCAGGCTAGTCAACCATTTTATTCAGGAATTTAAGAGGAAATATAAGAAAGACATGAGTGGCAACAAAAGGGCAGTGCGTCGACTTCAAACTGCCTGTGAAAGGGCTAAGAGAACATTATCAAACAGCTCCGAAGCAAATATTGAAATTGATGCTCTTTTTGAAGGAATTGACTTCTATACTAAAATTACTCGAGCCAGGTTTGAGGACTTGTGTGCCGATTTGTTCAGAGCAACTCTAGAGCCTGTTGAAAAAGCTTTGAGAGATGCTAAAATGGACAAATCTAAAATCCATGAGATTGTTCTTGTGGGTGGCTCAACTAGAATTCCAAAGATCCAGAAAATGCTACAAGATTTTATGAGTGGACGAGACTTAAATAAATCTATCAACCCTGATGAGGCGGTGGCTTATGGGGCTGCCGTTCAGGCGGCTGTCTTGACAGGTGACCAAAGTGAGGTGATCAAGGATGTTTTATTGGTGGATGTGGCTCCTTTGTCACTTGGGATTGAGACAGCTGGGGGAGTGATGACCAATCTCATCGACAGGAATACCAGGATCCCAATGAAAACTTCACAAATCTTCACGACTTATTCTGACAATCAACCGGCTGTTTCTGTTCAAGTGTTTGAGGGAGAAAGAGCAATGACCAAAGACAATAACAAATTGGGTACATTTGATTTGACTGGAATTCCTCCAGCCCCAAGAGGTGTACCGCAGATTGAAGTTACCTTTGATATTGATGCCAATGGAATTCTAAATGTATCTGCTGAAGACAAAAGTACAGGTAAACAAAACAAAATCACGATAACCAATGACAAAGGTCGCCTTAGTAAAGCTGACATTGAAAAGATGCTGTCAGAGGCTGAAAAATACAAAGAAGATGACTCAAAACAGAGGGAAAAGGTCGCTTCTAGAAATCAACTAGAAGGTTATATTTTCAATATGAAACAGATTGTGAGTGAACACGGTGACAAACTTCCTGAGAATGATAAAAAGATGGTTGAGTCAACTTGTGATGAAGCACTGAAATGGATGGACAATAATTCCTTGGCTGAAAAAGAAGAGATGGAAGATAAACTGAAAGAAGTTCAAAGTGTGTGTTCACCAATCATGTCCAAGCTTCACCAAGGGAATGGACCCAGTAGTCATCAGGGAGACTCTGGTAAAGGTCCAACAGTGGAGGAAGTCGATTAGATCATTAACTTGACGAGAGATTTACTTTTACTTTATTGTACATATTCGTACACATGTGCTCAGTTTTCATCACTGTCTTGTAAATGGATTAATTATTGACTTAGAGCATTACGCTTCTATTTATTTATTTTTATTTCTTTTTTTGAGAAATAATTTGTGATCTCTACATTTACAGTTTTCTTGAAATGTTGTTAAGAGTTTGTTGTAAATAAAGATTTATTGTTATTGAATTTGAATTAATATGAAGTTGGGCGTTTATTAAGCGATAGTCTCTCAGTGCGACACAGGCATTCCATCGGTGAGTCGGGAGTTCGAATTATCAATATTACTCAGAAATTCTGAGCTAGGGTTTTCACTCGATCGCCTTTTGTGCAAGAGTAACTTTTCAGGTACTCGCTGAAGGTTAGGGGTTTCCTCCCCCAGTAAACCTGGTAATCCTGCCATATAAGTTAAATAATGTTGAATCATGCGTAAAACATTCATTCAATGTGACCTAACACACCAATCAGTCAATCCGATATCCAATATGTTGACGTTTAGAGTGATGCCAGGATAGTTATGTTTTCATTCAGCCTTTTATCGTGTTCCTACGCTATGGCTTGTGAAGGAGTACCAGATCATCTAGAGAATTAGCAAGGGTTTTTTCCTCTTTAAAGTGGCTTGAACTGCCGAAATTCACACTTTTTTCATAATTTCTGATCGTCACGACAGTAAGAGGCTTTGAAGGCTATCGAAAAACTAAATGACTGGTGTTGGGATGAGGAAAATTGATACAGTATGTGGCCTGTATGAACCGAAAACGTGTTCGAAAAGTAAACAAAATTTTAATAACCGGGACAACCATTCATTCATTTTAAGCCAAAGTTCGTTCAAAACAATACTTTATCGTACATTTTCGAGACTAGAAGCACTAAAAAGCTTCTGAATTATACGTCATGAGAAAAATAGCCAATAATTTCAAAATTCTGTTTTAACGTCAAAATATCAACATTTTGGCAGCTCATGCCACTTTAATAAGGGGTTGGACGCTACAATTACCAGAATAAATAAACTGCCAACTGTCCAGTATTTTATACGCCCGCTCTTATACCGTTGTCCGTCCGTCCCGGATTCTTGTCCGCTCCATAACTGTAAACCTATTGCCTGTATTTAATTTTTTTCTTCGGATATATGCATCTTATATGGATGTGTCATGAACCAAAATTAGATTTGGGTCTTGATATTTGCGGCGACCAAAATAGTCACCAATCTTTTGGCATTGTGTAACTCGGTAATTATTGCATGGATTTTAAATTTTGTTCATTTATAACTAGCTTATGAGTAGACGATGTGTCCCGTACCAAAACAGTCACCCAGCCTTTTGGAATTCAGTAACTCAGGAACTATTGCATGGATTTAAAAAAAAATCATTTACAACTAGCTTACGAATAGACCACGTGTCCTGTACCGAAAGTATATTGGGGTCTCGCTATTTGTGTGAACCATAACAGTCATCCAGCCTTTTGGCATTCAGTAATGGAGCAAATGGCTGTTAATCATGGCGACCAAATGAGTTGCGGAGCACCTTCTTTCTTTTCTTTTACTATGTGGGATGATTGCCAGTTACCACCGGAAGGTCGTGGGTTTCCTCCGTGCATAGAGCCCGTTTTTCTCCCACAATAAAACTGGCAACGCCGCCATATCAGTCAAATAATCTTGAGCGCGGCGTAAAACACCAAACATTCAATCAATCTTTTGTTTTATCCGCAATTAAATGAAATTGCTGCTGTACGCCTATATGTAGTGTAGACACTTATCCAAGTAACTTTGGTGACAACAAATGCCATTCTGTCCGTCTTTACCAATCACAGTTGTCAAATATAGGCTTATAGGTAGGCACATACTAAAAGTTGTGATAAGTCACCAAGCCCCAGTCTTTTTTAGGTGACTGAAACATTCTTCCAGCCGAAAATCGGTTTAAGGCAATCTTTAATATTGAATATGAAGATAGTGTGCTACAATGAATTTACCCTTGCGGGCGTATCATGGGTTTCTTAAACTCTTGGTTTAAAATAGCAAATAAATAAAATAAGCCAATGAGTACGGAAGCCAGTTAGATCCGTGTAACGTTTATTAATTCGATTTTCATTTGTTTACTTTACAAAATGAAAATTGAAAATGACCAATTTTTCATTTTCATTTTCTACTTTTTGAATCGAAGAAAGAAAAATTGAAATTTGACGTTCGATTTTCAATCTTTGTTTTCAATCTTTTCAACACACAATGACGGCCATTTTTGAATTTGCCTTTTCGCTCTACACGAAAAGAATATTGAAAATTGTAACCTTCGTTAATGTTTCAATTTTTAATTGATCTAGGCTAAATCCAATGAACTATATACGTGGAATGGCTACGACACACTGGTTATACTGGATCTGACGTGCTAAAATCGCCGTCGTAACTATGAGAGGTTGTCTCTCGTAACGCAAATAACGTTTTCCTACACATTTATGACATCACCAATGAGTTAGCTATCTCGAAATTTCGACTAAGCATCTCTCAGATTTGACTCAGCTAGGCCCTATCTCTTAAGTTTGACATATCTTTAAATTTCAATTTATTCCAAAATACGACCCTCAGTATGAAAAAAAAATGCTATGAACATGGCAACACCTATCTACAGATTAGTCAAGGTTTCTGACTCCAAAATGACTATTGTTTCATACTGACGGTCCTATTTCAAAATACAACCGTCAGTATGAAAAAAATTAGCCAGTTCGGACAAATCTGTAGGGAGGTGTTGCCATGTTCAGTTTATAGTATATAAGCCGCTGATTTATTGACATAATACGCTGTAGGTCTATACTTCAGATTATTTCACTGATATGGTTGCCTTACCAGGTGCAGCATAGAGCCATCCGCTAAAAGGCGTTTCCTGGCAACCGTTCCATAGACCTATATAGAGAGACCAATTACACAAATAGTACTCGCAACCCAATGGCGAAAGGTTGGATTGACATTCAAGACTCTTTCTACTTTCCTTGCTCGACAAGTTTTGAGACTTCCAGAATAAATCGGATCCTGCGGTTCGTGTGGGTAATATATCCATTTACATTCATTTATGTCCGAGATTAGCCGTTCCTAGCAGGTGTTTGCCTATTGGCTGGTCGTTTTAATCGCATACAACATTCAACCAACTGTTGTCGTTAGGCCTTTTTGTCGCCACATGACCTGAGAAGTTAAATAGGACGTTCATCCCGAACCAATCAATCTGAAAGTCAACATAGGACTAATCATGCATTCATTTATATTACGGCAGCTTGATTAGGACAGTGAAGTGGGTTTTCCTTTAACCTTTTTATTTCAAGTAAAAAAAAAACAAAAAAAAAACAACAACACCATATTCAAGCCTCGGTACATTTAGACCTGGGATATTCCCTACCAGGACATTATTTTTGTGAAATACTGTCATGACATTTCTCTATTTTTACCAAAGCTGGAAATTTAAATCAAGAGATGTGAACAAGTATCCAAATCTGATAATTTCAGCATATATATCCATTACGGTTGTTATAATTTCGTCTGTTACTTGAGATCTCAAAAAATATTCAAATTGAAGGAATATACTGCCGTTTTGAAAGAATCATAGCTTCCTTCTTCGACTGCTCTTTTCTCTGTAGGCAATGGTCGTCTATATTTCATTCTAAAATACGGAACAAATTTACATACGCCATTATTTGCTGAAATTTCGTTTCTAAAATACGTACACTTTGAACTTGAACTATTTTATAACTTTCTGACATATACTTATGAACAGTAAAACACACGGGGTTATTTTGACTAAAATAACCGATTGTGTTTTGTATATATGTATCTGGTTCCACATGGTATTGTACAAATGAATCAAGAATGACAATAGCGGGATAGTCAAGACACATTCTATACCCGTACCAACGGAAACTCCCGAAGGCATGATAATCTCTTTTTATTTGAACTGAAAATTAAGTTACTATGTGGCTGGTACATTCCACACGAGTATTCCTTGTGTTTTCTGTATTCTGTTGAGCAATGTCATGTACAGCACTGTGGATTTCGTTTATTTCTGTTGCAAAGCCAATTGAGCAGCACTTGGACTTTCTGAAATAAAAATAGTTTTGGATTAGTTCTTCAGTAAACAGTTTAAAGGGGCATGAACTGCTGAAATTCAAAATTTCACTACAGTAAGAGGCTTTGAAGGCCATCGAAAAAGTAAATGATTGAATTTGGGGTAAGGGTAAAGAATGGCAGGTAATCGAAAAAGGTCAGTTGGCAAACAATAGGCTAACCCTCGGGGGTCGCAATGTTAAAGAGATAGGCCATACCTGAGCGACCCACGTGATACCAGCTATTCTTTACTGTACCCCTTTACCCTTACAACATTTTTTTCTGGGCATTTTTGTAGTTTTTATGAAAGGACAGGGGTTGAGTTACTGTCTAGAAATGATTTTAGAAGTGGAATTGTACCAGTTCAAGTGGATGGAGATCTGGTAGTTAGGCGTGCTTTGTCTGTTTACATCCGGCGGACTATGTGCAATGTGACCCCTATCAGCTGTTTGTAATGATAGTAGGGATGCTCACCCTGGATTGTTCGGCCATGCAGCTAATGGTTGATTCTAAGTTGAATGGGAATAATGTGAAATTCAAAAAGAGGCTTCCAAGGTCACATGGGTTATTTGCATACAAAAATAGTCTTTAACTGAAATTATTTTTTTGATTACATGGGAACTGTTAGGGTCAACAACAGAATAAACATTCAGTCATTGGATCTGAAATACAATGTCTAGGCCAAGCAAGAAAATTCATTTTTAAAGTCAATGTGTCAATCCAAGCAACAAGTAAAAAGGTCAGTTGACAAACAATAGGCTAACCCAAAAGTCCACGGGGGGTCGCAATGTTGAAGAGATAGACCATCACTGAGCGTAAACCATACCTGAGTAAACTGATACCACCTATAAACAACAAAACATCTAATGGCTGGATTAATTGGAACTATTTGGAACTCTTGTGTGTTTAACCAGTTCTACATTAGCAAGCTGAGACTTAGGTGGGACACTTTGTTGATCTTTCCTAGAGTTTGTCTGTCAAGTTTTGGTATAAATGGTCGATTGTAAGGTATTTTGGCATCTGCTTATTCATTTCAATCCATTATTTAATACAAAAAGTGTATTTTAATTTTATGCTGCACATCCCTAATGATAGTGAAAAATTCCAACCTTCAATTGTAATTAAAATACTCCCAAAGGACTGGTTAAGTCCCCCACCGAAGGATTTGGTGAAACGAAAGTTAGGGAAGGTGTTGTGGGTGCAGACATTAACATGGGAAATGAAGGAAAATGAAACTGTGACCTGCTGCCATATGGTGCTGAGAATCTAACATACACTCCCTGGTGTCTGTGCCATGCTCAGGATGTAGGCGGAAATGATCTCATAGAATGTTCTTGTAGTGCAGAAACCCGCTAAGTCTAGGCCTACTTTCTAAAATAGCTACACATTTTTTGTCGGCCTATAGAGATACTTACATATTTATGTACAATGCGAGTTTGATGAACACAGTCATAATAATTGTCTGGAAAATGTTCAGAGACCATCCTAGCGGAATACCAGACGGTTATACCATGTTGCAGCCTGCAATGTGTACATTAGCGATCGTTATTTCAACTCTTTTCACAGAGATCGGACATAAACAGGTCACTTCAACAATTAACATAACACAAAATATCGTTTTTACTTACACTGAAATTATATTTTGCAAATGCAGTTTTATAGTAAATGATTAATTTCTGTTGTAAAATCTTTATTGTACAAAGTATTCCTGATTTTAAGAGTTTCGTTTTTAGTCTAAGGGTTATTGATTTTCGAATTTATTGGATTAAAACAAAATGCATTTGAAAACTGGTAAACTATACAGTTGGTATAATATTCCATATCATTTTTTGATACTCACATTAGTTCATCTGCCACTGAATTGTAATCATTCAGAAGTTTATTCGATAACATCTTTCTTCGTTCATCCAGCATATCCTCCGAGACGGGATCTAAAGACAGGAAAATATGGCGATTAAATTGTGTCAAAATAATATCAACAATATTTCTGTGACAAAGAACTGTTCTGATTACAAAAGCCGAGCTAATGGCGAGGATCGTTACTGTCTGTGATTTGTAGGTTTGTTATAAATATTGAACCTGGTAGAATATTTTGCATTAAGTTGAAACGAAATCTGAACACGTTACTAATGTTTCATTAAGTTGAAACGAAATCTGAACATGTAACTAATGTTTCATTAAGTTGAAACGAAATCTGAACACGTTACTAATGTTTCATTAAGTTAGGACGAAATCTGAACACGTTACAAATGCATCGTTAAGTTTAGGAGAATTCTAAACACTTCTTAATGTTTCAAGGAATTTTAACAAATTCGGAACACATTGCAAATGATTGTTCCATTGATTTTTAACGAATTTTGAAACCGTTGCAAATTAATATTTCATTGCTTTGAACAATATCTGAACACGTTACAAATGTTACATTGTTTTTAACAAATTCAGAACACGTTACAAATGTTACATTGTTTTCCAACGAGTTCTGAACACGTTACAAATGTTACATTGTTTTCCAACGAGTTCAGATCACGTTACAAATGTTACATCGTTTTTAACGAATTCAGAAAACGTTACAAATGTTACATTGTTTTCCAACGAGTTCTGAACACGTTACAAATGTTACATTGTTTTCCAACGAGTTCAGATCACGTTACAAATGTTACATTGTTTTTAACGAATTCAGAAAACGTTACAAATGTTACATTGTTTTTAACGAATTCAGAACACGTTACAAATGTTACATTGTTTTTAACGAATTCACTGCATGTTATACATTTTTTCATCAAATTCAGAACACGTTAGAAATGATACATTGTTTTAACGAATTCAGAACATGTTATACATTTTTTAACGAATTCAGAAAACGTTACAAATTTTACATTGTTTTTAACGAATTCAGAGCATGTTATACATTTTATAACGAATTCAAAAAACGTTACAAATGTTACATTTTTGTGTTTAACGAATTCAGAACACGCTACAAATGTTTCATAGTTTTTAATAAATTCAGAAGACGTTACAATTGTTTCAGTGAATTTTAACGAATTCGACACGTAACAAATGTTTCATTGAGTTTTCTTTTGTGTAAATAGTGTATATAGGGTTTGGTTGTTTTGCATCGAAGATCAGGATAACAAAAGTACAAGAATTTCTTCTGTCCGTTTTAACAAAAATAGGAGCCCGTTTCCAGTTGAGTCATTTTATATATCAAGAAGCATTTTATATACCTTATAACAGAAGTCTATGAATGGGGAAGTGAGAAACGTCCCATTACACCATATTCAAGGCACTGACGCCTTTAGGCCCAGAGGTCACCCTAAACAGCGCCCTCCCTCGGCCAGAAACAGTGGCTTTTCTTATGAGCTATTAAGGGATGCATAACAAAAGAAACGTTTTGGCAAAAAGTTAAAAGTTTCCAAGGAACTTCATATAGTTGAAAATAGAACAAGGAGCCTTGTTTAATTGGAACGATTTGAGTGGAAATGGAGATATCGGAGGGTCATTGGCAGCCAAATTTCGGGGGAAAAGTCGTAAAACAGAATTAAGAAATCGTTCGAAATTATTCTAATGAATAATGATTTAGGATCTTTCCGTTTATTTAACTCTCAAAGAAGTACTTTTATAAGGCAGTGTATTGAAAACTGGAAATCGGAATATACATCCAGGCTATCGATTTTTGTCTTTTATTCATACACAGTTTCCGTTCCCGTGGGTGTCATTTTCAACTGATATTTTCTGTTTCAACGTCAATCGTTTATTTTTTTTATTGTTCTTTTCTATTTTTTTTTTTACTTTATAAAAATGTCTGAATTTTGGCCGCTCATACCATTATAAACCACATATGTACAGTTTTCTAATATATAACCAATATATGTCGACCTATACTCACCTTGAGGTACCCACATGACTCGGCTGCGATTTGTTAAATATTTTAAAGTTTTAAGTGTTTCTGTAAGATGATCTGAAATAATAAAGGATATATTTAAGACTTTAGTGAAAGAAAGAAAGTTAAAGAAAACGGAGTTCCTCGTGGCGAAAATACACGTCTTACTAATACTACTAATAATCATGGGACCATAAATTCCTTTCTTTTATATATTTATGAACACTAAAACACACGGGCACAGGAACAATCTTCTTGTCTAAAATAACCATGGAGACAAGTTTCTAGTTGTGTTAAACAGAGGTATACCATCGAGACCATCAGAAGTTGTGATAAACTAAACCCATGGCATCTCAATAGGCTAACAACCCACGGCCTAGCCAGCAGAACCCTCTGGAACACTGTGTATGGATTCAGAAACCCGGGCTTTTAGCAGCATTCCACTCCCTAAAGTCCAGTTGTGTTATGTTTGTTGTTGTTTTTGTTTTTCAAACGATTGTTCTGGGATCAATACGCTTGATCTGAGGCTTTAACACAATATGTTAATATAATTTTATACTCTCCAATAAAACCCAACAGAATATATCCAAACCGCCTTACTTTTATATCGTATTAGTCCATCAGCTGTTCCATTTGACTCGCGTGCCGCCCACTACAACAGACAGTAACAGGTGTTTATGTCTGAATATTACATTTGTGAACCGTTGTATAGTTGTTTTAATGATCATAAATGTATAGTTTTGAAAATAAAGTCACACTGGCACAGAGACATTTGGAGGAACTGTCCTTTGTACTATAAAAGCTATATACACCTTTCCATATTGTCTTGAGTTGTTTAGTCATCATTTACCTATAACGTTGATATAGAAAGAAATGGTACCGTGAGAGAGAATACAGTTGATTGCCCAGGTACATCCAATGATTCAGTATCTTTGATAGTCATGATGCACTCTTATTGTAAAAATCATAGCTTTTATTAGTTTAAAAAAACAAATTGTTGAATCTGTAGACTGAGCCTCTAATGCGAAATGGTTAAGTTACCTGCCTTTCAATCCAAAATCCTATCGTTTAGCTGTTTGAACACTTTCCTGATTTCTTAAAACCACCAGGTGAATCGACATTACTACGTTTCATCTAAAGTCAATTGACTGTTGACTAGTTTTCTATCAAGCACAAGTATGATGCAAAATGTAAACAAAATCTGTCAGTACGTCCGTTGAACATCACAGCTTAGTCGACTGTATTTGATGTGAGACAGTGTGATATTAGTTTTATAAATAAGTCGTTTTGCTGGGCACTTGCCAAATGGGCGATGTTAATGAATGGGGTATTTCTATAGACTAACACCTATAAATCTGCCTTTAGTTTCGGAATTTGAAAAAAAAATTTTAAATGAAACTTTGCAATTACGATCCAATGGATAAGTTTTAATTGCACAGCTTCTCTGAGACCAGATTTCTAATTATCTAAGAGACTTCTGCTAAGATCTGATAACCTCCCGTGTTTCGGCGGCCTGAGAACCCTCGCATTTTATCACGTGGATTAGCTTCCCCTTCATTTCCCCTGGGACCTATTTTCCAGGTTTTGCACTTGTTGATAACACTTGCCCCCCCCCCCCCCCCCCCCGCCCCACCACACACACACCTTTTCATATTTTACGAGAATACAATTTAATTGTGATGTTCTGGGTGGCATAATCAAGGCGTATTGGACGATGGGATCTAGAACATAGAACACCTACCACACCGAAACCGATGGGGTTCAGAATATAAAATACCTACAACCCTAGAAGCGATGAGGTGCATAATTTAAAACACCTACCACCCCGGAACCGACCACAATGACATCAAGTTTTGGATACTTCTCCTGAACGTTGAAAAATAATTGTTTCAGGGTTTCATGGGGCCTCCATAAAAACTCCTAAAGGAAAAGAAGAAAGCATACAGAGAGCTGAATCATATATACTGGCAGTATCCAGGACTATACCATAGAATGTCTCCTATATCCAGGGCTATACCATATAATGTCTCCTATATCCAGGACTATACCATAGAATGTAGCCTATATCCAGGACTATACCATAGAATGTCTCCTATATCCAGGGCTATACCATAGAATGTCTCCTATATCCAGGACTATACCATATAATGTCTCCTATATCCAGGACTATACCATAGAATGTAGCCTGTATCCAGCACTATACCATAGAATGTAGCCTGTATCCAGCACTATACCATAGAATGTAGCCTGTATCCAGGGCTGTACCATAGAATATAGCCTGTATCCAGGACTATACCATATAATGTAGCCTGCATCCAGGACTATACCATAGAATGTAGCCGGTATCCAGGACTATACCACAGTATGTAGCCGGTATCCAAGACCATTCCATAGAATGTAGCCTGTATCCAGGGATATACCATAGAATGTAGCCTGTATCCAGGGATATACCATAGAATGTAGCCTGCATCCAGGGATATACCATAGAATGTAGCCGGTATCCTGTACTATACCATAGAATGTAGCCTGTATCCAGGGCTATACCACAGAATGTAGCCTGCATCCAGGGCTATACCAAAGAATGTAGCCTGTATTTAGGGCTACACCATAGAATGTTGCCTGTATCCAGGGCTATACCATAGAATGTAGCCTGTATCCAGGGCTATACCATAGAATGTAGCCTGTATCCACCGCTATACCATAGAATATAGCCTGTATCCAGGGCTATACCATGGAATGTAGCCTGTATCCAGGGCTATACCAAAGAATGTAGCCTGTACCCAGGGCTATACCATAAAATGTAGCCTGTATCCATGGCTATACCATAGAATGTAGCCTTATCCAGGGCTATACCATAGAATGTAGCCTGTATCCAGGGCAATACCATAGAATGTAGCCTGTATCCAGGGCTATACCATAGAATGTAGCCGGTATCCAGGGCTATACCATAGAATGTAGCCGGTATCCAGGCTATACCATAGAATGTAGCAGGAGATAAAAGAAATAATTATTTAAAAAATTAGGAAATCCGCGGAGTAAATCGTTTATTTGAATCAAGGAAAACCTCCAAACTATGTTTATACTTACTACTTTAATCCCCCTTAACGTTTTATATTCATCGTGATGAAACGCCTGCCATTTGCTCAGATTCGTTGCTGATATGCTGTCCCAAAAAGCAAAATACAGATGTCTCACACGAGAGTCCCCGACAAATAAAATATGAAATCCTCCATCCAAACATGTCTGTGCTCCACTGTGAAATAATAATTGGATAAATCAAGTTTCGAAAACAACCACCCCCCACCCAAAAAATGTTATACTGTATATGTTGGCTCTTACAGTACTGAGATATGTTTTAAAGGACATCCCCCTTTATCGTGTAATGTTGTGTTTTCTACATGGTTTTTCAACACAACAGTCTTCAAGAGACGGTCACAGGGAGTTTCTCCTTGCCAAATCCCAGATAAGTGGCTTATGGTCCAGTTCCAAGGAATGACACTTCTGTTTGAGACAACTGAAAAATAAAACAAATTACCTACGATAATTGCAGAGTTTAAACTAAAATAGTTTTCATATCAACAGTATAAGGATCACTTATCGTAGAATCTGACTCACAATAACAAATAACGTCAGTAACCAGATGATTTGAAATACAATTATCTTTAGATTTTTCAAAGATTGTTAAAAAGCATTTTTGCATTCCACATGAAAAATCAGTACAAAAATCAAAAAATGAATTGGCTTTAAACAAATCAGCTAAAACGTGTCCTCTAAGTCAGCATACATGTAGTTGTTATCAAGACTATTTCATTAGATAGGACTCAACTAGTTTTACCCATAACATTAGTTACTGTACATAAATAGTACAAGTTAGGTTTTTCTTACTTGGTTTGCTCGGTGTTAATAACTGTACAAGGTTTGCTAGATATAGTGGATTTAACTACTACTTTATCACCAGCTGGGTCATTACCTAACAACAAATGAATACCATCAAATGGTAATGAAGGTGTTATACCAACACTCACAGGACCGGACACAATGTCCGAATATAAATATACATTATGTAATGAGACTGACTCAGTAGAATTTACACCTGTAATTAAAGCATCGTTGCCTGATTAAGAACTTCCTAAAAATGGCTTTAGACAACATTAGAGATTGAGATGCACCTGTATCTCTTAGAATCCTAATATTAACAGCATTATAATTATCACTATTAAGTGAAACAGAGCCAGTGTGAATAAATTGTCTGAAAACTTTTATTTCATAATCATTAAATTCAAATTTCTCATCGGTTTATGCGAGACTGGAATACAGGGTACTCCATTTTTAAATAATACATTGGAATACTTAGAGTGTAGTTTAATAGCTATTTTCAGGGCTGTTGAGTTGAATATGTTAAAAAGACGACTATTGGTTTAACGAATTTTCTATGCTCTTAGCGGTTTTCTATTCCATGCTTTTAAAGTTTAGGAAAACTCAAATTCAAGATCCAGTAATGTGTTCTTTAATTGTTGAGGTCATAATAAGAGCTGTGAGCACTGGGTTGTTGAAGTCCTACCTTAAAGTCAGGGAAGACTTAACTCTGTCAGTCTTAAGAGGGATTCTCAGGTCCCATTATAACGAAAGAGATGCCAGTGACTACTACACTGAGTTATGCAATTTGACTCAGGGGCCTGGGGAAGACTGTGAGGAATATTTGATTCGGACCTTGAGATTAAGAGAAAAAGTGTTGATTGCATCAAGGGAGATTACTGAGGATTATCCTCAATACAGTTCAGAGTTAGTTAAGGCCAGGTTTCTCGAATCCTTCTACACAGGCTTGATTGATGAAACAATTCGAACACAAGTTAGACCTATCATCGATGGGAAGACTGTGTCCGATGAGGAACTAATTCGATAAGCTAACAAGATGTCGAGACGTGAAAATGAAAGAAAATAAAAACTGCGACAAACAGAGTCCAAAGTCTAGATTTCCAGTGTTGATTTACCAGATTTCCAAGTAAATTAAAATAAAACTGTACAAAAAGGAAACCAAGATAAAGAATTTCAGAATTAAAGAGAGAAGTCTCGGAATTAAAAGAATTGTTAAATCTGGTCTTCTTTGGAACAAAAGAACATTAAAACGTTTGAAAATGTGTAATCTCATTAAGGCACTGAAGTTTAAATCGACATTTGTGCTTTAAAAAAATATTTTGACGCTTTAAATTGAGTGTTACTTTACAACACAACTTCGATGGTTAATTGATTGCCAAGTTAGCTTTTATTGTAAATGTCTAGGGAGACATTTTTAGCGGGGGAGAGTGTGAGACTGGAATACAGGGTACCCCATTTTTAAATAATACATTTAAATGCCTATATTGTAGCTTAATAGTTAGTTTAAAGGGCGACAACTCTGGTTGCCTTATTGTTTTAACGAATTTTCTATGCTCTTAGCGTTATTCTATTCCATGCTTATAAAAGTTAAGATAATTTATTTGCTTTCTGGGAACTAGTCTGCCGCAAATCGCGTTCAGATAGATTTCCATTTGTATTTATTTATTATTTTTTTCTTATCCCTCTTGTAAAGGCTCGGTACACAATCGCCCTTTCCACACTATTTGATCACTAACTGTGTTGTGATACCATTCACTGTCTATCTGCACTAAGGTTTTAAGCCTAGTGGTAGTTAGGGCAGTATAGTGTATGTAAGTCAATTATGGATGATGAGGAAGAAGACAGTATGGAACTATCACAGAGGGGTAGGACTAGATCTGAAAGTAGAGATAGAGAGCAGGGGAAAAATCAAAGTCAAATAGCAACTCCTAAAACAGGCAAACAAAAAGTCTCAATGTTGTGATGTCATCAGTAGATGGCGTTCAAGTAGGTAAATTAATCCAAGTCAGTTTGGCCAAGCTCTCAAGGTTAACATTATCATGGGAGTCCATGTAACATGTAAAGTTGAAACCAAATCTAACAGCAGAGGAGTTATTTATCAATTGTGTCAAACTGGAGAAGTTAAAAGAAGGCAAAGATGAAACACCGAATACGTGTATGATTTTGTATTTTGATTGTGAGAACATTCCTGATGAAGTGACGTTGGAATTTGAATTATTCACGGTAAAACCTTACATACCTCCAGTAATTAACTGTTTTCGATGCCAGCGATTTAATCACATAACTTCAGAGTGCCCTCGTTGTAGCGATAATCACGAATATAAAGATTGTCCGAACTTTGACTCACCTAAATGCGGGAATTGTAAATTTTTTCACAGTTCTGCTTATAGAAGTTGCTCAAAATAAGGGAAGTTAATACAGCTCAACTTATCAAAGTCACTGAAAAGGTGTCCTTTGCCAAAGCCCTAAAGTGTGTACGTAGACAAGAAGCCAAGGCTTCGAACTGTTCCCAAAATCCAGACTTTGACGAATCTATACATAGCGCCATTAAAAACGCACGGTTGAATTTTATGTTTCTATCCCAGTAAGGCTATTGGCCATTTACGTTTTGTTGTTTATTGCTAGTTCGAGTTGAGTTGCAATAACTGGATAACCTGTGGTGTTCCCGACGCGCCTGTCGTGAACATTACGCAACATTTCCAAATAACCGACACATGCAGTGTCATCCCTCCACAATTAGTCGCCTCAGAATCAGGGAACATGAAACCGGCAATGTTGCCGACCGACCACGCCCTGGTCAGCCAAGAGTCACCACAGCCCGCCAGGATCGGTACATCGGTTTGTTGCACACACGTGACCGATTTCGCACCGCGACACAAACTGCTCGCGAGTCAGTGGGAATTGGAAGGCCCAGGGTAAGCCTCAGCACCATCCGACGCCGTCTCCAACAGATACAGATGCATGCACGCATCCCCTACTGAGGGCCCATATTGACACCCGCCGCACGCCAAAACCGTTTACGATGGACTCGAAATCACCAGAGCCCACACTGTGCAAGGTTGACACAAGACTTCTTGCAACAGAATAATGTGAACATCATGAAATGGCCAGCTTACTCCCCCGATCTATCGCCCATAGAGCACTTGTGGGATCAGCTTAAGAATGTCGTTGAAAAACGTCAACCCAGGCCACGCAACCAACGTGAATTGATCCAGGTAGTGCAGGAAGAGTGGGACCGGATCCCACAGCACAGAATAGCCACACTCATCAGGTCCTTGCGTCGCAGATGTACTGCTTGCGTTGATGCCCGAGGTGGACATACACATTATTGAATGATGACACCTTCAATTTCTGTATCAACGATTTGTTTGCAAGGAATAAAAGTCACCAGGGTCTCACATATTGTCAATTCGTCTCATTGTGACCAATGCCTTGTTCTTCAATTTAAGAGTACTTACAATATTTTACACTCTTTGGGTCGTGCGTTTTTAATGGCGCTAAGTTTATCTGGGACCTGACCCCCACAGCACCCGCAGTTCAGAAATTTAAACAACCCCCAATCATCACCTGTACAGATCCCATCACAAAACCTACTCAGATATCCACAAGTACACAGACAGAAAATGACGCTTGTGTCCAAACTTAATCATTGTAATAACTTTCGTAATATACATTGTGTTTCATGTTGGAAGGCTGACTACCACGAAGGACGCTGGCACAATTGAATACATAGCAAGACGTGCTGAGCATCTTTTTGGAAGTGGTAATATTAGGGCAGACGAGTTTGTTAAAATAATGAACGAGGGAAACGAAAAATCTCTAATGTATAATGTATAATGTAACAGTAGCATTTATTCTTATTTTCACAATAATTCAACATAATATACAGTCATTGTACGCCAATGGCCAAAAATTCAGTCACTTTATTTCCAATTTAAAATTCCCTAAGCCAGATATAATCTGTTTACAGGTAACAATCTTGAAACCAAAATATGACTTCTCTACATACCCAGGGTATACAATCATCCGAAAAAACAGATTGACCGGTAGAGGCGGCGGTCTGGCGGTTTTTATCAAAAAAGGATTATCATTTTCTGAAATTGCACTACCACAATTCAAAGAGATAGAATGCCAATGTTTTCGAATGGCTAGGGATGACAATAGTTCACTTTTTTATCATAAATCTATACAACCCCTGTAAGAAATTAGAGGTTAGTGACTTTAACTCTCTATTAAAAAATGTAACCGATGGTCTATTGTTATTTGTGGTGACTTTAACTCACTCCACCCCATCTGGGGTAGCTTTTCTACAGATTGCAACGGTAATATTGTGTCGAAGCTGATAGATGAAAATAATTGGTTATTTTAAATGATAGCGCTGGGACTCGTTTTAATATACACTCAGGAGAAACATCAGCTATTGATCTCACAATATGTTCACCTACTTTTGGATCCATGGCTTCATGGTCGGTTTGCCAAGACTTTGCATATGGGAGTGACCATTTTCCTATTATTTCTTCTTTTGGTTTCACTCCTCATAGTGAACATATTGGTTCATTGTCTCACTGGAAAGTCAGTAAGGTGAACGTGTTGCGAGGAGAAAGTTGTTGACGGTCTTTGTAGTGATAATATAAAGGAATTTTATGAAAATGTTGTTAATGGCATCTATGAGGCTGCTAGTATCTATATCCCTGAAAACTTCTGGCAAAATAAATAACAAAGCGCCTGTACCTTGGTGGAATATTGAATGCCCAGAAAGAAAGCTAAAACAGAGCGGAAAGATCACGCCTATATACTATTATATACAGACATAATTACTTAGACAAGAAGATTTTCCCTGTGCCCGTGTGTTTTAGTGATCATAAATATAAAAAAGCTAAGGCACATGCTCAGAGAATTATTAAAAAGACACAAAAAGATTACTGGCGCTCATAATGTTCTAAAATTAGCAGCAATACCCCTCTGAAAGAAGTATGGAAGCAGGTTAGGGTTATTAGCGGGGAAAAACGTCAAATTCGGTTCCAAGTATTACATCAAACGGTCTGTCATATGTCACTAACAAATGCGATGTCATAGCTCATAGTTTTCCTATGTCTCTAGCACTAATAATTATGATCCGGAATTCACTCCATATAAAAAGTAGACAGAGGAGTATATCAGTAATTGATATACCTTGGGATGAAATACCATTAAATGACGATTTCGCATTGCCAGAACTTAAACAAGCTCTTAACAATTGCAAAGATTCCTCTGCTGGGGATGACGATATACTCTATTATATGATTAAGGCTCTCCCTACAAAATGTCTAAATGTAATTCTATCGCTTTATAACAGTATTTGGTAGAAGATGGTTATGCCTGCGGCTTGGAAAAGGGTAATTGTCATTCCAGTTGCTAAAAAGGATCCAACCCTCGCAACGTCTTATAGACCGATAGCTTTGACGTCTGTTTTTCGTAAGCTCATGGAACGAATGGTTAATTCCAGGCTCATTTGGTACCTTAATAGAAATAACATACTCTCCAATGTACAGAGTGGATTTAGAAGAAAAAAAACAGGAGTACCAGTGACCATGTTGTTACTCTAGAAACGTCAATTAAACGGTCCCTGTCTCATAAAGAATATAATTTAGCGGTATTCCTTGACATTGAAAAGGCCTATGATATGCTTTGGAGAGGTGGACTGCTAATCAACATGAGAAATATTGGTATTGGGGGCCGGATGTTCGGATGGGTTAAGGACTTTCTGTCCAATCGCAAAATGCAAGTACGTATAGGCACGTCTTTGTCACGATTAGTCGTTTTAGAGAATGGTACGCCCCAGGGGTCGGTTATTTCTCCCACATTATTCAATATTGCCATAAACGATTTGCCATTAGTTCTCAATCCAAAGATAAACTGATCCATATATGCAGATGATGCCGCGATATGGCACAGTGGAAGAACTATTCATATGATCCAAATGCATATCCAACAAGCAGTTAATTAAGTGGAGTAAACTGTGGGGCTTTAGATTTTCCTCTACTAAGTCCGAGGCTGTATTAGTACAGTTACAAAAAACTCTATGTTTAGATGGTTCCAACATTAAAACATGTAATCAATTCAAATACCTCGGGGTTGTGTTGGATAAATATTTAACATGGTCAAAACACGTAAATATGGTCATTATCAAATGTCAAAAAGCACTTAATTTAATGAGAGCTGTATCAGGTAGAACAATCCTGTTTATTACTGTCATGTAGAGCTTTAGTTAGACCTAGGCTTGACTGTTATTCGGAATCTTACTCGTCAACATCACTATCAAATAAAAAAGACTTGGCTTTGTACAATGTACTGGATATCCACTGGGACTTTGAAGACAAACCCTTTAAATGTTCTTCAAACCATGTGCAACGAATGGCGATTGAGGCGTACTCTTAAATTTACACTTGTACTAAAATCACCTGTTAATAACTTTGATTCTGTGGAATCTGATTGCCTTTCAATATTTTGAACGAGGTGGGTTATACTGGAAAGTCATTTTTAACTTCTCAGGTTACACCATTTCCTCCGTGGCGATTACTTCCATCAGTGGTATATATAGATTTACACTAGCAAATCACACCCTACCTATATTTCAAAGCATTGTGCTGTGGAATTCCTAGATAAAAACTTTAGTACAAATTTACAAATTTTCACTGAAGGCTCAAAGTGCCCTGAAAGTGGAAGAGTCGAAGGAGCGTTTGTTATCCCAGAGTTAAAGTATAGTAAGAATTTCCGACTGACTGATAACGTGTCTGTTTTCTGTTCAGAGCGTGTGGCAATTTTCATGTGACACAAATTTTTGTTAGACTACAAACCAAACTTTGCTGTAATCTGCTCTGATTCCTTAAGTGCTTTACAAACCCTAAGCTCCTTCAACTATAGCAATTATCACACTGTAAAATGTAATCCGTAAATTTTACGGTAGAATACTGGCAGCTGGGCTGACAACTTTCTACCGTAAAAATAAGGGTAGACCGTAAAATCAACTAGCCACATTCCTAATCAGTGAATGTGATAAAACATTATGAAATCAGCAGGCTAAGAAATACAGGACTTTAAATCGTCAACCCCAGCATGGATCTGTTAATGTAGATTTTCAAATGTTATGTACCCCCAACGAAATAGTAAAACTGACTACTTCTGCAAGTTGACAAACATATATATTTATTTGAAAAAATTTGATAAAATTTTCACTTAGGGTAGGTATCTCAATCTACGCTTTCAAATACGGCTATGTTAAATTAACTATCTTAGCCTATAATGACAATTTTTTCTTATATTAAATCGCCTACGGCGGGATTCGAACCTCTAACCTCCCATACAGGAGCTGCGCAGAACTATATGCGCACTAGCCATAACCGTATCCTTTAACCACTACACTAACATGAATATGAAATGATGATGGCCACATTTCCATGCCTTACTAGCGCTTCGGTGTGCGCATGCGCACTTCCGTTTTTTTCGCTCCCTTTGATCCGCAATGACGTATTTTGGACGAATCCTTCACGGAAACAACCGAGGAGATCAGATCTCGTTAGCTCGGAAACGACATCTCTGTCTCAAAGTTATTTTACGGTACACGACCGTAAAGCTTCCACTGAAGTATAAAACGGCAATTTACCGTTAATTTTAAAATATTCTACTGTAGAATTGACGGTAAACGGTTACAGTGCATCCTCTTGTTTTAGGAATTATACATTTATATACCACTTTATTTAAAGTGGTATGAGCTGCCAAAATGTTGATATTTTGACGTAAAACAGAATGTTGAAATTATCGGCTATTTTTCTGAAGAGATTTTTAGTGCTTCTAGTCTCGAAAATGTACGATTAAGTATTGTTTTGAACTAACTTTGGCTTAGAATGAATGAATGGTCGTCCCGGTTATTTAAGTTTTGTTTACTTTTCGAACACTATTCCGGTTCGGATAGGCCACATAATGTATGGATATTCCTCATTCCAACGCTAACATTTAGCTTTTCGATGGCCTTCAAAGCCTCTTACTGTCGTGACGATCAGAAATTATGTAAAAAGTGTGAATTTCGGCAGCTCATGCCACTTTAAAGAGGGGGGGGGGGGGGGAGTCACATTTACATAGGTACCTGCTCATGTAGGACTAAGAGGAAATGAACTTGCTGATACTGGAGCAAAACAAGCTATTTTACGTACTAGCATATCCATCGGATTTCGATTTACTGTTACCGATATATTACCTAAGGCTAAGTCATATTTTGTGAATCAGTGGAATGATTCTGACAAGGGAAGGTTTTATTTCCTTTTTAATCATGGAATTTCATCACCACCCACCCGTCAAGCTGAGGTAATCTTCCACAGACTCTAATCTGGTCATATTCCCCTAAAATCTTACCTATTCAGACTCCATCTGTCTGACACAGACTTGTGTGATATCTGTAATATTCAGGAAACCGTAGGACATTTTTTTGTTTAACTGCATCAAGTATGCTTATCAAAGAAATTATTTTTTCACCGATCTGATTGGCCTGGGTATTAATCACTCCAACATGGACTAGATCCTTCTACAAAATACCAACAAGGCATATCAGGCTGTAGCTAGATATATTACAAATACACACAGACTTTAATATAATTGTATGTTTATATGAGTGTATTGTATTTACGACTGTATAATGCTCAAGTGACACCTGACTATTATCAAATATCGACCACTCTGTCTATCTTCCCATTTCTCACCACTGTATATTTGAATATCTGTACAATTACCATCTGTACCATACGTATATGGGTGTAAACTCAATTGTATTGCATGTTTTAACATCTTAAGACGTTAAGTAGTTCTCAAAAGTACGAACATATAATCCTGTACAGAGAGATTCAATGTATGTGTTCAAACATCACAGTTTTCTTAATCGCTCAAGGTAATAATTATTCACTAGTATGGCGTACATCATCCATACGAATGGACGCGCCAATAAGCTAAAACAACCAAACAACCATGATTTATCTGAATCAGGTAAATATTCACTTAATGCGCTTTCATCGAACGCTTCGATCTCAACTAAAGTTTGAGCAATATAACGTTGTAATATTTGTTTGAGAGAAGATTTTTTAAGTTCTGCCCTGGATATTCGCCTAACAAAAACAAATCGTTCTATACTTAATGAATCAAAAATATTCTGATCGGGCGCTTACATGAAAATGTCTGGATTAAAGTCAGAAATCATATATACAATTTGCTCGTATAACAAATATTAAAGATTATATGCGTAGTTGAATAATTATGGTTTTAGAATTTAGAATTTCCCCGAGCACAATCCCGGATAAAGCCCCAAAGACAAAATAATATTATTAATAAGTAACAACAGACCAGCAGATTTTATGTACAAATTTTGATTTATATATAAAAAAAAACCCAAAACAGAGCAACGTATTTACAAGCGAATATTACGCAAACATTGAAAAGAAAACATATATCAAAATGTATAAAGATCGAGAAAGATCTGTTGACAATTAAAATAGATTTTAACAATCCGTAACTATACAATCGCTATACGTAAAAAAACTGAACGCAATTCAGACTACGTATTGTTTTCCAGTTTTCATAAATCCTTACACGACTATTTCAAAACTCTCGTAAATTTGGCGAGATATGCCTAACATTGAAAATTATCGTCGATATTCATTTTAGAAATAGATGTCAAAACCTCAAACGCAATGCATTCTTTGTCTAATTTTTTGTTAATTCGGTTGTTTTTTTTCTCTTATGGTGCTTGTCATGTTTAAAAAAAATGTTGTCCTCTTTTAAAAGACAAAAAACATTAAGATATTTTATTACGTCTTAATCGACAATACGTGACTACTGGACGGTTTTACTAATGCCCATGGAATACTGACTATGTTGTTCGCCATTGGCTTTAATTTTAGGAAGAACTCTACGATATATAGCAATAGTTTGACCAAAGAAACGCAATAGTTCAAGAGCGTATCAGACTTAATTAAGGATTAAATACAGCGTCGCCAACTTCTCCGGACAAATGGTCTAATTGCTATATTACTTTACAGGAAATTATATCAGCTTACCTAATGGTTGAAACATTTCACAGATGAGGAATGACAACACAAAAACTGTAGCCATGATTAGAACTTTATGTAAAGCCGCCATGTCGTAATTCTAGTCTAACTAACGATGGAGTCATAAAGATTATCAACTTTTCCTTCCTAACTGACTTATACACAGAAGTTAATATCCACAAATAGTTTCTTTTTGATTGGTATTAAGTATAGATCTTTCTCGACCTCTATTGTGTGTTTGCCGGCTCGCCCCGACAGCTGTTTACAATGTGGTTAGGTATACCTAGATCTTCAGCGGTGTCGTTGTATTACGTATAGTAAGAACCAATGAAATATATCCGATGAATGGAGATCACGTGACGTTTGATTTGTAGCGAGCGCTGCCATTATTATGATATGGCACCAAAGAGAGTAGATTGACAAGAGTGGTCACTTCGTCCAATCAGCATTGCCGGCATGTTTTTCGGCCCCCTAGCGGAAGGGTGTTCCGACTGTACACGATTCGACTGTAAAGCGCCCCCTACAGAAAGGAGGTTCCTAATAATCGAATCGCGTCCGTGTCAGCGGGTACTTCAGTTACCATTGTAAATATTTCCAAGTTATGATTGTTACACTTTTTGTTGTTTGTATTCTGCTTTGTTCAAGTGCCAAGTACAATAAAATTGAATTTGATTGAAATTTTTCAAATTCAACATGGTGCGGACGAAGTGACCACTCTTGTCAATCTACTCTCTTTGATGGCACTACTGATCTGACGTTACAGAGAAAGCGAAAGAGAACGACGTCACTCTTGTGACGTCAACTGTGACTGTTCATTCGTGATGTCGTAAATTTGTAGAAAAACGCTTTTTGCAACATCCCATAGTTATGACGGCGATTTTAGTACGCCAGATCCAATTTAAGCAATGTGACATGATCATTCCACGCATATAGTTCATTGGTAAGAACTTTCTCTATCTCTATTGTGACGTTTTGTCTGTTCACCTATTGTTTGTTTGCCGGCTCTCCCCGATGGCTCTTTACAATAACCCTGTGAAGTGCGAAAGTCAAGGAACTTTCGCGAAGCTTGAATATAAACAAGTGTTTACAGGTATGCAAATGTATTTTAATGTACTTTAGCCGGAGCATTCTAGAATTTCTGAGAATCTATTTAAAGACGTTCTTTTGGCGTTTTGGCGGTTAGTTTCCAACTGAACTCAGTATGCTATAGTATGTTTTCTGAATGTTAACTCGTCAGTGACACAGTCAGTTTTGGCCTGTACTCTTGGATGCTATATAAGTCCGTTCATAATTTGACCGGCTAAATTGTCAGCGATATCTGAGTTGTGAGTTCTATCAAGATTTCATTGTGAGGATTTACCAGTGTGTTTACAAGTTTTCATTCTGAGATTTTTATTTCGTGATCATCGGATTCAAACTTCTTTGTGAAGTTATCGGATTTCGGATTTCTAAATCGGAACTGTCACTTCTTAGATTGTAATCGTCAGTCATTTTGATATATGCTTTCTTTCCAATGTTTGTATAATATTTGCCTGTAAATAAGTTATGTGTTTGTTTTTTAATATAAATCAAAATTTGTACATAAAATCTACTGGTCTGTTGTTACTTTCTTTTATTATTATTTTGTCTCGTAACAAATACCGCCGAGCCTGATGACGTCACATGGATTTACGCAATTTGGGTAAACTATGTACCCATCAGTTCGCCATTGTGTTTACCAGTACTTCTTCTCGATACAGTATTATTCCTTCCGCCATTTTGTAAAATTATGTTTTAACATCTCTCAATCCCCAGAAATGTTTTGTGCGTAATTTCCAAGTGACGCCATCAAGCAATCGGTCAATTGGTTTGTTCCCAAATTTTAACATGCTGCTCAACATGCTCACTCTGCTGGTTGGTTGTTATTACACGAGTAAATCGGCTTTAGTGACCGGATAATGGTAGATATATCTTTATCCAGATACTCTTGTATCGTTCACTGTGTACATGGGAAGGGAACATTCGTTCAATAATCTATGTTTAATGATTATTTATGAATACTAAATACACCGAAAATATTCTTGTTTGAATTAACAATGGAGACAAGTTTCTAATTGTGTTAAAAGGGGATATATCATATTCGGGAAGGGTCTTTTTATGATCTCGACAGCAATTCAGATCTCGCGCCATTATATGTATGACTGTTTGTGTAAGACGTTTTTTGATTAGCATGCTGTTAAGGAACTAGGAGTTGGCGGGATAAGTCCGTTAATGGGATCCAAGGCTATGTTTAATTTAATGCGGACTGTACACAGTCAAAGACTATATATAAAGACACTCTCCTCTTTAACTTAACATATATAAAAGCAGAGGTAAATGACGTCATACATTTACTTCTGATAAAAGATATATATATTACATTTATGGACCGACAAGCATCACATGTAATTATTATCGTTAATAACTCAACAAAAACTAATACCAACGAGTAACCGTATAATAATGTGAATAATAACATTCTGCCATTCACAATGATGTCACAACGAACCACTGCGGTCTGTTACACAAAACAAATGATTGGGACTGAATGTGATCCATACATTCCCTGCCGTTTGCACACTAGAACCCGAATCACACCTCCTTTGGAAATTGATATGAGTTAATTTTCAAAATGATGAGATATCATCGGCCACGCCTATCTGTCCTCGAACGTTTTAAATACTCATTGTTTGTAGAGTTCGTGCTTTAAAAGTTAAAACGAACTTGTTAGACGATGTGTAAATAAAGTGTCATCATCAATCCAAGAGAATTTATAGTGGTTTATATAGAAATAAAAACACCGAGTACTTCTGGGGAGACTCGAATCCGACCAACGTCACGCGATAGACTGCTCACGTGTGTTCATGGCGGAAAATGTCAAACAGAAAGTCAGGGAAATCATCCTTTTGGGTTTCGCCTGCACTCAGTGAGACAAAACATCCCATTTTAGTCCGACAAGGCTGGCGAGCATTTTCTTTTTAACCCATACATGATACTATCAGACTGTAGTGCTTTTAAACGAATTATTTGGAAGGACTTCGGCTTTCAGATTTAAACCAAGTTTCAAATATCTATTAATCCTACCTGCCTTTTAGATTTTACCTTCAACACACATTTAAAGCATTCCTCTTTTCATTGTACTTATTAATTTGTTCGAATTTCATTGTAAATCTACCAAATCCCTCTTCATAAGAAGAAAACTTTAAAATTGGCCTGATAGATTTCAAACTCTCCTCTACAATGACAACCTGTCCACAGTATGTCCGAGAATTTCCTCAATAGCTGGACAATTTGATGACAACGGAACTCTCGCATCACATGATTGCGAGGTTTTGAAAAGTCTGATCACAGAGAATAGTAATCCCACCCTTTTATGGTGGTTTAATGTGTGGTTCTTCCTGACCGGCAATTAAGTAACACAGGAAAGACACACATGAGTGCTGCTAACTGTAGTGGTAAATAATCTCTTCTTGTTTATTTGTTGAGAAATTTGCGCCGATGTATATATTACTTAGGCCTAAAATGAATGAGCGTCCGTCCCGGTTATCTACATTTGGTTAACTTTTCGGATTTTTCTTATTCCAACGTAAATCAGCTGGCTTTTCGATGAATTCCAAACCCTTAACTATCAGAATTTATGAAACTTCCACTTATAAAAACATAAGATAAGTAAGAATCTACCATCCTCAATTATGTATTTGATGTCTTCGTCAAATATGGCTAAAAGCTGATTGAGATATACTTACTACTGCATGCAAGAATTTATGGAGGGGGGTATCCGCCAAAAGTCTATGCCTGTACTTGTGTTGGTTTCAATGTGTGCAGTGTTTGTTAACTCTGCTTCTTGTGTAATGTTACCACCGCGACTCTGCTATGTGGCTAGCGAGCAGGCCTGGGAGAGTGTTACTGTGTCAGTTTCAACGTGCGCAATGCTTGCTTTTACTGTATTCCTGACTATGTCACTACCGAGGGGCGATCGAGTACGGCTTGCAGTTCGGTCGTGTCTGACAGCTGCGCAGATGTTTGGCACTTTTCTTGAGATGCTAATAGCTCGAGAAAGGGAGCCGGACACATATGGCAGTTTTGGCCACAAATGGAGGACACATATGGTTATTACGAAACCTGTAACCATAGAAATCCAAATTATCTTCAGACACCTGAAAAGTATTATTTTGCATTTTAATTTGACCAAACTGCGATCAGCCAGATAAATTGTACCACATCTTTTGCAAGGAAAATCACACTTAAACGATAGACCTACGATCGCCTTTGTGGGTCGGACTTGTGAGCCTCGAAAAACTGGGTCACATAAAACTCCTGTCAGTAATGAAAATGTAAAATCAGAACCTCTGCAACACTTTTGAATTTATAACTAGGTCTGATTGAAATTCAAAAACTAAACTAAAGATAAAAAGATCACAGTAAAATTTGCGTTTGGCATCCAAAGCATGAACGATTAGAGTTCGGCTTCCACTAAAACCAGTTCTCCGTCAATATGTCGTGGGATTGAGTCACACTAGAACCATTAAATGCATCTTCAAACTAAAGGTTATAAACTCGAGGTACATAAAAAAGTTGACGTACATAAATCTTAAATAATAAAACAAAGAAATAAAGCCAGACGTACATATTTAAAACTACATCTTCCCGTTTTTATTCCATACTCATACAAAACGATAAGCCAATTTTCCACTCCTTTTTCCCACGAAATGCTGTCTTTAATTGGAGACAATTTGTAAAACTATTCATGTGTAAAGCTATAGACATTTAAAGGTCCGATAGCTTATATATTTAGCCTCAAGTGAGACAAACACATACTTGTATTATTATTGTCTAAATGTGCCATTTAATGAAATAGCGGAAACTAATTCGTTTGAAAATTAGCATTACACTATTGAATTAAATTTGCCTCACTCACAAGTGAAAGGTGCCATACTGATTATTAACAATACTTATTTGGATACAATTGAAAGTCTTGAAAACAATACGTATAAAAGTATATAGCAATACTTAAACAACAACGTAGTACAACTATCTGGTCGTTATTAGATGAAAAAGTAATAACTTTACTTAACTTTTATCGATATATTTTGGTATTTTGTATTGCCAGATCTTAACATTTATCCGAAAGCTAAGAAAATTCAAGTAGGATGCTAAAACTGCAAGAAAGCAGATATAAACAAAAACTACGGTAAACTTCAGTCACTTAAAGTGGCATGAGCTGCCAAAATTCACACTTTTTTCATAATTTCTGATGGGCACAATAGTAAGAGGCTTTGACGGCCATTGAAAAACTAAATGATTGGCGTTGGAATAAGGAAAATCCATACAGTATGTGGCCTGTACTTACCGAAAACGTGTTCGAAAAGTAAACAAAATTTAACTAACCGGGACGACCATTCATTCATTCTAACCCAAAGTTAGTTCAAAACAATACTTTATTGTATATTTTCGAGATAAGAAGCCCTTAAAAGGTTCTTAATTATAAGTCTTGAGAAAAATAACCAATAATTTCAAGATTCTGTTTTAACGTCAAAATATCAACATTTTGGAAGCTCATGCCACTTTAAAGACTTTTATATTAAGCAAAAACATAACGCAGAAGTATATATTAAAAAATCTAGATTTTCTAAATATTTGAAATAAAAATAAAAAGCAGAAAAATCTTTGGAGTTAAATATCCAATAGTGAGCAGCCCTAAAAGTAAAAGACTATCTCAGGTGTACTAAGATATTGTAAAAGAAGCGCTTTAGAAATTCCGTCCCCTAAGAAACTGGTATCTAATAAATTGGCCCTGTATGTAATGTACTACACTGTGTATGTTCCCTGATTATAAAAGAAATGAAAAGAAACCAACAATTTCCATCTGAGGCAAAACGGACCAATATTGACTTCAAAACTGAAAATTCACGAATTCTCAAAAAATACCAAATCCGTGTCTTTTCAGAGCAACTAGCCTATAATTGCCCTCAAATGTCCTCAGATACCTTGAAAAGTCCATCGAAAGCGAAAAAACCCGAAATTGAACCATTACCATATGTGTCCCAACGGCCTGTCTCCGTTAGGAGAAAGCCGTTTGTGGCCAGACCGGACACATATGGTGGACACTTTTGGCACTTTTATGAAATTTAAATTTTTGTCATTCCCAAATGAAAGACCAGCCTAAATCATGTGAAAAACACTTTCACTTTTTCCATGAGGTTTTTAGAAATATCTAAAAATATATTTTTAAATATTTCTTGTCAGTATCCGAAACCCCCTCCAAAAGACCCTCATTCAAAACTAAACAAATTTAAGGAATTTCGCTGCTTTAAAGGCTACAAATACTGGCACATGAGTAGTACAACACATGCCGAAGATATTTAAACTATTTTTGCCCAGAAAAACAGCCTGAAAAGGAATTATTTATCGTCAAATGTCGAAAAGCTAACAGTTCATATCAGGATGTACGTGTAGAAGAAAATGGTTTCTGCCATACTCAACTACGATCTAATAGATTATACGTCATATATTAAGCCGTATGTGTTTCCTGTTGATGAAAAATGCAAAGAAACCAAGAATTCTAATCTACTCTCTACTCTGAAAGAGAAAAGATCAATATTGACTTCAAAACTGAAAATTCACGAATTCTCAAAAAATACCAAATCCGTGTCTTTTCAGAGCAGCTAGCCTATAATTGCCCTCAAATGTCCTCAGTCACCTTGAAATGTCCATCGAAAGCGAAAAATACCGAAATTGAACCATTGCCATATGTGTCCAGACGGCCTGTCTCCGTTAGGAGAAAGCCGTTTGTGGCCAGACCGGACACATATGGTGGACACTTTTGGCACTTTTATGAAATTTAAATTTTTGTCATTTCCAAATGAAAGACCAGCTTAAAAAATGTTAAAAACCACTTTCACTTTTTCCATGAGGTTTTTAGAAATATCAAAAAAATTATTTTTAAATATTTCTCGTCAGTATCCGAAACCCCCTCCGAAAGACCCTCATTCAAAACTAAACAAATTTAAGGAATTTCGCTGCTTTAAAAGCTACAAATACTGGCACATGAGTAGTACAACATACATGTATGCCGAAGATATTTAAACAATTTTTGCCCAGAAAAACAGCCTGAAAAGGAATTATTTATCGTCAAATGTCGAAAAGCTAACAGTTCATATTCATCCCAGGATCAACTTATATATAAATAATAACATAAGGCTTCCTAGTAGACAAGTAGTGTTATTCCGAAAAACAAAAACTTTATATTGACTGAATATTTCGACTTTTATTCAGTCTTCATCAGGAGTGAGGTACATTAGCAACAACATTGGTATATATACAGGTAAAAAACAAACAGATTAAGCAGTGATATAACAATATTATGAACAGCCTTACAGATTTACAAACTTATTATCATTATTACATATGCACGTTGACAAAACAGATAAAGAAAACAGATTAGGGGAACAGCAGGGTCTAAACTGGCATGGCTAGGGGACATTAACAAAGAGGTGCAGACAGTCTTATCTTAAGAATTAGGACATAGTTCATCGAAATAAGACAAGTTCTTTAGATGCTTTTAATCCACTGTTTAAGACATGGCTATTTCTTCTAATACACAGAGCTTCTCTGAACAGGATGTCTGACCAGTGATAAGATTTATCAATAATTACGGTGTTAATAAGAATAAAGTCGCAAAGTGTAGGTGGACTAAGGTCATTTAAATTGTCTGGTAATGATTGTAAGTTTTTAAAAAATATAAATTCTTCACAATTAGAAACATGATTGAAAATTTCACTGTTTTTATTTGGGCTGCTCTGTTCTTTAATTTTTGTAATAAGAAATCGGTCAGTTTTACCAATGTAGTCTGAGCCACATGCTGGGCACGTAAATTTATAAATAACTGAGCTTTTGTAATGTTTAGGGGTCGGATCTTTAGTATTTGTAAAGAAGTTAATTTTGGTGGTCTGCCATTGGAAAACAAAGTTGACGGGTTTGATTGATAATTTACGAATTTTAGATATAGATTTTTTAACAATAAATTCTCCTCTTTTCCCAATGTATGGGAGTCTCATCCAAATTTTATCAAGTTTCTCAACAGATTCTTTATTTTTAGGACCAAATTTAGGCATGCATTTTCTTAGCAAAATTGTTGGGCAGTAGACTTACAATATCCATTCCATGATAAAAATTTTAAAATGTTCTTACATTCAGTATTAAAAGATAATTCGTCAGAACAAATTCTGAATGCTCTATAAATCAACGATCTAACCCAAGCTGTTTTCCTTACCCATGGTTCATAACTGTCAAAATGTATATATACTGTCCAGTATTTGTTGGTTTTCTGTATATTGTGGTGGAAGAAGATGAAAATGATATATCTAAAAAATGAACAGCGTTATTATCTACAAATTCCTCTTTGGTAAAATTAATCGAAGGATGAAAAGAGTTAAACTTAGCTAAAATATTTTTTAGCTAAAATATTTTTTTTCTTTATAAGGCTTCTTTATGGAAGTATACAAATAGTAGCATGAAAATGTGTATGGGTAATGTTCAGGCTGTGGCTTGATTGGCTTGTACAGGTATCAGGGTGCTGGCTGGGCAAATTACTATCTCACTGAGTGTGCGTTTATGTGTGTGTGTGTGTGTGTGTGTGGGGGGGGGGGGGTCTGTTGATAGAGTCCATGCATTTGAGATGGCTATTCCCTGGGGTGACGTCTCGTTTCGCCTACTCCTTTTATTTTAATTAGAAAACGCCGCGGGGCGAAAGGAGACTCGGTAATCCTTTATCAATACTTGTATTAAGGATTAAGGTCCCCATTTCCCCCATAAAATCCACTTGACGTCCCCCACGAAAAAATCTAGTTGTAATACATATTTTATTAATGACAGAATTAAATAAATCAGTTACACTGATTTTCAACGGTAACAACTTCTGGATCATCTTGGTAAGGTTGTTGTAATCCATGCTTCTGTGCATTGCGCAAGATGGCTTGGGAATAATGGAAGAAGCAACCTTTCGGGCAGTAGGCCTACAGTGTAAACAGCATTGTGAAATGCTTTCTCGAAGTCTGCCTGGATGGTTGGTGGTGAGAAGTGCTTAGGAACTGTGGGTATGGTCTTCTTCCTTTCTCTGTAGACTCGGGAGCGAACAGAGTAGTATGATGGAAAGTTTGATGCCTCCGTTGGGTTGGCCGGATTCAGCTTAATAAGCTCATAGTCGTATATTTGGGGTACAGGTGTCAGTTCTTCTCTGGCTCTCTTTCTGATGACCCCCTTTACCCTCTCGACTTCTCTGTTGAAGGATGGAATGTCATGGCTGTGCTGGTGTGGCCCAACATTGCTGAGGATGCCGGCAAAGGTAGAAATGCTAGGTTTGCAGCCTGCAGTCGCACATTTCCAGGCAATCCAGTTGTCTTTCTTGCGGTTTACACGGTACTTATAGCCATTTAGCATTACATTAACACCACCTCTTATAGTCGTAATAAACTCTAGTCTTGCAATCGATGGCAGATGACTGTTCACCCCTACCCTCCACCCCACCCTCCTTGTCAAGCATAGTGGGACCGCACTAGGCGGTCTCCACAGGGTACCCAAAATAAATACTGTTCAGAAGTAGGCGAAACGAGACTAAACCTTCCCTGGTCCCTATAACAACAGACCACCCCCCACTTAGCGAGATAGTAATTTGCCCATCCACCCCACCCAGCCAGCACCCTGATACCTGTACAAGCCAATTCAAGCCACAGCCTGAACATTACCCACTATGTCTTTATGTTACTTATTCTCTACTTCTAAATGTCGTTCAAAAGTTAGGACATTCAGTAATAGGAAACATCCCCAAAACCAGTCGTATCTCAAATTCCCTTCAGCTTAGAAGTCCAATTACCTCCCTTTACATTTGACAGGTCCTTTAATTGGTGGTATACAGCACTTAAGATGCAATTCTCATAATAAAACAATTTAAACCAAAACTTTACAATTCTATAAATACGAGTATAATATAGTGGCAGTCTGCCTAACTCGCCGTATACAACGGCATTAGGGGTTGGTGCGTTTACATTAAGATTTGTTTACACAAATTTTATGGATTCTTTCTATAACGGGTGCTTTATGGAAACATAGTACACAAGTAGTGTTATTCCGAAAAACAAAAACTTCAGATTGACTCAATATTTCGACTTTTATTCAGTCATCATCAGGAAACATGTTTCTATGTTAATTGGAAAGGAACGAAATTAATTTTTGTTGATTCAGTCGACCCATATCGACGGTTTTGATTGGTTAAAGTTTCTGACCTAAGATTATGCAACCTCTGATAATTTAAAAATCGACTGCGCTTGTGCGTCACATACTGTGATTGATATAAACAGTCAGACGGTTGCCGATCCCAACATATGCTAACCTTACAGGCATCCCCTTACTGTACTTCTTCCGTTCTTTATGATTATGAGTTTATGGTACCTTAATCATCTTTTAACCGTCGGTCTATGTGGCTTCGCTACATAAAACTTCGAGCTCAGCATTACTGACAAGTGACATTGCCAGAATGTATTTTATAAATGCGAAATGAGACAAGAAATTTCCAAACAATGTTGACAAGAAAGAGAGTAAAGGTAAGCGTTAAGGTCTACTTCTCCATATTTTCATCATTTCGTATTTTTGGACACGGATTTGGTATTTTTTGAGAATTCGTGAATTTTAGGTTTTGAAGTCAATATTGGTCTTTTTTCTTTCAAAGTAGAGGGTAGATTGAAATTCTTGGTTTCTTTGCATTTTTCATCAACAGGAAACACATACGGTTCAATTAATGACGTATATTCTATTAGATCGTAGTTGAGTATGGCAGAAACCATATTCTTCTACACGTACATCCTGATATGAACTATTAGCTTTCCGACATTTGACGATATTTAATTACTTTTTCGGCTTCAAAACTTCTAAATTATCTTCGGTATGTGTTGTATTACTCATGTGCCAGTATTTGTAGCTGTTAAAGCAGCGAAAATCCTTAAATTTGTTTAGTTTTGAATGAGGGTCTTTCGGAGGGGGTTTCGGATACTGACAAGAAATATTTAAAAATATATTTTTTGATATTTCTAAAAACCTCATGGAAAAAAGTGAAAGTGGTTTATAACATGATTTAGGCTGGTCTTTCATTTGGAAATGACAAAAATTTAAATTTCATAAAAGTGCCAAAAGTGTCCACCATATGTGTCCGGTCTGGCCACAAACGGCTTTCTCCTAACGGAGACAGGCCGTTGGGACACATATGGTAATGGTTCAATTTCGGGTTTTTTCGCTTTCGATGGACATTTCAAGGTATCTGAGGACATTTGAGGGCAAGTATAGGCTAGTTGCTCTGAAAAGACACGGATTTGGTATTTTTTGAGAATCCGTGAATTTTTAGTTTTGAAGTCAATATTGGTTTTTTTTTCTTTCAGAGTAGAGAGAAGATTGAAATTCTTGTTTTTTTGGGCATTTTTCAGCAACAAGAAACACCTTCGGTTCAGTACATGGCGCATAATCTATTAGACAATAGTGCAGTATGGCAGAAACCACATACTTCTACACGTACATTCTGATATGAACTATTAGCTTTTCGACATTTGACGATTTTAATTACTTTTTCAGCTTTAAAACTGTTTAAATATCTTCGGCATGTGTTGTACTACTCATGTGTATGTAAGCCGATAGAGGCCATCTCGCGATCTCGCAATCTCGCCCTTCAAAGCCTAGAGCGAGATCGCGAGACCGCGAGATCGCGAGGCGAGAGTGCGAGACCGCGAGACTGCGAGACCTCGAGACTGCGAGATCGCGAGACTGCGAGGCCGCGAGATCGCGAGGCGAGACTGCGAGATCGCAAAGCGAGACTGCGAGATCGCGAGGCGAGACCGCGAGATCGCGAGATGGTATATCTCGCAGTCTCGCCTCGCGATCTCGCAGTCTCGCGGCCTCGCAGTCTCGCGATCTCGCAGTCTCGAGGTCTCGCAGTCTCGCGGTCTCGCACTCTCGCCTCGCGATCTCGCGGTCTCGCGACCTCGCTCTAGGCTTTGAAGGGCGAGATTGCGAGATCGCGAGATGGCCTCTATCGGCTTCCATAGGGGTGGGTGGGGGGGGGGAGATTGGCGATCCCAAACACATTAAGCGAGTGTCCAGGGTCCGCCTCGATCCCGGAAGCTCCGATACCATTGGTGGGTGGAAATACGTTCTGACGGTTTCCACGAGACAAAATCCACAATATATTTCGAGAGGTTTGGGAAAACTGACTGCAAAATGTAAAATAAATTTAGCCAACAGATCCGTTAGCCAATTCAATAACAGACAAACTCAGAGCTGTCGATATTAATGCACAAATGCCTACGCCTAGATTTCTGTTCTTTATCATCACACTAAAAAGACATTGACCTCTCTCATTGATCTGTTTGTAAAACTATCAAAATGCGATAGTTTTAAGAAAAGGAAAGTTTTTAGAAGTATTTATTTAATTAAGAAAATATACTATTTACAGACCATCTATGAGTGTATACTATTAACTACTAATGGTACGGAATTAAAAAAAATTAACCCTATGTCCCCAGTGAGAACTTAATAGGCGGTGTATGACAGAAGCGTGGCAAAGCCCTGCTTCAGTGCCCATCATTCAAGCCATATTGTCACACAGACCTAAAATGACCCTTTCAAGTACATGTTAAATCCAGATCGCGAGACCACAAGATCGCGACAGTATGAGACCGCGAGACTGCGAGATCACGAGACCGCGAGACCGCGAGATCGCGAGACCGCGAGATCGCGAGACCGCGAGATCGCGAGATCGCGAGACCGCGAGATCGCGAGACCGCGAGACCGCGAGATCGCGAGACCGCGAAATCACGAGACCGCGAGACCGCGAGACTGCGAGATCCCGAGACCGCGAGACCGCGAGATCGCGAGACTGCGAGATCGCGAGACTGCGAGACCGCGAGACTGCGAGACCGAGAGACTGCGAGATCGCGAGACTGCGAGATCGCGAGACTGCGAGATCGCGAGACTGCGAGATCGCGAGACCGCGAGACTGCGAGATCGCGAGACCGCGAGATCGCGAGACCGCGAGGCGAGACTGCGAGATCGCGAGGCGAGACTGCGAGATATACCATCTCGCGATCTCGCGGTCTCGCCTCGCGATCTCGCGGTCTCGCTTTGCGATCTCGCAGTCTCGCCTCGCGATCTCGCAGTCTCGCGGCCTCGCAGTCTCGCGATCTCGCAGTCTCGAGGTCTCGCAGTCTCGCGGTCTCGCACTCTCGCCTCGCGATCTCGCGGTCTCGCGACCTCGCTCTAGGCTTTGAAGGGCGAGATTGCGAGATCGCGAGATGGCCTCTATCGGCTTCCATACATGTGCCAGTATTTGTAGCTTTAAATGCATCGAAAATCCTGTAATTTGTTAAGTTTTGAATGAGGGTCTTTCGGAGGGGGTTTCGGATACTGACGAGAAATATTTAAAAATAAATATTTAGATATTTCTAAAAACCTCATGGAAAAAGTGAAAGTGGTTTTTAACATGATTTAGGCTGGTCTTTTATTTGGGAATGACAAAAATTTAAATTTCATAAAAGTGCCAAAAGTGTCCACCATATGTGTCCGGTCTGGCCACAAACGGCTTTCTCCTAACGGAGACAGGCCGTTGGGACAGATATGGTAATGGTTCAATTTAGGGTTTTTTCGCTTTCGATGGACTTTTCAAGGTATCTGAGGACATTTGAGGGCAATTATAGGCCAGTTGCTCTGAAAAGACACGGATTTGGTATTTTTTGAGAATTCGTGAATTTTCAGTTTTGAAGTCAATATTGGTCTTTTTTCTTTCAAAGTAGAGGGTAGATTGAAATTCTTGGTTTCTTTGCATTTTCCATCAACAGGAAACACATACGGTTCAATTAATGACGTATATTCTATTAGATCGTAGTTGAGTATGGCAGAAACCATATTCTTCTACACGTACATCCTGATATGAACTATTAGCTTTCCGACATTTGACGATATTTAATTACTTTTTCGGCTTCAAAACTTCTAAATTATCCTCGGTATGTGTTGTATTACTCATGTGCCAGTACTTGTAGCTGTTAAAGCAGCGAAAATCCTTAAATTTGTTTAGTTTTGAATGAGGGTTTTTCGGAGGGGGTTTCGGATACTGACAAGAAATATTTAAAAATATACTTTTAGATATTTCTAAAAACCTCATGGAAAAAGTGAAAGTGGTTTCTAACATGATTTAGGCTGGTCTTTCATTTGGAAATGACAAAAATTTAAATTTCATAAAAGTGCCAAAAGTGTCCACCATATGTGTCCGGTCTGGCCACAAACGGCTTTCTCCTAACGGAGACAGGCCGTCTGGACACATATGGCAATGGTTCAATTTCGGTATTTTTCGCTTTCGATGGACATTTCAAGGTATCTGAGGACAATTGAGGGCAAATTATAGGCTAGTTGCTCTGAAAAGACACAGATTTGGTATTTTTGATAATTCGTGAATTTTCAGTTTTGAAGTCAATATTGTTTTTTTTTTTCTTTCGAGTAGAGAGTAGATTGTAATTCTTGGCGTATAATCTATTAGATAGTAGTTCAGTATGGCAGAAACCATATTCTTCTACACTTTCCGACATTTGACGATAAATAATTACTTTTTAGATTTTTGACAAAAACTGTTTAAATACTTTCGGTCCACATATATACGACAATGGTTTGATTAAACTCTGCGTTAGTAGTTTAGAAAAGACTTAGATGATGGATTTGGGTGAATTCGGAAAATTTATGCTTATAAGTAAATAGTCCATCGCCTGTAGCTAGATTTGGATCGATATGCATTGGGAAAAGGCTTGTTGGCGTTTGACTTCTCTTCTCTATGTCAAGTCAGACAAGAAGGCTTCCAGGGTTGTATATAAGATGGATGTGATGATAGTGGAAATTCGAACCATTGACGCATAGGTGGAAAGCTTCTCGGTGCGTGGGCGTCCAGTGATCTATACTCTATACTGATTGCTTGTTTATTTGGTGCTTTATTCCTCACGCAAGATTATTTAACTTATAGGATTTAACTTATAGGACGATGTTGCCAAGTTTATTAGTGTGTGTGTGTGGTGGTGGTGGTGGTGGTGGGGGGGGGGGGGGGGGGGGGCTAAATGGGATTAGGCCCCGCGACCCACTGTTGGAGGGCTGGTCGATTTGAGCGTGCAACACACCTACCGCCCGCAAGCATTATCTTTGGCTGATAAGAAGATAATCACGTTCTTTGGTAAAATAGGGTGTAAAACGGGCTCTTTGCACGTAGGCATACCGGGCAAGTTTATTATAGAAAGCGAAAAAGATCCAAATCAGAAAAATCCATTGCCTGAGCGGGAATCGAAGCAAGGATGCTTTCGAAGAACATCTATGAAATGTTCGGTGACATTTAGAAAATAAAATGTTGCTAAAAGAATTGATCTGTCTTAAGAAGAGCATATTTTTGGACTGAAGATTTCATTTGATGCAGGGATTATGATTAGAATGTTCGCTCTGCCAGCAGTATCCGTTGACCCAGTTTTATCTCAGTTTCATGAGGGTCACAAGGCGTACTCTCAAACGCGAAATATGTTTTTCAAAGAAATCAGTGGTAAAACTAAATATTTATGTTTCTTTTTTCTCTTCAAATACTTCAGTCACAGTCCATCATGAGTTTCGTTACTGAATTTATCAAATTCTGGATTTCTATGGTTACAGGTTTCGTAATAACCACATGTGTCCTCCATTTGTGGCCAAAACTGCCATATGTGTCCGGCTCCCTTTCTCGAGCTAATGGCATATGCTTTTCTTTGGAGATCTGGCTCCGCGAAGCTAGGCGAATACAACCGTGTGCAGGCTTACCCACATATTTGGCTAAGTACCATTATGACGACAGGGGGCGCAATTAAACAAAATATTGGAAATTATAGACGGCCCCTTTACGTTTATGACAGTATTTCCAGGGTGAATAGGGGGTGGGGGGGGGGGGGGGTCTACGAATAATATTAATAAAATAATACTTTTTAATAATAGGCCTACATAAGTCAAGTTGAAATAGGCCCAGGCCTTGATTTGAAGATAATAATAATTAAAGTGGCATGAGCTGCCGAAATGGTGATATTTTGACGTTAAAACAGAATGTTGAAATTATTGGCTATTTTTCTCAAGACGTATAATTCAGAAGCTTTTTAGTGCTTTTAGTCTCGAAAATGTACTTTAAAGTATTGTTTTGAACTAACTTTGGCTTAGAATGAATGAATGGTCGTCCCGGTTATTTAAATTTTGTTTACTTTTCGAACACGTTTTCGGTTCGCACAGGCCACGTACTGTATGGACTGTCCTCATTCCAAAGCGAATCGATTAGTTTTTCGATGACCTTCAAAGCCTCTAATTACTGTCGTGACGATCAGAAATCATGAAAAAAGTGTGAATTTTGGCAGCTCATGCCACTTACTGTTTCACTGTATGTTCCTATATGGCCCTGATAACGTAATATGTTAAATATATCGGTTCACTTATAGAATAAATGTTATTTTTCTATCTTGCATTTTTACTTCATCATTTGGCACATATGTAGGGAGAGGGAGTCGTAAGTTTCAAGAACTTGTGCCTAATCTCATTGAATATAATGTCAATAAAATAAGTTCAATTCAACAATAACCAAGTTCCGAGCTCGACTTAAGGGCCGTCTATAATTTCCGAAACATTTGTCAGCAGCGCCCCCTGTCGTAATAATGGAACTTAGCCACATATGTGGGTAAGGCTGTATGAGCTCCCATTCGTCTAGCTTAGCTGTCTGGAATGCTGCAGCTCTCGTGCGTAGTTCTTGACATTGCCGGAGTACAAGCCCTGCTCGCTTTACACTGGCGGTAGCCACATAGTAGCAGCAAGGAATGTAGGCACTGCATTGGACAAAGTTTCACGCATTTAAGCAAAAGTATCGCAAGCGACACAGTAAAAGTAAGCACTGCGCACATTGAAACTGACACAGTTACCCACATGGACTTTTGGCGGATATCCCCCTCCATAAGAATTATGTCCAATGGATAAAGACGTCCAATCAATAGGGAATGAATGTTGGATAGAAGGACATACAATTCACATCTTCTCCATGAGCAGCGGGGGCCGCTGTGGCTCAGTAGGTAGAGCGTTGGACGCTCAATCCGAAGAGCCTTCCACCATTGGTCGCGGGTTCGAATCCCCCAAAAATCGGAAATTTTCTGACTGGGTTTTCACTCGAACGACCTATGTGCAACCCGGTTTCCTCCCACAATAAAACTGGCAACGCCGCCATATAAGTGAAATAATCTTGAGAGCGCCAAACAATCTTGAACACCAAACAATCAATCAATGCATGAGCAGCGATGGGTGGACATTATAAATGGCTAAATTTTCTCAGATGTAATTGAGATTAAAGTATGATAAATCATGTTTGCAGGGTAGGCCTATGCATGTAACACAAATACTATAATCGGCTTTTTTACCTGCATTTCGTAGCCTATATATTAAAGCGTACACCCTACTTGCCCGTGTTCTTATCGAGATTGCTTGTAATTTTTCATTTATGACTTGATAATCTTCGGGATGACATAGATGGATATCAAAAGCCTAACTAGAACAGCCATAAAGGCAGGCTCGTCAGTTTGACAACTCCCCCTAAAAACATCCTCAACGTGCGTCACACACATTCTCGGCTATATCGCTTAGCCAAAGTTTATAAGACGAAATCATTTATTTTTTCTCAATAGTATTTATTTATAAAATAAGGAATACATTCAAATATATATATATACATTCAAACATAATATATTAACCATTCTGTAAATAAATAGTAAACTTCTTATTCAACATTTGATACAAAATCATTTACATTTATAATCACGGTTAAATAATTATGCCGAAAATTGCAGACAATTTTGAAACATATCAAAAGCTTTCTGTTTACAATTCATGTGTTTTATCATGACTGTATCAATAACTTTGTCAGTTTCATCGTAATTATATACAAAGCATAGTCCTAGCTTCTGCATACTAGCAAATCAAGTCTATTTGTAGTTTCCAAATGAATTGAATCATTTTTTATACAAATGACATGGGTCGCCACCATAGGTATCACGTGGTGTGATATGTTTGTCTAAACAGCATGTCTGCCACTTTGGGTCATACTCGTTTGATCCACAACAATAACCTTTCCTAACAAGCTTTCTGCCACAGCAGACCCTATTTTTGGTGTTGTATTTTTGTCCATAGCAGCACCCCTCATACTTCCGTTCGTTAACGATAACATTCCCACAACACTTTTGGAATTTCGGGTTGTAGGGTTTATTGTAACAACAATTTCCTTTGCGTACCACTTTTTTACCACAGCAAACAGTTTTTTTGACATTATGCCTTTTTCCATTACAGCAGCTGAATCCTTTCTTGACATTGATGATTTTATTGTTACAACACCCTTGCCATTTTGGATCAATAGGTTTGCCATTACAGCACTTTCCCTTCTTACAACATTTCCCTTTTTTCACAACCTTTTTGTTGCAACAGACTTTCCTATTAACATTATATTTTTTGCCATAACAACATTTCCAACCTTTTTTTGTGTTGATTACGGACTTTCCGCAACACTTTTGCCACTTCGGTTCATATGGAACGCCATAGCAGCATTTTCCTTTGGAAACTAATTTTTTCGAGCAGCAGACCTGTTTTCCTTGCTGATATTTTTTCCCTTTACAACATCTTTCTCCCTTTTTAGTGTTAATAACCTTTCTAGCGCAACATTTCTGCCACTTTGCCTTTAATGGAACGCCATAGCAGCATTTTCCTTTAGGGACTAATTTTTTCGAGCAGCAGACCTGTTTTCCTTGCTGATATTTTTTCCCATCACAGCATCGCTCTCCTGTTTTAGTGTTTATAACTTTTCTTCCGCAACACGTTTGCCACTTCGGTTCAAATGGAACTCCATAGCAGCATTTTCCTTTGGGAACTACTTTTTCTGAGCAACAAACCTGTTTATCTTCGTGATATTTGTATCCATAGCAGCAATGCTCCCCATGTTTAGTGCTGATTACACTTTTACCGCAACATTGTTGCCACGTCGGATCAAAAGGAGTGTTGTAACAGCAGTGACCTTTTAATACGACCTTCCCTCCACAACATTCATATTTGAAGTAATTATAGCTCTGATGTCCGCAACAATATTTTCCAAAACATCCAGGATCTGAAGAAATGAAAGAAAGTCGTATTAAAAATAAACAAATGAAAACTGACAGCGTATTAATTACTTCCCATTCAGGTTACAACCTTCAATTGAATATATTTGATAGCTATACCTGGCATAAAGCTGTTTTAAACTGACGGTAAGCTTAAAGGGGCATGAGCTGCCAAAATTGAGATATTTTGCCATTGTAGCAGAATGTTGAAATTATCGGCTATTTTTCTCAAGACGTACAATTCAGAAGCTTTTTAGTACTTATAGTCTCGAGAATGTACGATAAAGCCTTGTTTTCAACTAACTTAGGCTTAGAATGAATGAATGGTCGTCCCGGTTATTTAAATTTTGTTTACTTTTCGAACACTATTCCGGTTAGTACAGGCCACACACTGTATGGATTTTGCTCATTCCAACGCCAATCATTAAGTTTTTCGATGACCTTCAAAGCCTCTTCCTATCGTGACAATCAGAATCTATGAAAATAGTCCGAATTTTGGCAGCTCATGCCCCTTTAATTTAATTGAAGATGCCAATTTGTTTTTGACGTGACAATTAAGCCGAACTTTTGCCAGAATGCAGATGACAACAGTTGGATAACGCTTGTCCCATATCCCAATTACATATTTTTTAAGCTGATATTCATATCTCCGAAATCTCAAAAATGGAAAATTCTTCTGGGCCATTTTCTCGGGCGAAATCATAACAACCTTTGAACCCTTTACTCCATTTTAAATATTCGTTATACTTTTAAGCCTTCGAAATTCTCATACTGTGCTAAATAAACTATTATTGTCTCCCTGTCTATATACGTCAATATAGAGGTCTAAATGATACACCTCTTTTTAACACAATCAGACTTCATGGTTATTTTAGACAAGAAGATTTCCCATGTGCCTGTGTGCTTTAGTGTTCATAAATATATACTTCAATCGTAAATACAAGTTAAGAGTTTTTTTCAAAGACGGACAGTAGGCATACAGGTTAGATTGATATTCACGTTTTCATTTATTTCATGCTCTTCAATGTGTGCATACATGTAGGCCTATATAATATTTTAATCCAATTATCTTATTTAAACTTGCCTTGCAGCAGGTAATTCAAATGGTTGAGTAGACATAGATCAACACGTTTTTTACTGAATAAGGATAAAATATTACTTACATAAAACACGACGGACAGGCTTGGGTGGCTTATAGATATGTTTGTAATAACTTTCCTGTGCCTCAGTTGACCAAGACAAACATATCAGGAAGGACAATATGACAATGCTTGTACCCTGCATCTTATAGTGAGAATACTGTAAAAGAAAAAAGCATGTTGTTCACTTTTAAAAGATTCTTCTATGGGATATATAATGTATTATGTAAGATATTCTGATTTCCGGATTAACATCTTAACAAGATTGATAGTTTAGATTTTTACGGTTATAGGCCCACTCTAAATGTATCGGCAGGTTTTTCGTGTTCCTCAAACCTGATCATCAATCCGTATTTCTGAGATAAAGTTAGTAAAATAATATGAACCATTCGCACTGTTCAGAACGTTAGGATGTTTGTGCGCATGGTCAGGCTCGAAATTAGTTTACATTGAGGGTACCTAATATTAATAAATCAAATTTTCATTTTCAAATTAAAAATACAAAATGATGCCAAAACGTTTAATTTTTGTTAAGTATAGAAAGTTCCCAACTTTTTACAGAAAACCGTCCACTGTTTTTAATGTAAACAGTATTCTGGATCTTAGCGGCAAATGTGCCTTTAAGTGAAATTATTCCGAAATTATTGAACCGCATCGTATATAGAAAAAGAACGACGAAAGCTATTCAATGAATAGAATAATTCTTACCGGCCGATTCCACTGGTTTCTTGTGAATATATCGTTCTTCTAACAACTGGTTTCTTGAGAATATATCGTTCTTCTAACAAGTGGCTTAAGAAATGATGCTTTAGTCAGAAATCGACCATTTTATAGAAAACTGTGATATCATTGACCCCATAGAGAAAGAGGAAATAGACTTTCTAAAACAGACCTTCGGGGTGTTTTATCAGTTCTTCAACCCTGGATTTTGCGCAGATTTTAAAACCATCCATACTAATGTTTGAGATTTGGTGACGTATTTTCAATGTTAATTAATTAACATAAGTGGGTCACACAGAAGAATAGGCCCTTAGGTCTTACAATGGTTTCAGCCAATCAAATGTACTGTCTCTACTGGGTGGGGCTGGCCCAAGGCTTTAATTAAGTAAATTAATCACGGACGATGTTGGTACGACTTTCAGGGAACTGCCCTAGATTAGCATAGGTACAAACTTAATCCACTCACCTGGAACATTTGGAAATAACTTATGCTAGTTCTCGTTATTTTTGGGATTACACTTTCTTGATAAATGACAGAAATTGATTTGAAAATTGACGATTTTGGGTGACGCCCGAAACTGCTAGTTCTCTCTGTCCGATACGCGAGATCAATAAAATGGTTCTCTATAGCCGAGTTGATGCTTTGGTCGCCTGTTGGGGGCCTTTTTGCTAGGTTTACTTTTATCTGAGCGTATATTTATTCGTGTTTTCAAGATTAGGGGTCTATGTTTGGTTAAATGGGTCGAGATAGAGGCAATCTGTAGTAATATAATATGCCATGCTCTCCCTGGTAGGTCTCCTGGTGGCTTCAAGATGGTTAATTTTATCTGCATTTATCTGTCGTGTTTTCGAGGGTAGGGACTTAGGAGGTCTCTAAATGGCTACATGTATGCGCTGATCTGTTTTGCCCTGTTGGATTATTTTTATTTATCCATTCCTTCATGTTCTCAGTGGTAGGGATTCTATGAGTAGCTGTAGGTTCTGCTAGTCTGACGCGTTCTCAAAAGTATAGGGGCCTTGGTTACAGGGGGGGTCAATGGCTATATCTGAGATAATCTGTCATATTATAAAGTGTACGAGATCGAGAACCATTACACTCGTATACTCTGTAGATATATTTATTTCAAACCTCATTCAACATATATCCCCTGGAACACTTTGCTAAGATTTCCGCTTACGCCAACCAGGGGCTTTGAAAGGTAATTAACCAATCAGGGTGGAGAAATTCAAGTTTCTTCGATAAATTTTAATAGAAACATCCATTGGCTATATAAGGCCAGTCGGAACAAACTTCGGCTATCTTTGCTGGCTACTGGTCGGCGTTGACACGCCTCGGACAGTTTACGCTTTTTATACGGTAAACCACCGTATTTTTGGGCTGAATACAAATGGCGTCGAAAGTATATATCAAAATACTTTACTGCAGACTGAAAAATAAAACAAAAATTGTAGTAAATTGATCAAACTCTGAAAACATCAAGAAAGATGTGTTATTTAGCCCGGTAAAGCACATGCTGTGTAACGCAACGAAGAGATGCAGTTTCGGTACATTTCAAGAATCCTCCAATGCTTCAGTTATAAAACTGATGGAGCTTGAAAGTTAACAAACCGAGTATTTCGGTCCCTTACATTATCACCAGGACACTTTCGAAGGGCCCTCAAGAGGATATGGGAGTTGTACGTTACGCGGCTACCTTTTTGGTCACCATACTCAAAATGACCTGCAGTCTATATCAGAGGGTATTTCACGCAAAAACAGTAGATTGACAAGAGTGATCACTTCGTCCAATCAGCATTACCGGCATGTTTTTCGGCCCCTAGCGGAAGGGTGTTCACAACTGTACACGATTCGACTGAAAAGCGCCCCCTACAGAAAGGAGGTTCCTAATAATCGAACCGTGTCTGTGTCAGGGGGTACTTTAGTAACCATTGTAAATATTTCCAAGTTATGATTGTTACACTTTTTGTTGTTAGTACTCTCCTTTGTTCAAGTGCCAAGTACAATAAAATTGAATTAAATTGAAATTGTTCAAATTTATGGCGCGGACGAAGTGACCACTTTTGTCAATCTACTCTCTTTGTTTCACGCACGTAAATCCCCGAAGTTATCAGACTGGCCTCGGACACACTCTGAAACTTCTGGGACTTTTGAAATGTGGCGACCAAAAGGCTAGCTGCGAACCGTACAATTTATATATCCTCTTAAGCCTAGCGCAGACGAGAGGCGCCGGCTGAGCTACAAGGCACGCGTAGCCCAGAGAGCAGCTACAGATTTCAGCGCAGACAATGAGCTCTCGGCTGAGGCAAGTTCCTGGTCAACCAAGTTTATTAAGCTACATAAATACCACTACCTGTGTTACGTAATATTCTTAGTGGTCACATGATTTAATAAGTACGCGCCATTGGACTATCCCTCCTCTCAGCTCTGCCGGCAGCTTACGTTGTGCGCACACGGTGAGATTCTTGCCACGAGAGGCAGAAAATATCAAACATGCTAAATACTTTCTTCACCGCCTCGAGAGGCGAAAATCTCACCAAAATTTACGCGCACACGGGGGAAACAGCTTAGCTCTCAGCCACGCGTAGCCGGCAGCTCAGCCTGCGCCTCTCGTGTGTGCTAGGCTTAAGGGACCGAAACGCTCGGTTTGTTAACTTTCCGCCTCGATCAGTTATATAATTGAAGCATTGGAGGATGTCCCGAAACTGCGTCTGTCTATAACATGTGGTTTACCGGGCTAAATAAAATATATAAACAAATATCTTTCTAAATGATATTAGCATTTATTAAATTAATTATTATTTTATACTCTTTTTTCGTCTGTGGTAAAATATGTACTTTCGATGCCATTTGTATTCATCCCAAAAATACGGTGATTTGCCGTATAAAAAGCGCCGAGACGTGTCAAACCCGACCGGTAGCGAGCAAAGATAGCCGAAGGCTGTTCCGACTGATTGGACGAGGTATCTCGGTAACTTCTATGATGTGTTCTTTTCATGTTCTCTAGGGGTACTGAATCTCTGAATAGATATTCAATAATTTTGTTTTATTTGTGCTCTTCGTCCTATTTCCAAGGTTAGTGCTCATTTTAATTAGATCTTTTTTCAAATTCTTCCCTTTGGCTGGTATATTTCGTGATGTGAAAATGGGTATATTCATCGATATCGTTTTTATGACATTATAAAACAGAGACATAAGCCTGTGGGTCAGATGTTTTCCTATATCATTTGACTTGAGTTAAAATGGGTATTATTTTTTTGATAGAAAATAAATCTGGCTATATTCATCGATACCGTTTTTATGACACTATAAAACAGAGACATAAGCCTGTGGGTCAGATGTTTTCCTATATCATTTTTTTCATATCGAGAAAAGCATTTTAAAGCTATTTCACTTTGCTCCATGTTGAGCCCTGTGTTGTCCTGTGATGTTATTTTGTATTCAGCTGAGTACAGTTACGTAATGGCTGAATATTGTTACGCATGACCGAGCACAGTTAATTGTGACTGAATATATAAATAGTTACATAATAACTCCGTATAGTTTGTCAACGACTCAGCATAGTTACATAATGGCTGGTCATAGTTAGGTAATGACTGAGCACAGTTACGTAATAACTGTGTATAATTACGACTATAATCATGATCGAGCACAGTTAATTTTGACTGAATATATAGCTAAACCTGACAAAGGATTGTTTGATTGATTGTTTGGTGTTTTATGCCACGACCTTCCGCTGGTAACTGGCAACCATCCCACATAGGTCGTTCGAGTGAAAACCCAAAATTTTCCAATTTTTGGACTGAGTGGGATTCGAACCCGCGACCCATTGGTGGAAGGCTGTTCGGATTGAGCGTCCAACGCTCTACCTACCGAGGCACGGATGCCCCTACCTGACAAAGGATAGGGACATTAGCTGTCAAAATTTGAAGGTTAAACCAGCAAAAGGGTAGAGACATTAGCCGTCAAAATTTGAAGGTTAAACCAGACAAAGGATAGGGACATTAGCTGTCAAAATTTGAAGGTTAAGCCAGACAAAGGGTAGATACATTAGCCGTCAAAATTTGAAGGTTAAGCCAGACAAAGGGTAGATACATTAGCCGTCAAAATTTGAAGGTTAAACCAGACAAAGGATAGGGACATTAGCTGTCAAAATTTGAAGGTTAAGCCACACAAAGGGTAGATACATTAGCCGTCAAAATTTGAAGGTTAAGCCAGACAAAGGGTAGATACATTAGCCGTCAAAATTTGAAGGTTAAGCCAGACAAAGGGTAGAGACATTAGCCGTCAACATTTGAAGGTTAAGCCAGACAAAGGGTAGATACATTAGCCGTCAAAATTTGAAGGTTACACCAGACAAAGGATAGGGACATTAGCTGTCAAAATTTGAAGGTTAAGCCAGACAAAGGGTAGATACATTAGCCGTCAAAATTTGAAGGTTAAACCTGACACAGGGTAGAGACATTAGCCGTCAACATTTGAAGGTTAAGCCAGACAAAGGGTAGAGGCATTAGCTGTCAAAATTTGAAGGTTAAACCAGACAAAGGGTAGAGACATTAGCTGTCAAAATTTGAAGGTTAAAGCAGACAAAGGGTAGAGACATTAGCTGTCAAAATTTGAAGGTTAAACCAGACAAAGGGTAGAAGCATTAGCTGTCACAATTTGAAGGTTAAACCTGACAAAGGATAGAGACATTAGCTGTCAAAATTTGAAGGTTACACCAGACAAAGGGTAGAGACGTTAGCTGTCAAAATTTGAAGGTTAAACCTGACACAAGGTAGATACATTACCTGTCAAAATTTGAAGGTTTTCTCCAGTTTCCTCTTTCGTTTAACCCGACAACGTTGTCGTTTGAGTGAAAAGTAGATTGTATTAAACAATGTTCGCGACTGTCGATGGAAATGTTAAAGAAGGAATTAGCTGTCAAAATTTGAACGTTAAGCCAGACAAAGGGTAGAGACATTAGCTGTCAAAATTTGAAGGTTAAACCAGACAAAGGGTTTAGACACCAGCTGTCAAATGTGAAGGTTAAACAAATTGAAAATATGACGAAAAGACCCGAAGAAATATTTTTCCGCTGATAACAATGCCAGAACAAAACAACAATAGTTTTTTTAAAAGTGAAATGTGCTTTATTAGAAAGGCTACAATGATTGCATAAGTCATACAGAAATTATAGAGGAATATAACATTGGAAATACTGACAAGAGCAATGAGAAAATACAATAAGCAGAAAAAAATATTTGGATTTTTAAGCATCTGGTTTAAATTAAAATTGATGTAGTAAATTTATTAGCAGTACAGAAGAAAATAAATTAAGCAATGAAATAAATATTTCTCGTGTAGTTAAAAAGGTGTCGGTTTTAAATTATTTCCCATATAAATGACAAGGGTCGCCACCATAAGTAGCAAGTGGAGTGATGTGTTTGTCTAAACAGCATGTCTGCAACTTGGGGTTATACACCTTTGATCCGCAACAATAACCTTTACTAACAAGCTTTCCTCCGCAGCAGACCTTATCCCTGGTGTTGTATTTTTGTCCGTAACAGCAGCCTTCGTTATTTTTTACGTTCACGACAACTTTACCGCAACATTTTTGGAACCTAGGATTGTATGGTACATTGTTGCAACAGTTTCCTGCGCGAACAACCTTTTTACCACAACATACATTGTTAGTGTCGTGTTTCTTTGATGCATATGGACCATGTCTACTTTCCTGGTATTTTTGTCCATAACAACATTTTTCGCCATTTCGTTTGTCAATTACGTCTCTACCGCAACATTGTTGCCATTTTGGCTCATATGCAACTCCGTGACAACATTCTTCTTTAAGTACAACTTTGTTAGAGCAGCAGGCATGTTTACTTTCGTGGTATTTTTGTCCATAACAGCATTTTTCGCCATTTCGTTTGTCAACGACATCTCTACCGCAACATTGTTGCCATTTTGGCTCATATGCAACTCCGTGACAACATTCTTCTTTAAGAACAACTTTGTTAGAGCAGCAGGCATGTTTACTTTCGTGGTATTTTTGTCCATAACAACATTTTTCGCCATTTCGTTTGTCAATTACGTCTCTACCGCAACATTGTTGCCATTTTGGCTCATATGCAACTCCGTGACAACATTCTTCTTTAAGAACAACTTTGTTAGAGCAGCAGGCATGTTTACTTTCGTGGTATTTTTGTCCATAACAACATTTTTCGCCATTTCGTTTGTCAATTACGTCTCTACCGCAACATTGTTGCCATTTTGGCTCATATGCAACTCCGTGACAACATTCTTCTTTAAGTACAACTTTGTTAGAGCAGCAGGCATGTTTACTTTCGTGGTATTTTTGTCCATAACAGCATTTTTCGCCATTTCGTTTGTCAACGACATCTCTACCGCAACATTGTTGCCATTTTGGCTCATATGCAACTCCGTGACAACATTCTTCTTTAAGTACAACTTTGTTAGAGCAGCAGGCATGTTTACTTTCGTGATATTTTTGTCCATAACAGCATTTTTCGCCATTTCGTTTGTCAACGACATCTCTACCGCAACATTGTTGCCATTTTGGCTCATATGCAACTCCGTGACAACATTCTTCTTTAAGTACAACTTTGTTAGAGCAGCAGGCATGTTTACTTTCGTGGTATTTTTGTCCATAACAGCATTTTTCGCCATTTCGTTTGTCAACGACATCTCTACCGCAACATTGTTGCCATTTTGGCTCATATGGAACTCCGTGACAACATTCTTCTTTAAGTACAACTTTGTTAGAGCAGCAGGCATGTTTACTTTCGTGATATTTTTGTCCATAACAGCATTTTTCGCCATTTCGTTTGTCAACGACATCTTTACCGCAACATTGTTGCCATTTTGGCTCATATGCAACTCCGTGACAACATTCTTCTTTAAGTACAACTTTGTTAGAGCAGCAGGCATGTTTACTTTCGTGGTATTTTTGTCCATAACAGCATTTTTCGCCATTTCGTTTGTCAACGACATCTTTACCGCAACATTGTTGCCATTTTGGCTCATATGGAACTCCGTGACAACATTCTTCTTTAAGTACAACTTTGTTAGAGCAGCAGGCATGTTTACTTTCGTGGTACTTTCGTCCATAGCAACATCCCTCCCCATTCCTCTTGTTAACGACGTCTTTACCGCAGCATTGTTGCCACTTAGGTTCGAAGGGGGCGCCATAGCAGCAGTTGCCTTTCGTTACCACTTGGTTGGAACAGCATACTTGTTTACCGATGTGATATTTCTGACCATCACAGCACTTCTCTCCCTTAATTTTGTGTACAACCTGACCTCCACAACAGCTCTGTAAAAGGGGGATGTATTTTCTTCCTTCACAACAAAATCTTCCTTTGCAGCCATGATCTGCAAGAAAAAAATGCGCGTCTTAAAACAAGGGTACATATTCATCTATGTCAAAAGTTAAAACAAGGGTACATATTTATTTATGTCAAACGTTTCCACGATAACACTATTGGTTTATAGCTAATGTCCAATGGTTGTTTGCCGTCGAGTCTCATCTGGTTTTGCAAAGAATTTGTATCTGAATATTTTATGACCTGAAGATGCCATGAAACATATAATTTAAGTAGATCTCGTGTCTAACGCTATATGTTCAACTTATAGGTTTGGCCAATACCTAGAATTGATGAATGTAAAATGGCGGGTTGAATTGACCTCTCCGCCAGCGTCACGTGGCCTAATCAAACGTTCCAAAAATCGAAGTGACGTCATGAGTTTTGTAACGTCACAAAGAGACTCACTGGATTTGTCTAACTTTTCGAACGTTTGTGCTGGCCATATGGTGCTGGCGGATAGGTCAATTTTGTACAAATACTCGTTTCCCACCTACTATAAAGCTCCCGATAATTTATCCTCGTGGCTTTTACAATCATTCGTGTTAAACAAAATGTCACTATGAAAAATGATGTGCTCTGCATGAAAATCAGAAGATTCGGCTACCATTTTTTATCTCTCACAAAATAGTCCAGGCATTCTAACATTCTAACTCACTTCCGGAGAGCCTAAATCTTATATAGGCAATACAGAATATTCAATATATACTTACAACTGGGATAAACTGGCTTAGGAACTTTTATGTTGGAAGGGTTTTGGTAGACTGCGTTTGTACAGCTCACACATATCATCAACAGTAGAGCAGATAAAGCCAGAACAGCCATCTTGCAGATTGCTATCTGTGGAAATATCATTATCTGGTTTTAATACAAAATCGTTATGGAAATCGTAAGGGTAATAGTGTCTACCTTGGTCAGAATACAAGCGTATACAATCAGCCATTCACTCATACACAATTAGCTAAATCTATTTTGATTCAATAATAAACCAAAAAATCACTATTGAATGAAAATTGGTATATCTGAGTTAAACTTTTGGTTTCTCATTTCCAAACGTTAACACCAAAACAAAATTAAAACGTTTATTCAGGCTAAACCTGACGGATTCGACAAAACGCCTGTTAGAGTTCATGGACAACTTAATTGATTGCTTTATTGGTCCGGTTTAAGAGTATTTTATTTATATAGATATATCGGCGTTCCGTCGGTCACCTGGGAACACCCTCGTACATCAGCATCAATATGATCGATAGTTTAAGAGTTCCCAAATTGTTTTATCTGAAGATTATTGGAACATGGGTTGTATTGACATTCTCACCCCTGACATTATTGTAACCTGGGTTGTATTGACATTCTTACCCCTGACATTACAAAGGCTACAGCTTCCAAAAGATATTGAAAAGATAACATTAAGTTGTAATATACTTACAGGCTGGAAAGGGTGACAAGATGAGAAGCAGATCTACTTGGACTTTGTGATGATGGTGGACGATCTCCTGGCCTTTTATAGATTGTCGTGGAAAGGGTTTTATTATTGGGAGTTGCATAACAGGATGTCCAGTTAGGATAGGTAGACTGCCGGAGGCTGATTTCTTGGGATGAACACTATGTGGTTTCTATATACATCTATACCACAAACCGAAATAAACTTTAATGAGTAAAGGCAGGAATTTGCTAATTAACCACAGGTGTAAATTGACGTTCGATAACAGGATTTATCTTGTTGTGGGTTTGTCATTTTTTATCTTAATAGAAAATCGTTCAGTCGATGATGTTTATATTTACTAAAAAGAGCAGCTGAAAACAATCTTATATTTGACAATCAATCTGTTTGTATTTTGTTTAAGGATATAAGTGACAATGCTAGTGAGAACACACATCTAATAATGTTAAATCTTCAAATGTACTGAAATGGGGTAAAACTCATTTAGGTGTAAACGAAATTGATGCAGATAAAAGAAACGTTGGATGAACGAAAACAACCACGGTAAGAAAAAAAAGCAGTTAAACATTCAATTTCACGAGCAGGTCGTATACGCTTAAAGTCACACTATAGACGCCCAAAAATTCGGACTTTTTCATAAAATTCGCGAAGTTGACCATTTGAAGTACTGTGAAATTTGGCAGTTCATGCCACTTAAAGGATTTTAGCGAAGGTGATTTCTATTTATACTGGGTTTATCTAATCCGCCTTGAGAGCTGTCCGCTTAAGTGAGTTTATTTAAATGTTTGAAAATTCTATTACTGTTGAAAAAAGAACTCAATGCAGAATTGTTAACAAAATGAGACAATTTAGATTTGATAAACTCTTAAAGTCTACATTGTACAGAAAAAAAGGATAGCAGCGTTTATTGGGATGTTTTTTTATTGACAATCAACATTAATCATATGTAAATAAGCTTGTGTTAAAATCTTGCATTACTTTTTCAACTTGATTAAATTTTTTTTATTCTCTGTTTCTTATCACTCGGTTGCCGTATGTGGAAGAGTTGCCAAGGTACTCGCCGAAGGTCGGGGGTTTCCTCCGGGCAATGAGCCCCGTTTCCTCCTCAAACATGGCAACGCCGCTAAATAAGGGAAATAATCTAGAGTGCGGCTTAAAACATAAATCAATCAATCAACCTTAGTTTATAAAGATATTTCGCTACAAATCCACCTACAAAAACTAGTTGTTGGTGACGAGTTCACTTTACATTTGAAAACGGGGTTTGTTGTTAGCGTGGTATATATAACAAATACAAATACTTAAATATAGGCCTACGACTTCAGCCGTAGGTTATTTCACGGTTCAGCATATCACAATTTCCACAGTTTCAGAATTCAAAAAAGATACAAAAAATAAATCAAGGTTACATATATATTTAAGTTAAAGTTCCGATCAATAGGGAATCGATGATAGCTTCTCTGAAAGCATTTATGGTTTATTATTACAAATGTAATCATTGGTTTTTATTAAAGATGGGCGACGTTTCACGGCCAGCAAAATGCCCTTCACAAGGGTCGCCATGCAGGACGGGTACACAAGTTTATGTTTAACCACATTAAAATCTGTTAAAATTGTTTGCGTCTTTTCTGAAATCTTCATCTTTCAAACGGTGGACTTGGATTTAGTAAATTCTAAAACAATAAGTGTTGTCACAGACTATTCGGACTATCTACACTCTTTTGTATACAGTATTTTGTCGAAATTAAAACGAAAACGATGTAAACATGATAATAGGTCAGGCACCATTAGGGAGAAATTTAAAATCTGGATACGACGAAAACATTCCACAAACAGCAATGTAGGGTATATTCTCTTTTCGATTTTACCGATGGAGATCTGAAGAGGATATTGTCTTTATTTTCTGACGTGGGCATTCAAGTGAGAAGTTTAATAAGTGCATGTAATACCCAATGCCCACTCAATAGTATGCTATAATGTTGTGTTGCTCTAGACAGTTTGTTATTGTAAGAGGAGTGCAATATCCGTCTTCTTACACTGACATTCTTTTATCTAAGAAGGTATTTCTAAGGTCATGTAAAACCCTAACCGTAATTTAATGTATAGAAATCGAACTGGTAACACACAGGAGATAAGCATCACTGTTTTATTAAACGGCAAAGTTTTACAGTAAGTCACCTTAGTTGTCCGCGAATTATCTGATTTAACGTGGAGATCGAAATGAGCCAATAGAATCGCGCTTAACAAATGACCACTGTTTATTCAACTTTTGTTGTAATAAAGCATTATCGAAACGAGTTCATAAATGTTAACCCTCGAGACTGATCCATGTAGGTGCGGGATACACAAAGTCCGGGGCAGGTCCACGCAGTTTATCATTTTATCATCTCCCATTAAAACCTCTTCTAACATATTGATACTGTCAATCCAACACTAAACTTTCTGATTAAAGGTACACTTATCGCAGAAATCCTGAATACTGTTTACGTTAAAACAACATACGTTTTTCTGTATTTAACCCTGATAGAAAAGTTACGAACTTTCTATTTTTGCCAACATTTGAAAGCTCAGGCATCAGTTTGTAATTTTAATATGAAATTAAAAATATGACTTATTTCGTACCCGCAATGCCAATAAACTCCGAGCCTGGGCATGCGCTAAAGTGCCCTAATGATTTGGACCGTGTGACCGATCTAGCCGTACATTATTGTTCTGGAGAAATCCAGACGAAGGATCTGGTTTGAGAGACACAACAGGCCTGGCGATAAATTTGAGACTGTAAACTACAGGACTGTCGTGAAATGTATAAAACACATGGCATTGTATGGTATGGTATTTCAGAGTTAATAAGGTTTAAACAAAACTATACTGTGTTGTGGGACTTGTCATTTAAAATTGCTGCATGATACAGCAATTTTATTAGGAAATTATACGACTTTAATACTATATTCCTTTATAATGGATGGTTGATTGATGGTGGTTATTTCACGTTAGCTCTGCACAAACCGAAAAACCGCCCAAGTCCGGGGTGTGAATCTAACTCTGCCTGAGAACATTGTGAAAAATCATTGTTCTTTGTCAATTGACAGGTATCATTCCGTGGGTTTCCTTGACCAAATCGACACGTAAGTGTCGAATAAAACACCAAACCGTCAAATAAAAATATAAAAAAACAAACAACAAACAAAATAGCCTTAGAGTTATGACCTGTGAATTTTTTATTTTACTTTTTGAAATACTTCTTATCGACGTAGGCTGAAGGTGACTTCCATGTCGTTGATAGAATGATTGTCAATCACGCTGAAACAGTCAATGGATCCTAGATGCACACTCTATCACCCTGTAAATAATGTTTGTCAGCTACTGCCTTCTGGCTACCAACTAGTTTTGACACACAAGTCAGTTGCTTGTCTCGTTTTTGTGGAAATAAACAAACAATTGAGAAAGACAAATCAGCCATACATTTAACATGAATTACGTGGTTTATAGTAGGTAGCCTTCTGATTGGCTAGCTCAAGTTCAAACAGACTAATTTGTGGACGAAAACAACGATCGATAATGCCTCCAAAGTATATATGTTTATTAAGAGTACATAACTGTTTTTGTCTCAATCCCCGTCAATTTCACAGTTCACGACTCAGTTATTTGTATCCCGGTTCGAAGGTCGTTCCGGTTGAATAAATACAGAAATGTAGACTCTATCCACGAAATTTCACCCCGTCGTACCGTGTTTTTGTTTCAGGTGATGTGATGATGAACCAGGATATTCATTCCTTTATTAAACCATTGAGTTGATGTCACATGTTAATATCAGACCATTTAGTTACATGATTTGGACGATTCAATTTCAATAATAGTATATGTCCATTAAAAGTCTGCGTTAGCTATCCAATCTGGAAAGATCTGTACGTGAGAGGTATATACTATTATGCAAGTTCCTTGCCATATTGTATTTATCTTTACCATTTATGTTTATTTCCACTTTGCCAGCATTCTTTTTTAATGTTTTCATGTTAGTTACTGAAAATTTTTGAATTTTAAAATTAATGGAAACTAACTCAATTAAGCTAGTGAGTTCGAGTTCAGTTATTAGATAGAAAGTACACAAAGTAAGGGCATTCGGAGTCAGTTATAAGATCGAAAGCATAAAAATTAGGGGCATTTTGGACCCTGTTATAATTAAAGATGGAAAGTACACAAAGTAAGAGTATTCGGGACCAGTTATAAACTGGAAAGCACAAATATTAAGGGCATTTTGGACCCTGTTACAAGATGGAAACAACACAAAGTAAGGCCATTCGGGACCAGTTATAAAATGGAAAGTACACAAAATAAGGGCCTTCGGGACAAGTTATAAGATGGAAGTACACAAAATGAGGGCCTTCGGGACCAGTTATAAGATGGAAAGTACACAAAGTAAGGGCCTTCGGGGCAAGTTATAAAATGGAAAGTACACAAAGTAAGGGCATTCGGGACCAGTTATAAGACGGAAAGTACACAAAATAAGGGCCTTCGGGGCAAGTTATAAAATGGAAAGTACACAAAGTAAGGGCCTTCGGGACCAGTTATAAGATGGAAAGTACACAAAATAAGGGCCTTCGGGACCAGTTATAAGATGGAAAGTACACAAAGTAAGGGCCTTCGGGGCAAGTTATAAAATGGAAAGTACACAAAGTAAGGGCATTCGGGACCAGTTATAAGACGGAAAGTACACAAAATAAGGGCCTTCGGGGCAAGTTATAAAATGGAAAGTACACAAAGTAAGGGCCTTCGGGACCAGTTATAAGACGGAAAGTACACAAAATAAGGGCCTTCGGGACCAGTTATAAGATGGAAAGTACACAAAGTAAGGGCCTTCGGGGCAAGTTATAAAATGGAAAGTAAACAAAGTAAGGGCCTTCGGGACCAGTTATAAGATGGAAAGTACACAAAATAAGGGCCTTCGGGACAAGTTATAAGATGGAAAGTACACAAAATAAGGGCCTTCGGGACAAGTTATAAGATGGAAAGTACACAAAATAAGGGCCTTCGGGACAAGTTAAAAGATGGAAAGTACACAAAATAAGGGCCTTCGGGACAAGTTATAAGATGGAAGTACACAAAATAAGGGCCTTCGGGACCAGTTATAAGATGGAAAGTACACAAAGTAAGGGCCTTCGGGGCAAGTTATAAAGTGGAAAGTACACAAAGTAAGGACATTCGGGACCAGTTATAAGATGGAAAGTAAACAAAGTAAGGGCCTTCGGGACAAGTTATAAAATGGAAAGTACACAAGTGGAAAGTACACAAGTGGCCTTCGAGACCAGTTATAAGATGGAAAGTACACAAAGTAAGGGCCTTCGGGGCAAGTTATAAAGTGGAAAGTACACAAAGTAAGGACATTCGGGACCAGTTATAAGATGGAAAGTAAACAAAGTAAGGGCCTTCGGGACAAGTTATAAAATGGAAAGTACACAAGTGGAAAGTACACAAGTGGCCTTCGAGACCAGTTATAAGATGGAAAGTACACAAAGTAAGGGCATTCGGGACCAGTTATAAGATGGAAAGTACACAAAGTAAGGGCCTTCGGGACAAGTTATAAAATGGAAGTACACAAAATAAGGGCCTTCGGGACAAGTTATAAGATGGAAAGTACACAAAGTAAGGGCATTCGGGACCAGTTATAAGACGGAAAGTACACAAAGTAAGGGAGTTTTTTCCTGTCCTCGTGTTTTTAGCCCTAAGGGACTTATCTATCCCATTGAATGACAACTAATTTAATATGGCGTTGTTTTTTTACTTGTGTGTTGTTGTTTCTTCATTGATTAATATATTTCTAACAAGAGTTCAAGAAACTCATAACACGCCCCAAGGTGATTGTAGCACACTATCTTCATATTCAATTCGGCTAAAAGAATATTTCGGTCACCTAAAACAGACTGAGGCTTGGTAACTTATCAATTAGTTGTAAGGTTTCATACCATTCGGAGCAAACCTTGGCTGTCTCCGCTCGTTTCCAGTCGGTATTGGCATACCTCACCTGTCTCCGATCGTTTCCAGTCGGTATTAGCATACCTCACCTGTCTCCGATCGTTTCCAGTCGGTATTAGCATACCTCACCTGTCTCCGATCGTTTCCAGTCGGTATTAGCATACCTCACCTGTCTCCGCTCGTTTCCAGTCGGTATTAGCATACCTCACCTGTCTCCGATCGTTTCCAGTCGGCATTGGCATACCTCGCCTGTCTCCGATCGTTTCCAGTCGGCATTGGCATACCTCACCTGTCTCCGATCGTTTCCAGTCGGCATTGGCATACCTCACCTGTCTCCGATCGTTTCCAGTCGGCATTGGCATACCTCACCTGTCTCCGCTCGTTTCTAGTCGGTATTGGCATACCTCGCCTGTCTCCGATCGTTTCCAGTCGGCTTTGACATAAATCACCTGTCTCCGCTCGTTTCTAGTCGGTATTGGCATACCTCACCTGTCTCCGATCGTTTCCAGTCGGCTTTGACATCAATCACCTGTCTCCGATCGTTTCCAGTCGGCATTGGCATACCTCGCCTGTCTCCGATCGTTTCCAGTCGGTATTGGCATACCTCACCTGTCTCCGATCGTTTCCAATCGGCTTTGACATAAATCACCGTATTTTTGGGCTGCATACAAATAGCGACAGGAGGTTTATGCCAAAATATTGTACTTCAGACGAAAATAGAAATAAAGATAACAGTAAATTAATCAAAAGCTAAAATCAGTCCTAGAGTTATTTGTTTATATATGTTATTTAGCTCAGTAAACGATATCTTGTTAAACAAAAAAGGAGACCGACGGTTCATATCTGGATTTTTCCAATGTTTCAATTATAACTGATTACTGCATTAAAGTTTCGGTTCCTTAGGTTATCATTGGGTCACTTGTTAGGCTCCCAAAACGATATTCAAAATGACCTGCAATCTGTCAAGGGGTATTTGACTTATGTACTTTTAATTGTAACATTTTTATTATGGAAAAGATATTTATTTGACCACTCCTTTATTTCCTTGTTGGAAACACGCTTAAGATGCAAATTAAACCACAATTAATGTTTATAGAAGCCTTATTCATGTAGATTGCGTGTTTTCTTTCAAACAAAAATGTTGATTTGAAATACCATTAAAATAAGAGTTTTAGAAAGAATTTTTAAAGCATCTCGTGTTTCTTAATATCAATCATGCTCTAGTTACGCACCTGTCACATTATGATTTAAATATAACAAGGCGGTTACTTGGGGTGTGGTGCATGCTTCTTCCTATAGTGCTGTGATTATCTTCAGTTCAGCACTATTTCCCTTATGAGACCGATGAGAAATTTGAACTTAGTATATACTTTTAATATCAAAAGAAGAAAGCATAAAAAATATCACGAATTAATAAAACTTAAATTATTTTTGGATGATAACAAACATGGTATATATCACAACAATCTACATCACTGCAACTGATTGCAAATTATAAATGTGTCCCACGAAATAAATTTTGATAAATAAATATATGTCTTCAACTTTTCAACATTTCAATCAGCACAAATATTTGTTTATTTTATTCCTTTTATAACATACCAATTTCCAGTTACAAGGACGATGAGATTGAAGCAAATATAAAACATCATTGGACTATATATACATACGAGCAGGGTTTTATAAACATATGAGTCACTAACGCCAGATAAAAAGAAAATCATAAAAGTTTATTATCATACCTAGATTTAGATTGATTGATTGTTTGGTGTTTTACGCCGCGCTCAAGATTATTTCACTTATGGCGGCGTTGCCAGTTTTATTGTGGGAGGAAACCGGGCTCTATGCCCGGAGGAAACCCACGGCCTCGGTGATTCAGCCGGTTACACTGATAGTCCCTCAGTCCGACACAGGCCTTGGTGGTTCAGCCGGTTACAGTGATAGCCCCTCAGTCCGACACAGGCCTTGGTGGTTCAGCCGGTTACATCAGTGATAGCCCCTCAGTCCGACACAGCCCTCGGTGGTTCAGCCGGTTACAATGATAGCCCCTCAGTCCGACACAGGCCTTGGTGGTTCAGCCGGTTACAGTGATAGCCCCTCAGTCCGACACAGGCCTTGTTGGCTCAGCCGGTTACATCAGTGATAGTCCCTCAGTCCGACACAGCCCTCGGTGGTTCAGCCGGCTACATCAGTGATAGTCCCTCAGTCCGACACAGCCCTCGGTGGTTCAGCCGGCTACATCAGTGATAGTCCCTCAGTCCGACACATCCATCGGTGGTTCAGCCGGTTACAGTGATAGCCCCTCAGTCCGACACAGGCCTCAGTGGTTCAGCCGGTTACAGTGATAGCCTCTCAGCCCGACACAGACCTCAGTGGTTCAGCCGGTTACAGTGATAGTCCCTCAGTCCGACACAGGCCTTGTTGGCTCAGCCGGTTACAGTGATAGTCCCTTAGTCCGACACAGGCCTCAGTGGTTCAGCTGGTTACGGTGATAGCCCCTCAGTCCGATACAGGCCTCGGTGGTTCAGCCGGTTACACTGATAAACCCTCAGTCCGACACAGGCCTCGGTGGTTCAGCCGATTACACTGATAGTCCCTCAGTCCGACGCAGGCCTTGGTGGTTCAGCCGATTACACTGATAGTCCCTCAGTCCGACGCAGCCCTCGGTGGTTCAGCCGGTTACAATGATAGTCCCTCAGTCCGACACAGGCCTTGGTGGTTCAGCTGGTTACACTGATAGCCCCTCAGTCCGATACAGGCCTTGGTGGTTCAGCTGGTTACACTGATAGCCCCTCAGTCCGATACAGGCCTCGGTGGTTCAGCTGGTTACGGTGATAGTCCCTCAGTCCGACACAGGCCTTGGTGGTTCAGCTGGTTACACTGATAGCCCCTCAGTCCGATACAGGCCTCGGTGGTTCAGCTGGTTACGGTGATAGCCCCTCAGTCCGATACAGGCCTCTGTGGTTCAGCTGGTTACAGTGATTGCCCCTCAGTCCCACACAGGCCTTGGTGGTTCAGCTGGTTACGGTGATAGTCCCTCAGCCCGACACAGGCCTTGGTGGTTCAGCTGGTTACGGTGATAGTCCCTCAGTCCGACACAGGCCTTGGTGGTTCAGCTGGTTACGGTGATAGTCCCTCAGTCCGACACAGGCCTTGTTGGCTCAGCCGGCTACACCAGGGATAGTCCCTCAGCCCGACACAGGCCTTGTTGGCTCAGCCGGCTACACCAGGGATAGTCCCTCAGCCCGACACAGGCCTTGTTGGCTCAGCCGGCTACACCAGGGATAGTCCCTCAGCCCGACACAGGCCTTGTTGGCTCAGCCGGCTACACCAGGGATAGTCCCTCAGCCCGACACAGGCCTTGTTGGCTCAGCCGGCTACACCAGGGATAGTCCCTCAGCCCGACACAGGCCTTGTTGGCTCAGCCGGCTACATCAGTGATAGTCCCTCAGTCCGATACATCCATCGGTGGTTCAGCCGGTTACAGTGATAGTTCCTCAGTCCGACACAGGCCTTGGTGGCTCAGCCGGCTACATCAGTGATAGTTCCTCAGTCCGATACATTCATCGGTGGTTCAGCCGGTTACACTGATAGTCCCTCAGTCCGACGCAGGCCTCAGTGGTTCAGCCGGTTACACTGATAGTCCCTCAGTCCGACACAGCCCTCGGTGGTTCAGCCGACTACATCAGTGATAGTTCCTCAGTCCGACGCAGCCCTCGGTGGTTCAGCCGGTTACACTGATAGTCCCTCAGTCCGGCACAGCCCTCGGTGGTTCAGCCGGCTACATCAGTGATAGTCCCTCAGTCCGACGCAGGCCTCAGTGGTTCAGCCGGTTACACTGATAGTCCCTCAGTCCGACGCAGGCCTCAGTGGTTCAGCCGGTTACACTGATAGTCCCTCAGTCCGACACAGCCCTCGGTGGTTCAGCCGACTACATCAGTGATAGTCCCTCAGTCCGACGCAGGCCTCAGATGTTCAGCCGGTTACACTGATAGTCCCTCAGCCCGACACAGGCCTCGATGGTTCAGTCGGTTGCACTGATAGTTCCTCAGTCCGACACAGGCCTTGGTGGCTCAGCCGGTTTGAGTGATAGTTCCTCAGTCCGACACATGCCTCGATGGTTCAGCCGGTTACACTGATAGTCCCTCAGTCCGACACAGGCCTCGATGGTTCAGCCGGTTACACTGATAGTCCCTCAGTCTGACACAGGCTTCAGTGGTTCAGCCGGTTTGAGTGATAGTCCCTCAGTCCGACACATGCCTCGATGGTTCAGCCGGTTAAACTGATAGTCCCTCAGTCCGACACATGCCTCGATGGTTCAGCCGGTTAAACTGATAGTCCCTCAGTCCGACACAGGCCTCAATGGTTCAGCCGGTTACACTGATAGTCCCTCAGTCCGACACAGGCCTCAATGGTTCAGCCGGTTAAACTGATAGTCCCTCAGTCCGACACAGGCCTCAATGGTTCAGCCGGTTACACTGATAGTCCCCCTGTCCGACACAGCCCTCGGTGGTTCAGCCGGTTACACTGATAGTCCCTCAGTCCGACACAAGCCTTGGTGGCTCAGCCGGTTTTAGTGATAGTTCCTCAGTCCGACACAGGCCTCGGTGGCTCAGCCAGTTTGAGTGATAGTCCCTCAGTCCACACAGGCCTCCCATCGATGCGGCGCGCTTTCGAATCCAACTCAGACCAAATAAAAATTTAAATATTTCTGAGTAGAATTTCACTCGATCGCCGTATGTGGGAGAGTTGCCAGGTACTCGCCGAAGGTCGGAGGTTTCCTCCGGGCAATGAGCCCGATTTCCTCCCCCACTAAGCCTGGCAAGGCCACCATATAAGTGAAATATTCTTGAGTGCAAGGCAAAACATGAATTAGTCAATCAATCAAGAAGGACCAGATCATTGTAGATCATACCTTTCAAGGAATGATCTGGTACCCCCATCCCAAACAGGATCAGATCATATGCGTTAAGCGGTTTTAACTTGGATGATCGCCACGCGGTGGAATTCTCGAATAATGACATTGTTATACCAATCACAATATAAGTAGAAAGCTGATTATTTGATGTAATCCTCTTGGAATTACAAATTTCAAAAATCACTAACCGCAGAGTTACACTTTTTCGCTTGAAGCGTTTGACCCTATCCAATATACCATGTTATCACTTGAAAGGTATTATCTCTGTAGTGATCTAGTTCATATTGAACGGGGCCTCCGTGGCTCAGTAGGTAGAGCGTTGGACGCTCAATCCAAACAGCCTTCCACCAATGGGTCGCGGGTTCGAATCCCACTCAGTCAAAAAATTGGAAAATTTTCTGACTGGGTTTTCACTCGAACGACCTATGTGGGATGGTTGCCAGTTACCAGCGGAAGGTCGTGGGTTTCCTCCGGGCACAGAGCTCGGTTTCCTCCCACAATAAAACTGGCAACGCCGCCATATAAGTGAAATAGTCTTGAGCGCGGCTTAAAACACCAAACAATCAATCAATCATATTGAACGGGATGATCCGAATGGTATCGCTGTATCGATATACAGAATGCACATTCTCGTGTTCTCGAGCCGCGTGTTTCATAGGGCGCGGCACGCATCCGTCTTCTATATATATATAAACTCAAAAACTGTTCTTATGAAATAATGCGCTTAAACGTCGCTGGCGTAAACAACTTAATGGGGAACTAGAGCGATGATTGCACGGTCTCTTGACTTCAAAATTGTCGAAAAATTTGCTATTTTCCATGCCGATGGATACGCATATTTCTCCAAAGAATAATTGAATAATTTGACTACAGGTTTACTACCGATGCGTGTTTCATGTTAGACTCATCATGTCCGAGTGTTTGCAGCTAGGATATCGTCCAGAGTATCGTCTTCGGAAATATTTATTTCAGATCAATTGGCTCGTACCGTTGTGAGAAGGCCAAGTTGCTGGTCTGTGCGGAGTGAAATTGAGAGAAAGATTGTTTAATATTTTTGCTTTCCATCTCCGGTTCATATACGAGTTCCTCAAGTGCTTTTTTCAATGGTGACATTTTTAAAAGTTTTAAACTGCCATGTGTTGTAATAAAAACTCTTGAGTGTCCACCCTTAAAATTCAAGATCCATCTCTAGTATTGGGATGTTTAGCTAAAGTGGCATACGCTGCCAAAATTGGGACTATTTTCATAGATTCTGATTGTCAGGATAGTAAGACGCTTTGAAGGTCATCAAAAAACTTAAAGGTCCACTTGATGCCGTAGCCTGTTTGACATCTGTTATGAAAACCAATTTGCACGAGCTTTCTACCACTAAAACCACTAAAATTAAACATAGCACATATAAAGCATGTCCAATTAGGTTTAGAATGTATAAATGAGGGTGAAAAACAAACGAAGAAACGCCCACACGACTCAAACCATTACCGCACTTGTGCACATGCACGCTCAGGTTCGAAGTTTGTTTACATTGCGTGTACCTGAAAAATCTGTTTTTCAAATTCAAATTAAAAATACTAAATGATGTCAAAACTTTCAATTTCTGGTAAAAATAGGAAATTCCTAACTTTTTCTGTCTGGGAAAAATACAGAAAACCGTTCACTGTTTTTAATGATAGTCTTCTGGATTTTCGCGGCAAGTGTGCCTTTAATGATTGGCATTGGAATGATGAAAATCCATACAGTATGTGGCCTATACGAACCGAAATAATGTTCGAAAAGTAAGCAAAATTGAAATAACCGGGACTACTATTCATTCATTTTAAGCCTAAGTTACTTGAAAACAATGCTTTATCGTATATTCTCGAGACTATAAGTTCTAAAAAGCTTCTGAATCGTACGTCTTAAGAAAAATAGTCGATATTAATATTCTGTTATAATGGCCAAATATCTCAATTTTGCTAGCTTATGTCACTTTAAGTACAATTTGACCCCTACTAACGTGATTAACACGTGTAGGAGACAACCGGGTCACTGTTCTTTAATTAAACCTTAATTGACAGACGCCAAAGGCTTGTGACGTGAAAGTGCGCTCAGCTCATATTAGCGAATGACGAACTGAATAGGTGAACTTAGGGGTCTAGACAACACGGATAGAAAACAAAGTTGTGGCAAGCCTCCAAGGGTTCACTATAGATTCAAGGTCATTCACTTCAATTAATATACTGTCAGATAGGATGTGTTAATCAAAAGCTGATATCCACTAACTTACTTAACGATGAACTTAAGTCGGTAAGGGTATTTCTGCTCTAAATAGTAACAGTTGAATGATCTATTAACCTTGGGAGATATTTTGTGTGTTGCAATTCCATAAGCCTATCCCACGTATGGAGACGACTGACGGCAAAATAATTGTTTTTGTTTATTACTATAAAGTTTGGATAAAATGTGGGTAGGTTGTTGATAACGCCTTCTATTGACGACAAAACTAGAGCGTATGACAAGCCGTTTTACTTTTTATTCAAGAATTCGTGATATCATAAAATAATTTATGCACACTTGCCGCCGTAGCCTGTTTAAATTTGCTAAGAAAACCAATTTACATGAGCTTACTACGGCTAATACCACTAAACTTAAACATAGGACACATAAAACATGTCTAGTTAGCTTTAGACTGTAAAAATGGGATGAAAAACAAACGAAGAATCGAAGCCTGATTACAACAACAACGATCAGTGTCTGTCAACTTTCGTGTTGGATTACCCTCCTTTCAGGCCTTTGTTTCTGTGGTTTACACTCAAACAATTATCAGCAGGCTTTTCCAGTCGCTGTTAACCGATCGCCAGTCTGTATTTCTCAGATAAATAGGCCTACGTAAAATTACACTGTGCCGTTAGTTCACTCACTCGACTGAAACATAAAATCGCCAATAGGGGGCAGATCGGTTTGTTTACGTTCCGGGTACGTAACAATTCAAATTTTCAAATTCAAATTAAAAATACAAAGTGACGTCCAAACTTTTAAATTTTGGTAAAAATAGAAAGTTCCTAACTTATATTGTCTGGGAAAAATACAGAATACGGTCTTTCTTTTTTAATGTAAACAATATTCCTGATTTTCGCGGCAAGTGTGCCTTTAAAACATTTTTAAATATCATAAATTTTGGTGAACATCACAAAAATGATTTCATGATATCACAAAATTATTTTATGATATCACGAATTCTTGAATAAAAAGTAAAACGGTTTGTCATCAGAGCGCTTCCCTCTTCACACTTTAAACATATAATATTTCATGTAAACTAACGCTTTTCCACCATTGAAATTGCACGTTATTTCAAAATGGATGTAGCCAACAATAAAGGTTGAAAGAAAGTGGGTTAGGGTGCTTAGCCAATAGACAAGGGATACTGGTCTGATTTTCTATGAATCATTCTCGGCAGAAATCAATCGTATTCTCGAGAGATCTCCTTTATACGTGGCTTAGATAGATCTCCTACCAATCGTATTCTCGCGAGATCTCCTTTAGACGTGGCTTAGATAGATCTCCTACCAATCGTATTCTCGAGAGATCTCCTTTAGACGTGGCTAAGATAGATCTCCTACTAATCGTATTCTCGCGAGATCTCCTTTAGACGTGGCTTAGATAGATCTCCTACCAATCGTATTCTCGAGAGATCTCCTTTAGACGTGGCTAAGATAGACCTCGTACCAATCCTATTCTCGCGAGTTCTTCTTCAGACGTGGCTAAGATAGATCTCCTACCAATCGTATTCTCGCGAGATCTCCTTTAGACGTGGCTAAGATAGATCTCCTACCAATCGTATTCTCGCGAGATCTCCTTTAGACGTGGCTAAGATAGATCTCCAACCAATCGTATTCTCGCGAGATCTCCTTTAGACGTGGCTAAGATAGATCTCCAACCAATCGTATTCTCGCGAGATCTCCTTTAGACGTGGCTAAGATAGATCTCCTACCAATCGTATTCTCGCGAGATCTCCTTTAGACGTGGCTAAGATAGATCTCCTACCAATCGTATTCTCGCGAGTTCTCCTTTAGACGTGGCTAAGATAGACAGATTAAATCTGGCCTTTATAGGACTAGGGTAACTTCTAATTTTAGATAGATCTCGTACGCCTGTACCGGACATCGCGCAGGGATTTTCACATGCCGACTTGTATAACATCTTTACTTTGCTTGCGTTTGAATGTTCGATGTAATAAAGGACATATCTAGCCAAGTGTAGGGGAGTAATAGAAAAGCAGGTAAATGCCAACAAACGCCAGGTTGAATTTCATGTTGTTGTTTTGCCAAATGCTTAAAAGTCACGTGATCAATTGACCTCATTGGTGAACTCTCCAACCCTATTCCTATTTTTCCGATAAAAATAGCGACTTTTGGCCCTAGACGTTATATCTGGACTTAACGACTAGGACAACTTCTAATTTCAGATTGAGCAGAAATCTATACCTTCATGTCGGAAATAAAATCCTGGTCGGTCGCCGGAAGAGTTGTGGAAGTTTCGGGCGATTCGAAAGATGTATTGATTGAAATTTACAAAGTAGCCTATATTGCTTTGAAGGTTTGCAGGCGGGAACAAAGTCCATTGATACTTGTTCTACACCTTGAGAAAAAAGAATCAAACAAATCCAAACATTTATATGTAGATAAATATTTCATTTATCATATCATCAAGTTGTATTCTCGTTATGTTTGGGATTACACTTTCATTAAAAATGGACGAAATTCTTCTATTGGTTTTAAAATTTTGCATCCGGTATCGTATTATCGTAAAGCACGTTCCTACTCAATAAAATTGTGTCATTACGAATTAAATTCTGGGTTTTATCAACAAATGTCGACGTTACCAGCATAACTGTGGTACCGGTATCGATTCAGATACAGTTTCCAAACATGTTCCTATATTATGAGCGAATGCTGAAAGAAATATCGCAAATTACGAGACAGCTTATGTGCGCAAATCGCAATAGCTGCGACCCGAAGGTTAACAGAATTTGCAAGCTGCATACGAGGCTTCTATGGCTAAGAGAGTACATGCCGTGAGTCGAAATTTCATAAGAACAATTTTTTAAGAAGTACAAAATTTGTGTTCATCCTTACTTAGGGTTTTATTTAGCGGGGGCGAGTTTAACTGTTTATGGTGAAATGGACATTATAAACTGAAAAAAAGAAATAAATACTGAGTTTCATTAAGGCTTCGAAGGAAATTCTAAAGCCCGGACAAAAATCACATATACTTTCTGCAATCTATCTTCGTAAGGTTTCATAGGTAATTGCACTCCACATTGTTTCTATTGACTCTCCGCGAGGCAGCTATTTGGGGAGAAGTTCCAAGAGCTGATTGCCGGGATTAAAATGACCAGGTATAAATGCAGGGAACAGTACTGCTGGCTAGTGCTGAAACGACTAAGTCCGTTCTGATAGCAAAGAATTTGACGCTTCGCCATTTTCACGGTAACTGCGAACGTGTTACTCCAGCCGAATGTGGTTCCCGGACGCGGAGTTTCGGAAACCAGGAAATCGGACATGCGCGATGAGTCTTCTGAATTTATATCAGTGTCCAATTGAACTCCGATAAAAAAAATTGATAGAAAAATAGAGATCCCAATATAAAACCTTGTTAATTAAGCTAATAATTACAAAATCTAACATTATAAGAAAACAATTTATAATATATTTACAGAACAAACCTATGATAACGAAAAGGACAAAAAAAATTGCCAACAGTCCAGAAAAAAAAGAGAAAATATCATTTTGTCATTAATACTGAACACAATATCTAATCAAAAATATACACATGCCATTCTACGAGATCTTCAACTCGAGACATGGCTCGAGAGCCGTCGCACTCCATTTTGCGCATAGTTAACTGCAAGAAATCTACTGAGAATTTTTAATCTATATACTATTTATTTCTCCGTTCTATTCTGTTCGCAAACATGTAACCCTATCATAATATGCTGCATTGCAGGTTCTTAGGGCAGAAATACTTGTTAAAAATCAAAAATATAATCGGCACTACATCAGCTCTTAAATACATTCTAAAACAAGATGGCAGCGCCCATGGATGTCAAGGCAAAATGTGATATGGACTTCAAGGTATTTCAAGGTATATTATATGTATTAGGAGAGTAGCAATCAATATAACAAAACAGGTTGTCGGCGGCTTAAACGTTACCTACCAGAATTATATCGAATATCTCTCTACACAACCGAGTCAACTATCAGTGTCACGTGTCCTTGTTTACAATTTTAAGGACGTGGACAGCAGTGGTCTCCCTTTGTGTTAAAGCAACATGTCACTCAATCGTTTTAGAGTTGATATCTCAACGAATGGCAGTAGGATCAATCTCTATTTTAGATTGGTAAGAAGGGGACAAAAGTCTGGATTTACAATAACCGAATCTGATTTAGAGGTGAAATAAATTATACCAGTTTGGCTAAATCTCAGCTAAATCTTTCAATCTAGAGGTGTTGCTATTCAGGACTTGTGAATTAAAACTTGTTATTCGCTTGAAAGGGGATATATTTGGTTGCACTCTCATATACCGACTGCAATATATATAATATTTAGCACAAAAATACAATTGTAAACAAGCAGCCTATGATCTCCTAAATTTGTATCAAAACTCGCCTCACATACAACATATTGCATGTCATCACTGGTGTATGCTGTATTTAAACATGTGTTTAACCAATCTTTGAAGGAACGCCAAAATGACATTCGCTTATAATAGGAACATGTTTGGAAACCGTATCTGAATCGATACTGGAGCCATGGTGGTAACGTCGATATTGGACTATTTGTTAATAAAAATAACAATAATTTAATTCGTAATTCGCAAAATCAGCCAAATGATAAGATATATGTACAACTTAGTGGACCTTAAATAACTTGGTCTTTCATCTTTGATCCATTTTACAGCGACAGTGTATATCACTACAGAAGTCACATAACGTCTTCCCAGCATATAGTAGGTAGAGATGAAATGGTCAGCTCAATGAATGTACCCAATGTTTGAGTTTCGATGAAAGCACACTTGGTTTATACATATTGCACTACTTTATACCATTGTATATTCTGACTCACCTATGTAAGTAAAATGATTTAAACGTTGGGAGACTAATATGATAGGGTCATTATATTTCCCCATATCAAAGCTTAGTATCAATTGACTATAGCTATGGAGGGTAAAGTATATAATTGTTGTATTGTGGACTCATATAATTGTCAAATTTGACTGGCTTGTATAATAATTAGGAGTGAGGATGAATTGTCTAGTACCGACGTAATTCAACAGTTTACTACATTCTGGCATGGTGAACTCGAGGTGTGATAACTTCAATTGAGACATGAAAACAAGTGGTGACGTTTGGAGAGGCTGTGAAAGATGGACAAATTGGATATACGTATCTCAATAACAGGTCTGGAGGGTGTCTTTATGTTGTTAGTTACACGTTATGTTGATAAGATTATGTGAACGTTAATAATATTATTGCCCCAACCATGGAGAATTTTAGTATGCATGTAGTATCTATAGCGCTAAATTCTAGACAGCAAATATTACTGGCAGCAACAAGTCTCGTTGACATCTTTACAGTGTTGGTCCGACGATGCCCATGAGGCAAAAAATATTGATGATTTGTGTAAATGTGGAAATTTTATTTCCGACATCACGTTTTCCAACCATTGTATCAAAATGATCAAAATTAGTAACGTCTCTAAAGTTGATAAAATAACTAAGTCTGCTACATACCACTTACATGGCCAGGGAACGCTTCTTGTAACGCAGTGGTCTGTTATAGTGAATGTATCAAACAGCTTGAATAATTGATAATTTCTTAGTTAAAAGTGATATGAGCTTTTAAACTTGTAAAGAACATGCCTCGTTAATCAACGATTACACATAGCTTTACTGACTCTTTAAAACAACATGCCTCTTTAATCAACGGTTACAAATAGCTTTACTGGATCTTTACAAAGAACATGCCTCTTTAATCAACGGTTACACATAGCTTTACTGGATCTTTACAAAGAACATGCCTCTTTAATCAACGGTTACACATAGCTTTACTGGATCTTTACAAACAACATGTCTCTTTAATCACCAGTTACAAATAGCTTTACTGGATCTTTACAAACAACATGTCTCTTTAATCACCAGTTACAAATAGCTTTACTGGATCTTTACAAACAACATGCCTCCTTAATCAACGGTTACAAATAGCTTTACTGACTCTTTACAAACAACATGCCTCTTTAATCAACGGTTACAAATATCTTTACTGGATCTTTACAAAGAACATGCCTCTTTAATCAACGGTTACACATAGCTTTACTGGATCTTTACAAACAACATGCCTCTTTAATCAACGGTTACAAATAGCTTTACTGGATCTTTACAAACAACATGCCTCCTTAATCAACGGTTACAAATAGCTTTACTGACTCTTTACAAACAACATGCCTCTTTAATCAACGGTTACAAATATCTTTACTGGATCTTTACAAAGAACATGCCTCTTTAATCAACGGTTACACATAGCTTTACTGGATCTTTACAAACAACATGTCTCTTTAATCAACGGTTACACATAGCTTTACTGGATCTTTACAAACAACATGCCTCTTTAATCAACGGTTACACATAGTTTACTGGATCTTTACAAAGAACATGCCTCTTTAATCAACGGTTACACATAGCTTTACTGGATCTTTACAAACAACATGCCTCTTTATCAACGGTTACACATAGCTTTACCGACTCTTTACAAACAACATACCTCTTTAATCAACGGTTACAAATAGCTTTACCGACTCTTTACAAACAACATACCTCTTTAATGAACGGTTACAAATAGCATTACTGACTGTTTACAAACAACATACCTCTTTGATCAACGGTTACAAATATCTTTACTGACTCTTTACAAACAACATACCTCTTTAATCAACAGTTACAAATATCTTTACCGACTCTTTACAAACAACATACCTCTTTAATGAACGGTTACAAATAGCATTACTGACTGTTTACAAACAACATACCTCTTTGATCAACGGTTACAAATAGCTTTACTGACTGTTTACAAACAACATACCTCTTTGATCAACGGTTACAAATATCTTTACTGACTCTTTACAAACAACATACCTCTTTAATCAACAGTTACAAATATCTTTACCGACTCTTTACAAACAACATACCTCTTTAATGAACGGTTACAAATAGCTTTACCGACTCTTTACAAACAACATGCCCCTTTAATCAACGGTTACAAATAGCTTTACTGGTTGTTTACAAACAACACGCCTCTTTAATCAACAGTTACAAATAGCTTTACTGGTTGTTTACAAACAACATGCCTCTTTAATCAACGGTTACAAATAGCTTTACCGACTCTTTACAAACAACATGCACCTTTAATCAACGGTTACAAATATCTTTACTGACTCTTTACAAACAGCATACCTCTTTAATCAACGGTTACAAATAGCATTACTGACTGTTTACAAACAACATACCTCTTTGATCAACGGTTACAAATAGCTTTACTGACTCTTTACAAACACCATGCCTCTTTAATCAACAGTTACAAATAGCTTTACTGACTCTTTACATTATTTCTTCCCAAAAATAACGAAGCCTACTAGGGTCACCTCAACAACTGCTACTCTTATCGATAATATCTTCTTGAACTTCCATGAATATGATATCTTCTCAGGCATACTTCTCTCTGACATAAGTGATCATTTCCCCGTATTTCACATAATTCAACAAAATACTATAAATGACAAATATAAACCAGACGTGATGTTTTATCGAAAATCTGGCTCTGACCAAAAAAACAAGTTCAGAAATATACTATCCAGCAAGAATTGGGATCATATCCTTAGTAATAATACGACCAAATTAGTTGCCGATACCCTCTCTTCTGAACTTACTGATATCTACAACGAATGCTTCCCTGTAGTGTCATTGACTTCGCGAAAGCAGAAAGTACTTAAACCGTGGGTAACTCCCGCAATCCTGGTTTCCATTAGGGAGAAAAATAAGTTGTTTAGAAATCATCTATTCCAAGGTGATCCGGAAGTCTCTCAAAGATACCGGAAATATAGAAATAAACTTAATCGTACCTTAAAATTAGCAAAACAAACATATTATGAAGATAAATTTAACTCTTCAAACAATGACATTAAAAACACTTGGAAAATAATTAATGAACTATTGAATCGGAAAGACTGTAAAAAGCTGCCAACTAAATTTAGGATAAATAATAGTGATGTCGCTGACCCCACCGAAATTGCCAATCACTTTAATAATCATTTTAGTACAATTGCGTCGAAGCTGGATTTAGAAATACCCCACACAACCACCAATTTCACAGACTTTTTGATCTCCGATTACTCCAATGACTTCGTTTTCGAGGATTGCACGCCAGAGGAAATTAAGTCCACTATTACAGGACTTAAAAATAGTGCCGCCGGTTTTGACGGGATGAAAGCATCCTTGATAAAACCAGTAGCTGATCTGATTGCTAAACCTCTGGCTCATCTAATTAATTTATCATTTAGGGAGGGAGAAGTTCCAGACTTTATGAAAACCGCTATAATAACACCCATATATAAATCAGGAGAAGTGGAAACAATCGAGAACTACCGGCCGATATCTGTCTTGCCATGTCTAAGTAAAATTTTGGAAAGAACAGTTGCCAATAGAATGCAAGACTATATAGTCAACAACAACATATTGTTTTTCAATCAGTTCGGCTTTCGGGAAAATCATTCCACAATGCATGCCGTATTATCTTTATATCAGAAATTAGTAGCTGCTAAAGTTGAAAATAGGTACAGTCTTGTAGCATTCTTGGACCTGTCGAAAGCTTTCGACACGGTTCATCATAAGATTCTCCTTAACAAATTGAACCACTATGGCTTCCGAGGTATCAGTAATAAATGGTTTGAGAGCTACTTATCCTCCAGGACACAGATGGTCAAGTTCAATAATTCCTTATCTAACCCAGAGAGCGTAACATGTGGCGTGCCTCAGGGGTCAATTTTAGGCCCAATTTTGTTCCTGCTATACATAAACGATATTGGAAATGTGTCCAAACTTCTTGACATCATACTCTTTGCTGACGACACAAGCGCCTTATTGACTGGTTCAGACCCAGAAAGTCTAGTACGACTTATGTCTGAAGAACTAGGAAAGCTACACCTCTGGTTTTGTGGTAACAAATTATCCTTAAACATAATTAAATCAAGCTGCATGTTTATTAGACCTAGTAAGCGATGTAAGTATAAACCTCAGGAGGTAACAATCAATGACAAAACCGTCGACTATGTAGAATCGTTTAAATTTCTAGGAGTACACTTTAAAGGGGCATGAGCTGCCGAAATTCACACATTTTTCATAATTTCTGATCGTCACGACAGTAAGAGGCGTTGAAGGCCATCGAAAAACTGAATGATTGGCGTTGGAATGAGGAAAATCCATACAGTATGTGCCCTGTACGAACCGAAAACGTGTTCGGAAAGTAGCAAAATTTAAATAACCGGGACGACCATTCATTCATTCTAAGCCAAAGTTAGTTCAAAACAATACTTTATCGTACATTTCCGAGACTAGAAGCACTAAAAAGCTTCTGAATTATACGTCTTGAGAAAAATAGCCGATAATTTCAACATTCTGTGTTTACGTCAAAATATCAACATTTTGGCAGCTCATGCCCCTTTAACAATAAGCTAAATTGGACTACGCATATAAGCGAAATGACTAAAAAGATCTCTCGGAATATTGGCATAATTAGTCACATTAAAAAGCTTGTAAGTCGGAAAACTCTCCATTTGTTGTATTATTCCCTTATACTTCCATATTTGTCTTATTGTAATCTAGTCTGGGGAAACACATTCAAAACTCACCTCCTACCACTGTTTTTACTACAGAAACGTATTGTGCGAATAATATCCTCCTCACATAGGTTTGAACACACTGAACCCCTATTCAAAAATCTAAATCTTTTGACAGTGTTCGAAATAAATGATTTTCACATTTTGATATTTGTGCATAAAACTTACCATCACAACCATTTGATACCAGCAGCTTTGCAAGACCTGTTTACACATATTTCTACTGTTCACCAATACCCAACCCGAAATAGTACTGTTAACCTATATCGTCCTTACTTTTCTACCGAACTTTCTCGTTATACGGTGAAAGTGAAAGGTCCAAGACTATGGAATAATCTGGCACTAGCAGTCAAGAAAATAAATTCTATATCTTTATTCAAAACCCACTGCAAATCTGAATTAATCAGTAGATTGTAAAGTAATGAGGGAAATGCAATTAATCAGGCACAGGAGTCCATCATGGGAAAGGTCATATTTCACCATTATAAGATTTCCGTATACTTATGATATTGTTTTCTTTCATATCTAATAGTAACTTGTTATTATGTTATTTCTTATTGGGATAGAACAAGACATATTTGTCTTTATTCCCGCCTAATTATATTGTTACCTTTGTTAAAAAAATTATTATTTTTTATGGTGAAATAAACAAAAACAAAACAAACAAACAACATGCCTCTTTAATCAACACTTACAAATAGCTTTACTGGTTGTTTACAAACAACATGCCTCTTTAATCAGCAGTTACAAATAGCTTTACTGACTCTTTACAAACAACAAGCCTCTTTAACCAACGGTTACAAATAGCTTTACTGACTCTTTACAAACAACAAGCCTCTTTAATCAACGGTTACAAATATCTTTACTGACTCTTTACAAACAACATGCCTCTTTAATCAACGATTACAAATAGCTTTACTGGATCTTTACAAACAACATATCTCTTTAATCAACGGTTACACATAGCTTTACTGGATCTTTACAAACAGCATGCATCTTTAATCAACGGTTACAAATATCTTTACTGACTCTTTACGAACAACATGCCACATGTTTCTTACTTCCACGTTCTATTTTATTTATTCTAGTGCAAACAGAGTTGTAAAGACGAACGTTTTTTTTATTATCATAAATACTTTTCAGAAAGCCCATATTGTTAGTGTATCATATAAGTTCAAATCACTGCACATATTGTGAACTAAGTTTTATAAAGGCGAACTGTTTTCATTTCAGATCATCCCTTACGAACGATAAAATCCTGGTGTATAATGTTAATATTATATCAGTTATGGACCATTCAATGTACAAAACTGAGTTTAGTTCAAAGTTTACCTTTAGTTAAACGCAGCTTTTCCCAAGATAGAAGGACCAATATAGCTGTAAAACTCTAATGGCGTAGCTCTATTCCATTGCACTCCATAGCTATCCGTAATAATGGTAATTAACGAAATTACCATGTGCCAATTATTCTCAATAGATATGCCCTCATTTCAGTGAAAATAGGTGTATCCCAGAACTACTGTATATATTTATGAACACTAAAACACACGGGCACAGGGAAAATCTTCTTGTCTAACTACATGCATATATGTACATATATCCAAGCGATGAAAATCGTCCTTGGATTGAAATGTTTCAGATGTGAAAAAAGATATCGCGATGGACGTCTATATAGATGATGCTATAGTAGTCATATTTTATCTAACAGTAATTTAGAATGAAATATGCAGTACAACTTTTAAGCTAAACATGTCATGATGATCTGGACATATTTGTGTCCATTCGTATGACATGTTAAACAACCAAACAATGTATTTGTGTCCATTCGTATGACATGTTAAACAACCCCAAATGCATTCGTGTCAATTCGTAAGACATGTTAAACAACCAAAAATGTATTTGTGTCAATTCGTATGACATGTTAAACAACCAAACAATGTATTTGTGTCCATTCGTATGACATGTTAAACAACCAAACAATATGGCAGCGCTAGGAAACATTCGATAACGGAAAACAGCGTTGTCTTGTATTTTTTTATCGATTAAAGCATTCGAATGTTTACTTGTATAGTTCAACCAAATACTCGCGAACCCCTCGTCAAATATCAAATGATAGAAAACCCCTGCTTTGGCCATCCTGTGCACTCTAAAAGCAGATAGGGAAAAAGAGGCACCCGTTGTAGGGAGCCTAATTTCATAGTAATACGTTATGAGTGTGGTTATATATTAATTTATTTTTACCAAAGTAGAATAAAACTAAGGAACGTCGTCTAAATTCCCCAAAAGAGATCATGGAGACGAATGGTTGAGTTTTCCAAATGCCCAGTGTGTCAGATAATGTCTTTTGGTCAGTCGGTATCTGTCGCCCTTGACCGTAACTGTTCAGTGCGACGTCAACCACCATTTAGTTAAAACAAACCCTGATAAAAGTTTTTCTTCAACAGTCACGCTTACGGTTCTTTTTTTCCCCTTATTTAACAGCATTTTGTCCTCAATTTGCCTTACCCTGTATTGGAAGAGTTGCTTACCCAGACCCTACAAGCTGTTCTCATTATTACTACTGTACAGATCGGGGGGAAGTGGAACGAATCTCATGTAAGAAAAGTGTCACCAATAATAAAGTGAGGATAATTAAAGGGGCAGCACTCTGTGTAACACCGGCCCAGTCGACTTGCGAAGACTCTTTCCCCGGGGAGCAATGCTCAGCCGTCGATAATTTCCTTCCTGATGGTAAGCAATCTTTCTCAATTGAAAATCATTAATTCTAACCGTTCGAGTAAAACCACTCTTTGCAAGTTCAAATCGTTCGGGTAAAACCACTCTTTGCAAGTTCAAACCGTTCGGGTAAAACCACCCATTGCAAATTCAAACCGTTCGGGTAAAACCACCCATTGCAAATTCAAACCGTTCGGGTAAAACCACTCATTGCAAATTCAAACCGTTCGGGTAAAACCACCCATTGCAAATTCAAACCGTTCGGGTAAAACCACCCATTGCAAATTCAAATCGTTCGGGTAAAACCACTCTTTGCAAATTCAAACGGTTCTGGTAAAACCACCCATTGCAAATTCATTAACGGTAAAAAAAATCTCGCAACTATCATGATTTCCAATCTTACAAGGTATGGATCTCTCATTGGTATGAAATAGTTTTGTCATATCAGCCATGTATAACTTTTCAGTAAGCCAATTAAGAGTAGGCCTACACTAGCTGGTTTCTAGAAGAAAGGTTTCTTCCTTTACGGAATTAATTGGAAGCTTCACTCTGGGAATCGTATTACAATATATTCCGTCTTCTTTTTTAGAATATTGCCAGGTGCATGCTCCAGCTGAGATGAGTTGGACGTACCCAGATCCCATCCATTGTGATGGGTTTTATAAGTACACACCTTCAAGGCGGCTTCCATTAGATGGTGCAGGGATCGTGGTCGAACATAGACTGTGTCCTCGGCCAAATGTTTACTCCCCGGATAATATGGAGTGTCTCTCTCCTGATAAACCAGGCGATGTGCTCTGTGGAGGCAAATGGATTCGACATAACCAAGAATGCCGTCAAGTAAAACGTATGTTGACACATCACTATACTTCACAAGAAACACTCGATTGAATCAAACACCTCTTAACATATGTTTTAATATATTGAGTTGCAGGGGAAAAAAGTCAACATTTTACTTTCTGTCTGTGTAACTTTTTGCCATCTGATTACAACTGTTACAAATAGCGTTTTGTTTCATCAGATGGTTATGCCAAACGGGTCAAAAAAACGTACGAGTTTCCTCGTGATTTCATGTAATACGTCTTGGGAAGATTCTGAATGCAGTGTAATAAGTGCATTTTGGACTGTTCGTCTGGCTTCGTCTCCTTGGGTCACAACACAATATCCACGGGACCATACTAATAGTATTCATGAGGCGACACCAATCACAATCACATTTACAATCACCAATGTTATGCTTTGTACATTGCAGCCAAAACAAGATGGCATCCAACAAGTGGAGATAACCCCACTATAACACCTCCAGTCACAACAGCGGCTGAATCACCAAAGAAAAACGTCACTACATATGTAAAACCAGCGCCTGTCCCAGCTTATACTATTATCCCAGTTCTGATTGCTATCGCCTCTGCTTTGATAATCTTAACAATATGTGCTACATTTGGTTATATCATTTATCACAGAAAGAGAAAAGAAAGGTATGTTTCTAATAATTGTTTCTAGCTCAAAGACAATCTGATCGGAAGTTTTATTTGATGGTTGGTTGGTTGTTTGAGCTTATGCGTATGAATGATATACGCCATACTAGTGAGTGATTATTACCTTGGGCGATTAAGAAAACTGTGATGTTTAAGGGTTTTCTCGTGGTTTGACTCGGTACGAACCAACGTTCAGCGGTATCGGGTTACGCAACAAACACCGCTACGGCGGTATTAAAGTCGATTCTACCCCGATAATTGAGAAAAATGAGGAAAAAGTGACCTGTTGTTGATTGCCGTTCCTTTTCCCTCCCTCGGGACAGACTGGGAACTTTTAACCAATCAACGATAAGCTTTGGTCACGTGCAACGGTTGACCCAGATATTTTGAAGCAGAATGACATAATGTCACTATGGCTACCGCTTTGACAGGCTGGGTTGCTGACGACGCTATCGGGGGAAATGTTGTGAAATCAACCCTTTGATGACTATATACGTTCATGACAGCCCAGTTTTCAATAGAAAAGGACAGAATATAACCACACTCACAACATTATCAGGTTAAATCCTTCATTTTGTATGATAACAAGCAAAATATCACTTCTTCCGGGGGAGGTAAACCTACCAGCCGGCAGCCGATGATGCACTACAGACTCGATGTCGTTTGAAAAGTCATCTCTACTTAACATGTATATTTGCACACGGCACGCACATGCAGGAGGGGTAGAATTGAACACAATATATTGAATGTCTCTATACAGGAGTATATGTTAGTACGTTTGAGAACTACTTGATGTTAAAACATGCTATACAAGTTATATATGATATTTGGTACAGTATAGACCAATGATAAAACAGGCAAATAAGTGAAAGATTAGGTCATCGGGAGAACAAAACACGAATAGATTATTTGGTGCCAACCAAGTAAAGAGAGCTCAAAACTTCCGACAATCGGAATTGATGAGAAAAAAAACAAACCCAATTTTAGCAGCTCGTGCCACTTTAACAGACTATTGTCTTTATAAAAATTCAAATGGCCTATGTTGTTCTACAATTGCACTCTATGATCTGTTTTAAGAATTTTGTATTCTCATCTTCCAGTCAACAGCGTCAAATACTCCCACCCGAAACAACTGAACATGGAGGAAATAATGACGATGCCTTCAATACCCCGCCATTGGCCGAATTAAATGATTATGCGGTAAGCTGACTTGTAATAAGAAATAATTATGGTTATCACCAGTACACTGGCTTTCAATACTAATGCTGATGTCTTTATCAAGTGCAATTGAAAGGAATTTTTCAAAAGGTGGATATGATATATACAAGAATGAGCATACGTTATATATGTAAATTGCATGTATACCTTGTATTTCTGCAGCGGGGTGTGATGATCAACCTGTCTATCTTCAATTTTTCAATGGGCGAAAGCGGGTGGGAGGGGGGTGGGGGTGGGTGTTTAGAAGCTAGATTTTTATAGGTACGGTTAGGATCAGTAACTCCCAACTTTCACTCTCGCTGTTGCGTGTAAAGTTACGCCGGAATCTGAAGATGCGTGGTCATCATCAGTTATATCAAGAATGAATTTAATAATTGCTTGGATTACCAATAAACATTATACATCGTTCCTTCTATTGATATCTGGGACAAGTTACTTGAATCAATGAATCAATATAGATATCCCTGGGATAGTTACTTTAAATGGTATCAAGTTTAAGTTTAATGCTTATTCGGTTAGAGGGAGTGAACTCTGCACGTCCAGCGGTAGTTCAATGTAGATTTTATATAGAAAGAGACTCTTCTCCGCTTGTAAGCTAATTATTTAGGTTTGTATACAAGATTCGATGGTAGGTAGTCAGTCCAATATGTGCTTGTTCATACTTTACAGGGACTGGAATCGGGGCGCTTTGTAGGCCCTACCCTCGAACCTTTTTTTGGCTACAGCACGCCCTATATTTAGCTCGCTATATTTGCGAAATCCAACTTTAGATGTATTCATCTTTGACATAATTTTTGTCAGTATGCCTTTATAAGCAATTGGGTAAGAGCACAGAGGGCTCATTGGTCCCTAACTTCGACACTTTAATTTGCTATCAGGTTTCTGACCCATTACCGTCTCGTTTCTCCTTTTAAAGGAGATATGAACAAGATTTAAAGCTAGTTTGTGCTTGTTTATTGACTAAATATATATTTGAAAATTTTCAGTTGAAACGAAACAACCCTCGCGTTAGTTCCCTGGTAGTCAAAAAACGAACGGGGAGGAAATATGCATATTTTCCGTATTTTTCGTAACTGCTCGGAAAAATGACGTCATACACGACCTTCGATGTGTACATACAGCCACGAAGACGTACTGAGACAACAGAAATCGTTTATTACGTCATCGCTGTGAGGGTACGTACACAACGGAGGTCGTGTTTGACGTCATAAGTCTCTGAGATAATTAACTTCCGTAAGCATTGTAGATCGGTAAACATAGCTTGAATTTTGTATGTGCTGCGACCGAAATTTAATTTTCTTTTTGGTCAGATTTATAAAGTACATGTTCTACAACACACCCAACGCAAATTAGAGAATATTTCCAAAAGCTGTTCATAAATCCTTTAATACGTGCATTTTTCTTTTTGTGTTTTTTAACATAGGCTATCGAGGAAGTATTTGGCAACACAATAGAAAGGCAGCGGCTTTTTCAAGGGGATTCCTACCTTCCAGCCTGCATCAGTGATTCCAGACATCTCGTCGTCACCGACAATGGGAGAACTCTTTCCGAAAAAAATTCTCAAATACCCCGTCACGTGAACCTTCACATGTCCGTGCCTGATGGATACGCAGAAGGTCCGGCTCTCCCACCACGTCCTACATCCCCACCTACACAACCTATAGCTCCCGTAAGACGAACAAGGCCCAAAGATGTCCGTGATCGACAAAGAGAAGCCCCCAAAGCTCGAGAGTCATTCGGTCTTTTCACCAATGAAAAAGGTTCCCTGAAGAAAGGCTCAGTCAACATGACTTGGTTAGAAGCTCTCAATTCAACTATGCCACCTGAATCAGAAAGCTCAGACGAATATGAAGCAATAGAATTTAAATCTAACGGAAAGGCGGGAAAATACATTTTGCCAACTTTGAAACGGTATAATGATATCGATACAGAAGAATACATGACCCCGGTTATTGCCAGGAAGAGTTTGCCGGAACCCATTGTAATTATACCTAAACGAGAATCAGACAACTTACCCAATGCGGAGATAACGAATATTTATCCTGTAAAAAACGACGCATCGTTACTATCTGAATGTTCAAATCTGAGGGATAAGGAAGAAGTGTCAAAATGTGACAGCAATGAATCAGAACCAAAAAGTCCGAGAACAGCATTATCAGATTTAAAAGATTTGTTATTCACTTCAGATCAAGAAACCCCTTACGGTACTTTGTCTTCCAACTCTACAGGTGCATATGAGTATATTCCGGAGGGCAAGGATGACAAATATCCTAAAATTGGATTTACTGGTGGCCGTGGTTCGTGGGAAGTGAGTGGATCATGGGCCCGTATCAATCACGTCAGTAATTCTCCTGCCGTCCTTCCATATCTGGAGTCCGACGTCAGTTATTCAAAACCTATCAAGATTTCAAAGGAAATCAATAGCACTGCAGATCCTACAAATTCAATTGCAAAGGACACTTTGTCCACAGAAACCAAACATTGTCAGCAGATAAACGAAGAGTTAACAGAATCGACATTAACGGACAGTACAGCGGAACATGTTCCATCAGTTGTCAAAGACTTGACCGAGGGAAACGGGTCTTCCAATGAGATACGAGATTCGTTACTGAATGAAATTTCTGAGCCATTAGAAACGAATTCAACTGTAACAGATTCAGCAAAACTTCATCAGTGTGATGATAATTTGGATTCCGGAGAATCTTCAGCTGGTTCTGATACAACCACTGTAGATGTATCGGTCAAGGTCGCTGATAACGAGGTCAAGGTCGCTGATAACGAGGTCAAGGTCGCTGATAACGAGGTCAATTCGGACGGTAATCCTTCATGTCCGAAACCAAAATCCCGTGTGGGTTATGAGATTTTGGTGAAGACTAATTGTACTACTGACTTCCGACTGTATCAGTGTATAGGAGAGAGTACGGATAGTAGTGACAGTGATGACAGGGAATATCCACCAGGACAATCACCCAATGACAGTCTTAAAACACATGAATATTACGTCCTGGACAAACATCACAACAGTGACGATACCATCGAATCCAAAGGAAAGGGTCGAGTAACTCTGCTCGATGAGGATAAAAAACAATACAGACAATCTTGCAAATTCTAGTTATTTACTTGTATAGTTTTCTTAACAGAAGCCTGTGCGTATTGAAGTGACTTAATGAATTTTCTTTTCTTTCAATGTTTTATTGTGAGTTGCCTTGGTAACGATGTGCATGACATTTCCTAATAAATTGCGTCCCAGATAATGTACGTTTTGGAGTCTGGAGAGTATTCTACAAACACTTTCTGGCAATAAAGGGTGTGAACGTACTTTGGTGAACACCCAGTACTGGATGACTATAAAAACAATCCCATTTTAGTGAGTTGGATACAAGGATTGTTTTCACCATATCGATGGAGCATTGCCAGCTTCCTTTAAGTTGACTACAATTGTTAATCCCTAACCAAATTTCAGAAAAAAAAAGGTTTTTGTTTTTAGTAAAATTGAAGTAATAAGCCAAAAGAAGATTTCGTTCATTTTCCACCATTTCAGATGTACAGATTAACCTGTCCCTATGATATTTTTACACTGTTTGTCCTCTTATGGAAACTCAAGAACAGCGAATGAGGATATTGTTTGAGTAATGTTATTACGATGTCTGCATTGTCTCTCATGGAAAACACAAAACGCCTTACAGGAATTGATTACGCTCCATTTATTTGATACATTAAAGGGCCTAGCAAAGTGTCATTAGTTGTCTCATATCCATCTTTCTAATTATATCACAAGGTCTAGTGTAAACCCCAAGCAAACATTTGGTCGCAAAACCCATTATATATATTATGAGTCCCGGACAGAAATACACTGTAAAACTAAAAGGGGCATGATCCTTTTGGTGAAGATTGCCAATTTTACAATTATACTGTTTTACATTTAATGAGAAGTTGGAGCTTTCCTCTCCTCAACAGATCGTCTAATGTCGAGTTCTACGCGACTTATATCAGAATTAACAAATCCTATAGCCTTTTACGAAGAGGTTTAATTGATTATTTACAAGAGCAATCCGGCTTGAACTTGTAGAAAGCAGGTAATATCTACAAACTGATGTATGTATGAATATAAGTGAGAGATGTTGTGAGGCAACTTTCTCCAATGCGAGAAAACGTCCACGGACATTCGGACAACGTCTATGTTTGTTTGGTTTCCATTCGCCTTTTCTCGTCGTAGTTAAGAATTTCCTCCTCGCCATTAACAACCATTAATAACTATAGGTACATACAAAAGCGAACAAAGGTATGGATTGTTGCCAAATGATACCTAATGAAAAATGAATGACAACGCTCGTGTTTGACTCACTATGCTCTGTTTGTTCCTGCAATTTGAACATCTAAACGTGGGCAAAGAATTACATGTAGGAAATGGAGGATACGACAAAACACATCGTCAAACTGGCAAGAGAGGTTTTGGAACATAATACTTGTTGATATGTAACATGTCACAAACTTTATATCAAACTACAATAGCCTTGTAGGGTGTCATTCTATTTACAACTTAAACCATAGAAACCTTTTGGATATCGGGTATGTGAATTTGTGTTTTCTTATATATCGTTTTATGATTTCGAAGTGGGTACCAATGTTGAACAATGCATGAAAAAGTCCAAAACCTTCTATTGCTTAATGAGGCTCTCGTCCTTCTATAGAAACCTGTCAATTTAAACAAGAACATTTTCCTTGTGCTTGTGTGTTTTAGTGTTCATAAATATATAAACCTGTCACTGGGATTAAGATCTCAATGAGTTTAAACAAACAGACCAAGGGAATCGGAACATTTGACGAGATTTTACTGGGACATGTGCTACATTCTGACAGACGTACTACACTCAAAGCTTATTTGTATTAATCCCATAGGGACAAGACTATCAATAAAGGAACAGATTTCGGTATAGACAAAACGGTTAATCCTTCACATGACACAACTCAGATCATACCCTTCAAGAAGGACCAGATCATTGTATATCGTACCTTTCAAGGAATGATCTGGTATACCACCATCCCATATAGGCTCGGGTCATACCCTTCAAGAAGAACCAGGTTATTGTAGATCATACCTTTCAAGGAATGATCTGGTATACCACCATCCCATATAGGCTCGGGTCATACCCTTCAAGAAGAACCAGATCATTGTATATCGTACCTTTCAAGGAATGATCTGGTATACCACCATCCCATATAGGCTCGGGTCATACCCTTCAAGAAGAACCAGATCATTGTATATCATACCTTTCAAGGAATGATCTGGTATACCACCATCCCATATAGGCTCGGGTCATACCGTTCAAGAAGGACCAGATTATTGTATATCGTACCTTTCAAGGAATGATCTGGTACCCTAAACTGGGGTAACTTTGAACGGCGGGATATCTTTGAACAGTCGAAGATGAAAATCTAAATTTTCACTATTTGGTAACAAATACTAAGAAAAGTGGTAATAATTATTGAAAAAGCTAAAAACATAATTATACCACTTTTCTTAGTATTTGTTACCAAATAGCGAAAATTAATATCTTCATCTTTGACTGTTCAAAGATACCCCGCCGTTCAAAGTTACCCCAGTTTACGGTACCACCATTCCATATAGGATCGGATCATAGGCTTCAAGTGGTTTAAACGTCACATATTGGATTTCTTGAGTAAGAATATTTGTTGTTTCAAAGTGGCATGAGCTGCCAAAATTCACACTTTTTTCATAATTTCTGATCGTCACGACAGTAAGAGGCTTTGAAGGCCATCAAATGATTGACGTTGGAATGAGGAAATCCATCCAGTATGTGCCCTGTAGGAACCGAAAACGTGTTCGAAAAGTAAACAAAATTTAAATAACCGGGACGACCATTCATTCATTCTAAGCCAAAGTTACTTCAAAACAATACTTTGTCATACATTTTCGAGACTAGAAGCACTAAAAAGTTTCTGAATTATACGTCTTGAGAAAAATAGCCAATAATTTCAACATTCTGTTTAAACGCCAAAATATCAACATTTCGGCAGCTAATGCCCCTTTAAAATAACAAGAAGATTTCATCGAGCCACTTTCTAAGTAACTAATTATCCTTTTTAAGACAATCGTTTTGCAATTGCAAATAATTTTGTCGAAATACTCAATATGGGCTGGCACTGATCCTATACGAGAAGGGGTGCTATACCAGATCATTCTTTAAAAGATATGACCTATAACGCTCTAGACAAGAGTAGTAGATTTTACGAAATAAAAATAAGCAGATAAATCTCATGCAATCGAATTCAAGTTGTATAGCATTCAAAAGCTGATTAATTCATTAAAAATAGTATGCCCCTTAAATAGACTTCTAGAAATTCGAGAGCAATCAGTTTTACTTTTAAACCAAAATTATAGAAACTATAAAATATAGAAATTTAGTAGCCGAGAAATCTTGGCTCTGCCGAATTTTTTTTTTCCGTGTTCGTCATATGACGAACACGGAAGAAAAAAATTCGGCAGAGCCAAGATTTCTGGGCTAGAAATTTAGCATCCATGATCCTTTCGGTGCAATGACATATATTCTACTGGCTTAAATCTAGGTCCACACTATGACCGGTGACGTAAACAAGTGTGGAAAGTATGACACCGCAAATCATATATAGCTTCTAGAAATATCTGCACACGAAAGACAGACTTGCAAAGACAACACAATAAGAACAAAAAATATTCAAGAAAACTTCATAAATTGATACACGTAATAACATGAGTTAGTGTCATCAAACAAAACCAAGGAAGCAACACATCCAAACCATCAAACTGATATTAAAGAAGATGAAACACACTTGTTCCATCTGTTTTCAGGTATTGCCAGTATTGGTTCATTAAAACACGCTCAAGGTTATATATCGAGAAATGTATCATCCGATTGAAGGACCTCATAAGAAAGAATATAGGCCTAGGACATACTGTACCAACACAGAAGAATTTTGTACAGAATTTTGTGTAAAACAAAAGAAATACAACTCCGAAAACTTTTTTGGCAAATCTACGCAGCCATGATCGGGAATATATATTCCTACTCCTGATCATGGCTGCGTAGATCTGCCGAAATATACAATATCATTCAACTATGGCTTCAGTTTTCGGAATTGCATTTCTTGTGTTCTACACAATAATACACCTGCGAGGTACACGTGACTGGTACTTGTACCTGACCAATGTTTTGGGGCCCTAGTTGGATTAAAACACACCAAACACCGGGTGGAGACAACATTCTTCTTAATAAATGTTCACTCCCAAATTATTGGATTCTCTGTTTATGTTTGCCAGATCAATGGAAATGTTAAAACAGGTGTTGTTTTCCCTCCAGTGTTACATGTTCCTTAGACTGACCACGGCTGTTAATGGTAAGCTGATTCATGTATGTCAAGTCTTATAATAAAATTTTAGTGCGTTTGTCGAATTGTTCAGTTGAGTTGGTAGTTTTTAATGAATGTTCGCCGTATCGTAACTCAAATATTACCAAGAGGAAGTTTTATAGCTTGTCATCTTCAATGAAAATGTCAACTGTTTGAATGGCAGAGTAAATGTTTTTGAGAAATTTGGTTGATTAACGCTTTGTGTCGTACTCATGATTATTTCGTATACTGATCGGCAGTTGGAGGAGGACACCAGATGCCAGGGGACGTGGTTGTACAGGTAACTCTGGTTTCCGAACACCTATCTGAGAATATGTAGGCTTATGAAATATAGGATTAATAGCGTAAACGAATACCTTTTTCAGTCGAGTTTTACCCAAGATGTCAGGGAAGTCAAGTATTTGTTACTCTAGCAGAGAATGTGAATTTGATAATTGATGGGGAAAAGGCTACGGTTCCCGCTTGTTATGTGAAGTTTACATCAGCCCATCTGGATACCAAGTTGAAATACAAGTTTACACAGTTTAACTTAATTAGCGGTGACGTCACAATCTCCGCAGCATCAGGCAAAGACAATATACTGTGGAAAAAGGTGGGTATGTCTACGATAGACTTGTTATTTCACCTGACAGTACATCTTCGGACCCCAGGATAAAAACTCACGCTCAGCTTTACCCATGGGCCGACTACATATATAGGGAAAAGCTTCGTTTCTAATTTCATATGCATGTCAACTTTGATTGGTTCGCGGAAATGTGATCAATAACAATTCGCGTTACTTAAACAAATATGAGCCGCCTGTTGATATGCGAAACGCCCTGCTAAAAGACAACAATTTATGGCCTTTAGAAAGGCCGAGACGCCTATGTTGTTTTCTTTTTTACCTCACCGCAATTAAGATTTTCTGCAAAAAGTGGTCTGAAATGCGGAAGTTGAGCAACCATTTCACGCTGTCGCCTATTGGCGAGTCTCTACCAGCAAGATTGCCTTATCGGTTAAACCCACGTCTAGAGCAAAGCGTCTAATTGGTCTGTCAGTGAATGTGCGTTCCTGGTAAAACGACGAAATGTAAAGCCTGAGTGTAAGCTTTAACCGTGGGGTCCGAGGATGAGCTGGAGTGCAAGCTTTAATCGTGGGGTCCGAGGATGAGCTTGAGTGTAAGCTTTAACCGTGGGGTCCGAGGATGAGCTTGAGTGTAAGCTTTATACGTGGGGTTCGAGGATGAGCTTGAGTGTAAGCTTTATACGTGGGGTTCGAGGATGAACTTGAGTGTAAGCTTTATACGTGGGTTCCGAGGATGAGCTTGAGTGTAAGATTTGATCGTGGGGTCCGAGGATGAGCTTGAGTGTAAGCTTTAACCGTGGGGTTCGAGGATGAGCTTGATTGTAAGCTTTAATCGTGGGGTTCGAGGATGAGCTTGAGTTTAAGCTTTAATCGTGGGGTCCGAGGATGAGCTGGAGTGTAAGCTTTAATCGTGGGGTCCGAGCATGAGCTGGAGTGTAAGCTTTACCCGTGGGGTCCGAGGATGAGCTTGAGTGTAAGCTTTAACCGTGGGGTTCAAGGATGAGATTGAGTGTAAGCTTTAATTGTGGGTTCCGAGGATGAGCTTGAGTGTAAGATTTGATTGTGGGGTCCGAGGATGAGCTTGAGTGTAAGCTTTAACCGTAACCGTGGGGTTCGAGGATGAGTCTGAGTGTAAGCTTTAACCGTGGGGTTCGAGGATGAGCTTGAGTGTAAGATTTGATCGTGGGGTTCGAGGATGAGCTTGAGTGTAAGCTTTAACCGTAACCGTGGGCTTCGAGGATGAGTTTGAGTGTAAGCTTTAACCGTGGGGTCCGAGGATGAGCTTGAGTGTAAGCTTTAATTGTGGGGTCCGAGGATGAGCTTGAGTGTAAGCTTTAACCGTAACCGTGGGGTTCGAGGGTGAGCGTGAGTGTAAACTTTAACCGTGGGGTTCGAGGATGAGCTTGAGTGTAAGATTTTTTCGTGGGTTCCGAGGATGAGCTTGAGTGTAAGATTTAACCGTGGGGCTCGAGGATGAGCTTGAGTGTAAGCTTTAACCATGGGGTCCGAGGATGAGGTTGAGTGTAAGCTTTAACCATGGGGCCCGAGGATGAGCTTGAGTGTAAGCTTTAATCGTGGGATCCGAGGATGAGCTTGAGTGTAAGCTTTAACCGTGGGGTTCGAGGATGAGCTGGAGTGTAAGCTTTAATGGTGGGGTCCGAGGATGAGCTTGAGTGTAAGCTTTAACCGTGGGTTCGAGCATGAGCTTGAGTGTAAGCTTTGACCGTGGGTCCGAGGATGAGCTTGAGTGTAAGCTTTAACCGTGGGTTCGAGCATGAGCTTGAGTGTAAGCTTTGGCCGTGGGTTCGAGCATAAGCTTGAGTGTAAGCTTTAACCGTGGGATCCGAGGATGAGCTTGAGTGTAAGCTTTAACCGTGGGTTCGAGCATGAGCTTGAGTGTAAGCTTTGACCGTGGGTTCGAGCATGAGCTTGAGTGTAAGCTTTAATCGTGGGGTCCGAGGATGCTGTCAGTAGTTTCATGACATAAGAGCCCAGTTGACATTGTGTGGACCACGATTCTTACATTCGAAAAATTAACCTTGACAAGTGGCTGTCCGACGAAGAGGTCTGTAGATATTTTGTTGGTTTATTAAAATTCGCAAAACTGATGCTTCAAGATTGCTGAATTCCTGAATATGAATTTTGGGAGGACAGGAGCCTGTTTCACAAAGCGGCGTAAGCGTAAGTTTTCACGTAACTGCCATAGCAACCCATGTTGTAGAGATACGTTGGTATGAAAGTTACGCAAAAATACATCCACGCTGTTTAGTGAAACAGGCTCCAGTGCTACGATTTTAAAATACGTATAAGCCTACATAACCATATCAATATTCTAATGTTTCAACCAGTGAATAGCCAGTTCGATGTACGAAATGCTAAGACAAGGAATTTGTGGGAATGTTTTTCCTCAAGGAGCTGCAAAAATTAGGATTTTTTTCTTAAATTCCAATCGTGTAGAGAAGCTGGGAGTTTGAAGTACATTGGATTGGCGTTGAAATAAAAACAATATTTGCAAAGCTAGCCAGTTAGTCGTACGAACCGAAGATGTGTTTAACAAACAAACAAAATTCAAACAGCCGGGATGTATGAGTAAATTTTGTTGTTGTACAAATTCAAGATTGGTAGCAGCTGAAAGCTCCTTGTCTGGTTCAACGAAATGTTTCAGTCTTGGGCAGAACCATGTCACTTTTAGGCAGTTTTTCGAGAGCCTATAAAAGTTAAACGAATACACCCCTTTTATCTAAATTGTGTATACTTTTCTAACACATCTTCATCTCATGTGCAATTAACAGAATGGATGATTTTTAAAATTGTATTTCAAGTGAAGCATTGCATTTCAAAAGATTCTTTTGTCAATCATTCATAATGGTTACCAATTAATGCTATTAAAATATTGGGGTTTCCAGGCAACGTACGACAAGAGAGTCCCGCCTTCATTGGACGAGTACAAAATGGCCGATGACCAGCTCTCTATTACTGTGAGGAGAGTTAACGGTGTTCTGTTTAGTGCCCGGATAGAGGTTACTCTAGCAGGTAAGCGGCACATCCTCCCTGATTGTATAAACCCTACTTGTTGGTTGATTGGCTGTTCTTGAAGAGGCTCTCGAAGTTTTGGTTCATTTTATAGCGGCGTTACCGATTTTATTGAGAAAGGAAATCGAACTGGGTTCATGGTCGGACTAATTTTCTTAAAATATCATATACCGCAAGGGAAGGGCGAATTTTGTATGCATCAGATAGCTATGAATGGGTAGACTTCTGAGAAACTCCACCCTCTGATGCTGACCGTGCTAAAGCCATAGTGGTCTACTACTGATATAGATTTGTTTAGTTAATGAGCAGTTCAGACTTTGGCTGATAACATGTTATAGCATTGACCACAAGCTTCTTCCTTCACCAGATCTACCAGAGCCTGTTGTTCAGCTTCACGAAGGTGCCATTGTCGGGATCGTTTTTGGTTGCCTCGTGTTCGTCAATGTTATGGCCATTGTTGGTGGACTTACATACAAGAAAATAAAACTGAAAAAGAAAATGAAACAAATCCAACCCAAACTGACATCCATCGTTAACACCAAGCCGGACAATTTCATCAACAGGAATACTATGTCAAACACCGGCACTGGTAAGAAAATTGTCGTACAATTTTTTTTCTGAATGTCGATTAAACCACCAGTGTCTATACCATTTGTCCATAAACACAAAAAAAGATTTCTACATTTTTTTCTATATTTACTACCCATCTGATGGTTTTATTAACGAAACAGAATTCGCCCCAAAACAGCAATGTAATATGCATCCCGGTTGATTGGAATTCATTGATAATTATTTGTTAAGATTGGTTTGTGGGCACTGGTGTGTTTTGGTGCGTGCAGTATTACTAACCACCACAGCCGATACTGATCGAAAATCGAAAATATCAGCTGATACTGGCATGCTTTAGTCATAAGCATTATTGTACCTTGATGGGGCCTTTTTAAGATCGTCCATTGTTGTATTGTAGATGAGAGGATAATGTCACACCTGAGACCAGATCGTCCAGAGAGTAAACTCAGTGTGTTATCAACAAACACCAGACCTCCCATAGATTTGGTGGCGAAGTTCCTCACCTCCAGGAAAAGTTCCCTTATTCGTGAACAGCCGATAAAGAAACCAGCGTCAGCCAAGGAGAGATCGGTAAAGAAACCGTTCCCCGCCAGCGAGAAGCCCATCAAACGACCATCAACTGCCTGGGAACACCCGGCGCCCCACTCATGGAAGCATATTGCTCGATATTCACCTTCGTCCAAATCTGTCCATACAGGATATGCTAATTTGGATCGGTCCTCGAGAAAGGTTGCACCGCTTCCAGAGGGATATGATCGTGAACAACATGCTTCTACAGGAAACATACAACCCAGTCCGGCTCCTTCTCAGATGGGTCGACTATCCGTTTGGGCCAGCAGAACGTTCTCTCCAAATAACCAGACCACCCGAAACAATTTCACATTTCGCGAATATCCACGCAAACGGCGAGCCTCCGACCGCGACGAACTTTTCGAAGCTGCTGAATAGAAATAGATGTTAAAAGTGCTAATGAAAGTTTGTCACATTGAAGTGGGATTTGCATATAACTTATGCCAGGGAAAAATTTATGATTAGAGGGTACATCTATATTAGTCCTAGCTTCGAGCAACGCGGTTCATTGTTAGGTTCTATGAAGTTTAATATGTGTTTACTTTCTTCAGTTAAATACAACTTGATTATAGGCTTCAAACCATCAAGTGGCGAGATCTTTCTTGTCACCCGAAGAAGCAGCTGTTGATGGATTGATTTATGTTTTACGCCGCAATCAAGATTATTTCACTTATATGGCGGCGTTGGCAGGTTTAGTGGGGGAGGAAACCCCCGACCTTCGGAGAGTACCTGGCAACTTAGCTCCGGCATGTAGCGTAAATTTGAGACCCGAAGGGCCGCCGAACGCTACGGTGGGTAGCCATGTTTAAAATATGAAGATTCCTGATTGTCGGAGAATACAAAACGGCCGTAAGAAAATGTTCCAACCTGTACTAGATATGGATGTAATGCAATAACTCTGACCTATAGTTCGACAAAAGGGAAATGGATATCAGGACAGAAAAGGTTGGTCGTTCATTTTAAGGCATTTATTGCATCGGTGAAAGATTTTTTCGAAAGAAAAAAAGGGGCCCCATGTACAATTGAATCGTACCATATATCATTACAAAATTGCGACCCTTCTACAATTACTGGCAACTCTTCCACATACGGCGACCGAGCGAAAAATCCACTCAATTTTCATTTGATTTGAGTGCGATTCGAACTCGCGCCGCATAGATGGAAGGTCTGTGTGGGTCTGAGGGACAATCACTAGACCACCGAGGCCCCAGAAGCATTTGTAGTATGCAGTATGTTAAGTGGATTGAAGTTATTTTAATACTTGGGCTTCTTCATTAAAAAGAAATGCCCAGAGTGACCAAAACGAACATCGTAATATGCGTGATATTCAACTGTTGTCCAGATGACCATTGGTAATTTCCCTAGCTCTCGTGGACTGCTAGATTCCTTTTTGTCTCTGTTGTGCGATGCATTTTCGGCGATTTGTTTATGTGTCAGCAGGGAATTCCCTAAGGATGACACTCTTTTATATGTACTTTTATGGCGGAAAATAGACTTGTGGTTTCTCTTCCGAGATTAAAGTGACAGAAGCTGCAAAAATGTTAAGTATATTCCGTTAAAACAAAATTTGAAAATTTTTAGTCTCTGGAATGTACGTTTGAGTAGTGTTTTGAACTATCTTAGGTCTGCTATTAATGGAAATTCGTCCCGGTTATTTAAATTTGTATTGCTTTTGGAAACTCTTTCGGCTCGTAAGGGCCAAAGACCGTAAGGGTTTTCCCAATTCCAACGTCAATTATTTACACAATGTAGTTTTTCAATTTATCCCTACCATCGTCTTGGCGATCAAAATCTATGAAAAAAGAAGTCCGACTTTTCGCAGTTCATGCCACTTTAATAACTTCTTATTTCTCTACAAATCAGAAGATCAACGAAGATCACAACAAACTTATGTCCCTTTTAAGCCCAGATTGTCGCCAATTCCAATACATAGACCACATATATAACTATTATACTCGACTTTGCAAGAATAACTCCTCACCCAAATTAACAGAAAATGACACATGATAAACAAGATGAAACACGAGGACATTATTTGACGCAAAACGAGACCCCTATCCGACCAGCACGTTTTTCTTCAACAGGTTCACTCGTATCTTCTCCATTTAAACTCTTAATTCATGCTGACAAATTTAAAATATTTGAAATTTTTTTCTTCCTAACGAAACTTTTATTTTGATAAATGTTAATTTTGTACAAATTATTGCAGACTTTAAGCCCATAGCTGACTGAGCACAGATAAAGCTTTCTCCCTTGAGCAAATGTCTGGATTGTTAATTTCCTTAGGCGTGCAAAAGAGGCTGGTTGTAGTGTAATGTTGGTAAATGTAATGTTGGTAAATGTAATGTTGGTAAATGTAATGTTGGTAAATGTAATGTTGGTAAATGTAATGTTGGTAAATGTAATGTTGGTAAATGTAATGTTGGTAAATGTAATGTTGGTCAATGTAATGTTGGTCAATGTAATGTTGGTCAATGTAATGTTGGTCAATGTAATGTTGGTCAATGTAATGTTGGTAAAGGGTAATATTTGTAATGTTGGTAAAGGGTAATATTTGTAATGTTGGTAAATGTAATGTTGGTAAATGTAATGTTGGCAAATGTAATGTTGGCAAATGTAGTGTTGGCAAATGTAGTGTTGGCAAATGTAGTGTTGGCAAATGTAATGTTGGCAAATGTAATGTTGGTAAATGTAATGCTGGTAAATGTAATGTTGGTAAATGTAATGTTGGTATGATAGCTCAGCTTGGCATGGGACATATGATGGTCATTAATGTTTCGAGAAACTGACCCCTGCTTTGTGTGAGAGGGCCTTCAGGTAAAAATAACACACACAATTTGCAAATGAACATTGCAGGAATAGGATAAGTAGGTGAGTTACCTGAGGGGAATTTGAGTTGTACTTACATCTTGATCAGTGGAATCTTCATCAATAGTCTCAGAGGATGCTTTACCACATCGCCCAGATTGTCGCCAATTCCAATACATAGACCACATATATAACTATTATACGCGACTTTGCAAGAATAACTCCTCACCCAAATTAACAGAAAATGACACATGATAAACAAGATGAAACACGAGGACATTATTTGACGCAAAACGAGACCCCTATCCGACAGGGGATTAAGTTACTTTCCGACAAACAAAACATTTGCTTTCCATCAGGTTATTTTGGTAATTCTTTGGTGGATGGGCTACAGTATACAAGACGTGTGTCGAACCATTGTAAACGTCCAGCCTTTAGACGCAGGCCCAAATATTGATTGATTGATTGTTTGGTGTTTTACGCATATTGGTCGTTCCTCGTGGGTAGTTCGAGTGAAAACTCAGTCAGAAAATTGTCCAATTTATTTGGACTGAGTGGGATTCGAACACGCGACCCATTGGTGGAAGGCTATTGGGATTGAGCGTCCAACGCTCTACCCACTCAGTCACTGAGGCCCCCGCCCAAATATTGAACCAGTATCTGAAGTCTTATTTTCAGCTGGGACAGAGTAGCTGAGAAATCTTGTATGTGTGGTTTTTCTTTATGCATACGTCAGGGAGTGTATGTTAGATTCTCAGCACAACAGAGGCTGACTATGGTACCTACGTCAGGGAGTGTATGTTAGATTCTCAGCACCACAGAAGCTGACTATGGTACCTACGTCAGGGAGTGTATGTTAGATTCTCAGCACCACAGAGGCTGACTATGCTACCTACGTCAGGGAGTGTATGTTAGATTCTCAGCACCACAGAGGCTGACTATGCTACCTACGTCAGGGAGTGTATGTTAGATTCTCAGCACCACAGAGGCTGATTATGGTACCTACGTCAGGGAGTGTATGTTAGATTCTCAGCACCACAGAGGCTGACTATGGTACCTACGTCAGGGAGTGTATGTTAGATTCTCAGCACCACAGAGGCTGACTATGGTACCTACGTCAGGGAGTGTATGTTAGATTCTCAGCACCACAGAGGCTGACTATGGTACCTACGTCAGGGAGTGTATGTTACATTCTCAGCACCACAGAGGCTGACTATGGTACCTACGTCAGGGAGTGTATGTTAGATTCTCAGCACCACAGAGGCTGACTATGGTACCTACGTCAGGGAGTGTATGTTAGATTCTCAGCACCACAGAGGCTGACTATGGTACCTACGTCAGGGAGTGTATGTTAGATTCTCAGCACCACAGAGGCTGACTATGGTACCTACGTCAGGGAGTGTATGTTAGATTCTCAGCACCACAGAGGCTGACTATGGTACCTACGTCAGGGAGTGTATGTTAGATTCTCAGCACAACAGAGGCTGACTATGGTACCTACGTCAGGGAGTGTATGTTAGATTCTCAGCACAACAGAGGCTGAATATGGTACCTACGTCAGGGAGAGTATGTTAGATTCTCAGCACCACAGAGGCTGATTATGGTACCTACGTCAGGGAGTGTATGTTAGATTCTCAGCACCACAGAGGCTGACTATGGTACCTACGTCAGGGAGTGTATGTTAGATTCTCAGCACCACAGAGGCTGACTATGGTACCTACGTCAGGGAGTGTATGTTAGATTCTCAGCACCACAGAGGCTGACTATGGTACCTACGTCAGGGAGTGTATGTTAGATTCTCAGCACCACAGAGGCTGACTATGGTACCTACGTCAGGGAGTGTATGTTAGATTCTCAGCACCACAGAGGCTGATTATTCGGGCTAGGACATAGAGGCATAGATTTAGAATAACGCAGACGAGGCAGTCCGAATATAAGATAATAAGTTATGTCTGTTTTTACGTACATATGATAGTGGTCGGTGTTACGGACTCCAAAATGACTTTTTTATATGTCCGTGAAGGTGTCACCCATTACCCATTACCCAGTTCCCGATTCAAAACTAGGTCAATGTAGAGGATTAGTCCATTTGAAAATAGGGGTGAGAGCAAAAACACACGACATCGTACATAAACCGCAATACAGCCTCAGACAAAACAGACGCAGATCAATTGGGTAATGGGTAACAGTCGAATTGGGTAATGGGCTACACAACGCCTACAAAGCGATAATACGCGATCAGGGAAATGGGGGATGGATGAACTGGGTAATGGGTGACAGCCAGGGTCGAATTGGGTAATGGCCGGGTAACAGTCGAATTGGGTAATGGGCTACACAAAGCCTGCAAAGCGATAATACGCAAACAGGGAAAAGGAAATAGACGAACTGGGTAATGGGTGACAGACAGGGGCGAATTGGGTAATGGGTGACAAGCGAATTGGGTAATGGGCTACACAAAGCCTCCAAAGCGATAAAACGCAAACAGGGAATAGGAAATAGACGAACTGGGTAATGGGTGACATGCAGGGGCGAATTGGATAATGGGTAATGGGTGACAAGCGAATTGGGTAATGAGCTACACAACGCCTCCAAAGCGATAATACGCGAACAGGGAAATGGGGGATGGATGAACTGGTTAATGGGTGACAGACAGGGCCGAATTGGGTAATGGGTAACAGTCGAATTGGGTAATGGGCTACACAAAAGCCTCCAAAGCGATAATACGCAAACAGGGAATAGGAAATAGACGAACTGGGTAATGGGTGACAGGCAGGGGCGAATTGGGTAATGGGTGACAAGCGAATTGGGTAATGAGCTACACAACGCCTCCAAAGCGATAATACGCGAACAGGGAAATGGGGGATGGATGAACTGGGTAATGGGTGACAGACAGGGGCGAATTGGGTAATGGGTAACAGTCGAATTGGGTAATGGGCTACACAAAGCCTCCAAAGCGATAATACGCAATCAGGGAATAGGAAATTGACAAACTGGCTAATGGGTGACAGGCGTTGTGTAGCTCATTACCCAATTCACTTGTCACCCATTACCCATTATCCAATTCGCCCCTGCATGTCACCCATTACCCAGTTCGTCTATTTCCTATTCCCTGTTTGCGTATTATCGTTTTGGGGGCTTTGTGTAGCTCATTACCCAATTCACTTGTCACCCATTACCCAATTCGACCCTGTCTGTCACCCATTACCCAGTTCATCCATCCCCCATTTCCCTGTTCGCGTATTATCGCTTTGGAGGCGTTGTGTAGCTCATTACCCAATTCGCTTGTAACCCATTACCCATTACCCAATTCGCCCCCTGTCTGTCACCCATTACCCAGTTCACCCATCCCCCATTTCCCTGTTCGCGTATTATCGCTTTGGAGGCGTTGTGTAGCTCATTACCCAATTCGCTTGTCACCCATTACCCATTACCCAATTCGCCCCTGCCTGTCACCCATTAGCCAGTTGGTCTATTTCCTATTCCCTGTTTGCGTATTATCGCTTTGCAGGCTTTGTGTAGCCCATTACCCAATTCGACTGTTACCCATTACCCAATTCGACCCTGTCTGTCACCCATTACCCAGTTCATCCATCCCCCATTTCCCTGATCGCGTATTATCGCTTTGTATGCGTTGTGTAGCCCATTACCCAATTCGACTGTTACCCATTTCCCAATTGATCTGCGTCTGTTTTGTCTGAGGCTGTATTGCGGTTTATGTACTATGTCGTGTGTTTTTGCTCTCACCCCTATTTTGAAATGGACTAATCCTCTACATTGACCTAGTTTTGAATCGGGAACTGGGTAATGGGTGACAGCTTCACGGACATCTTTTTTTATACTGACGGCCGTATTCTGAAATAATACTCTAAAAATAACGTTCATCAACGGGTCATCTTGCATACGATACATGTACAGTCTAACGGGCATGGAAACCCGGGCCTTTTCAGCATAAAAAGTATAGGCCTTCTGTTAATTTGTACTTGTTCATGGGGTGTCATAGAATGGGTTTCAAAGAAAAAATATCAACATTTTGGCAGCTCATACTACTGGACATACATGTCCAAGACACGAGAAAGCTCCCATTTTGTACTTCTTGATGTAACTGACGAGCAATTCACTAATTTTGTTTAAAAGAAATTTTCATGTCACTTTAATATTAAAGCACTTGCTTCTGTGCTTATCAATCCAAAACATAACAGACAAGTTTAAGTAAAATGTATTTCTAAACCATACTGTAAACAACAAAATACAATTATTTGTTCAGCATTTTACATATATTGAAACAAAATCCCAATACCAAATTGATATGACAGGGCGTATGGCCTTATTAAAGTCAGTCAATTGTATATTAATACCATCTTTAAAATTCTTTAAAAATTACAAAATAAAAAGTTTCTGGATAATGTAACCATAGTGAAAATAAGACATTATCTCAACACTTATAACACGTCTGAATAATTATAAAGATTGTTTAAAAGATTTATATCTGGGTTAAATGGAATACATTACAGTCGAAATATAAAATGATTAATTGATGTCTTATCTGCACACAAGATTATTTCACTTAAATGGCGGCATTGTCAGGTTTAGTGGGGAAGGAAACCGGAATATAAAATGGACCAATAATATTATATGGAATATAAAAAACTCTGTATTGTTGAAATAGATTTGAGAAGAAAATGGAATTTAGGCTTGGCGATATCGGAGATTAAAGTACAATGTAGCACTATAAAAGTTTTACGACATCTATTAAAGGCTCACATTCATATGGAATTAACTTTTGATTTATGTAGATAGAAAAAAGGCACAAAAATTACTGGAACACACAGAATGAAAACCATGCAGAAATCACTATTTGATGATAGCAAATCGTCCACAAAGTCTTCCAATGACATGTCAAAGTCAAATACAATGATGACTAGGGGAAGAAATATTGTGTGAATAAAATAGATACAATAAGTCTGTATTTTGATTGGGCTACATTCTGTACATACAGAATTGTGAAAAACAGACTTCCCGATTAGTGCTAATACAGAAATTGACTTAGATATAGACTTATAAAGATAAATACAAGGTGTTTGATCATTCATTGCTGTGTTATGTTGCACTCAAAATTATCTTATTTGGTGGGGTTGCCAGTAAAAATGAAGGAAGTAAACCTCCCCTCTCCCATATACAGGTGATACTTTTCAAACATTCTACATGTCATGGAGTTTAGGTGAAATTCAATTGATCGTGAAATAGTATTTACATAAAGGGATACTTTCAAATAGTGGTTAAAAAGCAAATGTTTGATTATTATGCGATGATGATGATGGAGTTGATGATAGATGACTTATGCTTGCAGCGCCACCTGTAGATTTCCATTCCGCATACCTTCCTTCACACACGTCACAGGTAACAAAGGGTTATCGGTCTTCATCAAGTAATACTGAAACAAAATCACAAGTATAGAACATCCACTACATATTTTATATTTCAACATTTAAACTGAGAGTTCTCTCCCCTGGCCAGTATATGTGTGAGCAGAGTTAATAATAGCATGACTTTTGTTATATTCGAATTCTTATCGACAAAAGTAAGAGCTTAAATGTAAGCCTTTGTAGGTCTGAGTTTTACTTTCATATTTCTCAGTTTTACAACAATGCAAACTATATACATGTATGAGAGAAGCACAAGCATAATTTTACACCATCATTGATTCATTTATGTTTTAGGTCGCACTTGGCGTTGCCAGGTTTAATATGGGGAGGACATTGGGATACGTTTCACAAATCAGTCACATCGCAAACAAAGCCTGGATGTCAATGCATACAACAGCGAAGCGATAAGACGTCAGAGCAACTGTCATTGATTGCAAAAAGTCACAGGTGAATAGGGGGAGACTGTTTGCCTGGATTGATGTTTTACGCCACACCCAAGATTATTTATTTTTTATGGTCGCGTTGCCAGATTTAATTGGGGGGAGGGGGGGGGGGGGGGGTAATTGGGCTCCTCATTGTCTAGAGGAAACCCGGCTCATTGGAAAATTGAAAAAGATCAAGAAAACTTCTCCAATTTGTATTGAGTTGGTTTAGAACCCATCAACAGAAGGTTTGTGGTGAGAGAGTATATTGATATGACCAATTTGTCTCCCGGCATAAAGCAACCAGATAAATGAGTTTAAAGATGGTACTTGCATACAATGTTTTACTCACATGTGCATACGTCAATGCATTTTTCTTTTCACTACTTGAAGAATCCTGTCCAATCCAGACAATCAAGGAAGTCTTTGTATCAAAGATAAATACATCCTGTTACAACAGAAATAGTGAGAGGTTTAAAACCAACCCTATAAACTAATCAAAAATATAGTAAAACAGATATTCATTGAATGACCTTGACATGAGAAAAGCAATCAGAAAAAAAAACAGGCCCGATGTGATGGTGATAACTTAGAACATCAATTAAACAGAAGCCTGTATGAACTGAGGATCCAACATTTTTCCATAGTTTATTTCACTTTTGTATGGCATTGTCAAGGTTAGTGGGAGACAAAACACCTCAACTTTGACAAATACGTCACACCCCAGGGCAATCAGGTTAAAACACCATTAAGAATTTTTTAAAAAATTTTATTTCAACAAAAAGGGACTAATTAACCACCTATTGATGGAAGGCCTGTATTGGACTGAGAGATTATTGCTCTGCCGACTGAGCCACCGAGGGCCCCTAAAGTGGCAAATAAGATCCAAAATACAAGTTCTTATTACAGCCAAAAATATTCCCAAACCTTGCTGTCAAAGTCTCTCATGGTAATCTCCCCTTGTTTCTCCAGTTTAAAGTTCATCTTTCCTGTAGCATCAGACAATCTGAAACCAAAGTCAGAGAATATATAATAATTATCAAAACTAGATATTTTGGTTACATACATACAATAATGTGGAAGATATCATTAGATTTGAGACTTTTTTGTTATTTTGACAGCCATGACCTTAATGTGTATGTTGTCCTGACAATAATCCAGTTTATTTACACATGAATATCTAATCCAATGAAAACATCGTATTACTACCATGTGACCGCACATTTCCTAGAGCCGTATTGGTCACTTAAGAAGTGTTATTGGTTGTCAAAATTGCTATTGTATGTTTGTCATTGAATACGGACATCACTTCACATAGGTTTGTTATTTTTAAGGAAAAAACCCAGAGCTAATAGAATGAAGTTGACTGGCGAATTTTCATAAGAATGTTTAAATGAATAATTAGCGCTTAACACAAGGAATTGATGAAGACAAAAAGACACATCATGTTGTCCCAAATCCAGACCCCTGAGGAACATATATGTAATATATATGTATTAATACCCCACTACAGGTATCAGAGATAAAACGTGCACAAAGAGTGCTCTCCCCTTATCCCTTTATCTAGCATATTCATTGTATGACAAATAAGAAATGACTGATAGTTAGGGTTTGTTTTACACATGAAGTGTCCAACCGTTAAAAATCTGACAATCTGCTCTTAGATAAACTTTCTGAAATCCTATTATTTGGATAGCACTAACTGGGAGTTAAAGTATCTTAGAATCTATGTGATATACATTTTCACTGACAGTACAATAACAGCAATCAATATTTAATATAAAGTTTTAGGAAAACACAACAAAGGTCCCTCAAAGAGTTCCACTACTGTATATTGATAAGGTAACCCTAGTATCAACTTTTCAGTTTACAGTGAGTACGGACAGTGAGTTTACAGTGAGTACGGACAGTGAGTTTACAGTGAGTACGGACAGTGAGTTTACAGTGAGTACGGACAGTGAGTTTACAGTGAGTACGGACAGTAAGTTTACAGTGAGTACGGACCTGTACAATTCCTTTGTTCCACCAGCACGTTTTTCTTCAACAGGTTCACTCGTATCTTCTCCATTTAAACTCTTATAAAATTCATGCTGAAAAATTTAAAACATTTGAAAAAATGTTCTTACTACCTAAACTTTCATTTTGATAAATTTAAATTTTGTACAAATTATTGCAGACTTTAATCCCATAGCTTACTGAGCACAGATAAAGCTTATGCTTAAAGCAATTATTTTCCTTTCGAGGCTTAATTATCTCCCTTGAGCAAATGTGTGGATTGTTTAAGTTGAGCAAAAGAAACTGGTTGTAGTGTAATGTTGGTAAATGTAATGTTGGTAAATGTAATGGTGGTAAATGTAATGGTGGTAAATGTAATGGTGGTAAATGTAATGGTGGTAAATGTAATGGTGGTAAATGTAAAGTTGGTAAATGTAAAGTTGGTAAATGTAATGGTGGTAAATGTAATGGTGGTAAATGTAATGGTGGTAAATGTAATGTTGGTAAATGTAATGTTGGTAAATGTAATGGTGGTAAATGTAATGTTGGTAAATGTAATGGTGGTAAATGTAATGTAGGTAAATGTAATGGTGGTAAATGTAATGTAGGTAAATGTAATGTAGGTAAATGTAATGGTGGTAACTGTAATGGTGGTAACTGTAATGTAGGTAAATGTAATGGTGGTAACTGTAATGGTGGTAAATGTAATGTAGGTAAATGTAATGTAGGTAAATGTAATGGTGGTAACTGTAATGAAGGTAACTGTAATGGTGGTAAATGTAATGTTGGTAACTGTAATGTTGGTAACTGTAATGGTGGTAAATGTAATGGTGGTAAATGTAAAGTTGGTAAATGTAATGAAGGTAACTGTAATGGTGGTAAATGTAATGGTGGTAAATGTAATGGTGGTAAATGTAATGGTGGTAAATGTAATGGTGGTAAATGTAATGGTGGTAAATGTAATGGTGGTAAATGTAATGAAGGTAACTGTAATGGTGGTAACTGTAATGTTGGTAACTGTAATGTAGGTAAATGTAATGTTGGTATGATAGCTCAGCTTGGCATGGGACATGTGATGGGCGTTAATGTTTTGAGAAACTGATCCCTGCTTTGTGTGAGAGGGTCTTCAGGTCAAAATAACACACACAATTTGCAAATGAACATTGCAGGAATAGGATAAGTAGGTGAGTTACCTGCGGAGAGCAGTTTGAGTTGTACTTACATCTTGGTCAGTGGAATCTTCATCAATAGTCTCAGAGGATGCTTTACCACATCGTTCACCTTTCAACTCTATCAAATACTGCATTGCCTACAATGGGGAACAGAGAAATCAGACAAATTACAACAGTAAATGACTGAAGGAAACTCTGAGTCAAATCCAGTAGTTTGTATGTATTGTGTTTTACATACATGTAAGTCTGGGCAAACGTTATTAACAAAGTTTTCACAGTTGGGATTATTTTAGGTCTGTATAAAAGAGAATAGACTGACAGTTATACATGTATGTATAAATCTAGGCTTGTCTTCCCCCACTGTTCACATATTGAAAACAGATCAAATGTGGATTAAGAGGTCGCATGTCATGTTTCCCTTAGTTTACAGTTTAAACCATGCAGGTTTGATTCTAAAATATTTATAATTATGAACACTAAAACACACACGCACAGGGAAAATCTTTTTGTCTAAAATAACCATGGAGACAAGTTTCAAATTGGGTTAAAAAGGTACATCATTTAGACCTTTATACCCTCTCATAGGTTGTTTTAATAAAAACCCATGATATATCATTAGGTGGATGACAGACAGGAGCTTGGCCTTAGCGAGTAGAATTTTTTGGAACACTTATCAATACATTACAATGCTTATGGATTTCAGATATGGCAAGACTATCGGTAGACTGGGATTTAACCCCGTATGATTCTAAAATATTTACATTGATTGGGGCTAAATGTTGCTACAACATGGCTACATGGTAAAAAAAGAAGCTTACCAATTGACCACAAGATCCTGTATTATCAAAATGTAAGTCACAAATTTGTATGACTTTAGTAAAATGGCTCAATCAGTAATGAACATGGATTTGAACGGTCCATTTAAATCACAAAGACTTAGTGTTTGTTATGATAGATATTTTAATAGAGCAGACCTAACCAGACAAGGGGAGATAACCAATTATATTTACCTTCATTCTTTCATCCTTGTTACTACCAGTACCGTTCCACTGGTAGATTGTCAGACCTAAGTCCAAGATAAAAACATCGCCAGAGTTCAGGGAGCGACGGACCAGTGGTACCTGAAACAGAAATTGCAAACTTAAATAGTCTAAATGCATTTTCTTTTTTAATTCATTCTTTTTAATATAAGTATTTTTAAAAATGTTGTCATCAATTCAATAAACCAAATGTTAACCACTATTATATATTGTTATGTGAATATTGTTAATGTATTCCTCAAAGAGGAGACAGTGGATGCTCACCTCTGTTAAGGTAACATTTCTTCGATCCCCCTTAAAGTGTAGTAGGCGAGGTTTATACTCCTGTGGCTTCACGTGATTAAATCCAGAGTCAGCACCGCCTTCCAATAGACTGTGAATGTGTGAGACATAACATAATGTTACTTATGCTTCAACAAAACTGTAGATATACACAGGAAAATTAAATCCTACTTTAACTTTATAAAACTCTCATGAGATCAACTGCAGTCAGCAAAAGAGAGTTTTATTTCTCGGAAATCTTTCACAAATTAAACAATTACATTATGAATAGATTGATGTTTTAAACCTCACTAAACATCATTTCCCTTACATGAATATGGCCGCATTGCCAGGTTTAGTGGGGGAGGAAACCAAGCCCATTGCCCGGAGACAACCCCCGACCTTTGGCGAACTCTGTACCTGGCCACTCTTTCACATACCGCAATCCAGTGAAAATGGAACCCAGAAGTTTTTAAAAATTCTTATTTGGTCTGAGAAAAATTTGAACCAGTGCCACATAGATGGAACGTCTGTGTGAGACTGAGGGACGATAACTCAAAGCCACTGGACCACCGGGCGCAGCTTTTAGGTTTATTTACTTTGGCAACCGATTGTTTCACCAAAATGTATTTATTTAAAAATCCCATTTGACATGGTTATATTTTTTAACACTAAACACACACGGGCACAGGGAAAATCTTCTTTCTTGAGGCAAGTTTCTAATTGTGTTTAAAAGAGTTTGACATGATTATAAGTTAATATACATACGTGATTGTCTTGAAGTAACTCTTGAAGAGTTCAGATTCGTGACCTTGTACTTCCCTGTGTTGGATAGGTTTGTCATCCAGAAATGTATCCAACTCGACAGTTTTATAAGCCGCTGTTCCATACTCATCCTGGTAGGATAGGATTAGAAGAAAATTCGCACTTTAAGAAGAAATTTCTTTTTTTCACTATGAATTGTATTTTATATTGATAATACTGTATGCTAAGAAAGGAAGTATTTGTAGAATTAAATAAACAAGTCATCAGAACATGTATATACCAGGTCCAAAACAGGACTGATTGATTCAATGTTATTTTACGCCACACTCAATATTATTTCTCTTATATTGTGGAGTTGACATGATGCCCAGAATAATCCTTCATGGCCTATTCATTCATACAGATATTTTGAGTTAGATCAAGGAATAGTTTTTTTACACACACTATTTCAACCTCTGACCAATACAACAAAGTTTTGATTGATTGATTGATATAAAGTTACCTGTGTACTGTACTTTCCAATCCAGAAGTGTACATCATACAATAACTCTTCTGAGTCGCCTTCTTGAAATGTCTGAAAATCAAAAGTCAAATTGTTGAAGTTCCATAATACAGAAGTTGGAAGATAGGAATCAAGGTTGACACAATTGGAAAAATGACAAATGCAGTTCATGTTTTTATTTTAGAAATTTGAAAACGATTAGGATTCTCACGGATTTTAAACATCTAAAATCTTGTTGAGCAATTACAGTGTAGTTGTAAGAATTTCTCTCAATTGAGGTTTTCAAATAGATCTTTCAATGCAGAGGATTGTAAAAGTTTAGTGTATGACGATAATCATTATTTAGTATTGTAACTTACAGCTTCCACAACATTATGACCCCTTCATACAATACATTAAGGGCAGTCAAATGGGACTGGCCAATCATGACCATGGTGGAATTATCAAAGAATAAGTCAATTCCAATCAGAGAACCTTGACTGGGCAAAAGCTATAATTGTTTAATTGTGAGCTGAGATTTACTTACGTTTAAAACAATATAGGAATCTCCGCTAAAGAATTTCCCATATGCACTTTTAGGCCATTCAGTGACTTTGAAGTTCTGTAAAAAAAATAACGGTATTGAATGAAAGACATTTTACATCAAACTCTATATTTTTTAACGTACTACATATATATGTCACTGTTGCGATATTAGTGGAGAAATTCATGGAGTACTGTTCCTGATTTTCTTTCTTTGGATACAAAATTACGACAATCTCTGGGAATGGAATTCAGACATTCTTGGTTAGATTGGGGATTCATTCTCTCACGGTGAAGGAGAGTTTGATATTTTAGGATATGTTGTCATCTTTGTGCAGAACCAAGATTTCTGTCCACTTATATTTGTGAAAGAATAATGAAAAAAAAACAGCAATCAATCAACCTAAAGATAAAATACAAGAGTACATAGCAGAGAAATGTTGTCTGTGTGTTTTTTCTTTATTTCTATATCACTGGTGCAAATGTCAGGAAGTATGTATTATTTTCAGCACCATAGAGGCTGATTGTTCAGGCTAATAGCGGATATAATTTGACTGTACACCTCCAAATGGATAAATCTAAGAAGTCCTTTTTCCCAGAAGCATTTAATTACTCCTGGAGCCTGTTTCGCAAAAAGAGCGTAGAAGAAAATTTTTTTTTTGCGTAACTCTACAGTATGGGTTGCCATGACAGTTACACTTTTTCATTTTTATAGCCACCTTTATCATTTTTTTCCCCTGTTCAATCAATATGATTCTAGGTCTCCAGCTTCAATAAACCTGTATCTGCCAATGTAACATGTCAAGGCCAAACTTTCCAAAAGGTTAGACTTTATAATATTACAAATCTACTGACGTCACAGAACTATTTGCCAAAGATATCTAAATTTTACAAACTTTTGGATTCAAAGACATGTGGCGTTGTAACAGACAGGTAAATTATCCTGGCAAACAATATAATCTAGAGTTGAGCGGTAAAAACATATAAACCATATTTAAACATAGTCAGTTTCTCAGCGTGGAGATTTATATATACAGGATTAAAACTAACAGACATTTTGTGTTACTTTTTATGAATGGGTTACAAAGTGATGTTAACATACAACTATTCTCCAGATTTGAAGACCAACTTTCTGCCCCGCCTTTCTCCAGGCTGGTTCACTCTCAGCTGATTCCTCTAGAGAAGAAATAGGGAAATACTTTAGCTAAACATTATAAAAAATAACACAATCTTTTGGACCAATGACAAAGATGCTTCACAACACAGGGTAAGGCAGATTTTACAGGCACCTGTAAGAAATTATGTGGGGTCTTGAGGCTTGGTCAGTAGATAGGGCCTCTTAAATTGGTCAGAGGAAAGTCTCAACCTTTGGCAAGTACCTGACAATGCTGTCATATAGGTGGATAATAGGTGAAATAATCTTGAGCCTGGCTTAAAACATCAATCAAATAATTGAATAGACTGTATGTTTCTTCTTCTGTTCATATCCTCCCAAATTGAGCTTGGACATTCCTGAAAAGCGTGTATTACCAAACATGATATTTTACACCAAGCTCAAGATAATTTCACTTATATTGCGGCGTTGCCAGGTTTAGTGGGGGAGGTAACTGGGTTCTTTGCCCGCAGGAAATTCTCGACCTACGGCGAGTATCTGACAACTCTTCCACATACCGCGATTGAGAAGAGTCCAAGAAAACTGACACACATTGGGAAAACAGGGAAATTGTACAACTTACTTTTGACCTGTCTCTCTAAATCTGAGCCAAATAAGGCCAGGTTGGAATCTTTCCAGTCGTATTGCTTTTGTTTGATTAATCCTGAAAGGAAAGAGACATGCAATGTAGGTCATTAATACACAGGTGTCTAAAACATTATCATTAGATTCTTATATTGTGTACTTAATAAAGAGAAACATTCACATTTTACTACAAGACAATTTTCCCCTGTGCGTGTGTGTTTTAGTATTAATAAATTTAACACAATTAGAAACTTGTCTCAATGGTTATTTTAGACAAGACGATTTCCCCTGTGCCGGTGTGGTTTAGTGTTCATAAATATATAGGCCTATATATAATATTGCAGCATAAGAGGATTAAATTACATTTTAAAAATGCAAAATTACTTTTTGATTATTGATTTATTAATTATAAATCTGACATTGACTTCCTGTGGCGTGGAATACAGGAAGTGTAAGTATAACTATCATTTGTACACAAGGAAGAGGGAAAAGTGAAACAGGATTTTCTGGTTCTATTAAGGGGGTTTGAATAACGATTAATATCCCCACTCAGAATTATGGGATGAAAGAGGGATCTTGTTTGAAGTGAGCACTTTGTCGTGCCCTTTGAAGTGACACACACGGATCCTCACATATACTTTACTTAGCAGATTAATTTCCACACGCCCTCTTTCCTGTGATGTCATTAGGCGATCAGTCTATTGGAAACCTTTACTGACTCTATAGCCTTGTATGTTTGGATAAAACTGGAGGATTACGTGTAATATATTATTTTTGAACACTAAAACACACAGGCACTGGGAAAATATTATTAGTGTACAAAAAACAATATTTTGTAATATGGCTTATTCCATTAAACATTCCCATAAAAAAAGATATACAAAAGATTCCATTATAATAATTTCACACAAAGAATATAATCGTATGTCTACTTGTTGTTGTTACCTTCTTTATAATACAACAGAAAAAATATAGGCTACATACATGTATATCTGTATATGTCGTAACAAATAATCTACACACATATACATTGTGCATAAAAAAACGTATTCAAATTTTTCTATGTATCACTTTTTACGCTGAATGAAATTGAAGAATGCAGTAAATTAACTTTCTGTCAAATAAATTGAAGTTTATTTGTTGTGCATGACCACTCTACCTTGAAGCAAAGCTGTTGTTTTGATGTATTTTATAATTTTGTATAGCTTTTATGTGCAGTGTTTTTTATGTTTCATCTGAAAAGCAGGGGCTGGATTGAAAAGCTTTCCTCTATAAATCCTTTAATTGCTCTCCCATAAAATAATTTTATCCAGTCAGTTGAGTTATTTCATTTATTACATTTATTATTTCAATACTACCTAGCTTTGCTAGCTGAAGTTGTCCCAATGATTTATTGCACTTACAGTGGCATAAGCTGCCAAAATTCAAACTTTTTTCATAATTTCTGATCGTCACGACAGTGAGAGGCTCTGAAGGCCATCGAAAAACTAACTGATTGGCGTTGGAATGAGGAAAATCCATACAGTATGTGGCCTGTACGAACCGAAAACATTCGAAAAGTAAACAAAATTTAAATAACCGAGACGACCATTCATTCTAAGCCAAAGTTAGTTCAAAACAATACTTTATCGTACATTTTCGAGACTAGAAGCACTAAAAGGCTTCTGAATTATACGTCTTGAGAAAGATAGCCAATAATTTCAACATTCTGTTTTAACATCAAAATATCAACATTTTGGCAGCTCATGCCACTTTAAAAAGAAAGCGACAAAGGGCAGTAGTTTTCCATTTTTTTTGTCGGATAATTTTCTAATTGGTTAGCAAGATTTTTATTTTTACTTGCTTGCTTTTCACATGTACAGGGACATTGGACAACCTATTTTACAACTATGATATGTTATTTTACTCCATAAGAAAGGAGTTCATATAGCCAATATTGTCTAACATTTACCTTTCCAGTTAAGAGCTTTTTAACACACATTGTATGGGAATGGTATTTAAAATTTTAAATACGCTTTTTAATTCTAATAGCTATAACCAGCAGGTAAATAATCAAAGGTAGATGGCTTACCTGACATTTTGTAGTGCAGAGATTTCAGCTAGGTAAGGATCAAAGTTTGAAGTCGAAGGTGATGAGTTACACAGGTATGATATCCAGGTATGTTCCACCAGTTAGCTTGGTAAAGGTGTGTTCAGTAGGAAACCTGAGGACAATGTAGACATCTGGGTCAAACAACAGTCAGGTATGAGGAAATGATAGACATTGTGAAATCATATACAATAACAAGTTTATCTTGATGATATTACATCTTGAATTGAGGATATATTTGTGGCACTCATTTTAAAGGCCACTTTAGCCATGGTGGTAAAAAATAACACCTTATATATCTACAAATAGAACAAAGCAGGGAGAGTATCAGGCCTGTGCTGTTGGGACGAACGGACCGAACGCGTTCGTCTCGCGCTCGTCTGAACACAATTTAAGACGACCGGTTTATCGGTTATCCAAAATCCTGCGACCGCTCGTCTAAAAATTTTACCTTCCGAATTTTTTATAATCAGCTCAAAAAAGTAAAAGAAAATAATTAAAGTAATCGAAAATGCATCAAAAAAAGCGAATCGAAAACAAGTTAACTTTAATCTTGCTATACCTCCAGCCTTCAGGCTTCGCCTTGGCTCAGTTGCCCCGAGTGTGGCTGGACTGTAGCCCAATGGATGACTTCGTTTCGTTATCACGGCATTCAACTTCCGGCCATTTGAGTTTTTTAAAATCAAAATTTAACCTACAGCGAAGAAGAATTAATCCTTTTAATTAATATCACTGACAACTGTAAACTTTCTTGATAGTTCCGATTCGAAATAGGCTTACGGACATTGTCTCGCTTTCCCACGTGGTGCGTCGTAGACTGAACCATAGAGATCTAAAAATAACTTTTAGATCTCGACGGACTGAACACGGCGCCCTACTCCATGTCTGTCGCACGCAAACCGACAGAAACTGTAACAGAATAAAACGTTAAAGAGTTGGCCGTTCTGGGGTTAGTTTTCCCACGAAACAAACGACAATGGAAAAGTCGAGAACGTAATTTGCATGGCGTGTAGCCTAGTCAAAACTGGGAATTTGTGGAACAGGAGGTTGAGGTGCAGTTAACTACGTCAGTATACGGTACCGACACCGGTCAAATCGCAAACGGCATTTGTTCAGCGCGTGTGGAATTCCCAGTCAGATATTGAAAATGAAATTTGAATCTTCATAAGTTGTTGGGTCTACCCAAAAACGAATTGACAGACTGATCGTTGATAAAAGTGTTGATATTTTCACAAGGTAACCGTAAGCCAAAGCCCTAGCTAAAACATTTGTATTTAGGCATAAACAAAAAATTCTTTGTTTCAGGTAACACTTTTTTTTTTTAATTTTCCTCCATTTTTTGGAAAGTGTAGAACTAAACTAGTCATAGTATTTTTTCTTGTACCACACTATTCACATTAAAGAAAAATAAAAGTCTTTGCTTTGACGTTTTAGGTTCTTAGTCTTACTTTGGTTTTATCAAAGTACTTTTGGTTTTATGTATTTCTTGTTCATTTTAAGCAACTTACAAAAGTGAAAATTATTTTTAAAATGGCAAGAAGTTTACAGGTTATCCTAGGAGGAACACAGGTTATCTAAATTGCGCGACAGCATAACCCGTTTTCAGGTTATCTAAAGTAAATTAAGAGGACCTCTTTTCAGGTTATCCCGGAAAATCTTACAGCACAGGCCTGAGTATGTGTTTACGCTTATGATCGAATCAGAGGACAGCTGTAGGTGCTTAAATCTGACTTAACCACGTGGCGTCATTATTAAATCCCTTTGTCAATGTGATATGACGGCTTAAGTGCAACTGTTAGTCAGGTGTCCCTCCTGTAGCCTTTAGTATGCCAACAAAAAGCAATATTGGAGGTTTTTGCAACACACACATAGACTCTTTGCAGGGGGTCTCAGATTTTGGGACAGTTACTGGTTTTTTGGGGTCAGTTTAACAAATGAATAGGGATAATAGAGGTGACCACTCAAAAACCTGTTTTCCTTAAATACCAGAAGCAAGGAGACAAAGAGTTAAAGGTGTCAGACCTGAGGTGGTAGATCAACGAACAGTTGTTAGTCTTACCTGTACATACCTGAGGTAGTGTACACCTATTATATTATGGATAATTGTAACCATAGCAACATACGATGAATATGATAACAACTTTAAAGGATGAATAATGTTAGTTCTCTGACTTATAAAATATTTATACCAGTTTATTTTTACAGGATTTATTTTGTAACAACAATGTATTACCTTCCAGTATATTAGAACAATCTGTGCAACCTTGTCCACGAGGAAGGACACCTGACTAACAGTTGATAACCAACTGTGTACATTTTATTGTGTGGCAGTAACTATTAACATCAGCCATTAAAACGTTAATTAAATAAAACCATTAATAATCATGATACCTAGCTAAGCAATGTCAGTTTTAGTGAACAGAAGAATAAATTCCATGTCATTAATTTACGTAATATGGAGAAATCCTTAACTAGGTTACAGTAACTGAGAGGGCAATGAATGTGCGATGCAATACACAATGTTAAAATGTATATTGATTTTCCATTGTAACACATATTTACTTAACGACCAGGTATAAAGGTAATCATACCATTGATTTATTCCATTTAGCATCCATATCAATTTACTCTAATCAAACACCTGTAGCATTTTGTTCTGTTTAATACGTACAGTAGTAATGATGACATTTCACAGAATGACATAGGTTAGAATTGTTGAATGGCTTCTCAGGATATGAAAATCATTCACATTGTGATCTTGTTTTAACATATAAACTCATTGAAAAGGTCAGTTAATTAATACAGGTTTAAAATTTTTGACCAATCAGTTGCTATAAGCAGCGATAAATTCCCAAATCCGCAGATGTATGACGCTTATAAACAGTTGCTATAAGCAGCCCTAAATTCTCAAATCCGCAGGTGTATGACCCTTATAAACTTCGCCAATTCTGCTTTCTCTGTGAATCATATTTGTTGAACGTCAGTCATCAAAGAAACAACACCACAAGCATGATACAAGATGGCATTATACACAGGTAGCGGAATCTGAATGGATATTGTAAATTGATTATCATCAATGTCTTAAAATTACAATGCAATCAAACTTTTATCATAATGGGTAATGTTAGCTGAGAAATCTGGGCTGTTCATGATTTTAGATTTTTCTCTGTGCAAACACCAGGGAGTGTATGTTAGAATCTCAGGCATAAAGACAGATTGCTTGGGTTGAGTAAACTAATGTATATCAAATAAATATATTTATGATCACTAAAACACACGGGCACAGGGAAAATCTTCTTGTCTAAAATAACCATGGAGACAAGTTTCTAATTGTGTTAAAAAGAGGTATATCATTTGATACTAATATCATGGGTTTTAGTTTATTACAACAACTTATGGTTGGGTATAAAGGTCTTAAATGATATACAGGAAGATTTTCCCTGTGCCTGTGTGTTTTAGTGTTCATAAATATATCAGATTAACTGAAACTGAAACTGAAGTCCGTTGCAGTTCAAATAGATGTCAATGTCTGCATGGGCCACGCAAGCCATCCATCAATGGCTTCAAATCCCACATATATACATGTAGGGCGACAAAATATTTTTTAATGTGACGCGAAATATCAATCAATCCTTTTCTTTAAAGTCAAATGGTTTCCTCTCAATGCTTTAAAGTTTTAATAAAAAAGCTTGCAATTCCTAAAGTCTAATTAATAAATGTTTGCATGTTGAACAGTTATAAGGAAGACAAATTTATTAAGCCATACAATATATTATAGGCCCATTGCTATAGGCTTGAAAAAAATGTTTCTTAAAACATAATAACACTCACTGACTACAGCTATATACATTATTATAATAATAATTTGTAAAGCCTAAAGGGGCTACACTTCCACTTATAATTATATAACCAGATAACTATATTTGTAAATGGCAAACACTTGTTCATAGTAACTTAAATTCGCGTCAGTCAATGTGTAACAACACTGTTTAAATAATTATAAATCAACTAGTTTATAGACACTGACTAACTACAGTAGCCACACGTGTGTGGCTCTCTACTGTATGGTTGACTTATTTGCTGCGCAATATTATACATCAATATGAAGAATACTACAGTAGCCTTTAGTAGGCCAACTTGTTTGATTCGTTTGAACTTGATCTGTGCTGTTGACTGTTTCTTTTTGAGTAAAGCTCGATAAAGCGGTCTGTGTTATTGTCATGTAATAGAATGTTTAAAAGATAGGTTACTCACTTGTAAGAACCGGAATTGACCTTAAGGCAGGATATACCCGGTAGTTGTCGTTTCTCTTCTATCGATTGACAATACTTATATACAACTTGAACTAAAATAAACTATTTCTTCACGTGGTCTTGACTGTCAACTCGGACGATTCCATTTTTCTCAATCTACAGGGGGTTTCTTTAAGTGGCTTACATTTTGTCTTATGGTTTACTGAATATACCCCCCCTTTCAAAGGCCGAGCCTATCATGACGCATATATCTCTGACGTCACAGACATCAATCGGACATGCGATTATCTAAAAATAACACATTTCAAACTATTTGTATACATGATAGACGTAAAAAATAACACAAAACGTTGACGTTATTATTTGTTTCGAAAGAAGTTAGAGCGAAGAAGTGCTTTGTAGGCGAGGCTGGATTTCGACATTTTACACTGATTAATCATTACTTTTTCCCCAATCCAGTTTGCTTCCTTTGCGCTTTCTTAGACGGCTAACGCAATTTATATATGAAAAAAGAAAAGGATGAAATAATTATTATGGAAATTACAAAACTGTGCAGAATAAACGCAACATTGTTACCGTCAGATAAAATGTAACAAAAATGAAAACGAATTTGTCTTTAATTGTTCTTAGAGCCTGAGGTAAAATATGTTACCACCAGATACAAAATGAAAACCTACTTAAGTCTTAAAGTGGCATGAGCTGCCAAAATTCACACTTTTTTCATAATTTCTGATCGTCACGAAAGTAAGAGGTTTTGAAGTCCATCGAAAAACTAAATGATTGGCGTTGGAATGAGGAGAATCCATACAGTATGTAGCCTGTACGAACCGAAAACGTGTTCGAAAAGTAAACAAAATTTAAATAACCGGGACGACCATTCATTCATTCTAAGCCAAAGTTTGTTAAAAACAATACTTTATCGTACGTTTTCGAGACTAGAAGCACTAAAAGCTTCTGAATTGTACGCCTTGAGAAAAATAGCCATCAATTTCAACATTCTGTTTTAAGGTCAAAATATCAACATTTTGGCAGCTCATGCTTTGTGAGTTCTCGGATTACAATTTTCTATCTCAAATGTCAGTTCTTAGTTTGTAAAAGTAAGTCATATTTAGATATGTTTTCTATCTACTGTTTGTATAATATTTGCCTGTAAATACGTCACTCTATGTTTTTTTTAAATACAAATCAAAATTTTTACTTAAAATTGGCAGGTCTTTTGTTACCTGTTAAGAAAAAAGTAAGCTCGTACCAGTTTAAGTTAGCAGCTATACATTAAAAATAGAGTTCTCTGGAAGTTTATATGCCAATTTCTTGACGAACTTGACCATGCTTAGAGATTTATCTAATATGTAGAAGTATATATGACGGGACGGATTTTGGTGAGAAGAAAGTGTGATTTTGGAGTGTTCTAAATGCTATATCTGTATGTGATAAAGGTAAGCGATTTAAGCATGTTACCTGTTTGTTCTGTGGTGGAGATCTACATCACTCATACAGCCTTAGCCGCACTCGTGTGTCTCTATCCTCTGTTTTCTTACTTTGCCGGTCAGGTAGATAATACAGCCTGTGCTTTTTACCAGTATTTGAATTATTTGTTTGAGCTGGCAATTTTATTGTTCTGACAAAGAGTTTGTGTGCTATATTCAATTCTGTGGAATTTCTATCTATGTTTTCTATTCCATGTTTGTATAAGATCTGCATGTAAATATGTCCTAATTGAAATAAAAATGTGTTAAATTAATTTGCTGGTCATTTGTTACTATTAAATTAAATAATTATGTTATCTAGTTACATATTCGAAAGGCAACCCATCCAAGGAAGGCTTGTGAGGCTGAGATCGTCTGAGCCACGACGACAACTCTATCTCTGGATTGCCACCAAAAAAAGAACTTGCATAACAAAAAGTTTTTTAAGAGTGCAGGTCTTATCCCCAAAATAACGAGAAAACTGCATGTTTTATGTTCGTTTTCTGAAGGACACAACGCCGGTAGGGTATATAATATGGGCTTATCATATAGAGTAAAGTCCATTACTGATTTGTAATGTTCAAGTCCTGGTGGTGTTGAGTATCCGTATTGGACGAAACGCCAGCCAATTCTTGCGTCGACACTATGATCAAAATACTTTTTCCTACTATTCCTACTATTACTATTACAGGAATGAGAATTCATCTCACAGACATCTTGGTGTTGGGTTGGCGGCGTTGCAAGGCTTTTTGCTTCGGTATAGAGCCAAAATACAGTTTGAGGCGCAGACCAGATACACCTAACAGCAGGGACCGCGGAGCAGGGGGGGGCCGGGGGGGCCCTGGCCCCCCCCCCCCCCAAATTTTGGCCTACCAATTTTTTTTTTTTTGGCAAAATATTTTTTTGCAGTTTTCTTACATACAAATATGGACTTGAAATAAAGTGGCCGAAATTCGATGAGTTATACGAAGTGTGGTAGGGATGAGGGCCTTCGAATCTCGTCAATCTTTTTTAAACTACCGGTATTGCATTTTTTACATGCATATAAGATGATTTAAAAGATCAACGTCCTCGTAGTTTGGTATGTGAGATGAAAGTTGTCAATCAATTGACACAAAATACAACACGTTCCAAATGAAAGCGTTAATATTGTTTACAGAGCCAAAAATGGTTTTATACGAGTGTAGTCCGAAATATCTGCGATGATGATGTAAGACATCTTCTGACAGATAGGCCATCATGGCCTATCTGTCAGAAAATGTCTTATATCATCATCGCAGATGTTTCGGACTAGCATGGTCACTTCCTGACCGGCAAGTTAGTAAAACAGGATGAGACACAAGTGTGGGGAAGGGAGGGGAGTCCCATTGGCCGAGTGGATAAAGCAAACCATTACAGTTCTTCCTTACCATACGTGCATTGACTCGGCGGGTTCACGGCCAACAATTTCTCCCTACACAACATGCCCCAAGCGAGATTTTCCCATAATGAAAATAATTCATTATTTAATGAATAACGTGGGCCATTTATTTCTTATATTCTTTTATTTTTCCAATATAAATTTGACCCGCTAACATAGTGTAAGGATGAGGGACAAATTAACAATAAGACAGGATGTCAAATTAAACATAACATTTATTCTACCTTATATGCTTACATAAAATGAACCAAAGAGGCATATAAAACCCAATATTTACATTAACGTTATGCAGTTACAACCCTTATGTCATTATTGCACAATGTTTGTGTACTTTAGACCCTTACAAAACGGTGGTTAGCTTTAGATAGTATGGCTTTATATAGAGTGAGGTATATGTATCTGCAATAACAAAAGAGACAAATTATTATCTTCAATTATTGATGCTTAACATTAGTTACCAGCGCCTATAATAATTACTTATACTAATGAACATATATTCCACGAAAGAGTAAAATAACTGGAAGCATATTATACACTTATCCAGAAGATTAATCCAAAAGCATAGAATATTGTCAGTCATCGTTTGATTGACCCTTAATTAAATCATGGACATAGATACGTGATATACGCTATGTCAACTTGACCATTCTGACCCACCATACCTTGCGTATGAAAAACTCAATTAACCTTAAAAATAACAACAATGGGTGAACGTGTCCGCTTTAACGTTATAGAGTATTGCAACTCTTGAGAACAGGCATATGCGCATGACAAATAAAACAATCAACTAAATAAAATATACAATATGAAAACCTATAGGACCTAAGACTAAATGTATGGAAACAATGATATGTTAAACATGATAAAGTGACAAATGCATAGATCCAAATACTAACTACTGGCGAAATTCCGAAAATGTATATGATATGTAAATGACAATGACTATAAAATACTACTGAAGGTAAACAAGATAAAAAGTAAATAATAAAGGCAAAATACTCAACTAACCGTTAAACGATCATGGTTATCACGGTAACACCAGGGGAACCAAACATGGTACAGATCTGTTAATAAAATTGTAATACCGCTATAAAGTAGGTCTTAGTAAGCTAATACAAACAAGTAAGATTATACAGAAACAACCCAACTTTGTAAACATGCAGCAATCATAAACTCATCTGGGATTAGCATAGAGGCAACAAATAACATATCTGCAGTAACATTTCGATAATGTTCCTGAAGTTCCAACTTTACTTCATCAGCATGTCCCATAAACCTGGTAATAACACGCTTAACTCTAAATGTACAAATACTGACCATAGCAAATATCCAACATACAATAAACCCAGTTAGATAACGAAACTAGTTTGACCCACTAAAGTAACTATAATAAACATTAAGTGACACCTTCCCTGTCTAGATATCCAACAGGTTTATCTCCTTAAAATACATGTCTAGTTACGTAATAATATTTCAACTCAAATGGACCCCTAATCATAACACACTGTACTTTGAACTGTAAACCTTATATATTAACGCAACGTTAAACCTTACTTAAATACAACATAATATGTCTAAGAATAACATACCATCTAGTCACTTAGTAATACAGCATATATCTGGGTATATATCAGCTAGGCTTATGTCTCCAAAATGGGTTGGAACATCCATTGAATGTTGATGGGAATACCATTCAACATACCCGGATCACAACTACAAAAATAGGAAATAACCCAATATCTACTTATCATGTATAGCTTATACACGTAAATTTAAGGACTATACATATATATGTATTATATTTTATGCATTAATATCTTTGGTATAATAATCAAAAACTGTATAAGAAGACTCAAAACGATTATAAAACTATGTACATATGCTGCCGTGTTAACGGTATAACAGTGGGCTGAAGGGAGTTTACTTTCACTTTCGTTGTTGTCGATGCGTTGTCTGTGACAGCTATCAGTAAAATCGTTTAAATTCAACAATAAATGCTTTAAACTTTAAGATATATAGCTCATTCAAACGGAAAACACATAAACAAACATACCTGACAAGGTTTTTCCGCAATTACATCTTAAAATGGTTAAAATACGTAAAAGTTGAGGACAGCGAGAACAATGGAAATAGCTCTAAACAAAGGAATGTCAACGGCGGGAACTAGGTCGCAAACTGGGTCGCTAAAGGGTTATCTCCCTGAAATTGGCTTAATGCTAGTAACACATATGATGTAGCTATATGCATGTCACAATAGAAATAAATCGGAAATAAGCATCATTATTTGGTTGGAGTACTGGTTTGTAATCAGTCCAAAAAATCGGTATTATAGCATTTTTGCTATTATCATTCAGGAAAATGTAATTAGAATAGTAATATTAGAGCCAGTACTAAACATGTTTACCGCAAATTATGATCGAAAAATATAAGCGAATAAATATTTAATTTCCTGAATTTAGGTTTTATTTCGGAGATTTCTTGCTCAATGTACACATTCTTTACAAAGGATTCGACCGAAATTCTTAAAACAGAACAATTTATTCTATCATTTGACATTGGTTTCATTTTGAATTTTGCACACCACTGATGACACCTTACAATACTATATGCCGGGGAAAGTCTTTACACAGTGACCCAAACTTCAAGTTCCAAGTAATGAACTGATAGAAACTTATCTGTATGGGGATCCTGGACCTTGAAGTTGCCCCGCTGCAACTTCAACAACCTCTAGTTAGGGAGCCCCTTCTTGGAGCAATAACTCACAGTTTGGGATATATCTCAGTTTTCCATTTCTCCATCAGCGCAAATTGAATAGCGATGGAGGTTATGGTGTAATTCGGAAGGGTTTTAACAGGGTGTCTACCATTTTTTAGCTATCAAGCGATGGGTTTTTAAGCTGAATAAGTAATGCCAATGCCTCTGAGCTTCCGGTGCCGAGGTGGTCACCGGACCACCGCTCCTTGAACTGGGGTCAAGTACCGATATTAGACATTTCTTAACTGAATGTAGTTATAAAAACAAGGAAGCAAATCATCATTTTTATTTCCAGAAAATCCTCAGAACGCATCTCCGGCCGTCTAGCGCCTCAGAGCTTCCGGGGCCTAGGCGGCCCCTGGACCCTCGCCTGTTGGGCTGTGGTATTTGTGTCTAGCATTTTTTTAGCTATCAAGCGATGTTTTTTTTTTAGCTGAATAAGTAATGCCAGAAGTCTATGAACAGGGAAGTGTGAAATGTCGCATTACCCCATATTCAGGGCATTGGTCCTTTCAGCCTGCTTATACTACACTATGTGACGTTTATGCGCGGTAGATTTTGAAATTGTCAACGGTTGCGCAATTTCAAATCAGAAAATAAATTCATTCTCCACTTACTGCATCTATCGGCAATTCCAGTAACCGCAGTTCGGAGAATGCATTGGTTTTTATAAAAGCTTTACCGAACATGCGACTCTGATATCTCCATTTCGACTCAAATCGTTGCAAACAAGTCTTCTTGTCTCATTTTCAACTTTATGAAGTTCTTCGGAAACTTTAACGTTTGCTCCATCAAGTACTGTTGTCGTATCTAAAACGTTCGCCATGTTTTTTCTTATGCATCCCATAATAGTTCATAGCAGAAAGTGAAGAAAAGCCACGCTTTCTGACTAACCGAGAGAGGGCTCTGTGTATGGTGACCTCTGGGTCAAAAGGCGCCAATGCCCTGAATACTATGTAATGGGACGCTTCACACTTCCACATTCATAGACTTCTGGTAATGCCAATGCTTCTGAGCTTCCGGTGCCGAGTTGGTCCCCGGACCACCGCTTCTTGAACTGGGGTCAAGTGCCGATATTAGACATTTCTTAACTGAATGTAGTTATAAAAACAAGGAAGCAAATCATCATTTTTATTTCCAGAAAATCCTCAGAACGCATCTCCGGCCGTCTAGCGCCTCGGAGCTTCCGGGGCCTAGGCGGCCCCTGGACCATCGCCTGATGGGCTGTGATAGTTGGCCCCCCCAAACGCAATTATGCTCCGCGGTCCCTGTAACATCCTTTTTGTATCTTGCAGCCGTCAGCACCCAGCCATCGGACAATAAGCCAATGTTAATTGTTTTTTTTCTATAATTCGAAATGGCGACCCATCAATGGTCAGAACGCGTTCCGAAGGTAGCAACCTTTGTAAATACCTTTTGGCTATAATTAATTGACTCATTCGGGTTATCTTCATCTAGAAGGTTACGATACCATCACCCCCTAAACTCATAATGAACTGTGCCAAAAGCAATCGACACTTGTAAATGTCGTGCTCTCACAGATTACAGTTATCGAAGGCCGATACTTCCCTGTTGCCAATCCGTTAAGCATTCCCTTTCAGCTAATACAAAGGACAGGGTGTTTCTCAACTGGAGCGGTAAGCAAAACATATTGCTATCTAATCTGACCATTGCATGATATTAATAATGTAAAATATTTCATTTGCTTTTGGATATAAACAAAGGCTTCTCTCCGTCTCATATTGCAATTAGTTCGGGTTTCTGACTCCAAAATTACTACGGTCGTATTTTGGAGTATCGCCATCCGTATAAAAAAAAATAGTCATTTTGGAGTCCGAAACCCGTACTAATTGCAAAAGTGACACTGGGTTCCAGTCCTGATGGTTAACTTGATTAATATGTTATCAATATAACGAAAATATATTATATGATCAGATTTTCAAAGCTGGTAACATTTGTCTCTTGTCAAACTTAAAATTGGCCTATAGGCCTTTGATAAATTCTTGAACAGCTCAACGAAAAAAAGTTTTAGCTGTATCAGTGTATGCTTTCCTTCAAAAGTCCGATACCCACTGAGACCGCTACGACGATATCTGCCGAACATCAAATCAAAAGCATAGTAAACAAGTAAATACTAGCTCAAAAACTTTGGGCATATATATAGACTCCCAAATTCAATGCTGCACTCTTGTCTCTATCACTACGACATGACGCTAACTGAGTCGCCATTGTCTGAAAACTCCCTAGTTGAATGTTTGAAAACTCCCCTAGTTGAATGTCTGAAAACTCCCCAAGTTGAATGTCTGAAAACTCCCTAGTTGAATGTTTGAAAACTCCCCTAGTTGAATGTCTGAAAACTCCCTAGTTGAATGTCTGAAAACTCCCCAAGCTGAATGTCTGAAAGCTCCCTAGTTGAATGTCTGAAAACTCCCCAAGTTGAATGTCTGAAAACTCCCCAAGTTGAATGTCTGAAAACTCCCCAAATTGAATGTCTGAAAACTCCCCAAGTTGAATGTCTGAAAACTCCCTAGTTGAATGTCTGAAAACTCCCCAAGTTGAATGTCTGAAAACTCCCCAAGTTGAATGTTTGAAAACTCCCTAGTTGAATGTTTGAAAACTCCCTAGTTGAATGTCTGAAAACTCCCTAGTTGAATGTCTGAAAACTCCACAGTTGAATGTCTGAAAACTCCCAAGTTGAATATCTGAAAACTCCCTAGTTGAATGTCTGAAAACTCCCCAAGTTGAATGTCTGAAAACTCCCCAAGTTGAATGTCTGAAAACTCCCCAAGTTGAATGTCTGAAAACTCCCCAAGTTGAATGTCTGAAAACTCCCCAAGTTGAATGTCTGAAAACTCCCCAAGTTGAATGTCTGAAAACTCCCTAGTTGAATGTCTGAAAACTCCCTAGTTGAATGTTTGAAAGCTCACAAGTTGAATGTCTGGACACCCAGTCCAATGTCTGGACACCAAGTCCAATGTCTGGACACCAAGTCCAATGTCTGGACACCAAGTCCAATGTCTGGACACCAAGTCCAATGTCTGGACACCAACTATAATGTCTGGACACCAACTATAATGTCTGGACACCAACTCCAATGTCTGGACACCAACTCCAATGTCTGGACACCAACTATAATGTCTGGACACCAACTATAATGTCTGGACACCCACCCCAATGTCTGGACACCAACTATAATGTCTGGACACCAACTATAATGTCTGGACACCAAGTCCAATGTCGGGACACCAAGTCCAATGTCGGGACACCAAGTCCAATGTCTGGACACCAAGTCCAATGTCTGGACACCAAGTCCAATGTCTGGACACCAAGTCCAATGTCTGGACACCAAGTCCAATGTCTGGACACCAAGTCCAATGTCTGGACACCAAGTCCAATGTCTGGACACCAAGTCCAATGTCTGGACACCAAGTCCAATGTCTGGACACCAAGTCCAATGTCTGGACACCAAGTCCAATGTCTGGACACCAAGTCCAATGTCTGGACACCAAGTCCAATGTCTGGACACCAAGTCCAATGTCTGGACACCAAGTCCAATGTCTGGACACCAAGTCCAATGTCTGGACACCAAGTCCAATGTCTGGACACCAAGTCCAATGTCTGGACACCAAGTCCAATGTCTGGACACCAAGTCCAATGTCTGGACACCAAGTCCAATGTCTGGACACCAAGTCCAATGTCTGGACACCAAGTCCAATGTCTGGACACCAAGTCCAATGTCTGAATTCTCAAGTTTATTGATCAAAAAATTTACTTTGAAAAAGTCCCAAGCTCCATGCCCCGAAAAGTCCCAATCTTCATGCCCATAACTTTCAAGCTCCATGCTCAAAACTTTCAAGCTCCATGCCCAAAACTTTCAAGCTCCATGCCCAAAACTTTCAAGCTCCATGCCCAAAACTTTCAAGCTCCATGCCCAAAACTTTCAAGCTCCATGCCCAAAACTTTCAAGCTCAATACCCCAAAACTTCCAAGCCCAATGCCCGAGCTCAAAGCTCTATGTCGGAGCACAAAGCTCTATGCCCGAGTACAAAGCACTATGCCAGCGCACAAAGCTCTATACTCGAGTACAAAGCTCTATGCCCGAGTACAAAGCTCTATGCCCGAGTACAAAGCTCTATGCCCGAGTACAAAGCCCTATGCCCGAGTACAAAGCCTTATGCCCGAGTACAAAGCCCTATGCCCGAGTACAAAGCCCTATGCCCGAGTACAAAGCCCTATGCCCGAGTACAAAGCTATATGTCCGAGCACAAAGCTCTATGTCCGAGCACAAAGCTCTATGTCCGAGCACAAAGCTCTATGTCCGAGCACAAAGCTCTATGCCCGGGCACAAAGCTCTATGCCCGAGCACAAAGCTCTATGTCCGAGCACAAAGCTCTATGTCCAACACAAAGCTCTATGTCCGAGCACAAAGCTCTATGTCCGAGCACAAAGCTCTATGTCCGAGCACAAAGCTCTATGTCCGAGCGCAAAGCTCTATGTCCGAGCGCAAAGCTCTATGTCCGAGCACAAAGCTCTATGCCAGCGCACAAAGCTCTATACTCGAGTACAAAGCTCTATACTCCAGTACAAAGCTCTATACCCGAGTACAAAACTCTATACCCGAGTACAAAGCCATATGCCCGAGTACAAAGCCATATGCCCGAGTACAAAGCCATATGCCCGAGTACAAAGCCATATGCCCGAGTACAAAGCCATATGCCCGAGTACAAAGCCATATGCCCGAGTACAAAGCCATATGCCCGAGTACAAAGCCATATGCCCGAGTACAAAGCCATATGCCCGAGTACAAAGCCATATGCCCGAGTACAAAGCTCTGCCCGAGTACAAAGCTCTGCCCGAGTACAAAGCTCTGCCCGAGTACAAAGCTCTGCCCGAGTACAAAGCTCTGCCCGAGTACAAAGCTCTGCCCGAGTACAAAGCTCTGCCCGAGTACAAAGCTCTGCCCGAGTACAAAGCTCTATGCCCGAGTACAAAGCTCTATGCCCGAGTACAAAGCTCTATGCCCGAGCCCACAGCTCTATGCCCGAGCACACAGCTCTATGCCCGAGCACACAGCTCGATGCCCGAGCACACAGCTCTATGCCCGAGCACAAAGCTCTATGCCGGAGCACAAAGCTCTATGCCCGAGCACACAGCTCGATGCCCGAGCACACAGCTCTATGCCCGAGCACAAAGCTCTATGCCGGAGCACAAAGCTCTATGCCCGAGCACACAGCTCTATGCCGGAGCACAAAGCTCTATGCCGGAGCACAAAGCTCTATGTCCGAGCCCAAAGCTCTATGTCCGAGCCCAAAGCTCTATGTCCGAGCACAAAGCTTTATGTCCGAGTCTGAGTAAAGCTCACCAGAACTTTTGTGATTCCCCAGAACTTTTGTGATTCCCCAGAACTTTTGTGATTCCCCAGAACTTTTGTGATTCACCAGAACTTTTGTGATTCACCAGAACTTTTGTGATTCACCAGAACTTTTGTGATTCACCAGAACTTTTGTGATTCACCAGAACATTTGTGATTCACCAGAACATTTGTGATTCACCAGAACATTTGTGATTCACCAGAACATTTGTGATTCACCAGAACTTTTGTGATTCACCAGAACATTTGTGATTCACCAGAACATTTGTGATTCACTAGAACATTTGTGATTCACTAGAACATTTGTGATTCACCAGTTCGTATATGATTCACCAGACCTGATATATAGCTTTATATGCCTGTTGTGTTTTGGCCATGTTCTAGATTTACTGGCATTTCCCTACGTTTTAGTCCAAGTATTAAACAGTTCCAATACAGTTTGTTTAGCCAGTTACATAGCAACCGTCTGTTAATGTTAGCAAAGGACTCCTTAACTGGTCGATAGAGCACTTTTTAGGTCATGGTCAGTGTCCGTTACTATGGTAACTTAAAATCATTTGAGATATCTAAGTAAACGACTTAAGGTTCAAATTTCAATCTTGTTCAGTTATACTACTGGAGATGAGGGTTGGTTTTAATGACTGGAATGAGAGGAAATAAACACTCTAAATGTATGTTAAACTTAGTTCAGCAGTCTAGTAAATGTAGGGATCAGAAGCTGTATATAAGGTCCCCATATCTGCTCTGCGTTCAGCTGGGGTGGTAACAAGGGAGGGGGGGGGGGGGAGGGGTAGCTAAGTGGCTATATATTGATATTTTTCTGATTTTGTTTTTTTTTATATTTTGTTTTAATGAATAAATAGAAAATACAAGTGTTGTACAGGTAATTTTCATATGGATCTGTGTCTTGAATGAGTTAATAGCCTCAAGCTATGAAGAAATGTTAAACAATGACAGCTGTTAATCTAGCACTAAGGGCTTTGTTTAATCCCCTTTGTTTAAATGTAAGACAAGGGGAGCGTTTATTTAAGTTTCTCAGTACCTCTCAGTAGGTTACTTAACCTTTGATTATAGATTTTCCAAGCTCACTTATTTGTTTGTAATTCAGAACAGGTGTTCCCTACTTTGGTATCATATTAACTTAAACTGGTGTATAAGTAATGAAGGTAATTATGATTTAAAACTTCTTAAAAACTTCTTAATGAGATACTTTAATTTTCATTTCAGAATTTCCTTTTCCAATTGGCATTGTCTAATTTCCTGCTCTCAATATGAGTAAGTATATTTTATTGTTGAGATTTTGAAACTTCTTTAACTTCATTGAATGTCACAGAAAACGTAATCCTGAAAATGTTGCCCTGTCTAGACTCAACATCGCATCACAGCTATGTTATTTGAGAAAATAAAGTAAGCCTACCTGAAAACCATATACATGTAAGCCTATAGTTTGGCAATTTCCATGGTTAAACACAGACTAACTTGTAATTAAATTTGAAGAATTTTTAATATGTGATAGCGAGTTTATAAAACCTTTGTTACAAGTTGACTTAATTTTACAGTATCTTGAAGTGGAAAACATGTAGAAAAATAGTAACATAGATAATAAATACATGGTGCTGCCGACATCATGCACAGCCAGCGTGTACAGCCTTTCAGTTGAATGCATGTTATATGACTAGACACAGCGGGCCTTATGACTCTATATATCGGGCCATACGGTAGCGGGCCATTTGGCTAGCGGGCCATCGGACTGTAACTCGTCCCAATGACTCCATGTATAGGAGAGGTTTCTGGATAGGTTTTATCTAGGTTAAATATACTCCCTATCTCATTCTCTGACTTATTCTTTGAATTTCTTATTTCGTTTAAAGTTTAAATTTTTAATCGCTTAAACTGTTGAAACTCAGATTTTGACCTGAATTCAAATTGCCATACAAAACACCTGAATATTATTATCTCATTGAAATGAAACAGATTGAAGGAGTCCTTATTATATATAAGCCAACACTGTATTCAATACTATTTATTGAGTCCTTCATAGGGAAGTTTGAATATAGATGATATGGTTTCATATGCAGTTTTCAAACCAAAGCCATTTCACATAACAAACAATATCAGTATATACAAACCAGATATATATTTTGTATTTATGAGCCAAGACTCTATTTGGTGATATTTATGGAGGTGATTGATTCATTCATGTTTTACGCTGCACTCAAGATTATTTCTATGTGGGATGGTTGTCAGTTACCAGCAGAAGGTCGTGGGTCTCCTCCGGGCATAGAGCCCGGTTTCCTCCCACAATAAAACTGGTAGCGCAGCCATATAAGTGAAATAATCTTGAGCGCTGCATAAAACGCCAAACAATCAAGATTATTTCACATATGTTTCGGCGTTGCCAGGTTTTGTGGGGGAGGGTTTTGGCGAGTACCTGGCAGCTCTTACACATATGGTGATCGAGGTCGAATCAAGATAGAAACCAAAAACTCTATTTGATATATATCATATGGATCCAGTAAAACAAATCAAAGGTCTATTTGATGTTATGAATTGAGGCAGTGATGCAAACTATATCTGTAACCTATTTGTGTACATATATGGATGCCATAGGCCTGATACAAACTGTAACTCTTTTTCAATAATATTTAGAAATGTGTTATACAAACAAAGATATATTTGTTCATATCTGTGGATTTGTAATAAAACCAAGCTGTTTTTGATGATATTTATCATGTCAGTTATACAATCCCAGTTTTAAAAGCTTCCATTTAATAACTAATACTATGGTTTTCAAAAGAAAAATTCTCTACTTTTGCAAGCTATAATACCACAGATTTTAAAACTTCTCAACTAGTTACATAATAACAAACTGGTGGTTTAAATTAGTCTTGAGATTCCAAATATGTTTTTATTTCAATTTACAGTGAAAGCAAAGAAATATGACTGGAAAGATTCCAATATGGCTTTGTTTGGTTCTGATACAGAAAAGAGAGTCAAAAGTAAGTTTAAGCTAATATTACGTAATGGTTGTTTGTAGGGTAGCTATGGTTTGTTCGTGAAATCCTAACGTGCATGATAATGAAGCTACCCCAGTGCTAACCTTTATTACCAAAACCATTTCCCATTGACTACGTTTTCCAAACCCAATATTTTTTGTGAGCCACCATTTTTTGCTCATCTATAGTATCCCATTTTATAAACAATACTGGCCCATTTCACAACCCCATTTTCCTTGTGGACCACTATACCGGCCCATTTCACAACCCAATATTTCTAGTCACAGTGGATCACTATATCGCCCTGTTCCACAACCCCATATTTCTAGTGGATCACTATACTGCCCCATCCCACAAGCCCATATTTCTAGTGGATCACTAGACTGGCCCATTCCACAACCCCATATTTCTAATGGATCACTAGACCGCCCCATTCCACAACCCAATATATCTAGTGGATCACTAGACCGGCCCATTCCTCAACCCAATATTTCTTGTGGATCACTAGACTGGCCCATTCCACAACCCCATAATGATATTTCTAGTGGACCACTATACCGGCCCATTTCACAACCCAATATTTCTAGTCACAGTGGATCACTATATCGCCCTGTTCCACAACCCCATATTTCTAGTGGATCACTATACCAGCCCATCCCACAACCTCATATGTCTAGAGGATCACTAGACTGGCCCATTCCACAACCCCATATGTCTAGTGGTTCACTAGACTGGCCCATTCCACAACCCCATATTTCTAGAGGATCACTAGACCGGCCCATTCCACAACCCCATATTTCTAGTGCATCACTAGACCGGCCCATTCCACAACCCCATATTTCTAGTGGATAATTGGACCGGCCCATTCCACAACCCCATATTTCTAGTGAATCACTAGACCAACCCATTTCACTACCCCACAATGATATTTATAGTAGATCACTAGACCGGCCTAATCCACAACCTCATGTTTCTAGTGGATCACCATAGCAGTTCCATTCCACAATCCCATTACTTAGTGTCATGTAGGGGGCCACTATTGCAGACAATTGTTCCTGTGGATCACTTACTATCACTGTGATTGGACGGAAATAATGCTGAAAATTCCAAGCCAGTTATTGCAGGCCAATTTCCCGACCCCATTTTAGCAGAGGATCACTATTACTGTTTTTTATTTACTATTACTATGGGCGCCTCGGTGGCTCAGCCGGTCAGAATAATAATCCCTCATTCTGACACAGGCCTTCCATCGATGCGGAGCGAGTTCAAATCCAAATTGAAAATAGATTTTTTACTTGATCGTCGTATGTTGAAGAGTTGCCAAGCACTCGCCAAAGTTTGGGGGTTTTCTCTGGGCAAAGAGCCCAGTTTCCCCTCGCCACTACACCTGGTAACGCCGTGATATAAGTGAAATAATCAGAGTGAGACATAAAACATCAATCCACAGCCCCACAATCTTAAACATCAATCAATCCATTTTGCTACATGTATAATCTCAGTTTTTCAACTCTGTTCCCCTAATGGACAGAGTATCCAATTCCATTTACCCGGTGGGTCATTTATGAGAGGCTTTAGCAGGTTGATATTCACATTGATCTTGGACACTTTCTAGTAACCATTTTCTGGGAGGACAACCTTTTATTACAATCTAGTCTAAGCCTTGAAATTCTGGAGGACTAAATAGGAGAAAGTAAAGCGAGTGCTCTATTCCTAATACAAACATTACTTTTCATTTATATATATATGAAGGCCTATCTAAGAGTTATTGAGAATTTTATAGTTTGATAAATTTTTGCTTGCCAGCCCATTATGGGAAGCTGTTTTGAAGATACAATTCCTACAACTAACGAGTGTTATTTTCAGAGGAGTCTGCCGAGTGTGAACCGGCTTGGACAGGATCTGGTCAGGAAGTTAGTTTGAAGATTTGGAGGATAGTGGTAAGTGATATGTGACAAACAGGCACTTTACACATTTCTCTGTTTCGGAGTCTTAAGATAATAAACTAAAAAAGTTTAGAAGTGGCCTAAGTTTACCTTTACAATAGTACCAAATGAACAATATTAACCTTGGTTTAAATGGGAGACTTTGAAAGTTGACCAATTTGTTTTGCTCATTGTGATCTTTATTTAATAAAACTGTTGGGTGTAAAAATAGGTTGTTGGTTGCAAAGGAAAATAAGTGGGCTTTTTCTGGGCTAAGTTGTTTTTTGTTTTCTTCCACTTTAAATTAATACCATATATAATGTGTGTAAGAAAGATTGTATTACTGTAGATACACATGAACAGATAAAATGCCTATTTCTGTATGTATTCATTGTATGAAACTGTAATTGACATGCTGGTAGCAGCTATGTCTGACATTGCAGATTTATACAGTGATAATAGCATTAATTGGCCTCAGTAATTGCTGTTATTTGGAACAATCAGTTTCTCTGTATAAAACATGTTTGTCCCACAGAACTGCATATGCCATTTGTTACAATTAGTTACTATATTTGTGAACACTGAAACACACGGACCCAGGGAAAATCCTCTTACTATGTACAGTTTATGTAATATATTCCAATCTGGCAAGTGTAGTAACACTGAAAAATTCATTACCAGTGTCGAATAATATCTTTTAGTTTCACTAATTTTGTTTCAGAACGTATTCTTGACAAATCTTGACATCTAAACATAAGATTTTACATGAAAGATACAAAAGTCCATTTATGAATTAATGAGCTCATAGTTGTGACATGTTCTCCCCTTTGACTATGCGTCCTAAAGAGTGGGTTTAACAATGGCTTCCTAGATCACAGACAGCTATTTACTTTCATCAAACCAATCCGAAGATTTGTCTCAAATATGACTTTCCAGATCACCAACGACCAATAAGTTTCATGATCTTTCATCAGAACTATGGGGTCAACCAACTTCCCTTCACCAATAGGACCTCCCAGATCACCAACAACCAATAAGTTTCCTCAGACCAATCAACCAACTTCCCTTCACCAATAGGACCTCCCAGATCACCAACAACCAATAAGTTTCCTCAGACCAATCAACCAACTTCCCTTCACCAATAGGACCTCCCAGATCACCAACAACCAATAAGTTTCCTCAGACCAATCAACCAACTTCCCTTCACCAATAGGACCTCCCAGATCACCAACAACCAATAAGTTTCCTCAGACCAATCAACCAACTTCCCTTCACCAATAGGACCTCCCAGATCTCCAACGACCAATACGTTTCATCAGACCAATCAACCAACTTCCCTTCCCCAATAGCACCTCCCAGATCACCAACGACCAATAAGTTTCATCAAACCAATCAACCAGCTTCTCTTTACCAATAGCACCTCCCAGATCACCAACGACCAATAAGTTTCATCAAACCAATCAACCAGCTTCTCTTTACCAATAGCACCTCCCAGATCACCAACGACCAATAAGTTTCATCAAACCAATCAACCAACTTCTCTTTACCAATAGGACCTCCCAGATCTCCAACGACCAATAAGTTTCATCAAACCAATCAACCAGCTTCCCTTCCCCAATAGGACCGCCCAGATCACCAACGACCAATAAGTTTCATCAAACCAATCAACCAGCTTCCCTTCCCCAATAGGACCGCCCAGATCACCAACGACCAATAAGTTTCATCAGACCAATCAACAAGCTTCCCTCCACCAATAGGACCTCCCAGATCACCAACGACCAATACGTTTCATCAGACCAATCAACTAACTTCCCTTCACCAATAGTACCTTCCAGATCACCAACGACAAATAAGTTTCATCAGACCAATCAACCAACTTCCCTTCACCAATAGGACCTCCCAGATCACCAACAACCAATAAGTTTCATCAGACCAATCAACAGAATTCTCCAATATTTTTTGTCAGATTACCAACGACCATTTAGTTTCATCAAACCAATCAACCAACTTCCCTTCACCAATAGGACCTCCCAGATCACCAACAACCAATAAGTTTCATCAGACCAATCAACAGAATTCTCCAATATTATTTGTCAGATTACCAACGACCATTTAGTTTGATCAAACCAATCAACCAACTTCCCTTCACCAATAGGACCTCCCAGATCACCAACAACCAATAAGTTTCATCAGACCAATCAACCAACTTCCCTTCCCCAATAGCACCTCCCAGATCACCAACGACCAATAAGTTTCATCAGACCAATCAACCAACTTCTCTTTACCAATAGCACCTCCCAGATCACCAACGACCAATAAGTTTCATCAAACCGATCAACCAGCTTCTCTTTACCAATAGCACCTCCCAGATCACCAACGACCAATAAGTTTCATCAAACCAATCAACCAGCTTCTCTTTACCAATAGGACCTCCCAGATCACCAACAACCAATAAGTTTCATCAAACCAATCAACCAACTTCCCTTCCCCAATAGCACCTCCCAGATCACCAACGACCAATACGTTTCATCAAACCAATTAACCAACTTCTCTTTACCAATAGCACCTCCCAGATCACCAACGACCAATAAGTTTCATCAGACCAATCAACCAACTTCTCTTTACCAATAGCACCTCCCAGATCACCAACGACCAATAAGTTTCATCAAACCGATCAACCAGCTTCTCTTTACCAATAGCACCTCCCAGATCACCAACGACCAATAAGTTTCATCAAACCAATCAACCAGCTTCTCTTTACCAATAGGACCTCCCAGATCACCAACAACCAATAAGTTTCATCAAACCAATCAACCAACTTCCCTTCCCCAATAGCACCTCCCAGATCACCAACGACCAATACGTTTCATCAAACCAATCAACCAACTTCCCTTCCCCAATAGGACCTCCCAGATCACCAACAACCAATAAGTTTCATCAAACCAATCAACCAACTTCTCTTTACCAATAGCACCTCCCAGATCACCAACAACCAATAAGTTTCATCAAACCAATCAACCAACTTCCCTTCACCAATAGGACCTCTCAGATCACCAACGACCAATAAGTTTCATCAAACCAATCAACCAACTTCTCTTTACCAATAGCACCTCCCAGATCACCAACGACCAATAAGTTTCATCAAACCAATCAACCAGCTTCTCTTTACCAATAGGACCTCCCAGATCACCAACGACCAATAAGTTTCATCAGACCAATCAACCAACTTCCCTTCCCCAATAGCACCTCCCAGATCACCAACGACCAATAAGTTTCATCAGACCAATCAACCAGCTTATTTTACCAATAGGACCTCCCAGATCACCAACAACCAATAAGTTTCATCAGACCAATCAACCAACTTCCCTTCCCCAATAGCACCTCTCAGATCACCAACGACCAATAAGTTTCATCAGACCAATCAACCAACTTCCATTCACCAATAGCACCTCCCAGATCACCAACGACCAATAAGTTTCATCAGACCAATCAACCAACTTCCATTCACCAATAGCACCTCCCAGATCACCAACGACCAATACGTTTCATCAAACCAATCAACCAACTTCTCTTTACCAATAGCACCTCCCAGATCACCAGCAACCAATAAGTTTCATCAAACCGATCAACCAGCTTCTCTTTACCAATAGCACCTCCCAGATCACCAACGACCAATAAGTTTCATCAAACCAACCAACCAGCTTCTCTTTACCAATAGGACCTCCCAGATCACCAACGACCAATAAGTTTCATCAAACCAATCAACCAACTTCTCTTTACCAATAGGACCTCCCAGATCACCAACGACCAATAAGTTTCATCAGACCAATCAACCAACTTCCCTTCCCCAATAGCACCTCCCAGATCACCAACAACCAATAAGTTTCATCAAACCAATCAACCAGCTTCTCTTTACCAATAGGACCTCCCAGATCACTAACAACCAATAAGTTTCATCAGAACAATCAACCAACTTCTCTTTACCAATAGGACCTCCCAGATCACCAACAACCAATAAGTTTCATCAGACCAATCAACCAACTTCCCTTCCCCAATAGCACCTCCCAGATCACCAACGACCAATAAGTTTCATCAAACCAATCAACCAGCTTCTCTTTACCAATAGCACCTCCCAGATCACCAGCAACCAATAAGTTTCATCAAACCGATCAACCAGCTTCTCTTTACCAATAGCACCTCCCAGATCACCAACGACCAATAAGTTTCATCAAACCAACCAACCAGCTTCTCTTTACCAATAGGACCTCCCAGATCACCAACGACCAATAAGTTTCATCAAACCAATCAACCAACTTCTCTTTACCAATAGCACCTCCCAGATCACCAACGGCCAATAAGTTTCATCAAACCAATCAACCAGCTTCTCTTTACCAATAGGACCTCCCAGATCACCAACGACCAATAAGTTTCATCAGACCAATCAACCAACTTCCCTTCCCCAATAGCACCTCCCAGATCACCAACAACCAATAAGTTTCATCAAACCAATCAACCAGCTTCTCTTTACCAATAGGACCTCCCAGATCACCAACAACCAATAAGTTTCATCAGAACAATCAACCAACTTCTCTTTACCAATAGGACCTCCCAGATCACCAACAACCAATAAGTTTCATCAGACCAATCAACCAACTTCCCTTCCCCAATAGCACCTCCCAGATCACCAACGACCAATAAGTTTCATCAAACCAATCAACCAGCTTCTCTTTACCAATAGCACCTCCCAGATCACCAACGACCAATAAGTTTCATCAGACCAATCAACCAACTTCCCTTCCCCAATAGCACCTCCCAGATCACCAACGACCAATAAGTTTCATCAGACCAATCAACCAACTTCCATTCACCAATAGGACCTCCCAGATCACCAACAACCAATAAGTTTCATCAGACCAATCAACCAACTTCCCTTCCCCAATAGCACCTCCCAGATCACCAGCGACCAATAAGTTTCATCAAACCAATCAACCAGCTTCTCTTTACCAATAGCACCTCCCAGATCACCAGCAACCAATAAGTTTCATCAAACCGATCAACCAGCTTCTCTTTACCAATAGCACCTCCCAGATCACCAACGACCAATAAGTTTCATCAAACCAACCAACCAGCTTCTCTTTACCAATAGGACCTCCCAGATCACCAACGACCAATAAGTTTCATCAAACCAATCAACCAACTTCCCTTCCCCAATAGCACCTCCCAGATCACCGACCAATACGTTTCATCAAACCAATCAACCAACTTCTCTTTACCAATAGCACCTCCCAGATCACCAACGACCAATAAGTTTCATCAAACCAATCAACCAGCTTCTCTTTACCAATAGGACCTCCCAGATCACCAACGACCAATAAGTTTCATCAGACCAATCAACCAACTTCCCTTCCCCAATAGCACCTCCCAGATCACCAACAACCAATAAGTTTCATCAAACCAATCAACCAGCTTCTCTTTACCAATAGGACCTCCCAGATCACCAACGACCAATAAGTTTCATCAAACCAATCAACCAACTTCCCTTCCCCAATAGCACCTCCCAGATCACCGACCAATACGTTTCATCAAACCAATCAACCAACTTCTCTTTACCAATAGCACCTCCCAGATCACCAACGACCAATAAGTTTCATCAAACCAATCAACCAGCTTCTCTTTACCAATAGGACCTCCCAGATCACCAACGACCAATAAGTTTCATCAGACCAATCAACCAACTTCCCTTCCCCAATAGCACCTCCCAGATCACCAACAACCAATAAGTTTCATCAAACCAACCAACCAGCTTCTCTTTACCAATAGGACCTCCCAGATCACCAACGACCAATAAGTTTCATCAAACCAATCAACCAACTTCCCTTCCCCAATAGCACCTCCCAGATCACCGACCAATACGTTTCATCAAACCAATCAACCAACTTCTCTTTACCAATAGCACCTCCCAGATCACCAACGACCAATAAGTTTCATCAAATCAATCAACCAGCTTCTCTTTACCAATAGGACCTCCCAGATCACCAACGACCAATAAGTTTCATCAGACCAATCAACCAACTTCCCTTCCCCAATAGCACCTCCCAGATCACCAACAACCAATAAGTTTCATCAAACCAATCAACCAGCTTCTCTTTACCAATAGGACCTCCCAGATCACAAACAACCAATAAGTTTCATCAGAACAATCAACCAACTTCTCTTTACCAATAGGACCTCCCAGATCACCAACAACCAATAAGTTTCATCAGACCAATCAACCAACTTCCCTTCCCCAATAGCACCTCCCAGATCACCAACGACCAATAAGTTTCATCAGACCAATCAACCAACTTCCATTCACCAATAGCACCTCCCAGATCACCAACGACCAATAAGTTTCATCAGACCAATCAACCAACTTCCATTCACCAATAGCACCTCCCAGATCACCAACAACCAATAAGTTTCATCAGACCAATCAACCAACTTCCCTTCCCCAATAGCACCTCCCAGATCACCAACGACCAATAAGTTTCATCAAACCAATCAACCAGCTTCTCTTTACCAATAGCACCTCCCAGATCACCAACGACCAATAAGTTTCATCAGACCAATCAACCAACTTCCCTTCCCCAATAGCACCTCCCAGATCACCAACGACCAATAAGTTTCATCAGACCAATCAACCAACTTCCATTCACCAATAGGACCTCCCAGATCACCAACAACCAATAAGTTTCATCAGACCAATCAACCAACTTCCCTTCCCCAATAGCACCTCCCAGATCACCAACGACCAATAAGTTTCATCAAACCAATCAACCAGCTTCTCTTTACCAATAGCACCTCCCAGATCACCAGCAACCAATAAGTTTCATCAAACCGATCAACCAGCTTCTCTTTACCAATAGCACCTCCCAGATCACCAACGACCAATAAGTTTCATCAAACCAACCAACCAGCCTCTCTTTACCAATAGGACCTCCCAGATCACCAACGACCAATAAGTTTCATCAAACCAATCAACCAACTTCCCTTCCCCAATAGCACCTCCCAGATCACCGACCAATACGTTTCATCAAACCAATCAACCAACTTCTCTTTACCAATAGCACCTCCCAGATCACCAACGACCAATAAGTTTCATCAAACCAATCAACCAGCTTCTCTTTACCAATAGGACCTCCCAGATCACCAACGACCAATAAGTTTCATCAGACCAATCAACCAACTTCCCTTCCCCAATAGCACCTCCCAGATCACCAACAACCAATAAGTTTCATCAAACCAATCAACCAGCTTCTCTTTACCAATAGGACCTCCCAGATCACCAACAACCAATAAGTTTCATCAGAACAATCAACCAACTTCTCTTTACCAATAGGACCTCCCAGATCACCAACAACCAATAAGTTTCATCAGACCAATCAACCAACTTCCCTTCCCCAATAGCACCTCCCAGATCACCAACGACCAATAAGTTTCATCAGACCAATCAACCAACTTCCATTCACCAATAGCACCTCCCAGATCACCAACGACCAATAAGTTTCATCAGACCAATCAACCAACTTCCATTCACCAATAGCACCTCCCAGATCACCAACAACCAATAAGTTTCATCAGACCAATCAACCAACTTCCCTTCCCCAATAGCACCTCCCAGATCACCAACGACCAATAAGTTTCATCAAATCAATCAACCAGCTTCTCTTTACCAATAGCACCTCCCAGATCACCAACGACCAATAAGTTTCATCAGACCAATCAACCAGCTTCCCTTCCCCAATAGCACCTCCCAGATCACCAACGACCAATAAGTTTCATCAAACCGATCAATCAACAACTTCCCTTCACCAATAGGACCTCCCAGATCACCAACGACCAATAAGTTTCATCAGACCAATCAACCAACTTCCATTCACCAATAGCACCTCTCAGATCACCAACGACCAATAAGTTTCATCAAACCAATCAACCAGCTTCTCTTCACCAATAGGACCTCTCAGATCACCAACGACCAATAAGTTTCATCAGACCAATCAACCAACTTCCCTTCACCAATAGGACCTCTCAGATCACCAACGACCAATAAGTTTCATCAAACCAATCAACTAACTTCCCTTCACCAATAGGACCTCTCAGATCACCAACGACCAATAAGTTTCATCAAACCAATCAACCAACTTCCCTTCACCAATAGGACCTCACAGATCACCAACGACCAATAAGTTTCATCAAACCAATCAACCAGCTTCTCTTTACCAATAGGACCTCCCAGATCACTAACAACCAATAAGTTTCATCAGACCAATCAACCAACTTCCCTTCCCCAATAGCACCTCTCAGATCACCAACGACCAATAAGTTTCATCAGACCAATCAACCAACTTCCATTCACCAATAGCACCTCCCAGATCACCAACGACCAATAAGTTTCATCAGACCAATCAACCAACTTCCATTCACCAATAGCACCTCCCAGATCACCGACCAATACGTTTCATCAAACCAATCAACCAACTTCTCTTTACCAATAGCACCTCCCAGATCACCAACGACCAATAAGTTTCATCAAACCAATCAACCAGCTTCTCTTTACCAATAGGACCTCCCAGATCACCAACGACCAATAAGTTTCATCAGACCAATCAACCAACTTCCCTTCCCCAATAGCACCTCCCAGATCACCAACAACCAATAAGTTTCATCAAACCAATCAACCAGCTTCTCTTTACCAATAGGACCTCCCAGATCACTAACAACCAATAAGTTTCATCAGAACAATCAACCAACTTCTCTTTACCAATAGGACCTCCCAGATCACCAACAACCAATAAGTTTCATCAGACCAATCAACCAACTTCCCTTCCCCAATAGCACCTCCCAGATCACCAACGACCAATAAGTTTCATCAAACCAATCAACCAGCTTCTCTTTACCAATAGCACCTCCCAGATCACCAGCAACCAATAAGTTTCATCAAACCGATCAACCAGCTTCTCTTTACCAATAGCACCTCCCAGATCACCAACGACCAATAAGTTTCATCAAACCAACCAACCAGCTTCTCTTTACCAATAGGACCTCCCAGATCACCAACGACCAATAAGTTTCATCAAACCAATCAACCAACTTCTCTTTACCAATAGCACCTCCCAGATCACCAACGGCCAATAAGTTTCATCAAACCAATCAACCAGCTTCTCTTTACCAATAGGACCTCCCAGATCACCAACGACCAATAAGTTTCATCAGACCAATCAACCAACTTCCCTTCCCCAATAGCACCTCCCAGATCACCAACAACCAATAAGTTTCATCAAACCAATCAACCAGCTTCTCTTTACCAATAGGACCTCCCAGATCACCAACAACCAATAAGTTTCATCAGAACAATCAACCAACTTCTCTTTACCAATAGGACCTCCCAGATCACCAACAACCAATAAGTTTCATCAGACCAATCAACCAACTTCCCTTCCCCAATAGCACCTCCCAGATCACCAACGACCAATAAGTTTCATCAAACCAATCAACCAGCTTCTCTTTACCAATAGCACCTCCCAGATCACCAACGACCAATAAGTTTCATCAGACCAATCAACCAACTTCCCTTCCCCAATAGCACCTCCCAGATCACCAACGACCAATAAGTTTCATCAGACCAATCAACCAACTTCCATTCACCAATAGGACCTCCCAGATCACCAACAACCAATAAGTTTCATCAGACCAATCAACCAACTTCCCTTCCCCAATAGCACCTCCCAGATCACCAACGACCAATAAGTTTCATCAAACCAATCAACCAGCTTCTCTTTACCAATAGCACCTCCCAGATCACCAGCAACCAATAAGTTTCATCAAACCGATCAACCAGCTTCTCTTTACCAATAGCACCTCCCAGATCACCAACGACCAATAAGTTTCATCAAACCAACCAACCAGCTTCTCTTTACCAATAGGACCTCCCAGATCACCAACGACCAATAAGTTTCATCAAACCAATCAACCAACTTCCCTTCCCCAATAGCACCTCCCAGATCACCGACCAATACGTTTCATCAAACCAATCAACCAACTTCTCTTTACCAATAGCACCTCCCAGATCACCAACGACCAATAAGTTTCATCAAACCAATCAACCAGCTTCTCTTTACCAATAGGACCTCCCAGATCACCAACGACCAATAAGTTTCATCAGACCAATCAACCAACTTCCCTTCCCCAATAGCACCTCCCAGATCACCAACAACCAATAAGTTTCATCAAACCAATCAACCAGCTTCTCTTTACCAATAGGACCTCCCAGATCACAAACAACCAATAAGTTTCATCAGAACAATCAACCAACTTCTCTTTACCAATAGGACCTCCCAGATCACCAACAACCAATAAGTTTCATCAGACCAATCAACCAACTTCCCTTCCCCAATAGCACCTCCCAGATCACCAACGACCAATAAGTTTCATCAGACCAATCAACCAACTTCCATTCACCAATAGCACCTCCCAGATCACCAACGACCAATAAGTTTCATCAGACCAATCAACCAACTTCCATTCACCAATAGCACCTCCCAGATCACCAACAACCAATAAGTTTCATCAGACCAATCAACCAACTTCCCTTCCCCAATAGCACCTCCCAGATCACCAACGACCAATAAGTTTCATCAAACCAATCAACCAGCTTCTCTTTACCAATAGCACCTCCCAGATCACCAACGACCAATAAGTTTCATCAGACCAATCAACCAACTTCCCTTCCCCAATAGCACCTCCCAGATCACCAACGACCAATAAGTTTCATCAGACCAATCAACCAACTTCCATTCACCAATAGGACCTCCCAGATCACCAACAACCAATAAGTTTCATCAGACCAATCAACCAACTTCCCTTCCCCAATAGCACCTCCCAGATCACCAACGACCAATAAGTTTCATCAAACCAATCAACCAGCTTCTCTTTACCAATAGCACCTCCCAGATCACCAGCAACCAATAAGTTTCATCAAACCGATCAACCAGCTTCTCTTTACCAATAGCACCTCCCAGATCACCAACGACCAATAAGTTTCATCAAACCAACCAACCAGCCTCTCTTTACCAATAGGACCTCCCAGATCACCAACGACCAATAAGTTTCATCAAACCAATCAACCAACTTCCCTTCCCCAATAGCACCTCCCAGATCACCGACCAATACGTTTCATCAAACCAATCAACCAACTTCTCTTTACCAATAGCACCTCCCAGATCACCAACGACCAATAAGTTTCATCAAACCAATCAACCAGCTTCTCTTTACCAATAGGACCTCCCAGATCACCAACGACCAATAAGTTTCATCAGACCAATCAACCAACTTCCCTTCCCCAATAGCACCTCCCAGATCACCAACGACCAATAAGTTTCATCAAACCAATCAACCAGCTTCTCTTTACCAATAGGACCTCCCAGATCACCAACAACCAATAAGTTTCATCAGAACAATCAACCAACTTCTCTTTACCAATAGGACCTCCCAGATCACCAACAACCAATAAGTTTCATCAGACCAATCAACCAACTTCCCTTCCCCAATAGCACCTCCCAGATCACCAACGACCAATAAGTTTCATCAGACCAATCAACCAACTTCCATTCACCAATAGCACCTCCCAGATCACCAACGACCAATAAGTTTCATCAGACCAATCAACCAACTTCCATTCACCAATAGCACCTCCCAGATCACCAACAACCAATAAGTTTCATCAGACCAATCAACCAACTTCCCTTCCCCAATAGCACCTCCCAGATCACCAACGACCAATAAGTTTCATCAAATCAATCAACCAGCTTCTCTTTACCAATAGCACCTCCCAGATCACCGACGACCAATAAGTTTCATCAGACCAATCAACCAACTTCCCTTCCCCAATAGCACCTCCCAGATCACCAACGACCAATAAGTTTCATCAAACCGATCAATCAACAACTTCCCTTCACCAATAGGACCTCCCAGATCACCAACGACCAATAAGTTTCATCAGACCAATCAACCAACTTCCATTCACCAATAGCACCTCTCAGATCACCAACGACCAATAAGTTTCATCAAACCAATCAACCAGCTTCTCTTCACCAATAGGACCTCTCAGATCACCAACGACCAATAAGTTTCATCAAACCAATCAACTAACTTCCCTTCACCAATAGGACCTCTCAGATCACCAACGACCAATAAGTTTCATCAGACCAATCAACTAACTTCCCTTCACCAATAGGCCCTCACAGATCACCAACGACCAATAAGTTTCATCAAACCAATCAACCAGCTTCTCTTTACCAATAGCACCTCCCAGATCACCAACGACCAATAAGTTTCATCAGACCAATCAACCAACTTCCCTTCACCAATAGGACCTCCCAGATCACCAACGACCAATAAGTTTCATCAGACCAATCAACCAGCTTCTCTTCACCAATAGGACCTCTCAGATCACCAACGGCCAATAAGTTTCATCAAACCAATCAACCGACTTCCCTTCACCAATAGGACCTCCCAGATCACCAATAACCAATAAGTTTCATCAAACCAATCAACAGAATTCTCCAATATTATTTGTCAGGTCACCAACAACCTTTTAGTTTCAGCAAGGGTGCCTTTCTTATCACAGAACTAAAAGAACCAAATTAAAAAAAAAAATTCTCAGGAATGTACATTGAAATAAAGAATCTATATTTACAGATATTTTATGTAACAATTTTAATTAACAAATATTTTCAAATATAAAGGATGTTGCTATTTTAGGTTTACGGCTTTTTATTATTGGAAATTGTTAAATTCTGCTGATATCTTTTGTCCGGGTCATATCTCAATAAATATTTTGGGTATTTATTTGAGACTTAGCTGGTAGCTGCCTATGTACTCAATACCAAGTAGTTGTGCGGTGTTACTTTTTCCTTTTCATACTGATACTTTTTTTGTTTTGTGACGTTCTATGAAAATTTTACATTCAACTTTTCACTTTACAGAAATTCAAGGTTGAGGAATGGCCCAAAGAAGAATATGGAAAATTCTACAACGGAGATTCTTATATCATTTTGAATGTGAGTCCATCACTAACTCAGTAAGGTAGAAACAAGTCACATGGTTCCTATATCATTTTGAATGTGAGTCCATCACTAACTCAGTAAGGTAGAAACAAGTCACATGATTCTTATATCATTTTGAATGTGAGTCCATCACTAACTCAGTAAGGTAGAAACAAAGTCACATGATTCCTATATCATTTTGAATGTGAGTCCATCACTAACTCAGTAAGGTAGAAACAAGTCACATGATTCCTATATCATTTTGAATGTGAGTCCATCACTAACTCAGTAATGTAGAAACAAGTCACATGATTCCTATATCATTTTGAATGTGAGTCCATCACTAACTCAGTAATGTAGAAACAAGTCACATGATTCCTATATCATTTTGAATGTGAGTCCATCACTAACTCAGTAAGGTAGAAACAAGTCACATGATTCCTATATCATTTTGAATGTGAGTCCATCACTAACTCAGTAAGGTAGAAACAAGTCACATGATTCCTATATCATTTTGAATGTGAGTCCATCACTAACTCAGTAAGGTAGAAACAAGTCACATGATTCCTATATCATTTTGAATGTGAGTCCATCACTAACCCAGTAATGTAGAAACAAGTCACATGATTCTTATATCATTTTGAATGTGAGTCCATCACTAACTCAGTAATGTAGAAACAAGTCACATGATTCCTATATCATTTTGAATGTGAGTCCATCACTAACTCAGTAATGTAGAAACAAGTCACATGATTCTTATATCATTTTGAATGTGAGTCCATCACTAACTCAGTAAGGTAGAAACAAAGTCACATGATTCCTATATCATTTTGAATGTGAGTCCATCACTAACTCAGTAAGGTAGAAACAAGTCACATGGTTCCTATATCATTTTGAATGTGAGTCCATCACTAACTCAGTAATGTAGAAACAAGTCACATGATTCTTATATCATTTTGAATGTGAGTCCATCACTAACTCAGTAAGGTAGAAACAAGTCACATGATTCCTATATCATTTTGAATGTGAGTCCATCACTAACTCAGTAATGTAGAAACAAGTCACATGATTCCTATATCATTTTGAATGTGAGTCCATCACTAACTCAGTAAGGTAGAAACAAAGTCACATGATTCCTATATCATTTTGAATGTGAGTCCATCACTAACTCAGTAAGGTAGAAACAAGTCACATGATTCTTATATCATTTTGAATGTGAGTCCATCACTAACTCAGTAAGGTAGAAACAAGTCACATGATTCTTATATCATTTTGAATGTGAGTCCATCACTAACTCAGTAATGTAGAAACAAGTCACATGATTCCTATATCATTTTGAATGTGAGTCCATCACTAACTCAGTAAGGTAGAAACAAGTCACATGATTCCTATATCATTTTGAATGTGAGTCCATCACTAACTCAGTAAGGTAGAAACAAGTCACATGATTCCTATATCATTTTGAATGTGAGTCCATCACTAACTCAGTAAGGTAGAAACAAGTCACATGATTCCTATATCATTTTGAATGTGAGTCCATCACTAACCCAGTAAGGTAGAAACAAGTCACATGATTCCTATATCATTTTGAATGTGAGTCCATCACTAACTCAGTAAGGTAGAAACAAAGTCACATGATTCCTATATCATTTTGAATGTGAGTCCATCACTAACTCAGTAAGGTAGAAACAAGTCACATGATTCCTATATCATTTTGAATGTGAGTCCATCACTAACTCAGTAACGTAGAAACAAGTCACATGATTCCTATATCATTTTGAATGTGAGTCCATCACTAACTCAGTAATGTAGAAACAAGTCACATGATTCCTATATCATTTTGAATGTGAGTCCATCACTAACTCAGTAAGGTAGAAACAAGTCACATGATTCCTATATCATTTTGAATGTGAGTCCATCACTAACTCAGTAATGTAGAAACAAGTCACATGGTTCCTATATCATTTTGAATGTGAGTCCATCACTAACTCAGTAAGGTAGAAACAAGTCACATGATTCCTATATCATTTTGAATGTGAGTCCATCACTAACTCAGTAATGTAGAAACAAGTCACACGATTCCTATATCATTTTGAATGTGAGTCCATCACTAACTCAGTCACATGAGTGATGTTCACAAAACATGTGGATATTAAAGCTAAAGTTGGTTTTGTTTTTTACAATTGGTAATTGACAATAAGACTAAAATCAAGATTGTTCCTGCTGCTATAAGTTGATGTTTTAGCATAGGGCCTACTAGATGCTATTGGTTGATGTTTTAGCATAGGACCTACTAGGTGCTATAGGTTGATGCTTTAGCATAGGACCTACTAGGTGCTATTGGTTGATGTTTTAGCATAGGACCTACTAGGTGCTATAAGTTGATGTTTTAGCATAGGGCCTACTAGGTGCTATTGGTTGATGTTTTAGCATAGGACCTACTAGGTGCTATAGGTTGATGTTTTAGCATAGGACCTACTAGGTGCTATAAGTTGATGTTTTAGCTTAGGACCTACTAGGTGCTATAGGTTGATGTTTTAGCATAGGACCTACTAGGTGCTATTGGTTGATGTTTTAGCATAGGACCTACTAGGTGCTATAGGTTGATGTTTTAGCATAGGACCTACTAGGTGCTATAGGTTGATGTTTTAGCATAGGGCCTACTAGGTGCTATAGGTTGATGTTTTAGCATAGGGCCTACTAGGTGCTATAGGTTGATGTTTTAGCATATGGTATACTAGATGCTATCAGTTGATGTTTTAGCATAGGACCTACTAGGTGCTATAAGTTGATGTTTTAGCATAGGGCCTGCTAGGTGCTATAAGTTGATGTTTTAGCATAGGGCCTGCTAGGTGCTATAAGTTGATGTTTTAGCATAGGGCCTACTAGGTGCTATAAGTTGATGTTTTAGCATAGGGCCTACTAAGCTTTGATTTTTATTCCTTGAATTCAGATTATCCAACAAGCTGACAGTTGGAGCTCACTAAAATTCAAATAAAACCCTCAAAACAGTTTTCAGATGAGATTTTACTGATTTCAAACTTAGGCCTCTATGGATCTGTCGGTGTCACTATATATGTATGCCCTATCCGTCTATTTACAAGTGAGATGTGGAGTAGTGTTCTCAGGTGACAGAAATAAGACTGAAAGAACCTTAAATTGTTTTATATTGTTACAGACATACAAAGAGGATGGTTCTGATGAGTTATTGTATGATGTACACTTTTGGATCGGGAAGTACAGCACACAGGTAACATCATGTCTTTGGCCTTGATTGGGACATAAAACTTCTGAGTGACACTCTATAGTCATTAACTTCTTTGATTGGCAATCGGCAACTGATTGTAGTTTTATTCAGAAAGAATTCAAATCTGAAGTACTCCTGATATCTGCTTTTTATGGAACAAGAACAAAGAGAGTAGATTGACAAGAGTGGTCACTTCGTCCACGCCATGTTAAATTTGAACTGACACGATTCGATTATTAGGAACCTCCTTTCTGTAGGGGGCGCCCCACAGTCGAATCGTGTACAGTCCGAACACCCTTCCGCTAGGGGGCCAGAACATGCTGGCAATGCTGATTGGACGAAGTGACCACTCTTGTCAATCTACTCTCTTTGACAAGAAACAAACAAAGAAAGCATTCATTTCCTCTTCATGATTCTCTCCCACTAGGATGAGTATGGGACAGCAGCTTATAAAACTGTCGAGTTGGATACACTTTTGGATGACAAACCTATCCAACACAGGGAAGTACAGGGACACGAATCTGAACTCTTCAAGAGTTACTTCCCCTCTATTACGTAAGTTGGTTCTTGACTGTCTTTGTTTCCAACAAATGTAATAGTGTTCTGACTTGACTAAACACATACCTCTATTAGTTTGACTTCTTTAGACCTAATACCCATTCAAAATGTTAAACAATCAAGTGGCATTGTACATTACCAACTAAATTTTGCCATTTTTCTTTGATTCTGTAACGAGATGGAGTCACTGAATTTAGAGTTGGGGAAAGGCCATTTCTGTTTGTGGCATAGCCATCGAGGTTGCTGCTTTATCTAAGATCTGTGGCTTGTTTCACAAAAGGGTGTACGTTTTGACACGTTATAGCACTATATCTCTACAGTAGACCAATGGATTGGTGTGACACTTACATAACAACTTACACTACACCGCTTTGTGACTAAATCTTTAAAAGGAAATTATCAGATTCCTATCAATTTTCATGGGATAGCCCTAAAAGTACTAAGTTTGAAGTTGATTGTATTGATGCTATTTCAGACTGTTGAAAGGAGGTGCTGACACAGGTTTCCGCAGGGTCAGTCCCGAGGAATACAAACCACGCCTTTTTAAAGTTTGTGGGTCAAGAAAAAACATCACTGTCTCAGAGGTGAGTTCAAGTGCTTATGTGGATTTGTTTGAGTCGTTGAGAATATGGTAAGATCTCCACTAATTCAAGGACCAGTGATGTGAAAATAACAAATTATTACATTGCTATTTGCCACATTTGGTCTATAAAAACAACAACAGCGATCGTTCAATAGGATTATCTGATCGCTCACTCCAAGAGGTAAGACTCTCAACGAAAAAAGTTGAATTTTAAGTGTACTTTTGTTAATGTTTTTCTGGCCCTTGAATTTTTTAGAGTACTTGAATTAGCGGAGATCTTACCGTAACAACAGGGTTTGGGTAGGTTTGTTGTTAACTGTTTGAACAAAGTTGAAATAAAAACAAGCTGTCTATTGCATTCTCTACCAGTAAATTCCAATATTGCATGTGTTTAATATTGGATATTGTATATTTATTTAGATACCCCTGAAGCGAGGAAACATAAGTGATGAAGATGTGTTTATTTTGGATATGGGTTTGACAATCTATCAATACAATGGACAAAATGCCAACAAGGATGAAAAGTTCAAGGTAAACTATTGAGTACTCCGTGGAACTTATTTAGGAAATGAACTAGATTTACATTTGTTCTCCCTTTGTGGGTGTGTGTGTTTTGTTTCACAAGCAGGTCCATATATCTAACATTTACAACACAAATCCTCTGTATCGGAAAATATGGCTAAGTAGATGTATGAAGGCTCTATAGAAAACCAGAATCAAACACAGCTGTATCATTTAATTTGTAGAAAGCCATGCGTCAGAATTGCATGCCAATAAGGTTCTTTTTTACATTCACTAAATGCCACTCAGCATCTGTTTGTGATGTCTTTTAGCTTTAAAAAGCTAGTGGCACTGGCTGTCCAAGACCAAATAAACAATATGGATCTAATAATAAAAAGAAATATGGATCTATTCATTGATCTTGCAATGACATTTACAAGTTGAACTGTTGCAATAAGGTGAAGAATTAGGATAACAACTTCTCGGTTTATAGGGAGACGACATTTCAATGTAGTTCTTACATCATTATCAAAGTCATTCGTAAATAACTCTTCACCTGATTGTAATCTATTGAATGTCGTAAATTAAAGTTGATTTTCTGATATTACAGGCAGCTCAGTATGTACAAGGTCTTAAATCCGAAAGAAGCGGGAAAGCCAAAGCGGAATGTTTGGAAGGAGACTCTATTTCCCCGTCGGTAATTCAGTTTATATTTTTATCATTTTACCTAGATGGTTTTCAGAATAAAAAACTAAATGTTATTGATAGCCACCTTGTTTGAAAGGAGGCTGATGGAGATTACAAAGCTGGGACAGTTGTCTATTTTACAGTTATATTTGGTTATTCTGTTATATACAATAACTGTAGATGGGAGTGATAAAAACATGATGTTCAAATAATGCATTGTAACGTTTCTAAGCTCTAGAGGTTACTTTACTTCCAAATCGCTTTGTTGATTGAACTTGAAAATAAACATTAGTTTTCACTTTTGTTGAAACTGTTAGCAGCTTTTATGGTTGCTATATGACATATTCAGTTGTCTATGTTTGGTACTAACTTTCCCTCTGTAACTGGAGTTGGTCTTGGGAAAGGCCTTGCTAACTTTCCCTCTGCAACTGGAGTTGAGCTTGGGAAAGGCCTTGCTAACTTTCCCTCTGTAACTGGAGTTGAGCTTGGGAAAGGCCTTGCTAACTTTCCCTCTGTAACTGGAGTTGAGCTTGGGAAATGCCTTGCTAACTTTCCCTCTGTAACTGGAGTTGAGCTTGGGAAAGGCCTTGCTAACTTTCCCTCTGTAACTGGAGTTGAGCTTGGGAAAGGCCTTGCTAACTTTCCCTCTGTAACTGGAGTTGGGCTTGGGAAAGGCCTTGCTAACTTTCCCTCTGTAACTGGAGTTGGGCTTGGGAAAGGCCTTGCTAACGTTCCCTTTGTAACTAGAGCTGAGCTTGGGAAAGGCCTTGGTAAAAAAACTCTCCCTCTGTAACTGGAGTTGAGCTTGGGAAAGGCCTTGCTAACTTTCCCTCTGCAACTGGAGTTGAGCTTGGGAAAGGCCTTGCTAACTTTCCCTCTGTAACTGGAGTTGAGCTTGGGAAAGGCCTTGCTAACTTTCCCTCTGTAACTGGAGTTGAGCTTGGGAAAGGCCTTGCTAACTTTCCCTCTGTAACTGGAGTTGAGCTTGGGAAAGGCCTTGCTAACTTTCCCTCTGTAACTGGAGTTGAGCTTGGGAAAGGCCTTGCTAACTTTCCCTCTGTAACTGGAGTTGAGCTTGGGAAAGGCCTTGCTAACTTTCCCTCTGTAACTGGAGTTGAGCTTGGGAAAGGCCTTGCTAACTTTCCCTCTGTAACTGGAGTTGAGCTTGGGAAAGGCCTTGCTTACTTTCCCTCTGTAACTGGAGTTGAGCTTGGGAAAGGCCTTGCTAACTTTCTCTCTGTAACTGGAGTTGAGCTTGGGAAAGGCCTTGCCAACTTAAATCCTCTGTCCACAAATCACCCTGGTAATTTTTCAAAGGGCATTTTCTCCAGGAATTGTTGGATGGATACAACATAGCCCGTAAGTCAGGAGTTTTCTTAGGGCATTATAATTGGACAAGCTCGAACACCCATTAGATATTCCTTTTAGGTAGTTAAAATAGGACGTCTCTTACATTTCACTTATTCATATTAGACCTTACATAAATGTTTCTCAGTGAGGTTTTTCAGTGAAATAATCTTGAAGCTGTGTGTAAGATAGCTGAGTCAGATAAATGATAATTGTATGTTTGTTTTTACCAGCATTCATTTTTCACATCCCTCCCTGATGGTAAATCTTCTGACAGTCCTGAACCTACCTCTGATGCTGAGAAGAAACTGTTGAAGTAAGTGCCCTCCACTAGACATTAACGTTGTGTTAAAGTATTGATCGCAGTTGTTACGTTGATGGACATGGAGCTTTAACACTCACGGGGAATGGGGCCAGTTAGAGTAATAGTTCCTCAGTCCAACACCGGCCTTTCATCGTGGCGGTGCGGGATTGAATCCAGCTCAGACCATATAGAAATTAACATACTTCTCTGTGGATTTTTCACTTGATCCTTGTATGTGGAAGAGTTGTCAGGTATTTACTTGCCGAAGTCGGTGGTTTCCTCTGGGCAATGAGCCCGCTTCCCTCCCCTAATAAACGCAGCAACGCTGCCTTATAAGTGAAACAATCTTGAGTGTGGTGCAAAACATTAACTGATCAATTCACAATGATCAGGGCATTTTGACATAGCTTACTTCAGAAATTGAGAAGCTGTTCTACATTTAACAAACCATGCAAATCTGAATCTAGGATTTTATTCGGCTTTTCACAGATGATACAACATTGAGGTAGAAATGTATCAATGTTTCTTTGATAGTAGCAATTATTATAGAAATTTTATAAGAAATAATGTCACAAAAAGAGATAAAATCCTTTATCATATTTTTTTCTCCAGAGTTTCTGATGAAGACGGAAGTCTTGACATGGATGAAGTGAAAACTGGAGACGTCACGTTCGATGCTTTGAAGTCTAATGTAAGACTCTTTTCATCTCATTGTCAATAAACCTGCTTACATTCCAATAATATGAAACTATTTTGGATTTTGTCTGGATATTTGGAGCTTGAAATTTAGATGACTTCCGGTGACAATGTGGAGACATACTGGATAGTTAGATAATTTCTGGATATAGTTGTTCGCATATTTCAGACTGCATTCAATTATTATCCTTAAGAATGTGTTCTAATCTTCAAGTTCTAAATTCCACTCAAACAAGTTAAACATAGCGGATGTATATTGGTATACCATTGTCAATCCGTCTGTCTGTCCCAAGTTTGTGTCCGCTCCATAACTTTAAACCTATTAGGTGACAAAAAGATTCTCTGTTTAAAGCATGTCTTTGATAATGAATATGAAGACAGTGTGCTACAATGAATTTTTCCTTGCGGGCATATTTTGAGTTTCTTTTGGTGATCAGATAAACATCAGCCATCACATTCTTCAATTACAGAGCCTTCATGGCTGAGGCGCCCCCTGGACCCCCGTCTGTTGTGCTGGGATAGTTGGCCCCCGAATATCAAAAACATTCTGTCACCCCTGATAGGGCACCTAAAACCCGAGAATCCTCAAATTACCTGCCCTTTAATATGCCCTTGTCTTTCTAAACTTTGATTTATTTTATTATGTGGCTGTTTTACGTTGTAACCACTAGATTTATTATCCCTTTCATAAACGGGTTGTTTCTTGCAGGATGTGTATGTGATAGACTTGGTTAAGTATCTATATGTGTGGGTTGGAAGTGAAGCCTCTATAGATGAGAAGAAGAATGCCCTCACCTATGCACATGTAAGATATTTATTTAACATCCTCTTTTTGTGCTTAGGTTGTCCTTTACCTATTATTAACAATGTGGAATGGTTTCCTGTATAGAGCCCGGTTTTCTCCTCCACTAAGCCTGGCAACAAAATCACATGAAATAATCCTGAGTGTGGCGTAAAACACCATTCAATCCAAAAAAGCTATGGTGAATTTTTTCTTCCTACAAACAGAAGCGTTGTCAGGAGGTTTCCTCCCTTATTAGACCCAGTAACACCATCAAATAAGTGTAATAATCTTGTATGTAGTTGTCCTTAAACACCAATCAATCAATCTAGTTACCTAATTGTCTGTTCAGGGCACGGCCCTAAGACCTGAGTCGGTTAGAGTGATAGTCCTCAGTCCGACACAGGTCTTCCGTCGATGCAGTGCAGGTTCGAATCCCATTCAGAGCAATTAAAAATTGAAAAATTTCTGAGTGGATTTTTCACTTGATCGCCAATGTGGAAGAATTGCCAGTTACTCGCCAAAGGTCGGGGTTTCTTCCGGGCAATGAGCCTGATTTCCTCCCTGACTTAACCCGGCAAACCAATCAATCAATCTGTTCAGTGTATTGATAATCCCAATGAGTTAGCCAAGCAATCCAGCAAGAAGTCAACATGATAATTGTTATGTCTACCATTAATAAGACAAACTTACACTGTGTTTATTAACTGGCTACTTTTACTAGACTGAGATATCAGCATACATACAACATATCATATACACACTGAGTGGTGCACAAGCGTGGTAGGAATGAAACAAATATATGCTTAAGGCTTCTCACATTCTACTAGATCTAACAATTATCTGATAGACCGTCAATCAATCCAGCAAAAAGCAAACTTGATAATCTGATAGATCGTCAATCAATCCAACAAAAAGCAAACTTGATAATCTGATAGACCGTCAATCAATCCAGCAAAAAGCAAACTTGATAATCTGATAGATCGTCAATCAATCCAACAAAAAGCAAACTTGATAAATCTGATAGGTCGTCAATCAATCCAGCAAAAAGTAAACTTGATAATCTGATAGATCGCCAATCAATCTAGCAAAAAGCAAACTTGATAATCTGATAGATCGTCAATCCATCCAGCAAAAAGCAAACTTGATAATCTGATAGATCGTCAATCAATCTAGCAAAAAGCAAACTTGATAATCTGATAGATCGTCAATCAATCCAGCACAAAGCAAACTTGATAATCTGATAGATCCTCAAGATGAAAGATATGTAATTACTATGTTTTGTCCATTTCCAGAACTACCTTATGAAGACTGACCATCCCTTTGTTCCTGTAGAGTGTGTGAAAGAAGGGCCTGTAGGAAACAAGAGGGTTGTACAAGCAATTGCAGCTTAATTCCACCATAACCTCCTCACAACGGCAACTTAGGGCTAGAGGGAAGGGGTAATTTGCATCACAATACTGAGTTGTAACCAAACTTTGAATGGCATTGTAGAAAATATGCCCCATTTATACTGAATTAACAAAATGATGTATTATGCTTTTCTTAGATTTGTTCATAATTCTTACACTTTCAATCTTTATATTATGAATGCTTAAATTAATGGTATTTTTAACTCAAAATTCACGAATATGTGTTATATTTATTCCAAAACTAGTGCTGCATCCTTGTTTTTTTTCTTATCAAATCCAAATATTGCATGTAAAGAATTCTTGTTAAATTGGAACGTTTCTTGCAAAGGTCACACTGCTCAAATAAATTTAAATAATTAATACATACATTTTTTATCATTTGTAATTTTGTTAAAACGATATGAGCTGCCAAAATTCAGATATTTTTCCTAAATTTCGAAAGTCAAGTACTATAGAAAAGTTAAAGTGGCATGAGCTGCCAAAATTAACACTTTTTTCATAATTTGTGACCGTCACGACAGTAGGAGGCTTTGAAGGCCATCGAAAAACTAAATGATTGGCGTTGGAATGAAGAAAATCCATACAGTATGTAGCCTATACGATCGAAAAAGTGTTCGAAAAGTAAACAATATTTAAATAACCGGGACGACCATTCATTCATTCTAAGCCAAAGTTAGTTCAAAACAATACTTTATCTTACATTTTCGAGACTAGAAGCACTTAAAAGCTTCTGAATTGTATGTCTTGAGAAAAATAGCCAATAATTTCAACATTCTGTTTTACGGTCAAAATATCAACATTTTGGCAGCTCATGCCACTTTAATAGAGACTGCGAACTGTAAAAATATGTGCTACCCACAAAGAGGCTGAAACGAATTGTGAATTCATTTGCGAAACTGTTTGAAATGTAGAACTCGATTTTGGACAGCTTGTTTAAACCACAGAACCCTTGCTGCATACATATTCGGACCTGGGTCTTCAAAACGAATTTCATACCCAAGCGCCATGGTCAGTTGTTTCCCAAATATCTATCGTTTGTCTTTCTTACCTATTCCGGAGGCTATAGCGCCAGGGGGCTGCTTTTGATAACATTTACGCCTGACGTAAGTCCAATCCAAGGCCTAACTGACATATTCCTTCAACCCAAGCCCGGATTATCGGTCTTACGGCGAATGGTATTACATGGGTGGTAATATGTCTTGTCGCCTTGGAGAGAGAAAAAATCCAGACCTGATTTCTCGGCTACCTTCAACCCTAGTTAGAACGAGGCGCAATGTAACGTCTGGCGTAAATGTGTTGAACAGCCCCGCTAGGTGAATATCCTGCCGCCATTACGTTATTTCTCGGCTTGTGGAACCTGAGGTTTTGATTAGCTGCGAGAACTTTCACTCGCATCCGATCGAAAATTTCTGAGTGGATTTTTCACTGGTCGCTCTATGTTGAAGAGTTGCCAGCTACTCACCAACGGTCGAGGTTTTCCTCCGGGCAATTAGCCCGGTTTCCTCCCCTACTAAACCTGACAATGGCGCCTTATAAGTGAAATAATATTGAGTGCGTCGTAAAACATCATTGAACCAAGAAGTTTGCAATGGCACTTTTTATACGCAGGACCCAAAACTAGTGACACATATAAGAGCAGCGCGGCATCACATCACCGCAAATGTACATTAGGCCTATCACAGGACAAAACTAGCGACACCTATACGAGCAACGCGGCATCACATCACCGCAAATGTACATTAGGCCTATCACAGATAAAAACTAGCGACACCTATGAGAGCAACGCGGCAGAGTCCGATCCAAACCAGCCAATTTGACGTGTCCCCTCCACGCATATAGTTCATTGTGTATAAAAAGTTATATGCTAATACATGTATTGTCTTACATTGTACATACGGAAGGGTCCTGACACTTTTATTATTTTAATCTTATCAGGCCGAGAAGGGACATCGCGCTATACATACTCAACTAAGCTAAATTAAAATCTAACACGCGATGAAAAATACAGCAAGATTTAATTATTTTCGTGTTATACTTTATGAAATGGCTCACTTGCTATGTAAAACACGATGAAAAATACTTATCATTGCGTTTTACTTATTAAACCGGCTATATTTTGATCTCAGAAACACTATGGAAATGCGATGGAAAAGCGATTTATTATCGCGTTTTTATCGCGTTTCTCAGTTGAATAAAGCTTGGTTCTATACGTATTTTGCGATAGAAATTAGGATCGAAAGGATTATCACTGCAACTTACCATATGGACTGGGTTTTGAAAGAAAATCACAAACACGATGGAAACGCGATGGTAAATATTAACCATCGCATTTTTATCGTGTTTGTGACTAAGATTGAAGGAAGATTTGAAAGTAAAACGGGATGTCCCTTCTCGGCCATCATACTTATCAGGCCGAGAAGGGACATCGCGTTATACATACTCAACCAAGCTAAATCAAAATCTAAGACGCGATGAAAAATACAGCAAGATTTATTTTCTTGTTATACTTTATGAAATGGCTCACTGGCTATGTAAAACAGGATGGAAAATACTTATCATTGCGTTTTACTTATTAAACCGGCTATATTTTGATCTCAGAAACACTATGGAAAAGCGATGGTAAATATTTATCATCGCGTTTTTATCGAGTTTCTCAGTTGAATAAAGCTTGGTTCTATGCGTATTTTGCGATAGAAATTAGGATCGAAAGGATTATCACTGCAACTTACTATATGGACTGGTTTTTGAAAGAAAATCACAAACACGATGGAAACACAATGGTCAAGCGATGGTAAATATTAACCATCGCTTTACCATCGCATTTTTATCGTGTTTGTGACTAAGATTGAAGAAAGATTTGAAAGCAAAACGGGATGTCCCTTCTCGGCCATCATACCCTAGCCTGGTCGCGAACCCCTCCGGTCACATCACTGACACCAATACGTCCTTGTCTTACCGATCCTCGATCATCCAAGCAAATCTTTCCCTTTCTATCATATCATCGTGACCAAGCCACAATACACCCATGCCCACATCCCAGCACCATAACATGTTATAACCATGTGTCCAAAAACAAACTGACCCCGCATAAGACCACCGCACACTATTGCAGTATTAAATCCAATATTGGACGATGCTTTTACAACGTGTGCTTGATGGTAAAGCGAATGATTCAGTTCTCAGACATGGTATGTCCATGTAGCATAAACTGGAAATTGAGTTCGAGGATTTAGAGAGGAAGGGTTTCAAGAGATAGAATTCCGGTCACAGACCACGTACATTCAGGAATCCACCTATTTTACAAATTGTCAAAGTTTTGACGTTTCGACGCTTTTCTTTCCAATTGTTTTATTTGGACCAACTTCCAAATTAGATTTTTTTACTTTTTGTGTTTATTTCTTGACGTTTGATTTAGAGCTGTCGTTACTGTTCACATAGGAAACTGTATGCCCCTCAAACAACAAGCATTGGCAGAGATTCAATTAAAGTAACACCAAATATGTAAATTCTACATATTTTCGACGGTGATTTTCAACCCAGCAGATACAACGGGAGCCCTCCGTTCATTTTAGTGCTAAGACCTCATTACACATTGAGGATGCTCACATAGTACCAGAAAGTTAACAATGTTACCAAACCAGGTAGCAGTTTAAAATACCACTGGAAGACTGGAATCTTTTGTCTTCAAATATATATGACTTCACTGCGCTACAAGGACTCCAGTAATAAGTTGTGCCCTTTGGTATGTGAAATTCGCCTCGAACCTTTCACAGATTAAAGTTAACAGGATATATCCGGTTTACAATGTTGTCTTGTGTTGACAACTCTTTGCAAAATCGTTAAGCCAAATAAACTACTAGTCATGCTAAGGGGAATTCGGTATGCTACAGTCATTTGTCTTCACTTTCAGGATCAAGTCGTACTAGTAAAAGCAGATGTTGAGGTCATTCCATATATCCCCGTACCTCATTGCAAAGGACAACTGAAATGTTTCTTAGGTACGGTGGACCTCTATGGTTCAGTAGGTAGAGCGTTGGACGCTCAATACGAATAGGTTATTTGGCGTAACGGAAACCACTCGGGAGGTACCGGGGAATATCAACTAAATTTAATATCTCCCATAAATAATTATCTGTTCTGAAACCACCGGATTTGACCCGGGAAGTATAAACCTAATTGCTTTACTTTAACATAAATTCTCGTATATCTTATTCTCATATCAGGAAAACATTAGAAATTAATCCTTGGTACCATGAAATCAATTTGGTTATGTTACGCAAAATTGATATGTAAAAATGTTTAATGACATCATGAAATCATTTTGGTTATGTTATGAATACAATTCTTGATATCTGGAAGTCAATTTATGATATCTGCAAACAGTTACCTATGTTAAAATGATTTTATGATATCATGAATTCAATTTCTGAGATCATTAAAGATGGCGGTCGGAAGTGGTTGTCTATTACCATTATTGAACTATATATAGGTGACTGTTTATTTAATTGCTTATATGTTGAGAGTATAAGTGTATTTTTATCATTTGAACGTCCTAGGCAGGTAAGACCTAGACAAGATGACGGACGGTTATCTTGGTTTATTTTCGAAGCCGATGGATACAGGAGGACTATCTAACCAAAATAAGTTTCTAGGTACCTTTAAAATGGGGCATCCACAGTTTACACATGGCCACTATAGCATCAAGATCTAAAATAAGTTTATCTCGATGATCACTAGAGATAGTGCAGGTGATACTCAAGTTCCAAAATCTGTTCAATACAGTGACGGCAAACACAGCTTCAATGTCTGTGGATGACCTTTCGCCCGATGATCTCTCAAAACACGGAATTATGGGATAAAGTCGCTATCTTAAATCCTATAAAGAATTGATATCTTAAAGTAATAAAATATCTCAAAATTAGTTCCTTGGGAACCTTTAAGGGCGCCGCCATCTTGAATCATATCAATAATTCAATTGTTGATATTAGACATACCCAGCTTTTTAAGATATCTTAAAATGATTCCAAGGTATCATACATAGAAGATATAAAAGATATCTATAAAAGGCAACTATTTGCAGATATCATAAATTGATTGCCAGATATCAAGGATTGTATTCATGATATCATTAAGGCATTTTTACATATAAACTTTGGTGAGCATAACAAAAATGACTTCATGAATTCAAAAATGTGTGCATGGTATCATAGAACAATTTCTGATATTATGAAATCATTTTGGTTATGTCCACCAAAATTTATGATATGTAAATTATTTAATGATATCACGGATTCTCGAATAAAAAGTAAAACGGCTTGCCATGTAGACGTATTTTCGGGATATATTCTGAAATTATTTTTGAGGGACACACAAAAGCATGTCGAGAAAAGAGACCAGAATAAGTGTGAGCGGCTCAGGATCGATCGGTTGGTGTTCGAGTTTTGTGCATGTATCGGTTTTTAAACATCGCCATTATAAACACGACTGGACATTTAAAATGCGTCCATGCTTAATTTGAGTGAGTTTACTCATATCACGTTGATGTGACTTCCAGAAACGCTATACGGCCACGGGTGTGTAGTTAAAGTTCGTCTGACGTACAATTGCCTTAGTTACAATGTTTATCGCATGCAACGGCAGGTTCTCCAAACATTCTGTACTTCGAGTTTAATATGGCTTGTCCAACATTACTTTCGTTCTACCCAATGTCGAGGTTACTTTCTTTATGTCGATATAATCAAATGTGCAGCGTGATGTCACTGTTAAATTAGGCTTGATGCATTTCTTGTAATACTTCCAGGTTAAAAATAACTGAAACTGAAACAGTGTGGCAGTCTTTTGACAGATATAATCAGGTATTCAGGGGCTCGTTTCACAAAGCTGTCGCATCGCAAACAACGCATAGTTGCCAATGGATACCATAGTGAAGAGATACGACGTCATGGCAACTGCGATTGATCGCACTTTGCGACCGCTTCGTGAAACGGCCCCCCGTATCCCAATAATAGATGGACTTTTTTTTTTTTAAAAAAGAAAGTGAAACTTAAACAACCTGACAGTCTTTGGTAGATATGATCGGTTTTGGTATCCAAATAAAAGTTGGATTTGCAGGAAAACACTTAACAGAATGATGGAATCGCGTGTTTAAAGGTAAGAAATTAAGTTTACATCTGTTTGGGACTAAATAATTGTTTTTGAAAAGCGAGTGTAGGAAAAAATACAATATAGATATCGTTTCAATTGACGGGGATGGTGTTTAGTAACCAGATGTCAACGGAAGATCGCGGCTTGGTTTCCTAAATAAATCTGACGTTGTACAATTGCCTTAGTTACAATGTTTATTGCATGTGCCGAGTGCACTAACATATAGACAATACAGTTGACTGCAGACTGTATGGACTCGTGTAATTTGTGTCTAGGTTCAGTTTCTTTTAGTTAGTCTCAAGTTTAGAAACGGATCAAAATTTTGTTTTTGAGTGAAATCTATTTCCCTTAATTCATGCTGTGAAACAATCCCAGTTTAGCGTGTGGCTGGACACCCAAAAAAACTGTTTTACACTTCCGTAATAATCAGCTTCCAAACATTCCACTAATTAAACGACAAAATCATGATGGAGGATCACCGACATGGGAAACTTTTAAAAGAACAGGAAACCGATGAATAATGTGAAGTTGTGACATCTAAGTTAGTTGACGTCATGGGTTTAACAAAATACTCCAAAGAATGGTTATGTAAGCTATCTGAAGAAAACCATCCATCTTGATATATCAACTTTATATGGATATATCCTGACAGCGTATGGGTGTTTTTATAAGTTTTTTAACTGGGCATGGTCAATAATATAGACAAACTTCAGGCCCCCCTCCAGCCCGATCGTTAGGAGAAAATTGATGAACTCTTGAAAACGCTAGATAAAATCTGGGACTTTTAAAGGACTAGGTTCTTGTCGGTCACTCAAGAATTCAGTCTTCCGTTGGTACGGACAAACCCCACACATGTGTCGGTCACTCAAGAACCCCCTTCCCTTGGTACGGACAGCCTTCACACATGTGTCAGTCACTCAAGAACCCACAACTTCTCTTGGTGCCTGACAAGCTTCACACATGTGTCGGTCACTCAAGAACCCCCTTCCCTTGGTACGGACAGCCTTCGCACATTGTGTCAGTCACTCAAGAACCCACAACTTCTCTTGGTGCCTGACAAGCTTCACACATGTGTCGGTCACTTAAGAACCTCCTTCCCTGGGTACGACAGCCTTCACACATGAGTCGGTCACTCAAGAACCCACTACTTTCTTTGGAGCCTGACAAGCTTCACACATGTGTCGGTCACTTAAGAACCTCCTTCCCTTGATACGGACAGCCTTCACACATGAGTAGGTCACTCAAGAACCCAATCTAAAATTAGAAGTTACCCGAGTCCTAAAGGCCATTGGACGACATTTTTTTCGGAAATATCCATTGGAATGGGGTTGGAGAGTTTACATAGGAGGTCAATTGATCATGTGACTTTTAAATTTTCAACAAAACAACACCACCATGGAATTTTACCTGGCATTTGCTCGCATCTAAGTGCTTTTCTATTATTCTCTAATTTCTCTTACACGTAGCTAGAGCTATTGTTAGTTGCATCGCATATTTAAACACTGGCAGCTATTGGAAACGCCCCATGGAACCTATCACAGTGGCCAGTTCAAAACGAATCGGATCGGATTTTGCCTGTTTTCGTCAAAATGGGACTATTTCGTGAAATTGACTCCACGTTTTCGTTACTAGTTTAACGTTTTCTTAAATTCAAAATATATATTCACGTACAGCGTGATGTCAGCATTTTCATATTTATCTGATAGCTTTTAAAAATGTTACCCTAGATCGCACGCGAAAATCCCTGCGCTATGCCCGGTAAAGTCGTACGAGGTCGATCTTAGCCACGTCTAAAGGAGATCTCGCGAGAATACGATTGTCAAGAACCCAGTCAAAACATGTTTCTTGGGTTTCAAGATTGGCTAAATAGTTTCCTTGGGGTATCAGTTGTTATGAATATGAACACTCTAAGCCCATAACCATAGCTAAGCCCATAACCGGATTCGCTATCTTGACAAAGCCAATCCTTTTTTTAAACTGACGAGGGGAATTTCGGTTCTAGGTGCGTAAATATCCGTTTCCGGTGAGATTAATACGAGATGTTTTCTGAGAATATACGAAAGCTCTAATACGCACCAAAATGGAAGTACACGTGTACATGTAAAAGAAGTTTCAGTCCACCACACCTGATAGGTAAGCCATTTTAGATATATTTGTGAAAATACATATTTTTTTAAATCGCTTTGCGTACATATAATGATATATAGATTTTCCCTGTGCCCGTGTGTTTAGTGTTCATAAATATATACTTGTCACAAGGATAACTCCTATCCAGACTTAAATTCTTAGTGCTTACATTTTACATTGCGGCGTTTTGATGAGCAGTCTTCGACAAATCCGATACCCAGTGGGCAGAGAGTGGGCGGGGCTTAAGCGTCGAATAACTTCCCGATTTTGGAAGTTGTTGTATGGCTCTCTTGACTGGGTATCAGAGAGTAAACACGTGCTAGTTGATTGACAACGTCAATCACTAATACCATGATACAAGCACGTTATTGAATGGCTCCCTCGAGTATGGAAGAAATTCTGAGAGGTCGTTAAGAGATCGTTTAAGAGATCGTTTTTGGTACACAATATGGCTCTTCCATACCCCCGGGAGGCCATTCAATAACGCTAACTTAGTAGGCCTAGTCGGTGAAGAGCAAATGGGGAAATGTTTATCATAAGCCTTGAGGAATATGGTGTTGAAGGCCGACAGACTTGTATCCGGATTCGGATGGCTACAAACAGATTCCCAGTCAATCTTTGATATTTCGTCGATGAACATAGCTTTTGGTGGGGGGTAAATTTACGAAAACTTTTCACTTCAAGATGTTTTTTGCTAGTCCTTTCGCAAAGTTCATGAACATGAATAACCGGAAAGTGGTCTGATATCAGATAATAATATTCCAGACATCAGGTTATTTTCGTGAAAGTTAATAAATACATTATCAATCAGAGTAGCTGTACGATGGGATGCAGGGGTTGGTTTAGTCATTCGGGGGAAAAAGTAGTTGCTTCTCATGTTACTCAGAAATAGGTTAGATGGCGGATGTGAGAAAGTTTTAAACAGGTCAATATTAAAATCGCCCAGAATTATGCAGTTTTGATGATTTGTTAACTTTGGTAGATGATCAAAGAACAGATCGTTAAATACTTTAAGATCTTTCCCTGGAGGCCTCTATACAATCCCTACAATAAATTCTTCTCCGGATAGGCAAAGTTCTATAAAAAAATCTTTGCTCGCTACCGGTCGGCTCAATCTTGATTAATCTTGATTGCTGCGTAAAACAGCAATCAATCAATCTAATGGTTAATGCATCTGAGTTGAACCATGGTATCACTTACATCTGTTGTAAATTTTCTTAATGGTCAGAAATGGCTAGCCAGCTTTTGGCGTTCATATATTCCCGAGAGGGAACACTACCTTTCCTTGATAGTAAAGTTCCCTATCATTATGTAACGTCAGAAGTAAATGAATGGTAACGTTAAAAGCGCCGCCGATTCCCAAGAAGTCTAATCGACCTTGGAACAATGGACAAAAATGGTGACGGACGGGCGTGTAAACGTGATGAAATAGGTGTCCAAAAATCGCGATGTTGCAAAACTGCATACTAACGAAAAGGCCAGCTGAAGGGATTGGAAGATTCTGTCAGATAGCTTTTTACAATTGCTAGTGCCAATTTGACAATCTTGGTAGAATTCTTCGATGAGAAATTGTAGAAAAAAACACATTTTGGGAACTTGAAAAAATAGGCACATCCAAATAGACTTGAAATATATCTGCTACTATGGTGATGTATGATATGTAGTTTGCATATAAACTAATTACTTAAAAATGGGTTGTTCCTGGGCAAGTGTACAAACTTTCAGAAAATGGCGAGTTTTGAAATAAAACCAAATTTCTGTATATAATTGTATAGGCCTATCCCTTTTTATTTACCTGGTAAACAAAACGCTATCTGCACTAGAGATGTACATATACTGGTTTATGTATTCTGCACATAGGTGTTTATCACAACCTAAAATATTAATCCATATTTTATAAATTTTAACATTTTTAAAACAGTTAACCCGTGTCCTGGTGATTTGTCATCTACGGATTTCAATCTGCTCGTATTGTTCTTTGACAACGTTGGGTTAGTCTCCATAGAACTGAAAGACCGAGAGTTTACATTAGAGTTCCATCAGTCCGAAATATCTGCGATGATGATGTAAGACATTTTCTGACAGATAGGCCATCATCATCATGATTGTCAGAAAATGTCTTACATCATCATCGCAGATATTTCGGACTAGAGTTTCATGAGCTACCAAAATTCGGATATTTTGTCATAAATTCATATAGCCACGTGAAGCTGAGAGTTTGGAGTACATTGGAAAATTAAAGGATTGACGTAAACATAGAGCATTTTGGTAAAGTCAGTTAGCCGTATGAACCGAAAATGAGTGCTAATAAATGACAGAACTAAAATAGCCGGGATAAATGAGTTCATTTTGGTTTCTCACAAAACTACATTTACGCACAGCTGCAAGATTGGAAATATATATTTGGCAGTTTGTGCTACTTTAAGAAAGGAACGATCTGTTCTAACACTCTGTATAATATTAAACGTGGAATAATCAAATTTGTTAATATTTGTATCACTAGTCTTTAAGTCGATCAGCAACCCAACCTCCCGACCTTTGAATCGATCAGCACCCCAGTCCAGTCCGACTTTGAGTCGATCAGCATCCCAGTCCGACTTTGAGTCGATCAGCACCCCAGTCCGACTCTGAGTCGATCAACACCCCAGTGCGACTTTGAGTCGATCAGCAACCCAACCTCCCGACCTTTGAGTCGATTAGCACCCCAGTCCGACTTTGAGTCGACCAGCACCCCAATCCGGCTTTGAATCGATCAACACCCCAATCCGACTTTGAGTCGATCAGCGCCTGAATCTCCAGACCATTGAGTCGATCAGCACCCCAATCCGACTTTGAGTCGATCAGCATCCAAATCCGACTTTGTGTCGATCAGTACCCCAATCTGATTTTGAGTCGATTAACACCCCAATCCGACTTTAAGTCGATCAGCGCCCCAATCTCCTGACCATTGAGTCGATCAGCACCCCAATCCGACTCTGAGTCAATCAGCCGCCCAATCTCCCGATCATTGAGTCAAGCAGCTTCCAAATCCGACTTTGAGCCGTTTAGCACCCCAATCCGACTTTGAGTTGATCAACACTCCAATCCGACTTTGAGTCGATTAGCACCCCAATCTCCCGACTTTGAACCGATCAACAACCGAATCCGATTTTGAGTCGATCAGCACCCCAATCTCCCGACCTTTGAGTCGATTAGCACCCCAATCTCCCGACTTTGAACCGATCAACAACCGAATCCGATTTTGAGTCGATCAGCACCCCAATCTCCCGACCTATGAGTCGATTAGCACTCCAATCTCCCGACCTATGAGTCGATCAGCACCCCAATCCGACTCTGAGTCAATCAGCGCTCCAATCTCGCGACCATTGAGTCGATCACCAACCCAATCCGACTTTGAGTCGATATACATCCCCAATGCGACTAGAGTCGAACAGCAGCCAAATCCGACTTTGAGTCGATCAGCACCCAATCCGACTTTGAGTTGATCAACACTCCAATTCGACTTTGAGTCGATCAACACCCCAATCTCCCGACCTTTGAGTCGATTAGCACCCCAATCTCCCGACCTTTGAGTCGATTAGCACCCCAATCTCCCGAACTATGAGTCGATCAACACCCCAATCTCCCGACCTTTGAGTCGATTAGCACCCCAATCTCCCGACCTTTGAGTCGATTAGCACCCCAATCTCCCGACCTATGAGTCGATCAGCACCCCAATCTCCCGACTTTTGAGTCCCAGCGATTTCCTTCCCTCACACATGCATTTGCGAAACGTTCATTCCGTGTTTTACCTTGGCGGACTACTCCACTCCAACTCGTAAATCGAACAGCGCCCACTGGTGAGAATGTAAGAGTTGTCTTTCCTAGACTTACAGGGTCTTGGCCAATCAGCACTCGTTAAACAAAAGTTCAAGGTATACACAGCCGCCATTATGTTATTTTCAGTGTAAGCGCCCGAGGATTTGATAAGCTGCGAGAAGTTTTACTCGCATGCAATCAAAACGAGCTGTTCGATTTACGGGTTCAAGTGGAGTAGTCCGCCAAGGTAAAACACGGAATGGGGACATGCAGATTTTATCTTGGCTAGAGAAGATGCACACACGTTGGCGTCGGTCAGGACGACCAAGGCAGATACGAGACTTGTCAGAGAAAAGGACAGAGTTCCAATCATTGATACGCCATCTCTGATAATTTCGAGCCCATCGTAAACGGTTTTGGCGTGCGGCGGGTGTCAATATAGGCCCTCGGTAGGGGATGCGTGCATGCATCTGTATCTGTTGGAGACGGCGTCGGATGGTGCTGAGGCTTACCCTGGGCCTTCCAATTCCCACTGTCTCAGGAGAAGTCTGTGTCGCGGTGCGAAATCGGTCACGTGTGTGCAACAAACCGATGTACCGATCCTGGCGAGCTGTAGTAACTCCTGGCTGACCAGGGCGTGGTCGGTCGGCAACATTGCCAGTTTCATGTTCCCTGATTCTCAGGCGACTAATTGTGGAGGGATGACACTGCATGTGACGTCCTACGGCGGCACAACTGAGACCCGCCTGTAACATGCCAATGGCACGTTCCCTTTGTTGTGTCGTAAGTCGGCGCATGGTAACGTTTTCTGATTTTTTCCCGTCTTCATGCTGAGCTTCGTGTAAAGTGTTGAAACCACGACAAATGAGCTCTGAAAGCTGTTCTCATGCAGTGACGGTGAAACACTCAATGGACGATATTAGGAAATGTTGCGTAATGTTCACGACAGGCGCGTCGGGAACACCACAGGTTATCCAGTTATTGCAACTCACTAACAATAAACAACAAAACGTAAATGGCCAATAGCCTTACTGGGGTAGAAACATAAAATTCAACCGTGCGTTTTTAATGGCGCTAAGTATATCTCACTACCATAAAAACTTTCAACTTTATGTATATACAAAAAACAAAACATACAAAAACAACGACAGATACAAATACCTTGTTCTGCAGAATGGGATGGTAATTCAAAGGAAAGGTAACGTCTTTTTAAATATGTGCTGATAAACAACCAAAGCTTCAGAGTAGGCGTCTTATTAAATATGTGCTGATAAACAACCAAAACTTCGGAGTAGGCGTTTTTTTAAATATGTGCTGATAAACAACCAAAACTTCGGAGTAGGCGTTTTTTAAACATATGCTGATAAACAACCAAAGCTTCAGAGTAGGCGTTTTTTTAAATATGTGCTGATAAACAACCAAAACTTCAGAGTAGGCGTTTTTTTAAATATGTGCAGATAAACAACCAAAACTTCGGAGTAGGCGTTTTTTTAAATATGTGCTGATAAACAACCAAAACTTCGGAGTAGGCGTTTTTTTAAATATGTGCTGATAAACAACCAAAGCTTCAGAGTAGGCGTCTTATTAAATATGTGCTGATAAACAACCAAAACTTCGGAGTAGGCGTTTTTTTAAATATGTGCTGATAAACAACCAAAACTTCGGAGTAGGCGTTTTTTTAAACATATGCTGATAAACAACCAAAGCTTCAGAGTAGGCGTTTTTTTAAATATGTGCTGATAAACAACCAAAACTTCGGAGTAGGCGTTTTTTTTAAATATGTGCTGATAAACAACCAAAACTTCGGAGTAGGCGTTTTTTTAAATATGTGCTGATAAACAACCAAAACTTCGGAGTAGGCGTTTTTTTAAATATGTGCTGATAAACAACCAAAACTTCGAAGTAGGCGTCTTTTTAAATATGTGCTGATAAACAACCAAAACTTTAGAGTAGGCCTATAGGAGTAACTATCTATAGCTCTAATGGAATTGGCAAACGGAGCAAACATGATTTGTTGGCTGAAAAATGTCTGAAATTTAGTTGTCAATATTCATAAAACTCTCGAAAATTATTTATGGACACTAAAACACACGGGCACAGGGAAAATCTTCTTGTCTAAAATAACCACGGAGACAAGTTTCTAATTGTGTTAAAAAGAGGTATATCATTTAGACCTTTATACCCCATCATAAATTGTTGTAATAAAGTAAACCTATGATATTTCATTAGGTTGACGACTGACAGGAGCTTGGCCTTAGTCAGTAGAATTTTCTGGAACACTTTGTATTACATTGACAATGCTTACGCATCTTAAGCTATAGTAAGAAAACTCTCGAAAATTATAGTGAATTTGATTTTCAGCAAAACCCTCAGAATGCATATCCGGGCTGAACCTTTGCCTGTTGGCTTTGGAGAATCAGCAGCTATACTTTAAAAAATGTCCCGGTGTTGGCAACATGTGTCCGTCTCCATTAAAGAGGTCTTCTTGAATAGTGACGGGCGGATTCTTTCACGTGGGAATTTAAGGTAGTTAACCTAAAACTATTTTTGCTTTTCCTTTCTTGATACGCTACAAAGCAATGATGCCACAACGCTCATATATGACCTTGACCTTTGGACTGATGTTCGTCCAGTCCAAAGTCATTCAGTGCGATGAAATTAAAAACATTCTAGAATACGTGCCCTCTCGGTAATCTGGACACTTTGATCACATCAAAATCTTCGTGTTTTGATAATAGATCCCAAATTTCATGAAATATAAAACACTATTTTTTATACATGGTAAAAAGCTTTGGGTCCAAAATTTGAACTCCTGTGTAACCTTGACATTTGGACCGATGTTCGTCAAGTCATTCAGCTCGCAACCATAGTATACCGATGATATCACTCTAAAACTTCGGGGATTTACGTATGTGAAATACCCTCAGTCGGAACACCCTTCGGCTGTCTTAGCTTCGGTCGGCATTGACACGCCTCGTGCAGTCTGCGCTTTTTATACGGTAAATCACCGTATTTTGTGGGGCTGAATAAAATGGCGTCGAAAGTACATATCAAAATATTTCCCTACAGACGAAAAAAGAAAATAAAAATAATTATAAATTTATTAAATGCTACTTTCATTTAGTAAGATATTTGTATTCAGCCCCAAAATACGGTGATTTACTGTATAAAAAGCGCAGACTGCCCGAGGTCTATCTAAACAAAGAAGTTAATCTTCGCATGCGAGACTTCTGAAGCGAAGGGGAGGTAAGCATGTGGGCACGATTGTGCCCCAATCTCATTCTCGCGAGATCCCTTGCTACTACGTGAACGCGACGCGTTCACGTTGTAGCAGGGGATCTCGCGAGAATGAGATTGGATTGTGCCCGAGGCCAATCTCATTCTCGCGAGATCCCGAGCTACTACGTGAAAGCGACGGACGCAATCACGTAGTAGCAGGGGATCTCGCGAGAATGAGATTGACTGGTGTCAACACCGATCGGTAGAGAGCGAAGATAGCCGAAGGGTGTTCCGACTGGCGATGATCACAAGTTTTACGTAATTTAAAGTCGGCTCAAGTCCATTTTTAGGACTACAGACATCTATATCTGTTGATGGAATGCACCCTGATGTTGATTTCAAATGTTTTCTCCATGTTTTAAAAATGTATCTTTACTTCGGCTGTCTTCGCTCGCGACCGGTCGGCTTTGTATTTCACGAAGGCGTACGTAATTCCCCGTTGTTTTCAAAGTTTTTTACTGCATGCAATCATTTGACTCGCTGCTTATTTAGTTGAAACTTTCCCAAAATGTACAAGCCAGATGATAGAACTTTTACTGACAGCTGTAGAAGTATATCAAGCATAGGCCCTATACGCAATATTCATGGGCTTCTCGGTTCAATCCCAGAGCTCTCCATCTAACTTTGAAATAAAGAAAACATTTGTATTATAACTAATAAGCTGATTAAACAGTACATACTTCATACATACGCCATTGATACCAGGAAGATAGCTGGTGGGAAATCCCCCATCTAATCTACTGGCTGTATACGTGGCATAATGGCTATATAACATTGACAGTTGTTGACATCTATTGTTCTAATATCAGAAACATATGGTAAGTGTCCTTTTTCAAACAAAACTTATTAATATGACACAGTGTATACGTGATCTGTAAATTCGATGTTAATTTAATAAAAGGTGATTGTTCGTTGTAAGAATTGGCCATATAGTACAGTTGTATAGGCCTAAACTATAGTCACAATGTTACATGATTATATATTTATGATCACTAAAACACACGGACGGGCACAGGGAAAATGGTTATTTTGAACCCTATATAAATGTATAAAGAAGAATCAATATCCAGACTCGAAAAGAGCTGGGGAAGGCGAAGGATATCATAAGAAATAACAAGAGTTTCGGGAAACCCAAAATACGCCCAGAAAGGCACAATAACTGCGGCCATACCAAAAACAAATCCTTCCATATTTATTTGAATTTAATTTTCAAAATTCAGAGGAAGGAGGTTGAAGCTTGGTAAAAGGTAATGTCAACAAAATGAAATCAAAGTTGGAATCAAAACTTTGGAAGTTATGGAGCGGAAGGTAAAGCGGACGCCGGACAGCCGTCCTGTCGGACGGACGGAAATGATGCCATAATACAGTCCGCTTTTCAAGCCGGGCGTATAAAAAGGGGGCTAATTACATTTTATCTGTGAGAGATAAATATTAGCAACGCTTTCACAAGTTACTGCGGTAGAGTTCACCCATGTACATAGATCATTACGTGTTCACAAATGGCAATGCGGAGAATGAAACCAGCAAAGTAGAATTCAATTCAAAATAATAAATCATTTATTACATAGATAGGCAAAACAAATCATAATCTTAAACTAAAGAATCTATTATGTAGAGTAAAAAGTCGATGTGATATCAGAAAGTACTTATCCCCGCCCCGGAATCTCCAGCGTTGAAATAGAACTCCCACGTAGGCCTAGGTACGTACAATCCGATAGAATAAATTCAGTTTCACAAATCACGCCAGTTTCCACAAAAAGCACACCATCACAACACTAGCCTAGGCCTATATAATCACTTTTAGTATTTACCGAACATTTTCTTTGTTTTGTTTTTGTTTTTTAATCAATTTCCAAGCAGGATATATAGCACACACGTCGTGCCATTAACATAACACATGCCTTGTATCGTTAGCATAACACAAGAGAGCGGGACTTGTCATACCAGTTCACTCTAGCGGGGAGAGATAGTCTATCACGATTGTCAAGTTGCATATAATATTTCCTATAATAATTACCAGTTCACACTGACGGGGCGGAATAGTCTATCACGATTGTCAAGTTGCATATAATATTTCCTATAATAATCACCAGTTCACACTGACGGGGCGGAATAGTCTATCGCGATTGTCAAGTTGAATATAATATTTCCTATAATAATTACCAGTTCACACTGACGGGGCGGAATGGTCTATCACGATTTTCAAGTTGAATATAATATTTCCTATAATAATTACCAGTTCACACTGACGGGGCGGAATAGTCTATGACGATTGTCAAGTTGCATATAATATTTCCTATAATAATTACCAGTTCACACTGACGGGGCGGAATAGTCTATGACGATTGTCAAGTTGCATATAATATTTCCTATAATAATTACCAGTTCACACTGACGGGGCGGAATAGTCTATGACGATTGTCAAGTTGCATATAATATTTCCTATAATAATTACCAGTTCACACTGACGGGGGCGGAATAGTCTATGACGATTGTCAAGTTGCATATAATATTTCCTGAAGTGTTCAAATACGTAACAATTGCTTCTGTTGATACTCAGATATAACCGCCCATCAGACAATTCCCACTAATTACTTGGTAATTGTACTTTTTCCGCTAAAAGTCGACCTGTATATACACCATCCGTCATGTAAAGCCAATATATATTTTTTTAAATGTTGGTTATCGACCAAATGAGCTTAAAGCAATACTCCCCAGATTTAAACCATATCCGTGTTTCCCACTAATTGATGACCCAAAATACAGCCGTCATGCAGTATAAACAAAATGGTTATTTTGGAATCAGAAACCCAGACTTATTCAAGTTCATCCTGTCGAAACAGAAACTAAATTTTGGCGCCTTTTCTTAGAATTCAAACAAAGCTGGGGGTCCGGGTATGTTTGATCCTGTTTCGTTGCAGATAAAGACCCAGGTTGTATATACTTGCTTTTCAGATTTGTTACTTTTAAATTTATAATTTATTCCCATATTTCAACGAATTTGGAAATGTCCAGCAGTATACTAGTTGAATTTAGCCAATATTAACGTGTATGATCGTTGACATTGTGGTTATTGAAATGTAGTCGTTAGTGGCTACCTCTTCAATCAATTTCTTAGAGGCGTACCTACCCAACATTTATGACGGTTTCCTGTTAACCTACAAAGATCTCCTATTAGCTATAGAAACCGTACAGTAGGTAGGCCTACATTTACAACTGGTACACGACAATCTCACTTATTCTACAGTAGACCATGTTAGGTTTCATGTTCTCTGTCCAAACGTTGTTGAAGGGATTTCACAACAAAGGGCATATATATGCCTGTGGCAATATATAGCAATTTCAAAATGCAGAAGCCCAAATGGGGTATTTCAGATCCATTTCTTCGTTTATGTATGTGTCTGGTATTGAGTTACGTCCATACCCACGGATCCTTTGCGAACAAAAACAATCTCCCGCAATTTACTGTGGGGGGGGGGGGGGGGGGGGGGGGGGCGGGGGAGGAGATAAATCGTGTTGTAAACGTTATTTTTTTGTTTCCTTTCGTGCATGTTTAATTTTCTAACCGTTAAGACTAGCAGTCGGAAACAAACTCCGACTGTCTTCGCAAGCTACCGGTCGGCTTTGCCATGCATCGGACACAATCGTATTCTCGCGAGATCTCTCCAAAATTGGCGCTTTTTCGTAAACTTTGTTTGTCACGATAGCAAGAGCCTTTGGAGATCATTGAAAAAAATAATTATATATGCCGTTGGAATGAGGAAAATTCACACAGATTCATACAAGTTCATGCACAATTTATACCAAAGGTCTGAGCCTGAGTTACTTCAAAGCACTACTTACATGTATACGTACATTCTTGAGACTTCAGATAGGCTACCGTATATGCACTAAAATCTGCGGAGTTCAATTCTCACCCTGGCCCGGATTTTTTTCCGAGCCAATCAGTGTCGGTTAACTTCCCTGATGATGATTGCAGCATGCTAACATAAATGTCACAGACACCATCCGGCCAATCAGGAAGACGCATTTACCAACAATCGTTCTGTCATTTACGTACGTGAAATACCAAGCCGAGCCGGTAGCGAGCGAAGATATCCGAAGGATGTTCCGGCTGTCACTCTGTATGAGATTCTCGCTACTCTGGGATTTCCCAATTCTCAATAAAGAACTTAGCCTAGTTAGCTTTGAACTATGATCGTTGACATTGTGTAGGCCCTTCCACGCGTGTTAACCTATAATATTCAACCGTGACCTACAAGTATATATTGCAACAGACTTGTTCACGATAAAGTGGGACGATTTTGTCTTTCGAAACGAGGTGATTTTCATTGCAAGGGATGTGGGATCTGTGGGCATATAGGGCCTATTCGGTTCCTTTTGTTTCTGATTCTGATAGCTCGCTATCAGATTGAAGAACAATACCTGAAATATATGTACTGCTTCAAATTAAATTCCTTTTAAAAACAAATCATTCAATCGAGACCATAAAACACATTTTTATTCGACTCCAAGTTAATGGTAAACATTTCCAAAAAAGAATCTCAATCAAACGTATCTAATTTTATTTTTGTTTTAACTTGTACTATAACATTAATTAAGGTTTCCCGAGTGTATTGCGATAAAAAGTAGATCAAGTAGGGGCCTAGCCCCTTGTATAAATGTAATGTATTCGTAAACAATCCCCCTGCGAACCGCATTGGCTGTTTGCAATATAATAGAACGCTACATACCACAGCTTGTAAAAATGGCGGACTCGCAGTAAGTATTTAAATCTAAGTAACCTTGCTATGATCGTTGCAATCATATCACCAGTCTGATATGTGGGCGTATGTGGTCAGTCCTTTGTCATCCCCCATTGCACACGGACAACTTTGTGACTCGTTGTTAACTCGTCTGGCGGTCAGGTGTGCACTCGATCATTAGCCATAACCGTGCCAACACATTTCAAAGCGAGAGGGACATTGCCGAAGATATTTTGTGTGATGTCTTACAAAATATTAATATGCATATGATTTAGTATTGCAAATTGGATGTAGTATATTTTTGTTGTTTTAGTGTACACTGTTTAAAATGTTGTTGTAATTTTACAGCAAAGTTCGCGGGCAATCGTAGGACAAGTAAAGTTTGCTGTAGATTTACATCTGTGTGAATATGTAAATTTACACTTACAGTGTGGTGTTAGTGGATTTACAGTGAAACAGTGGGTTTACTGGACCTAGTGCTTTCTTCTCTCTTTAAATACAAGTATCTTCTCTGTTAATCTTCCAAGATTGTTGTGTAGATTTGTAAATTAACCAAAACGAGCAAAATTACCGAAAAGTGTTACAGAGTGACACGTAAAACAACAATACTTATAGGTACTCTAACAAATCTGTGTATATTTACAGTGATATAAATTTACATGAGAGTCAATATAATAACATCACACTCAGTGGTAAAACGTTTACAGCACAGTCTCCTGTGATGAAATACAACAGTTTTCCTTGTAGTCCTATAAACATTTTTTACAGTGTATGTTTATTCTCAATTTTAAATAAAAGCGATCTTATGTTCTAATTTTAGCCTAGCCAACCCAGTCATCTTCTAAGTTTGGCCCCAAACCAAGCATAAATCGTTTCCCCTTACAGGTTGAGAATATCCGATATGGCCCGGACCAATCAGACAGAAGCACATTAAACTAACAACCGTTCAAATTAGGTCAAACGATAGGACAATCTCATTCTCGCGAGATCCCCTGCTACTACGTGCACGCGACGGACCTCTCAGGCCGTTACAAGCCATTTGGCAGCAGGTCACAGTTTCATTTTCCTTCATTTCCCATTTGCAGTAATGTTAATGTCTGCTCTCACAGCACCTTCCCTAACTTTCGTTGAACCAAATCCTTCGGTGGGGGCCTTGAACAGTCCTTTGGCAGTATTTTAAGCACAATTTTTTCATAGGTTGAAGGTAGAAATTTTGAGATACGAGTAGAATCAGCTGATAGGGGTCTCTTTGCACATATTCCGCCGCATGTAAATAGACCAAAGCACCCCCAACTACCAGATCTCCACCACCTGAACTGGTCCCATTCCACTTCTAAAATCATTTCCAGACAGTAACTCAACCCCTGTCCTTTCATAAAAACTACAAAAATGCCCAGAAAAAAAATGCAGGGGGGCCAGGAAAAAATAATAAAAAAAACACACAAAAATATCTGGAACTTCTTTCGAAGTGACAAACTGTGACCTGTATCCTAACAGAGGCACAAAATTCCTTCAATCTACTTCTAAATCTAACACATTGAGGTTAAAGGTATTTGGAATGATCTCTCAAGAGGAAAACTAAATGCAATGAAAACTAAGCCTTCTGTAGCCCTCCCATTTACACCACCCCCTATTAGAACATAGTAAGGACAATGACCGGTGAGCTAAAAAAGCTTAAAATTGTCATATCTCAGCTCTGGGATAACATATTTGAACTCTGTAAACTAGTGTGACTTCTACTAAGAGTGTTCTACCATAAAATACTAACTTTATGAGGACACATATCTTTTTGTGGCTTCCTCAACTAAAATATACTGTGCATTTGTTACATTTTAAGATTTGTTGGATTACAAAATGGATAAATTCTACTCAAAGTCATTCATACTGTGGCCAAATTTAAACAGCTTGAAAAAACAAGTGTTATTCTTGTATCCCAGGTTGATTTTAGGCTCAAAATTGTACTGGAAAGCTTAAAACCAGAGGAAGAAGTCCCCTGCCACACGGCTTATTGTTGGGATCCCCCAACACAAAACTCTGCTCAAAACTGCCCACAAGTACCCTTGAATATAAACTTAATTATTAGCCTAGCCCAGAGAACAAAACTGCACCCCAAAAAGTCAAACAAGGGTCTAAAAGGATATTTCTGTGAAAATATGATTAGATTTAAGAAAAAATATGCAAAAAAAGGGGGGTGGGGTAAATGTTAGGTTGATTTATTTTTTAAAACAATTGATTCCTGCATTCTTGCAAGTGAAAATTGTGTAAGACACATGCAGGTACTGAATAAAATCAGGAAAGCCCAGGTCATTATATTCTGGGCGGTTTTATGCCATCTTTGAGTGCCATTAGGCATGCTATTTGAGGCGAATTTCTAATGTAATGAAGCTGTGAAGCCATGCCAATGGTAAAATTACCTCTGGAAAAAGTAGAAAGACTCTCATTTCCATTCCTTTGACGTGTGAATCGGGAAAATATGCTCACAGGTGGATAAACAATTCCATTCATCTTATACAGGACCTGAAATTACCTGAAAGAGTACACAAAATATTCAGTTTGACATAAAACAACACTGAAAAAGTTTTTTTTTTTACAAGAAAAGGCATTTGGTAAGACTAAAAAGGAGGTTATTGTGTTTCTCACATGTTGACCATCAAATCAATGTAAGAACTATAGGTTTTTGTCAGAAAGCCAAATAAAATTTAATATGTACACAAAATCAAGTAATGCCCAAATTCTTTTCAATTTTTGGGGGGTAGGGTAGTGTTCTGTGTGTTTTGGCAAGGGTAATGAGAAAAGCAACCAGATTGTGTGGCATATCAATGCAGAAATAGATGAACTACCATATTGAAAAGTATCATTTACTTACAGGAGAAATTCAGCTCCTAATCATGTACATTACTTTGCCCCCCAAAACTATCAAGACATCAATTTTGTGCAAATATTTTGCTAGAAAAGACATGAAAGATACATTTTCAGCACATCTAGACAGTACTATAGGTCTTATAATGTGTTTCTGACAAGTTTTAAGTCACAAACACAGTGTTGTTGTTGTACAGTGATCTATTTCACAAAATATGTCTTCAACCCATACAGGCAGCAGGTCACAGTTTCATTTTCCTTCATTTCCCATTTGCGGTAATGTTAATGTCTGCTCTCACAGCACCTTCCCTAACTTTCGTTGAACCAAATCCTTCGGTGGGGGCCTTGAACAGTCCTTTGGCAGTATTTTAAGCACAATTTTTTCATAGGTTGAAGGTAGAAATTTTGAGATACGAGTAGAATCAGCTGATAGGGGTCTCTTTGCACATATTCCGCCGCATGTAAATAGACCAAAGCACCCCCAACTACCAGATCTCCACCACCTGAACTGGTCCCATTCCACTTCTAAAATCATTTCCAGACAGTAACTCAACCCCTGTCCTTTCATAAAAACTACAAAAATGCCCAGAAAAAAAATGCAGGGGGGCCAGGAAAAAATAATTAAAAAAACACACAAAAATATCTGGAACTTCTTTCGAAGTGACAAACTGTGACCTGTATCCATTTGCCTTAGCAGTTCCGGAAGTGACAAACTGTGACCTGTATCCATTTGCCTTAGACTGCTAAGGGGAATCCCCTTTTGCCAGAGCTGCGGAGAAATACTCTCACTACAATCACGTGACGTAGACATACAAAATAGCATGTTATACGCTGGCCTGTTCACAATCGCGGAGGGTAGAAATATAGTCCCTGTATTTCCTCAAGGATAATTCCAAACTTAAGGGCGTGTACCAAAAACGAAATACAAGCCAACATATAGAATCAGGTAAAGATCACGTACAAATCAATTTTGGAAGTAAGTTGGATTACCCAAATTTTGGGTAAAATGGCTTGGAACGGCCTGAGAGGTCCGTCGCGTTCACGTAGTAGCAGGGGATCTCGCGAGAATGAGATTGACGATAGGAGTGTGGATTCGTTGATCTTGGATGGTTTCAGTTATGTTACACGAGTTTTATTTGGACTCTTCAATCAGCGTTATATCTACCCTAGGTTAAATACCTTGTAAACAAAAATAAAGGATGAATCTGGATAAGAAACATCTATTATCCCTGTGGAAATTTGTAATTAAATATATGTAACTTGGTAGAAATATAAGGTATTAAGTGCTCCGACCGAAGATCTCAGTTGCATAAAAGGTAGCTTCTAATGACCCTGCTCTACTTAAATCAACAAGAAACGCCACGTAAAAGGATAAAGATGTATTTCGTATATGTCAGGATGATGGTATACTGCCACTAATACAGTCTTTAATAAAGTTGAATTGTGACGATGTTGGCTGACAATTGTTCAAACTATCCGATAACGTAGGACGTGGATACAAACTTTAACAGAAACACAGAAAAAACATCATTCTGAAGAAAAAGAAAAAAAAAAGAAAATTTAAAATTCAATTAGCCCAGTGACAATAATAACGCTTTCACAAACTAGCATGAAATTCTCGTAAAATATGCATGAATCAGTGCAAATTAGCCAAACATGGACAATGCTATAACTTTACAATCTAAGCCTATAGTATCGAACTACTAAATTTTCCTCCACAGAATTAAACGAATAAAATACAATGAGCTGTATTCAAAATAACAAGAAACTATTAACTTTAATATTTATCTGCTTCAAACTGATGTTTCTTTCGCTAATATTCTGACCCTCTATTGTTTGAGTACGTGATCCATTTGTTTACATTTTGCCCTAAAGGTCATCGAGTTCACGTAACCATGGAAACGCGCGCTCACTTGCCTTCAAACTGGCAAGTGAAATCAAATTTTACTCATAGATTTTGCTTTGAAAAAAACATTATAGACTTTATACAAGTGAAATAATGAGTTGTCTCAACTCCGCAAACATTAAAATAGTACCTGAAGAGTGGACCTTCGCCGCAACCGAAACCTCCACGCTAATATCGTCGAAAACAGACGGACAAAGTTATGCAACAACTTTCAACTGAGGCCATAAAACAACACGCTCGCCGCTACAAAGAGCAAAGAAAGATAACTCGCGCATAAACTCTCATCTCTAACATAACTAATAATAAAAGTTAGGGACCTTGTTAAGTATCTGTCAACTGTCAAATTAGCGCTAAAGGTGCTTGAGCTGCCTGAGTTTCTAATTTTTTTTTCTGGCTATTTTTTCTGTCGAAGTACAATTTAAAATCTTTGTAGTGGTAAGATTCTGCATGTTGTAACTTGTATGTCAAAGAAATGCCAAGAAGTAAATTAAGTGTAGAACGAGAGTTTTAGTGAACTCAACATGCGCCCTCCGCTACGACTTATAGCTCTACAATAAAGAAAATACTAATTTAAATTTCAGCAAGTGAAAGTCTATGTTCATATTATTATTATGAAAGATTTTCTTTTCTTTATTCGATGAACATATATGGATGTCGTATTACGAAATCCGGTATGCCCTTAAAAGCCTACTTGCCGCCGTAGCTTGTTGAACATTCGTTAAGAATCCCAATTTACTTGAGCTAGCTAAAGCCACTAAAATTAAACATACGACACATAAAACATGCCAAGTTAGGTTTAGAATGTCGAAATTGTGGTGATAAACAAACGAAGAATCGAAGCCTGGTTACAACAACAACGACCAGTGTCCGTTAACTTAAGTGTTGCATTACCCTCATTTCAGGCCTTTTTATCTGTGGTTTAGGCTTTTGGAGTCCCTCTTACCCGATCGTCGGTCTGTATTTCTCAGAAAAAGTACGTAAAATTATACTGTACGCTTAGATCACCCACACCACTTAATACATTTGGCCGCTTGTGCGCATGTTCAGGTTCGGTGTTTGTTTACATTGCGGGTAGGCTACTTGATAAATCTAATTTTCAATTTCAAATTAAAAATACTAAATGATGCCATGATACAGGTCACACTGCCAACAGACGATCGATAATGAAGTTTTGTTTAATCGCTTTGATTTAAAGTGGTAAGCCGATCCTCTATTGAATCAATGTAGTGTATTCAGTATTAAATTATGTATCTTAATGCGAAAATGACTGAAAATGCTTCATATTCCTATCGAAATCCTATGTACTGTTGTTGTTGTACAGCAGACGTCAGTACACAAGAAAGAAGTAGGTCCGACGACGTCATCGGCTTCGTCGCGTGCGACAAATAACAAAAGACATTTCTGAGTGAAGGAAATCCCTAGTTTTCACTTATGTATAAATAATAAACAGCAGAATTTCGACCAGCGGTCTCGGACCAATGCGAATATCTTTGGACCCGTAACAAAGCCGTTTGCTAAGTTTGAATTCGTTTCGCCCTAGTTCTTTTAAGATCACGGATGGCGAACGAACGCAAACTAGGTATCCAAGACAAATACTATAGAGACAAACATTTCTAAGCGCTTCCCATCCTTGATTTACTATATCTTATCACTGGTGTGATTATTCATTTTTATTTAATTTAGCTGTTGACTTTCGCACATGTAATAATCTAACATACACTCCCTGACGTTGGCTAGCGCAAATGAAACTTAATGAGCGATAGTAACAACCACTTCAGTGAACTACCAAACAGCGTATCGTAATTCATATTATAACATTGGTCTAATGTTAAATTGGTCTTTTATCTTAGGTCTAATCCATTCGTCATAAGGCCCTTTTCATTGGAGATCTAAATCTAACTATCTGGTCTTTCTTTAAACCATTGAGCTCTCTCCCTTTTCTATCATATTAAAAAATACTGTTTTGTCTGTTTACGTTTTACGTTTTTTTTGGGTTGTTTCGACATCCACCCAGAGGTCGCACGTTTAGACGTTGACCAATTCCACTAACTCTGCCTCCAAGCAAATGCCGAGCTGGAGAATACCCTATACCTGCAATAGGCTTAAGCTAAATATACATCAGTTATTGTGATCACAAATTCAAAAATACCCATTAATATGTGGGGATTCTGCTGATACTTATTTATACCAAAAATTTCATGTTTAATGTTTTATTTGCGAAGTGAACGGTTTAAGTGAAGCAACTCTAGTTAGACAGCGAATATTATGTTCCCTTGACTAGCTGCGTTACATCACAGTTTGTAAATTTTCATCTACAAGTCGATTAAAATATCGTCTGATGCTTTCCTGTATTTTCTACTCTCCCCAGACATAATGCAACAGTTGTCGGGTTACATTTTGGGGGCCTGTCCGGGATGCTGCCGCCGCTACATGGCAACCTTTGTGTGATGTAATAACCAGAGTGTACTAAGGAGAATCAAGATGGCGACCGGTGTTGTCAAGCAGGATGACACTCAAGATTTTGATCAATATGGAAAATCAGGATGTAAACATGTCTGCTACTAAATAAATCAAGACAAGTGAATTAGTGAAAGAACTGAGCAAGTGTTCTCTTCTGAGAAAGGATTTTCTTCTAAGAGGTCAAATCGGTTACACAAAACGATGTCTAAGTTATACCAGTTTCAAATCACCAAATCGATATGGGGTTGGAAAGAAGATACTTGGAAAGTGAGGCGATCACTAATTGGTCCATTCAAGAACTAAAGGGGTCTGTGTATCAGCTTTCTGTCAACCAGAAGGAGTCGATGGTGGAACTAGTGGGTGAATGTTGTACCATGAAACTTTGTTTGAATGGGGTCTCTATGGAGGCCTTATGGGACACTGGGGTACAATTCTCCATGATAGCCAACAATATGTGCCGAGAGGTGTCCTACATGTGACATACGTCCTATTGATGAGACGATGACTTCAGTATTCATTCAGCAAATAGAACAAAAATACCATTCAAGGGTTGGATGGAAGGGGAATTGTCCATCCAGGAAGGTGATTCAGCGGAACCAGGATAATATGGGAAATGCAACATTGTAAAGACATTATCATACCAAAAACAACAGACAGTCCCTGTGTGTTGTACATCCCAGAGGTACACGACTACTGAACAATGTGCCTTGTTTGTACCAGATGAATCCATGACATGGCCAACAGGTATTACCGATTACTGTGCCTATAGAGGAAGTTCATGCAATATTAACATTTTGATAGAAAATGAACTTAATCATGACATTCAAATACCAAGACAGACTGAAGTGGGAATGTTGCAACAACTCTATTCTCCCCAACAATGGAAGCAATATGTCTGATTTCAAAGAAGTTACAAGGAATGACAAATTGAGAATGCAACAATAGGATCCACCAGTGGACCTAAATGATTCTGGCCTCCCTGAATCTAAAAAAACTGGAAGTACAACAATTACTACGTGAAGAATGTAATTCATTTGCCAAAGACTCAGAGGTTGGTTGTGCCCCAGATCTTGTGATGCGCATCAATCTCAGTGCCTGTAAGCAAAAATTACATATCTGTCCCACCACCTCTTCATCAAGAAGTCAAAGAATATTTAACTCACCTTCTACACAGGGGTTGGATTAAACGAAGTATATCGAGCTACAGTAATCCCATGGTTGGCGTAAGAAAAAAAGACGGTGCACTAAGATTGTGTATCGACTACCGAGCACTAAATGCAAAGACTATACTCAATCCCAAAGATACAGGATGCCCCAACTGTTCTCTATTGGAGCAAGGAAAAGCCTATCACCAGGGCTTCATAGCTGAAGAATGTCAAAAATATACATCATTGGCCACGCCCTGGGGGCTTTACGAACGGTCGAGGATTCCGCTTGGCTTATCTGGGACCCCAGGTACCTTTCAAAATTTTATGGAGAGATCCCTGGAGAGCCTACGAGATAAAATTCGTTTTTCCTATCTAGACTATGAGCTGGTATGCAGTTCAACATTATCAAACTATTTGGAACATTTGAGAAAGGTGCCGAAAAGACTGAGAGAAAAGGGTATACTGTTGAAACCTGCTAAATGTTAATCTGCAGTATGTTGAGTGGATTGAATTTATTCTGATACAGGCACACGGCCTTCTTCAATACCACGTCAACATAGGGTGCATTGGAAAAATCTAAGATTTGCTATTGGAATTAAAAAAATGATAACTCACAATTTGATTTAGCATTACTCACCTAAAATTGTGCCGAGAAACTTTTTTGATAATCACTTCATAGAACTAAGCCATTGTATGTGGCCTTACACATGGCCAACAAAGAAATCCTCAAAGTTTAAATTCCCTATGCGTTGACACCGAGTTTCCCCGACCGCCATTACCGATTGTAGTGCCAAGCATGATTTGAAACTTCCCGGTAGATGGCGGTGTCCTCGTCTGAGAAAAAGTGTTTTGAACACAGAGTGAATTTAAACAGCGAAATTCATTGCTGACAGATTTTGAGGCCGCAGATGATGGTTTAGCTCTACCAGCATCCACCAGATGGTTTACTAGCTGTTGTTGATCAAGGACACTCCTGCAGACCAAAACTACCATTACCAGAGTTCCTAGCATTAAAATGGACAGTGAGTGATCGTTTCAGAGACTACTTGTATTATTCACCAAAAATTGAATGCTATAGTGATAACAATCCACTGACGTATACTTTGTCGTCAGCAAGGATTCATGCCACACGTCGTCGCTTGGTAGCAGACCTTGCCGATTACAACTTGGCCATTCATTATAAACCTGGTAAAGCCAACAAGGATGCTGAGGCCTTTCAAGAATGCCATTGCGACAGGTACATGTCCTTTTGTACCGAAATCACGTCGCAAGTAGCATTGCATTGTACGGCAGTCATATCAAGTACAAAAAGTACCCCTCTGGTAGTACGGGTTTCTGACTCCGAAATGACTATTTTTTATATTGACGGTCGTATTTTGGAGTCAGGGCTCATTGCAATCAAAAAGTCGAAGTAGACTGCACGCTTCTGGGCGGGCAATTTGCGGTTAGATGTAGACAGTAAATAACATCATAACTAACGCAAATAGTGTCAGTGTGACATTCATTAACAATTTAGCCTTTTCTAAAGTGAATTTAACTTTTAAAAACTGAGGAAAAAAACCCGCTAAACAGTGTAACGTCATCAATGGCGGCGAGTTTGAGACTGGAGAAGGCAAAAGGGAATTCCGGGGAAGAACAATGTTTACTGGCTGATCCTGCTCGTCCATATCAGGCACTGGTAGGTAGCGAATTTATCAATGAATGTGATTAGGACCGTTTAGACACGATCTGAGTAGGTTATATTGCTATTATAAAAAAATAGTAATTTTTTAGTCAGAAACCCGGACTACCCCTCTGGTGGCGTCGGTGACTGCGTCTGTTACCCTACAAGATCCATTTACTGACTTGAAGTATTTCAAAGATGACTTGGAAATTGTCCAATAAATAAGATCCTGTCATCATTCCTGTGCTGAATTATGTTTCATCCGGAAAGAAGCCTACCTACAAAGAAAGGGCAGAATACTTACCTGATACTGCTGTCTTGCTTCATGAGTGGTGTCGACTTACCTTCAAGAATGGCCTTTTGTACCGTATGACAGTTGTGAATGCCAGCAGCCTCAGCAACTAGTACTACCAAACAAATACCACGAGACAAGAACTCCACGACAAGATAGATCATGTGGGAACCGAAAGGGTAAGCCACTTACTTAGAGATCGGCTCCACTGGCCGAGGAGGGCGAAAGATATAGAATACCATGTCACAAAAGGCTGCTTATGTATGTCTTAAGAACAAGATCCCACCTATACCAGAGAGAGCCCAACTTCAGTCTATAAGGACGACAGCTCCTTTCAAAGTTGTATCAATTGACTCTCTAATGTTTGAAAAGAGCAAGGGAGGGCAGGAGCATATACTTGTTCTTAATGATAATTTCACCAGATTTGCCCAAGCGTACCCGACCAAGAATAAAGTTAGAAAGACAGCTGGGTAAGTAAAATCTTCAACGATTTCAGTCTCAAGTTTGGTCTTCCAGAACAGCTGCATCACCAAGGTCGTGAGTTCGAAAACTAACTTTTTCGATAACTCCATCAACTTACTGGCGTGAGTAGATCACAGACCACACCTTACCACCCACCGGGTAATGGGCAGACCGAGCGCCTGAATCGTACTTTGCTTGGAATGCTTCGTACCTTGCTAGAGGATCATAAAGCTAATTGGGCTGCACACCTAGACACGATGTTTCACGCTTATAATTCGACACGGAATGATGCATGTTGTTGTTCATGTTGTTGCTGGTGACGATGGACATGTGTACTTAGTTCGACCAGAGAACGGTAAGGATCGACTTCGGGTTCTTCATAGAAATCTGCTCCTCCAATGCGATAAATCTACCCGAGCCTAAGAAGAAAGTTCAACAAAAGTTATCACGTCATACACCAGGAAGAGATGGCCCATCTGTAGGTGTTGACTCTGACACTGATTCCGGATATGGTATCCTCTTGAAATACACAGTGGATGTTGATAAAGATGATAGGAACTTGGGCCCAAACTCTGTGATATGCCTGAGTGAGTTCAGCTGCAGTTATCAGCCTTTCCGCGCGAGATTGAGCCTCCTCTGAATCTCGTCCCTCAAGTGTTATATCGGATTAACCAGCAGGCCATTGATGAGTTTTTATGTTGCTTTGACGGAGGAAGTCTCTCGTTGCTCTGGCAGTATGGGCTCATGCGTTCTCCTGCTGGAAGACATGATTTTCATGACGAGCAAAATGGGGCACGTTGAAGGGTCTCAGCGCCTGATCGATGTAGCGAGCAGCTGTTATACCATTTCCTCTACCAGGACCAACATTCTGAAAAACCATAGGGCCTAGTTTTTGATTCAGTGCTGTAGCACCCCATACCATAATGCTGGGACCTCCCCACGCGTCTCTTTCCAGAACACACTCATCTGCAAAACGCTCTCCTCGTATACGCCACACTCTCATTCGCCCATCAACTGTCGAGATGCAGTACCGACTTTCATCGGAGAAGACTACAGTTCTCCACTCCCGGTGACGCCAATCCCGATGCTGTGTGGCCCATTACAGACGAGCGCGGCGATGTCGAGCAGTGAGGATCGGACCCCTGTAAGGCCTGTGACATCTGACATTTGCCTGCCTCAAACGCCTGCGCACCGTGTCGTTGCTGATTGGTCTCTGGTGATTGCCAATGATTTTCCTTGCAGTTTCCGCAGGTGTGGCGAAGCGGTTTTGCAGGTGTTGACGAACAATCTGTCGATTTTGCCTCAACGTTGTTACAGGCGGTCTTCCACTACGAGGACGGTATGCTGTGCTTCCAGTGGCTTGAATCCGTTGCTGTAGGCGGTATATTGTTCGAACATGAACATTGAAGTGGTTTGCCACAGGTCTTGCAGTCTGGCCAGCATGAAGCCCTCTACAGACTGCTGCAGTATGGACGCCTCGGCACCGGAGCAGATTGATATGGGCCAGGCGAGTTCGACGTTAGCAACGGCCGGACTGGGCACGGGTTCTGTTCTCTGATGAGAGCAGATTACTCATCTTCAGAAACGACGGACGGCAGCGTGTTTACCGAAGAGTTGGTGAACATTTGGCGTCTATAACTGTGTCCAACAGGTAGGCCTACGGCCGTTTGGAGATGGTGGGTTTATGGGTTGGGCCGGGTGGCATATGTGGTGACGTCAAAACGAGGTTTTTCGTAAATTGGTGTAAACCAGGGAGCTGTTTCTCAACACAACTTACGCCCGTCGTAACTTTGCGCCTGGTCGTAGCGTAATGTTGAAGGTATATGTTGCCATGACGTTACGACTAGGCGCAAAGTTACGTCGGTGTCGAGAAACAGCCCCCTGAATGCACAACGTTATTGCGATGTGATCTTGCGGCCTGTTGTGGTGCCCTTTAGGCCTATTCATCAACAGCCTCGCGGAATCCTTTTCCAACACAACAATGCAAGGCCACACACAGGAAGATTGACACAGGACTTCCTTGCCAACGCTAACGTACAGGTTTTGCCATGCCCGCATGTTCACCGGACATAAATCCAATCGAACACTTATGGGACCACCTCGATCGGCAAATCAGACAGCGCCGTGAGCCTCCAGTCAACGTCCTGGAATTGGAGCGATGTCTCCCTGAAGAATGGGAAAGCAACACTCCCAGCGTCATCAGACGTTTGACGTCATCAGTCCGAAGGCGTGTTCTGGCATGGGCCTACCCGCTTAACTGGGAATAACGTTAGTTACATCCAGCATTTCAGACACTGGCAAGTTTGGAAACGTCTCGTGGGGCGTATAACTATGGTGGCTGAAAGCGTCGTTTTTACACTTTCAACTTTTATACAGCTTTTCCAGCAATGGCAGACAACGCTAAATCCCTAAAGGGCGCGGTTTGAGCAAACCACGCCCTTTCGGGATCTCATCCTTTCGAGTTAGGCCCTATCCGCCATTTAAAAAGGCGAAAGGTAGAAGCGTCGCTGCAAAAACACGAAACCGGCCTGCGGGGCGAGGTAGGCTACCTATTGCCTCGCACGTTTGTAACTTCAGACTTTTATACATTAAACATCAATGGCGGTCAACTCGAACGGTCGAAATCCCGAAAGGGCGCGTGCACCGCGACCTTTCTACTTCTGTCGGTAGGAAGGAAGCCTACCTCTGCCATGCTATCTAACCGAGCAGTTTTCTTGCTTGTTTAACTTTTTTTTAATTCCAAGTAAATATTCACGTGTAGTGTCATGTCAGGAGTGTTCTGTTTTTATTTTAGTTTAAAAATGTGTTACCCAATCCTGTTATTTCGTACAAATAAGGCCTTTGATTCCTCCTCTGACGTAACCTAACCCAAGGCAAGAGAAAATGGCGTTAAGAAATCGTAGGATATTCCAACGCAAGACATGCCGGGTCATGGTTATCACCCTACCTCAAGATATCATATGGGTGGAATGTTGATATTTCTAATGTTTTGGGGCCATTATTGGAATTTTACCCATGCAGTAACTTATTTTTGAAACGTTGTCCTCGGTATTTTATAGAAAATCAAGGGTGCATCATAAGAAATATACATCTAAATAAAACGATTTGCAGAGAAATTCGAAACTCGCATGTCAACGGTCAAGAAAAGATTTCTACATTTCAACCTCGGGGGTAACCTTTCCACCTCGGTTGAAATGTTTACACCGCGCCGGAAAAAGATTTCCAGATTCTCACCGTGGTGGAAATGTTTACGTGCGTTTTTCGTCTTACTGCAAATCGTTATTGTCAAAGGTATAATTCTTATTATACACGCTTGATTTTCTTCGAGATACAGAATCTGTCGTCTCAAAACCAAGTTTCCACTTGTGCAAAATTCTGTTAAAGGCCTATACTAGTAGTGGCAATCAATGGAGTATATAACTATAGGCCTATTGTCTTTATTGACAGTGGATGATTACATTTTCAACAACACATCTATAGGCCTACTACAATTATGAAATGAAAGTCACAAAGTATAGCAAAGTAGAGCCTAGTTGACCATTTATATAAAGCTTGAGTGATAGGGCCTACCGGCAATGTTTAGTATCTTGTTTCAGTGGCATTTAAAAGTTGAGTTGATAATATACCGGTAAGGCTTAACTTTATGGATTGCAACTTCTTCTTTATTGTAACTTCTTCTTTATGAAACTGTACCGAAACGTCGTGATTACAATAAAGAAGAAGTTGCAATCCATAAATAAGCCTTATATACGAAAGCCCAGAGGGCTCATCATTCGAATTTCAGATTTTGAAATTCGAAATTCACATTTATTAATTTCGAAATTCATTATTCATACTTAGTTAATTTAACAATCACTGACACTGTCCTTTCAAATTACGGTAGTTTTCACCAATCAAATCATTGTTAACACTAAATAGGTCTACATGATGTGCACTGGTTATGTGGTAGGTCAGCGTTTTCATTGTTGATCGAATTTAAATTTTTTGAAACCCAGTTTCACATTTTGAAATTTGATATTCCAAATTGGAAGGTGAGTTTCGAATTTCGAATTTCAAATATTGAAATTTGAAATTGGAACGTGAGTTTCGAGGTTTCAAAACGAAATCGTCACATTTAAGATGACCGTCTAGATCTCAAACACTCATTTCACCATTGCATTTCACCTTCTGCACTGCCATGGTTGTAATGTAGACTAGCTCGCAATTAATTTGTTTGAAATTGAAAGTCAATTTTGAAATTCGAAATTGAAAGTCAATTTCCTAATTTTGAAACTCGAAATTCGAATGAGCTCTCTGGGCTTTTGTAGACTGATACTGATAGGCCTAATCGATTTGTTGAGAAACCATGAACTCAAGGGAGATAAACATGGAGAGCCAACCAGCCGCATTCTGTCATTATTTTCATGTAATGGCTAGGTGTTTACGAATATCTTTACTTATGTTAATGACACCACCGGACTAATAACACATTTGTATTTGCCTTGAACTTCGATATTTATTCAAATTCAAGTTCAAATGGTTTTGAATGAGAAAATAACTAGCACCGTTCTTTACAACAACAACAACAACACACCCCTTCACTACTAGGCTAGTCGTAGGCGTTGTCGTTATTTTCATACAACTACGTAGATCTCTGGTTTTGCTTACTCATAAACGTGTGGTATTTTTTGTTTTAATATGTTTTATAATATAAAGTGTTTCAGGCGATCACATTGTGACTGTCCTTGTCTGTCTGTGTACGCCATATCTGACTAGGTGATCATAGATTTATAATATTATTAATGTAATGATACTAGCCACACTCGTGTGTCTCTATCCTGGTTTACTTACTTTGCCGGTCAGGAAGATAGGTGATGTACTGATTGATAGTATTATTTATATATCAAATCATCACATGACTCATTTTATTTTTAACAGATCTATTGGAGCCTTGATTACAAGTATGATGGAAAAAAATATGTAACAAAAGACTACTACCATCAGAAAAACTCCACTACGGTACCAAATGTACACAAGTAAAACTTACCATTCAATGAAAATTATCTATCAAATTTCTGTCTAATTTCACTCATACTTACATGACAAAGGCAGTAAGTTGGTATTATATCCAGTAATGCCATAATTTATCATTTTTCCCAAAATTGTATTTATTCAAGAATTAAAATTACTGTATTTCTAACTTATATTGTTTGTAAGCTTGTTAAATTTTATTCAAGACAAACAACAGGCTTTTAAGTGAGTAAAATATGCAAATTATGGTAATTCTGGGTATCCATAGATTTTTCAGGTGGCATTTTTTTCTTCAAAACACACTGAAACTCATAACCCACACACAGGAAGTAACTGCTTACAAGAGCAAGCATGAGTAAATTGCGATGAAATTTTAACAAAGAGACAGCATTGAATTTTGAGTCTATTTGTGTACATTTGGTAGTTGTGTTTTGCAGGAGGTAGTAGTCTTTTGTTACATAATTTTTCCGGAATACTTGTAATCAGGGCTTTAATACATTCAGTAAAAATAAAAGTGAGCTACCAGCTTGAAGAAAAACTAATATTTAGATTAAATAGAGCGTTTTTTTCATGCATTGATAGGCTTGTAAAGCTGAATTCAGCTACCGACCGGTAGCTCTTTTTAGCTATTATACCTGTTTACAGCTATTATACATGTTTCCAGCTACTTTCCCTAACCTGTTTATAGTATCATCTTCAGTAGGTAGCTCTATCCTCTACAAATATGATTTTTCATCCTGTCAGTGTCACATAGTATCAACAGTTCAACTGTCAAAGGCAGAGGTTGTTTTAGTGTTTCACTTTACCTGTACACTATATGCCTATACATATTGAACAGTGTTTTCTAAATAAAACAACAATCCAATATATTTTGTTAGCAAATAACGAGCACGGCATATGAACATTTCTTAAAGGATAAATGACAAGCATAAGACAATTGATACCGCCTATTTTGTAATCAATTGGTTTAAGAACATATACTCTATAAATTCGCCCAAAAAGAAAATGAGATTTATGGCACAAAATTCTAGGCTTTTCTTTTCTCTATACGGAAATTAATTAGGTTAAGGTTATGACGTCATGGACATCTGATCATGTGATGTGTACATACATTACCATTGCTGTGACGTCATACATGACCGACGTTCAATCCGGGCGTCTTCATTGTTGGTTGAAATGATGACAAAAGCATTCATATGTCAACTGTGACGTCAAATTCGAAGGTACTTCTGATTGGTGACAGAAGATATTTTCAATCGCCTTCTCTCTGACACCCTGGGATCTTTTGTTCCAACATTATATTTTTAAATACATCTTTAGTCAATTTACAGTCACACATCATCAGTATCATGTGTTCAGAAATAACTTGGCATTTATCCTTTAACCACAGAGATTGGACCAACTTGAGTCTGCTGAAGATAACAAAAAGAAAATGTCCTACATGAAAAGTTATCCTGCATGGTCTGATAGGCTGGATTAGAGAAGAGCCATTTTGTGCACCTTTATTGTCAGGATTGTAGTCATTTTCTATGTCTTTTTACCCTATCAAAGTTGAGTAAAATCGACAGGGAGCAACCTTGAAAAACTAACGGATTGACGTTGAAATAAAATATATTTTTAAAACCAGTTTCCTGTATAAATTATGGACCAACTTCAAGTAGCTGAAATGCATGTGTACATTTGAGAGTTTTGGTTGCTGATAAAAAAGCTACCGTAACACGCATCTCCAAGAGTGGTATAACCGATAAGCTCCAATGTTGTAGGCCTACTTATTGATAGAAAGCACTAACCATTAGCTGTTTCAACAAAATGTTATATTTGGCAGTCCATGTCACTTCTCATTATCAGTGATGAAATTGATATTTTGGTGGATTCTTGTTAAAAATTCTTGCTACTTTTGGAAATTTATAGACTTAGCGAAAAAGTAGTTTATATATTAGTATTATGTTGTCAAATTTAAGGTGTTATTAAAAGTTACAGCAGTTACTAACATTGACAAGCTACATGGAGAGATAAAATGAATAGTGTACATTTTGGGTACAAGAAATTTAGTATTAGCCATTTAGTTTTTTGTGCTGGGTGTAGGAAACGAGATGGAGTTCATAGCCTTGTAGTTTGCTGGTTGTGAGATGGAGTTTTGTCTGTCTGGGGGGGGGGGGGGGGGGGGGGGGGGGGAGAAAAAAACAAAATTAATGGGGTTCAATCTCAGTCCACCGATGTTCTTGCCATAGTTAAGATGCGTAACCATTGTCAATGTGTTACAAAAGAAATCCAGAAATTCTACTGACCAAGGCTAAGCTCTTGTCAATCGTCAACCTAATGAAATATCATAGGTTTGGTTTCTTACAACAATTTATGGGGTGTAAAGGTCTAAATGATATACCTCTTTTTAACACAATTAGAAACTTGTCTCCATGGTTAATTTAGACAAGAAGATTTTCCCTGTGCCCGTGTGTTTTAGTGATCATAAATATATCAATGGGATGTAGGTCAAATAATGTCCTATTCCAAAGTAATGGATACTGTTGAGGTGCCGTTTTTTTAAAGGTGTTTTTTGAATTGGACGATCTCCTTTTACCGTCATATTGATTTTTTATTCATCTGGAAAAATTTATATGGTGTAATAGGGCCGGGATGTGACTCATTTCATGATTGTGTATTTTAGGTTGGGAAGACTACTGTATATCCACCTGTCACATGAATCAAGCCATTTCCCGATGCTTGCAGTTTTAATCATTATGGTATAAATATCTGTAAAGGTCTGATCAGATCGTTGCCTTAAAAGGGGACCATGTGTATGAGGCAAATTATTGATACAAAAATTCACACATTTTAATGGCGTACACTTATTGGGAAAGTGTTGAAATGATCAGTGGTAAACTACTAAACTTGTCTCTTCTGATAGACCTTTTAATGACGAGTCTAAAACACCTTTTGGGGTGATTTGCAGCTGGTTTATTTACTTTTAGTTTTAGCTAGACCGGATGTTCTAGCAGAGGATTCAGAACGGTCACTCTTATTATGGGTTTGTCCTGATTCTATAATGTAGAAATATACTAAAGAAGATGGACACTTCACAGTTTGTCCAATATATTAGTTACAGTTTCACAACTTACTACAGTATAGGGTTCGCCCCATCTTCGCAAGCCAAGTTAAAATCTTCATGTCCCCATTCCGTGTTTTACCTTGGCGGACGACTCCACTTCAACCCGTAATCGAACAGCTCGTTTTGATTGGATGCGAGTAAAACTTCTCGCAGCTAATCAAATCCTCAGGCACTTACACTGAAAATAACGTAATGGCGGCTGTGTACACCTTGAACTTTTGTTTAACGCGTGCTGATTGGCTAAGACTCTGTAAGTCTAGGAAAGACAACTCTTACATTCTCACCAGTCGGCGCTGTTCGATTTACGGGTTGAAGTGGAGTCGTCCGCCAAGGTAAAACACGGAATGGGGACATGCAGATTTTATCTTGGCTAGAGAAGATGGGTTCGCCCATGTAGGACCTCTGTTTACATCCACCCGAAACCGTTCGTCAGGCACCAAACAACGTAACAGGGAATTACCACTAATTACTCGTTAATTGTACAGTTTTTGTTGAAAATCAACCTACCCTTCATCCAAAGTCCAATAAGTCTTATTTTTCAAATTAGTAGACATTATGAGAAATGTAAACAATAATATACAACTTATCCCTTTAAAACTCTATGTATATTTTTATAAACACTATAACACACAGGCAAAGGCCGAGGGAAAATCTTGTCTAAAAGAACCATGGAGACAAGTTTCTGATTGTGTTAAAAGATGGTATGTCATATAGACCTTTATACCCAGTCATAGGTTGTTGTTATAAAAAAAATTTGGCTACTTTTTGAAAACATTTTCATTTTTTACATACAGACAACAAACTAAAAATACTTTTTATGAAATCCTTCCTTTGCATTTACACTGGCAATTATCATAAATGTGTACGTGCAAACATTTAAGAGTTATGTAAACAAAGTGGGAAATGATTTGTTTATAAAGAGGTGTGAATTAGATACGTTTTAGCCACACAAAGTTTGATAACATAGGAGGCTACACAGGGAGGGTTAGGGTGAATAAACTGCCCTCTTAAAAGAAATTTTCTTTGAAAGTTGCCTTCAAATGTCTTCCCCATGTTTAAAATGCTCTGAATAGCCTATCGAAGTTGGCCTAATTTCTCTGCTGCCTGTCAGAGCACTTGGTTAACTGGGACCAATTCATGTACACTCTTTTTATCTTGTGGCTCATCCATGTATGATAAAATAAATAAGTTATGAAATCTTCAGTAATTTCTACTAAGGATCTAATTAAAGTCAAAACACAGAGGACAACTTATACCATATTGTGCATGATGGTGTTAAGTTATGAGCTTTTAATACATGTACTTGCATCTCTCCATATCATATATTACAACATGCACTGAAATGTTCACTGTCATGGGAATACCAAACAAATATACAAGGTCATCAAGTGCAGATTTCCTATATTTTGAGTCATGTATATTTCTTATCTCACCTTTACTGGCAAACTAGGTCAATTAGGTAAATGTTTTATGTACTAAATGTTACCATTATCCTACATGTATATCATAGTGTAGTTCTTTTTTGGGTTAGATGATCAAATATAACAATTTGTTTCCATCTTAAACTTTAGAACCTACACGATTTCAACTTGAGCTCAACTTATATTCATATAGAATAAGAGAAAGAAATGAGGGACAGACTATAGAATTGGTCCGTCAGTCTCAAACCGCTATAATCGTCAGGGGGGCAAGCCCCCCTGCAACCCCCCGTTTTATTCATTTCTTCGAGAACTTATGACTAGTTTAATATTACAAGCTTAAAACTAATCTATCCCTACTAAAAGCTAAAAGAAATAACATCTAAAAGACGAATTTGAAGAGAAGTTAAAAACGACGGACCTATTCTATATTTGCACCGAAATGAGAACATCTTTAATCAAATATAATTAAACCCAAGGTGGGCCGAAATGTCCCCTTTTTCACATTTGGCCGAAATGTCCCAGGCCGAACTGTCCCAGGCCGAAATGTACTGTACCGAAATGTCCCAGGCCGAAATGTCCCAGGCCGAAATGTCTGGATACCATTGTCACAACTTGTATGATGAAATTTATTCTTTAAAAAAACCCATATTCTGAGTTGAAGAAACATAGATAGTTCACACATTTAAAACTGGTGGTAGAGAGTAAATGTATGGTTGTAATGAAATGATACATGTAGTATCCTACAACTTAACCTGTTCTGGGCAACATGTCATGTTTCATGTGCTTTTGACTGTAATTTACACTCTCAAAATTATCTGGAGGCTTTCTGTGTCCCTCAAACCAGATTTTTCGTCTGTATTTCTCCGATAAAGTGAGTAAAATCATACTGTGCCATTCAATTACTGACACAGTTTAAATCATAATTGTGCCTGTGCCAATGCCCAGACTCCTGGTTTGTTTACATTGATTGTACAAAACAAATCCAATTTTTAATTTGATCTTAAAAATATAAATAGATGATGAAAACTTTCAAAATTTGGTAAAAATAGTTTTTAACTTTTTTGTGTGTGGGAAAAATACAGAAAACTGTCTGCTGTTTATTAATATAAACTATATGCTGTGTTTTAACAGCGAGTGTGTGCCTTTAACAGTTGAGTCATTTTTTTACTGTTGCCGCCCTATTGTTTTGTGTGGGAGTTTATTGTAGGGCAAATAAGGGAATATTTATTTAAAAAGGACAAATATGTGTGTGTTTTTTCCATGATTCTAGTCGATGTGTCAAAGAATGAGTAGAGACACAGGAAACGATTTTCTTTTTTCCAAGTTAATAATGTCTATCTTTTCTGCTTGGTTTTCCAGAATTACGTTAGTTATGTATAGATGTACTAGTATACTATGAGTGAACTGCATGGATCCAAAGGATTTATCTGGGATGTCAAAGTACTCCTTGGACAGGGAGCTACAAGTATGGTGTGTGCTGGAAGAAACAAGGTAAGAATTCTCTAACACATAAATAGCCCTACTTACAACTGATATTTCCACTGTCCGGTCTAGGTATATAGAATGTAATTAGCCTACTTACAACTGATATTTTCACTGTCCGTTCTAGGTATATAGAATGTTATTCGCCTACTTACAACTGATATTTCCGCTGTCCGTTCTAGGTATATAGAATGTTATTCGCCTACCTCCAACTGATATTTCCACTGTCCGGTCTAGGTATATAGAATGTAATTAGCCTACTTACAACTGATATTTTCACTGTCCGTTCTAGGTATATAGAATGTAATTAGCCTACTTACAACTGATATTTCTACTGTCCGTTCTAGGTATATAGAATGTAATTAGCCTACTTACAACTGATATTTTCACTGTCCGTTCTAGGTATATAGAATGTTATTCGCCTACTTACAACTGATATTTTCACTGTCCGTTCTAGGTATATAGAATGTTATTCGCCTACCTCCAACTGATATTTCCACTGTCCGGTCTAGGTATATAGAATGTAATTAGCCTACTTACAACTGATATTTTCACTGTCCGTTCTAGGTATATAGAATGTAATTAGCCTACTTACAACTGATATTTCCACTGTCCGTTCTAGGTATATAGAATGTAATTAGCCTACTTACAACTGATATTTCCACTGTCCGTATATAGAATGTTATTAGAATTACTCTTCAGACATTTTGACCATCAAAAGAAGCTGAGTATTGAAAGCACCTTGAATGGATAAATCCTTGACATTGAAATCAGTAAAGCCAGTTATCCATAAGAACCTTACATAATCCTTGACATTGAAATCAGTAAAGCCAGTTATCCATAAGAACCTTACATAATGTGTGACATTGAAATCAGTAAAGCCAGTTACCCATAAGAACCTTACATAATCCTTGACATTGAAATCAGTAAAGCCAGTTATCCATAAGAACCTTACATAATCCTTGACATTGAAATCAGTAAAGCCAGTTATCCATAAGAACCTTACATAATCCTTGACATTGAAATCAGTAAAGCCAGTTATCCATAAGAACCTTACATAATCCTTGACATTGAAATCAGTAAAGCCAGTTATCCATAAGAACCTTACATAATCCTTGACATTGAAATCAGTAAAGCCAGTTATCCATAAGAACCTTACATAATCCTTGACATTGAAATCAGTAAAGCCAGTTATCCATAAGAACCTTACATAATGTGTGACATTGAAATCAGTAAAGCCAGTTATCCATAAGAACCTTACATAATGTGTGACATTGAAATCAGTAAAGCCAGTTATCCATAAGAACCTTACATAATGTGTGACATTTAAATCAGTAAAGCCAGTTATCCATAAGAACCTTACATAATGTGTGACATTGAAATCAGTAAAGCCAGTTATCCATAAGAACCTTGCATAATGTGTGACATTTAAATCAGTAAAGCCAGTTATCCATAAGAACCTTACATAATGTGTGACATTGAAATCAGTAAAGCCAGTTATCCATAAGAACCTTACATAATGTGTGACATTGAAATCAGTAAAGCCAGTTATCCATAAGAACCTTACATAATCCTTGACATTGAAATCAGTAAAGCCAGTTATCCATAAGAACCTTACATAATCCTTGACATTGAAATCAGTAAAGCCAGTTATCCATAAGAACCTTACATAATCCTTGACATTGAAATCAGTAAAGCCAGTTATCCATAAGAACCTTACATAATCCTTGACATTGAAATCAGTAAAGCCAGTTATCCATAAGAACCTTGCATAATGTGTGACATAGAAATCAGTAAAGCCAGTTATCCATAAGAACCTTACATAATGTGTGATATTGAAATCAGTAAAGCCAGTTATCCATAAGAACCTTACATAATCCTTGACATTGAAATCAGTAAAGCCAGTTATCCATAAGAACCTTACATAATCCTTGACATTGAAATCAGTAAAGCCAGTTATCCATAAGAACCTTACATAATCCTTGACATTGAAATCAGTAAAGCCAGTTATCCATAAGAACCTTACATAATCCTTGACATTGAAATCAGTAAAGCCAGTTATCCATAAGAACCTTACATAATCCTTGACATTGAAATCAGTAAAGCCAGTTATCCATAAGAACCTTACATAATGTGTGACATTGAAATCAGTAAAGCCAGTTATCCATAAGAACCTTACATAATGTGTGACATTGAAATCAGTAAAGCCAGTTATCCATAAGAACCTTACATAATGTGTGACATTTAAATCAGTAAAGCCAGTTATCCATAAGAACCTTACATAATGTGTGACATTGAAATCAGTAAAGCCAGTTATCCATAAGAACCTTGCATAATGTGTGACATTTAAATCAGTAAAGCCAGTTATCCATAAGAACCTTACATAATGTGTGACATTGAAATCAGTAAAGCCAGTTATCCATAAGAACCTTACATAATGTGTGACATTTAAATCAGTAAAGCCAGTTATCCATAAGAACCTTACATAATGTGTGACATTGAAATCAGTAAAGCCAGTTATCCATAAGAACCTTACATAATGTGTGACATTGAAATCAGTAAAGCCAGTTATCCATAAGAACCTTACATAATGTGTGACATTTAAATCAGAAAAGCCAGTTATCCATAAGAACCTTACATAATGTGTGACATTGAAATCAGTAAAGCCAGTTATCCATAAGAACCTTGCATAATGTGTGACATAGAAATCAGTAAAGCCAGTTATCCATAAGAACCTTACATAATGTGTGACATTGAAATCAGTAAAGCCAGTTATCCATAAGAACCTTACATAATGTGTGACATTGAAATCAGTAAAGCCAGTTATCCATAAGAACCTTACATAATGTGTGACATTTAAATCAGTAAAGCCAGTTATCCATAAGAACCTTACATAATGTGTGACATTGAAATCAGTAAAGCCAGTTATCCATAAGAACCTTGCATAATGTGTGACATAGAAATCAGTAAAGCCAGTTATCCATAAGAACCTTACATAATGTGTGACATTGAAATCAGTAAAGCCAGTTATCCATAAGAACCTTACATAATGTGTGACATTTAAATCAGTAAAGCCAGTTATCCATAAGAACCTTACATAATGTGTGACATTGAAATCAGTAAAGCCAGTTATCCATAAGAACCTTGCATAATGTGTGACATAGAAATCAGTAAAGCCAGTTATCCATAAGAACCTTACATAATGTGTGACATTGAAATCAGTAAAGCCAGTTATCGATAAGAACCTTACATAATGTGTGACATTTAAATCAGTAAAGCCAGTTATCCATAAGAACCTTACATAATGTGTGACATTGAAATCAGTAAAGCCAGTTATCCATAAGAACCTTGCATAATGTGTGACATAGAAATCAGTAAAGCCAGTTATCCATAAGAACCTTACATAATGTGTGACATTGAAATCAGTAAAGCCAGTTATCCATAAGAACCTTACATAATGTGTGACATTGAAATCAGTAAAGCCAGTTATCCATAAGAACCTTACATAATGTGTGACATTGAAATCAGTAAAGCCAGTTATCCATAAGAACCTTACATAATGTGTGACATTTAAATCAGTAAAGCCAGTTATCCATAAGAACCTTACATAATGTGTGACATTGAAATCAGTAAAGCCAGTTATCCATAAGAACCTTGCATAATGTGTGACATAGAAATCAGTAAAGCCAGTTATCCATAAGAACCTTACATAATGTGTGATATTGAAATAAGTAAAGCCAGTTATCCATAAGAACCTTACATAATGTGTGACATTGAAATCAGTAAAGCCAGTTATCCATAAGAACCTTACATAATGTGTGACATAGAAATCAGTAAAGGCAGTTATTCATAAGAACCTTACATAATGTGTGACATTGAAATCAGTAAAGCCAGTTATCCATAAGAACCTTACATAATGTGTGACATAGAAATCAGTAAAGGCAGTTATTCATAAGAACCTTACATAATGTGTGACATTGAAATCAGTAAAGCCAGTTATCCATAAGAACCTACATAATGTGTACTATTTAATTATTAACAGACTAAATATAATATAACTATGATCTCAAAGGACATTTTTACCTAGGAAGATCTCAAATAAAACTTTGTTTCAACAAAGAAGATCTCAAACAAAATTTTTTTAAGAATGGAGATCTCAAAGGAAACTTTTTCAAGAATGGAGATCTCAAAGGAAACTTTTGTAGAATGGAGATCTCAAAGGAAACTTTTGTAGAATGGAGATCTCAAAGGAAACTTTTGTAGAATGGAGATCTCAAAGGAAACTTTTGTAGAATGGAGATCTCAAAGCAAACTTTTGTAGAATGGAGATCTCAAAGGAAACTTTTGTAGAATGGAGATCTCAAATGAAACTTTTGTAGAATGGAGATCTCAAAGGAAACTTTTGTAGAATGGAGATCTCAAAGGAAACTTTTGTAGAATGGAGACCTAAAAGGAAACTTTATAACAAAGAAGATCTCAAATGAAACTTTTTAACAAAGAAGATCTAAAATGAAACTTTTTCAAGAATGGAGATCTCAAAGGAAATTTTTGTAGAATGGAGATCTCAAAGGAAATTTTTGTAGAATGGAGATCTCAAAGGAAACTTTTGTAGAATGGAGATCTCAAAGGAAACTTTTGTAGAATGGAGATCTCAAAGGAAACTTTTGTAGAATGGAGATCTCAAAGGAAACTTTTGTAGAATGGAGATCTCAAAGGAAACTTTTGTAGAATGGAGATCTCAAAGGAAACTTTTGTAGAATGGAGATCTCAAAGGAAACTTTTGTAGAATGGAGATCTCAAAGGAAACTTTTGTAGAATGGAGATCTCAAAGGAAACTTTTGTAGAATGGAGATCTCAAAGGAAACTTTTGTAGAATGGAGATCTCAAAGGAAACTTTTTTAAGAATGTAGATCTCAAATGGAACTTTTTAACAAAGAAGATCTCAAATGGAACTTTTTAACAAAGATCCCAAAGGTAAATCTTGTGTTTAACACTGACAGAACACATGCATTCACTTAATTGTTTGTTTTCTGCATAAATTGCACAATCTATCATCAACTAAACAGACTTGAACAAAAAAGAAGCTCTTGTAGTTGGGTGCCTTTTTAGTCCTCTTTATAAAAGAAAGAGAAGTGTAAAAAATCGTAAAGTAAGTAAAAATGTAAATCGCCTAAGACTTGCAAAATTCACACTCTTGTGAAAAGATTATGGTCCGTGTCATCAAACCTGCATTAAGAGGTCACCTGTCTTCAGAGATCACCTTTCACGTTTCCCTTAGTTGGCCGCTTAAACCAGGTGTGACTGCTGTTATAATATCCTACCTTTATATGTTTAGTCCAACAGCAAATTATGTGTTCTTTCATCTGTTATATCATGTTGTTTGCAACAAGTGAACTCACACGGAAAATAAGATAGTATTACCATAAGTATAATCATCTGTACAGGTAATCCTCTAATTATAACTACCATAAGTATAGTCATCTGTACAGGTAATCCTCTAATTGTAATCTTCTTTCCAAGACCATACCATTGTTACATATCTCTGGACAACTTGACTGATAAAACGTTTACTCTCTTATAAGCTAATCACAAATAAACCACCTGTGTATATGTGAGAAGCCCTTTATGATATGAACCAATTAAGTGGCTGTATTAGAGTGGTGTGATTCTGGCCGGATTCCTTAACAGATGCAATAACAGTCTATTAAAGTAGTACTCTTTAACTCCTGGTTGAGAAAAACACCTGATATATTGATTTTTTGGGGTAGTCTTTTGTCATGTACAGTACACTGACAGCAGCCTTGGTGGGGCTTAACTTAATGTTTAAAGCTACTGTTTCATTGCTAAGATTTCCTTACACTTACAGTACATTTAATATTGGCTCATGTGTGTCAGTGTCACCGGCAATACTTTCTAGCAAAGGTTTCATGTTACTAAACCATTGTATGGTAGCACATTTACAGCAGAAGTATCATATTCAAATATTTGCAGCTGTAGACAATCATGATAATGTTATTTTTTAGTGCTATATACTCAAATGTGTCAGGCTATTAACTATTTAAATACTAAAAGAGTAAATTTAGTACAGTTTTTAAAAACATTATTTATGTTTTGTTTTCCGTTTCTGGGGGCTGTTTCTCAACACACTTATAACTTTGTGCCTGGTCGTAACGTAATGTTGAAGGTATATGTTGCCATGACAGTTACGCCTTGCATTGGACTTACGTCGGTGTTGAGAAACAGCCCCTAATAGATATTTTGATTTCAAAAATTAATGTGAAGGAAACTGAGCCAGAGTCTGCCATGTTTTGTGAGGGAAATCATCAAAACAACAGAAGGGAAATTATGATTATTATGAACTGTAAAAAATCATATATACAAATCACCCGAGTAAAGCACACTATTGTAATCCCTTATATTCCAGGTGTTTGTTTTGTAGACGTGAGGATGGCGTCTCTGTTTTATACGCTAGCGGCTATCCATTATAATACCGTTAGACTCTTTATGGGTAACAAATGCCACTTTTTAACTGGTATTGAACTAAATAACTTCACCAGATATTTATGGTCAGCTTTGATCCCTCCGTGGGTTTTCTGTCCTTTTAAGAAGAGAAACATTATTTCTTAATTTTTCAGAAATTCTGATTTTTTTAGCTTTATATTGCCTTGAAAAACAAACAGATTAATGGTAAAATAAAAAAACACAATAAAGTTGATATGATCTTAAGACATGTTCTTATAACAGACAGAATTCAAATAGCCATGTATGAGTCACCTTATGGCATCTTAAATTGTATCAATCATCTTGGTACCAGTGGAAAGCTCATATTTTTATATTTCTTGATAAAAATGAAGAACAATAAGCTAATTGTGTTTCAAAGACATTTCCCCTATATTTGGCAGCTCATGCCACTTTAACTAAAAATATCCATATCGCTATGTGTTTTTAATTGTAATTTGTGATTGTAATGTTTTATTTGTTTTTAGAGGATTCCGCACAGTTTTTAAATACATAGATATGCCCCTTTTTACTGTGGTTATTTTAGACAAGAAGATTTTCCCTGTGCCAGTGTGTTATAGTGTTAAAAAATATATAACTTTTATATAACTGTTATATTTAAGACACAAACCATTTTGTTTGAATTCCCAGAATTTGACCTAGCCATATGCCGGATGTTTTTACTTAAAGTGGCATGAGCTGCCAAAATGGTGATATTTACTTACTTAAAGTGGCATGAGCTGCCAAAATGGTGATATTTCCACATTAAAACAGAATGTTGAAATTATTGGCTACTTTTCTCGAAACATATAATTCAGAGGCTTTTTAGTGCTTCTAGTCTCGAAAATGTGCGATAAAGTATTGTTTTGAACTAACTTTGTCTTAGAATGAATGAATGGTTGTCCCGGTTGTTTGAATTTTGTTCGAACACGTTTTCGGTTCGTACAGGCCACATACTGTATGGATTTTCCTCATTCCGTCAATCATTTAGTTTTTTGATGGCCCTCAAAGCCTCTTACTGTCGTGACGATCAGAAATTGTGAAAAAAGTGTGAATTTTGGCAGCTCATGCCACTTTAAAGTGACATGTGCTGCCAAATATAGGTTTATAATATACACTATTTTGTGCCAAGTCAGTGATAACAGTCTTCATAGCAGCACACATGTGTCTCATCCTGTTTTTTACTTACTTGCCGGTCAGGAAGACAATCTTCAGTGTCATTTTTGTGTGTATTGAATATATTGTATCTATGAGCACATTATATCTACCTGAAGCTGGATAAACTAGCACCTAAATTTCAAATGTTAGAAGCACATAAAACAATAATTAATAGGTCACATGATATATTCTGGGGTTTTAATTGGATAAACAGAAGAGTTCTATTACCAATAGCACCCGTTTAAGAGGCCATAACGTGAGATGTTCTGCAGAGTTACATGTATACTCATTTTGACAATGTGTTTCAAACACTGCAAACCCCCCCACAAAATGTATTTCCTACTAAATTTCTATTAATTCTTTTGATCTGAAGCAATTGCTCACCATACAGTTTATAACAGACAATGCGCTCGACTCTTTATGAAGTCCTATGGGGACGTACTAAACATATTATTGCCTTTCATTCAGGGTTTCCCTTTCTCTGGCTCTTTTTTCCCCTCAGCAACACTATGTAAACGTAATGCCTGAATGAAAGGCAATAATAGGTAAGTAGTCCATCTAAAAAGTGTTTTTTTAAAAGGTCATCATTAAAGGCCCTTTTGTCGCCGTAGGCTGTTGAACATTTGTTAAGAAAACCAATTTACATGAGCTAACTACGACTAAAACCACTGAAATTAAACATAGGACACATAAAACATGTCCAGTTAGGTTTAGAATGTAGAAATGGGGGTGAAAAACAAACGAAGAATCAAAGCCTGATTACAACAACAACGATCAGGCCTTTTTATCTGTGGTTTACACTTTAAAAAATTATCGGCAGGCTTTTCGAGTCACTCTTACCCGATCATAAGGCTGTGTTTCTCAGATAAAGTATGTAAAATTATACTGTGCCGTTAGATCATTCACACGACTCAAACATTACGTCTGTGCGCATGTTCAGGTTCGGGGTTTGTTTACATTGCGGATACTTGATAAATCTAATTTTCAATTAGAATACTAAAAGTGGCATGAGCTGCCAAAAATCACCCTTTTTTCATAATTTCTGATCGTCACGACAGTAAGAGGCTTTGAAGGCCATCAAAAAACTAAATGATTGGCTTTGGAATGAGTAAAATCCATACAGTATGTGGCCTGTACGGACCGAAAACGTGTTCGAAAAGTAAATAAAATTTAAATAACCGGGACAACCATTCATTCATTGTAAGCCAAAGTTAGTTCAAAACAATACTTTATCGTATATTTTCGCGACTAGAAGCACTACCCGGTAAAAGGCTTCTGAATTATACGTCTTGAGAAAAATAGCCAAAAATTTCAACATTCTGTATTAACGTCAAAAGATCAACATTTTGGCAGCTGATGCCCCTTTAACATACTAGTAATAAGTAGTACATGTAATATACGACATGTAATAAGAGGGTTTGAAGGACTTTAGAATAGGTTATTCAAATTTTGTTTACAACATACGTATTGCATTGATTTTCCCCATTCCAAAGTCAATTAACTGTCTTGACAATCAGAAGTTATGAAAAAAGTTTGTATTTTAGCATCCCATACCACTTAAACATACATTTTTGAGATAGTCGTCAGTGATAAGCTTCTAAGTTTTACTTATTGTAAAAAATAATTGATCATACATGTATTTTACAGCTCATGCTTTTTTAAATAGGTTTATATTATGTACATAGTTGTCATAGTATTCCATTATTCACACTGGATATGTACAGAACTATATCACAAGGGTGGATAATTTCCAAAGTTAATTTTCATTTCAGTCATTAAAAAGAAAGAAATAATTACCTTGATTGGTCTTGCAGGATTTGTTACTTGCATTTGTAATGTTTTTAAGCATGTACATATTCTCCTTCCTTTAGCGCCGGCATGTGTGATATTAAGTTGTTAACAGTTAACTAGCTGTTTAAATATACAAAAGGGGGTTTCCATCATACATACAATCACGTGTCACTTACCTGTAGACAGGTAACCGAGAACATAATCTCCTATGTAAGGCAGGAAATATCCAAAGAAACATAATCAATATAAACCAAAAACTGTTCCATTCGGTGTTGTAGTCCTTTGCTTAGTTAGACATTCATGCATAAACATCCATTGACTATCAACCTATAATGTCGGTGCTTGCTAGCCACACTTATCCGACCACTTGTGCTCACTGTGCGGGATTTCACTGTTTCAAACGTCTTATAGTAGACTGTTACACTATCGTCAAGTCATGAAGTTTCAGAGATTTTTCCACGCCTCCTTTTGATGGACAGATATATGTCACAAGTGATTTACAACTGTACCTGAAAGATAAACCACACCTCTTTGTACTAAAGTCTTAGAGCTTTGAGTGTTAGCTGACTTATTCATTTAAATCACCTTCACACGATCAACATCATTTGGCTCTTTTATTCAATATTTTGACAAATCTCCACTTTTTAGTACTTATGACAATTGGAGTAATGTTTTTGGTGTGTCATGATTAAGTTAGTTGACAACGTGAACTAGTCTACTTAGCCGGATTTGGGGCTGTTCACAGATACAAACGACAACACAATCTACTCTGAAGTACTATCGAGTAACGTCCTTTGGATTTGAAATAGGTGTTTCATCTTTATATTGCATGTTACATTTGAAATAACTCCAAATTTGCTAAAACTTTGTCAACGTGATGTAAGTTTTTTAATGGTGTTACAGTCCTCTACTGTCATATCACTATATTTTCCACGCCGCCTTTTGATTGACAGAAGTAATTGTTATTTACATGTATATGGGTCATCTACCTGAAAGATAAACCACACCTCTTGAAGCAAAATATCTGAGCCTGAAGTTTAATCTGTGTGAATCATTTCAGTTAGTTATAAACATAAGCCTTTTTATAATAATAATACTAAAAACACCTGCATCATTTTACTTCTTTTGAATAATTTCTACCCCATTTTATTTTTCAAGATTGTAGGATCAGTCTCCAGAGGCCAGTTGTTAAGAATGTATTAGGCTTAATATCGGCATAACTTTACAACGTCTCAATGGAATTTCTTTGTGACGTGACGTCACCTAATACAGCCTAATACACCATTAAACAGCCGGTCCCTGGATGTCAAAAGGAGGGAGTAGATGATTAGGATTATTGTTCCTAGATTTGAATAGTTGAGCCAGGTATAAAGATGAGGCGTGGTAAAGAAAATTTAAATGTGAAGTTACAGAGCTGATACACTTTTGAACTTCTGGAAATGAAAACCTATTTTCAGACAGTTTATATCAGAATAGATGTAGAAATGTGAAAAAATTTTGGACGAAAACGGATTTTGACTGAATAAAGTCAAAATGACTACTGGACTTGTCCGGTGTAAGATTGATGCCGCGACGTCATTTCATTGTTGCACACAAAACTGGCAAATGCATGGACTATTGACAAAGTACATACATGAATGTTATTTCTGATAAAGCCCAATTAACAGACAAAGTGCACACATGAATGTTATTTCTGATAAAGCCCAATTAACAGACAAAGTACATACATGAATGTTATTTCTCATAAAGCCCAATTACCGCCGAGCCTGATGACGTCACATAGAATTACGCAAAGCTTTCTGGGTAAAATGTACCTCTGTTGGCCATTTTGTTTATTGGCACTTAACAAGATGTCACTTAACAAGATGTCACTTTTATGGGAAAACATTTATGACATAACCTGTTTTTATCCACACGTTTTTCTGTTAACTTTACGCCTTGTACGTCTTCTTCTCGATACAGTATTATCCCTTCCGGCATATTTTTAAATTATGTAGTGACGTCATCAAGCAATCGGTCAATTAACAGACAAAGTACATACAGGGTACATGAATGTTATTTCTGATAAAGCCCAATTAACAGACAAAGTACATACATGAATGTTATTTCTGATAAAGCCCAATTAACAGACCAAGTACATACATGAATGTTATTTCTGATAAAGTTGAATTAACAGACAAAGTACACACATGAAAGTTATTTCTGATAAAGCTGAATTAACAAACAAAGTACATACATGAATGTTATTTCTGATAAAGCCCAATTAACAGACAAAGTGCACACATGAATGTTATTTCTGATAAAGCCCAATTAACAGACAAAGTGCACACATTAATGTTATTTCTGATAAAGCCCAATTAACAGACAAAGTACATACATGATTGCTATTTCTGATAAAGCTGAATTAACTGACAAAGTGCATACATGTACATGAATGTTATTTCTGATAAAGCCCAATTAACAGACAATGTACACACATGATTGCTATTTCTGATAAAGCCCAGTTAACAAACAAAGTACATACATGAATGTTATTTCTGATAAAGCTGAATTAACAAACAAAGTACATACATGAATGTTATTTCTGATAAAGTTGAATTAACAAACAAAGTACATACATGAATGTTATTTCTGATAAAGTTGAATTAACAGACCAAGTACATACATGATTGCTATTTCTGATAAAGCTGAATTAACAGACGAAGTACATACATGATTGTTATTTCTGATAAAGTTGAATTAACAGACAAAGTACATACATGATTGCTATTTCTGATAAAGCTGAATTAACAGACAAAGCACATACATGATTGCTATTTCTGATAAAGCTGAATTAACAGACAAAGTACATACATGAATGTTATTTCTGATAAAGCTCAATTAACAGACAAAGTACACACATGATTGCTATTTCTGATAAAGCTGAATTAACAGACAAAGTACATACATGATTGCTATTTCTGATAAAGTTGAATTTACAGACAAAGTACATACATGAATGTTATTTCTGATAAAGCTGAATTAACAGACAAAGTACACACATGAATGTTATTTCTGATAAAGTTGAATTTACAGACAAAGTACATACATGAATGTTATTTCTGATAAAGCCCAATAAACAGACAAAGTACATACATGAATGTTATTTCTGATAAAGCCCAATTAACAGACAATGTACATACATGAATGTTATTTCTGATAAAGCCCAATTAACAGACAATGTACATACATGAATGTTATTTCTGATAAAGCCCAATTAACAGACAAAGTACATACATGAATGTTATTTCTGATAAAGTTGAATTAACAGACAAAGTACATACATGCATGTTATTTCTGATAAAGTTGAATTAACAGACAAAGTACATACATGCATGTTATTTCTGATAAAGCCCAATTAATTTCTGATAAAGCCCAATTAACTGACAAAGTACATACATGAATGTTATTTCTGATAAAGTTGAATTAACAGACAAAGTACATACATGAATGTTATTTCTGATAAAGTTGAATTAACAGACAAAGTACATACATGCATGTTATTTCTGATAAAGTTGAATTAACAGACAAAGTACATACATGCATGTTATTTCTGATAAAGTTGAATTAACAGACAAAGTACATACATGCATGTTATTTCTGATAAAGCCCAATTAATTTCTGATAAAGCCCAATTAACTGACAAAGTACATACATGAATGTTATTTCTGATAAAGCTGAATTAACAGACAAAGTACATACATGAATGTTATTTCTGATAAAGCCCAATTAACAGACAAAGTGCACACATGAATGTTATTTCTGATAAAGTTGAATTTACAGACAAAGTACATACATGAATGTTATTTCTGATAAAGTTGAATTTACAGACAAAGTACATACATGATTGCTATTTCTGATAAAGCCCAATTAACAGACAAAGTACATACAAGAATGTTATTTCTGATAAACCTAAATCTCTTTTAAATTTTCATGTTGAAAACCATTGGTAATATCTTTTAGCAGTTCATGAAATGACTCACATGTGATCCTTTAATAAAAGCAAACTTCAGTTCACAGTTTGTTGTGGCTTGAACTTATGACTAAAGTACTTTTGTATGACACTCCGTGATAGTTGATCACACCATTTTCCTGCTAGGCGTATTCAACAGGTTTTAAAAACCATGCCCAGTCACACGACCCTCTGAGATCACGCCAGGATAGAGACATATGATCCAGTTATTTACGCCAAACATCTTATTTATCTGTAGTAAACTTTACCAGACCCTTTAGTCATGGAGCTGGTTAAACCCCATGTATTATCAATTTCTAAAGAACTGCTTAATCTTATTCAAAGCACACTCTCCACAACAGCGAAGTTGTTGTATGGCTCTCTTGACTGGGTATCAGAGAGTAAACACGTGCTAGTTGATTGACAACGTCAATCACTAATACCATGATACAAGCACGTTATTGAATGGCTCCCTCGGGAATGGAAAAAAATTCTGAGAAGTTTGGCCTTGTGCGAAGGCCTAGTGCTTCGCACTCTGCCACACCTCTCTTCCATACTCTCGGGAAGCCATTCATTAACTCTAACTTAAATGCATGTTTATATTGTGGTCTATCTGTAAGTACTCGTCATCTTATTTGAATTGGAGCTCTCTGCCTTTCCGTCCTCGTGAGATCGGTTATTTCTGATAAAGTTGAATTTACAGACAAAGTACATACATGAATGTTATTTCTGATAAAGTTGAATTTACAGACAAAGTACATACATGATTGCTATTTCTGATAAAGCCCAATTAACAGACAAAGTACATACAAGAATGTTATTTCTGATAAACCTAAATCTCTTTTAAATTTTCATGTTGAAAACCATTGGTAATATCTTTTAGCAGTTCATGAAATGACTCACATGTGATCCTTTAATAAAAGCAAACTTCAGTTCACAGTTTGTTGTGGCTTGAACTTATGACTAAAGTACTTTTGTATGACACTCCGTGATAGTTGATCACACCATTTTCCTGCTAGGCGTATTCAACAGGTTTTAAAAACCACGCTTAGTCACACGACCCTCTGAGATCACGCCAGGATAGAGACATATGATCCAGTTATTTACGCCAAACATCTTATTTATCTGTAGTAAACTTTACCAGACCCTTTAGTCATGGAGCTGGTTAAACCCCATGTATTATCAATTTCTAAAGAACTGCTTAATCTTATTCAAAGCACACTCTCCACAACAGCGAAGTTGTTGTATGGCTCTCTTGACTGGGTATCAGAGAGTAAACACGTGCTAGTTGATTGACAACGTCAATCACTAATACCATGATACAAGCACGTTATTGAATGGCTCCCTCGAGTATGGAAGAAATTCTGAGAAGTTTGGCCTTGTGCGAAGGCCTTGTGCTTCGCACTCTGCCACACCTCTCTTCCATACCCTCGGGAAGCCATTCATTAACTCTAACTTAAATGCATGTTTATATTGTGGTCTATCTGTAAGTACTCGTCATCTTATTTGAATTGGAGCTCTCTGCCTTTCCGTCCTCGTGAGATCGGATCTCAGGTAGCACGGGTTCTCCACCAATTGTAGCAGGGTTCTCCACCAATTGTAGCAGGGTTCTCCACCAATTGTAGCAGGGTTCTCCACCAATTGTAGCAGGGTTCTCCACCAATTGTAGCAGGTTATTATTCAAACCCGTGCTACCTAAGTTGTCAAAGACACCTGGGCCATAGTCACTGCCACTAACAACCCCCTGCTGCATGTTAGGTTCAATGTCTCTTGATAAGAAACATAATGTTTTGTGACCAATCTACACACCTGGCATTACCACAGACAATAACGCCTGATCCAACACTTAAGTCAACCAACACTGATCGGTGTTGTTGTTGTAATCGAGCTTCGATTCTTCGTTTGTTTTTCACCCTCGTTTATACATTTTAAACCTAATTGGACATGCTTTATGAGTACTATGTTTAATTTTAGTGGTTTTAGCTGTAGAAATCTCGTACAAATTGGTTTTCTTAACAAATGTCAAACAGGCTACGGCGACAAAAGGGCCTTTAACATTCTACAACCAAAGAGTTTACTTAACATTCATAATGAGACATTAACAGAGAAACTAATGGAAATTCTGTATAGAATGTCTATGGAAGACTCCCAATGACTCGCCAGTAAAACTGTTCATTGTCGTAGAATCAATCAAACTCTTTGATTGTAGAATTTTAAGTAAACTCTTTGATTGTAGAAACATTTAATATCAGAATGTTTGTTCCAATATTATCCTGTGCTTAAATGGGAGATGTTGAAAGTTTGATTTGTGCTTTGTGGATTTTCCTAAATTCTACTGTTGAGTATATTTTAATAAGAAAAATCCTAAACTATGATTTGGGTACCTTTTAAAATGAAAGATTACCAAATTTCTACTGGAATTCAAATCGTTCTTCACAATTTTCTACTTGTTTTAAAAACCTTTGACTATGTGTTACAAAAGGATCCCAGAAAATTCTACTGACCAAGGCTTAGCTCCTGTCAGTTGTCAACCTTATGAAATATCATATGTTTGGTTTGTTACAACAATTTATGGGGTATAAAGGTCTAAATGATATACCTCAAACATAAGAGTGGTTTTCTGGGTTACTACTTCTGTGTTTATTATACACAACGTTTTGCTGGATATGCTTCCAGCTTCATCAGGCAAAACCACTCTTATGTTATTACATGTACATGTATGTTGCCCTACTTCTAAATGTCCTTCAAAAGTTATGATATACCTCTTTTTAACACAATTAGACAAGAAGATTGGTTATTTTAGACAAGAAGATTTTGCCTGTACCCGTGTGCTTTAGTGATCATAAATAAATATATAAACCAGATACATTATTTTATTAATTCGGTTTCTATGCAATCTGATTGGTCAATTGCCATCCGATAAATACTCGCAACAGGTGTTCGAGCATACCCGATACGGTTCTCACATACACCTGATACGGCACTGCATAAACGTTATTTTGAACATTGTTTTGATGACATCATTTGATAAAGTCCTGGTATCCGGTTACCTTTCACAACCATTTCTTGGGCGTTCTTATGCTGACGTTCTTTTGTCCCATTGTTTGGTGGATGTGTGGCTGTAAGATTTTGTTTGTGGGTCTACTTTAGTAGTTAATCTGGTATAACATTTCCTGAGACGTCTGAGTGACATGTGGTAAGATGATGTCCTTATCAGTAGCCAGGCTAATGACACTATTATATGGCGCTGTCAATTATCAGATCAAAGGTTTAAGTGGCATGAGTAGTTACAATTCATTATTGAAAAAGAACATATATATAACAAATTCTCAATGTATTTACTGAGCTGAACTATGACCATGAACTATGAACTATGATCATGAACAGAACTATGATGACTTAATGAAACCTAACTTTAATCCTCTATTTATATTACTTCTGATATTGGTTTGCACAGCATATAAATCTAATTCAAATGGTTTTGAATTTCCGTTGATGATCTTACGATGACACTGCACAGCAAAGGCTATAAAAAGGGGGTGAAAATATTGAAGGCATTTCCCAACTTCTTTGCCAAACATTGTTAAAACATTGATATTAGGTTCAGATATTCTATTTCAAAGTGGCATGAACTGCTAAAATATTGATATATTGCTGTTAAAACAGAAGGTTGAAATTTCCGGCTATTTTTCTCAAGAAGTACAATTCCCAGGCTTTTTAATACTTCTAATCTTTCGCATTTTGGTAGTTCATGTCCCCTTTAAAATATTTTTATAAAAGATCCGACTGAAAAGTTTTGAGATCATAGATAGCCTTTATGTAAATGGTTACCAAAGGTTTTGATGACACTGGGGTGGGGAATGAGGGCGAGTATACTCTGAATTGGTTTCAGCCATTCCAGAGAATAATCCTAAAATAGACATTGCAACAAGGCTCAACATGGAGGTGGGACATGTCTTAATTTAAGATCATTGAAATTTGTTTCAAATAAAATTTAATTGTTTACTAACCTCCAACTTAATCTTCTTGTAAATTATAAACCACATTGTGAAAAGTATATTGCTACTTACATTAATGTCCATGGTGTGTTTGAGACACATAAAGAAATTGTGTAAAGTTGTGTTACTCGCTGTTCATGAATGAAATAACTTCACTAGCATTAATATCCAGTCATACCATATCTGTGTCAATTTCATTGGTCCGCCAAGGTGCAAGATAGCTGAAATACAATAGAACAAGCCCCAAAACATGGACTTTTAATACTAAAAGGTTCTGCATACATTATAGTTCGTGAAAGATCGGTACTGAATGTAGATCGTGCTATATATAACTGTATATAGTTAAACCCCAAGTATTTGTTATGGTCAGATGGAACACCACTTAGACAGTGTTTGTTAACTCAGCTGTAAGGCGGTAAGGATTTCGTTTATTTCTATGAAGTGGTAAAAATTCTTAGAACTACATGTAGGTCACATTCATTGACCTGACATCAAAATGGTAGGCTCTATAAAGTTTTTTTCACTCAGGCCTATTCAACATTTTTTATTAGTAATGTCAACCAGTGTTCTGACACTTATTTAAAAATTCACAATTGAATGGTTTGACGGTATATATTACCGTATAGATAATATATAATTTTGCCCTTTAAAGGCACACATGCCGTGAAAATCCAGAAGACGGTTTTCTGTATTTTTCCCAGACAGAAAAAGTTAGGAACTTTCTATTTTTTTACCAGAAATTGAAAGTTTTGACATCATTTAGTATTTTCTAATTTGAAATTGAGAAACAGATTTTTCAGGTACCCGCAATGTAAACAAACTTAGAACCTGAGCGTGTGCACAAGTACCATAATGGTTTGAGTCGTGTGGGCGATCTAACACAGTATAATTTTACGAACGTTATCTAAGAAATACATACTAACAATCGAGTAAGAGGGACTGTAAAAGCCTGCCGAGTGCATACCACAGACAAAAACGCCTGAAATGAATGAATCCAACACTTAAGTTAACCAACACTGATCGGTGTTGTTGTTGTAATCGAGCTTTTGACCCTCATTTATACATTCGAAACCTAATTGGACATGCTCTATGTGTGCTATGTTTAATTTTAGTGGTTTTACCTGCAGTAAGCTTTGCCAATGTCAAACAGGCTACGGCGGCAAGTGGGCCTTTATGGTTTTATGTCTACCTTGCGATCGTTTGTCTCCCCCCCCCCTCCGAATGCAAGCGCTTTGTAGTGTGAGCTAGGGCTGGTCACGTGAAGACTTTGAGAAGAGGCACTATTTTCGGTCTCTTCTACCTTGCATTGACAGCGTGAGGACGTGTTTTTTTTGTTGTCTTCCTCAGGTAAACTGATTTAGGCATCTTACATTAGGCTACATTGTATAGTTTTGTTCTATCAGTCGACCTCTAGATTGCTTCATTGATACGAAGCTGTATAATGTAGAAATATAATTGCATCGCTTGACAGTGAATTAGAGCTGTTCTTCAAAAGTTACGGTCGCTTTGCCCCGTAAGGCACAGCTATTCATTTTGTGTGTGGTGGGCAGATATAGCAGGCTCTAGTGTGCATATGGACTACCCGGCTGGATGTTCTAGTGTATTTTAGTTATGCTGTATACATATATAACCGTGTGCACTGGGCATGATTTCTGCTTACCAAACTCACAACTATTCTTGATATAGCTCTTCTGTACGTAGAAAGTGCAATTGAGAAGTAATCCGTGCTGACCGGCTTATTAGCGCTTATACACTTAAAAGTATACAATTTATTATTTAAAATAGTAAAGCATAGATATTTAGTGTGACAATGCCAAGTACACAGCATATTTTGTGGGAGTTGGCTCTTTCCAGTGTTTGAAAGTGTATTAAAATTTAGTTTCGTTGCGGCTTCCAGGAACGTACTATAATATATATATATATACATACAGGAGTTCACCTGTTTATTATTGACAGGTGTTTTGGTTTCTAATCTACATCGGATTGGAATCACATGTTTTGCACGAGTCCTTATTTAAGAAATAATGGATTGATTCTCTGCCTCCGGCCCTCGTCCAAAAACAATGGACACTTCCCTTTTTCTTGCAGTTATCATAGCGTATACGCAGAGAATCAATCCATTATTTCTATTCTAACACATAAACTTTAATGTAAAGAAAAACTGAATTTTAGTAGTTTGCCTTATTTTCTACATTTTCTTCAACTAAAGATTGGCAACCCCTATGTTAAAGCTGAATAGTTTTTCCCTGATTGCCTCGTGGACGAATCTATATCTAAAAAAAGATAGGGGTGCTAGCTTCAAACAACTGTTTTATGTGTTACCATTTTTTGGTCTATTAACAGACCTGAAAACTTTTTAAAGATATATCTACACTTTTAGCTTATGGAAGTTTACTTTCAAGTCTTTCCGTCGAGTATTAACATTGTCTTGCGTTTATAAGGCGAAATGCAAGGCAAACACAACAGCCTGATATCCCCACTCGCGTTTCGGTGATGACGTCATCCAGTGACGTCGTGTTCCATCACGTCACCAAAATTTTAAAATGATGACGTCTTTGAGTGTCAGGGCGTTTGACGTCACAATAAAAACGTTCTCTGCGTATATGCTAGTTTATACGCCAGCTTTGTCCTATCTCACAACATGTAGGGAAATCACACATGTGTTAGAATAGGCCTTCTGATGTCAAGTTTGGAAACTATAGAGTGACAGGCTGGGCCCTTTTTTTAGTAAACCTGTAGCTCATTGCCACTTTAGGCTCATATTTTAATATAATTCAGCGACCTAAATTGTTGACACTCTATCCCCTCTACCATAAGTACCGTACACCTAGTAACCACTTTGAGGCACCCACAGTCTCATATGACCTGAATGGTTATGGATGGTCTGAGGCACCCACAGTCTCACATGACCTGAGTGGTTATGGATGGTCTGAGGCACCCACAGTCTCACATGACCTGAATGGTTATGGATGGTCTGAGGCACCCACAGTCTCACATGACCTGAATGGTTATGGATGGCCTGAGGCACCCACAGTCTCACATGACCTGAATGGTTATGGATGGTCTGAGGCACCCACAGTCTCACATGACCTGAATGGTTATGGATGGTCTGAGGTACCCACAGTCTCACATGACCTGAGTGGTTATGGATGGCCTGAGGCACCCACAGTCTCACATGACCTGAATGGTTATGGATGGTCTGAGGCACCCACAGTCTCACATGACCTGAATGGTTATGGATGGTCTGAGGTACCCACAGTCTCACATGACCTGAATGGTTATGGATGGTCTGAGGTACCCACAGTCTCACATGACCTGAATGGTTATGGATGGTCTGAGGCACCCGCAGTCTCACATGACCTGAATGGTTATGGATGGTCTGAGGTACCCATAGAAGAGTGGGAGAGTTTCCAGGTACTCGCTGGAGGTCGGGGATTTCCTTCGCCACTTAACCTGGCAATGCCACCATATAAAGGGAAATAATCTTGAGTGCGGCGTAGCACACCATTTGTTAATCGATACTTTGTGTATAAGAATCATAAATATTGTGACGATTCTACAAATTCTCGTGACTTGCGCTGTCATTTAGTAACGGGCTGAAAATTAGTTCTTTCAAACTTAACACTCATTTATCAAACTATAAACAAAAAATGTTAAATATAGTACCACCATTGTCATCAAAACCTCTGACCAGATATTGCAAATCTCCAACGAATGTTGAACACAATTATAACGAAACCTTAATTTCCTCCGTGTTTTTTTCTGTTTTCAGCATACTGGCGAGCAAGTTGCCGTAAAGGTATTCAATTACGCTGGCAGTTCACGGCCATCAGATGTGAAAAACCGAGAGTTTGAAGTGCTTAAAAAAATGGATCATGAAAACATAGTTCGCATGATTGCCTGTGAGAAAGAGGTATGCCATGAAATGTCTCATTACATTTTGGGAGATGAAGATGAGTCAGTCAATGTAGACATTTTTTCATCTTAGTCTCCGTCTTCACCACTATTAGAAAAGTTTATGTTTAAATCTTTAAACAGATAGTGTTATACCCCTGGCCCCTCTTCAATAGAACTGGGTTCCCAAGTATCAGGAGATGACTCCGACTGTTGTGTTTAAGGGTTTAATACCGCCGTAGCGGTGTTTGTTGCGTAACCCGATACCGCTGAACGTTGGTTCGTACCGAGTCAAACCACGAGAATGTGCAGCATTCGAGGGGTATGACGAGGTGCGAACTAACGTTCAGCGGTATCGGGTTACGCAATAAACACCAAGACGAAGGTATTAAAGTCGATTCTACCCCGATAATTGAGAAAAATGAGGAAAAAGGGACCTGTTGTTGATTGCCGTTCCTTTTCCCTCCCTCGGGACAGAGGGGGCACTTTTAACCAATCAACGATAAGCTTTGGTCACGTGCAACGGTTGACCCAGATATTTTGAAGCAGAATGACATAATGTCACTATGGCTACCGCTTTGACAGGCTGGGTTGCTGACGACGCTATCGGGGGAAATGTTGTGAAATCAACCATTTGATGACTGTATACGTTCATGACAGCCCAGTTTTCAATATAAAAGGACAGAATATAACCACACTCACAACATTATCAGGTTAAATCCTTCATTTTGTATGATAACAAGCAAAATATCACTTCTTCCGGGGGAGGTAAACCTACCAGCCCATGTTGCACTACAGACTCGATGTTGTTTGAAAAGTCATCTCTACTTAACATGTATATTTGCACACGGCACGCACATGCAGGAGGGGTAGAATTTGCCTCCTGGCACCCAGTCTGCTCACTCATCTGTGCCCTGATAGAATTCAAAAAGTTTGACCATTGTTACTAGGAAAAATCTAAATCGCTAAACAACTCAAAATTTAGCTGTTTTCATTTTGTACTCTATTCGACCCTTTCTATAACTGTTTTCAGCAAAATACCCCTAACATTGTGATAGTGATGGAGTTATGTACTGGAGGAAGTCTGTATGCAATGCTTGAAGATCCTAAACATGCATTTGGTGTGGAAGAGGAGGAATTTATTCTCATCCTTGCCCATGTTGGTAAGTGCTTTTACTTCTATCTCATACTTGCCCATGCTGGTAAGTGCTTTTACTGCTATCTCTTACTTATCCATGCTGGTAAGGGCTTTTACGACTATCTCATACTTGCCCATGTTGGTAAGTGCTTTTACTTCTATCTCATACTTGCCCATGTTGGTAAGTGCTTTTACTTCTAACTCATACTTGCCCATGTTGGTAAGTGCTTTCACTGCTATCTCATACTTGCCCATGTTGGTAAGTGCTTTTACTTCTATCTCATACTTGCCCATGTTGGTAAGTGCTTTTACTTCTAACTCATACTTGCCCATGTTGGTAAGTGCTTTCACTGCTATCTCATACTTGTCCATGTTGATAAATGCTTTTACGGCTATCTCTTACTTATCCATGCTGGTAAGTGCTTTTACTGCTATCTCATACTTGCCCATGTTGGTAAGTGCTTTTACTTCTATCTCATCCTTGCCCATGTTGGTAAGTGCTTTCACTGCTATCTCATACTTGTACTTGCCCATGTTGGTAAGTGCTTTCACTGCTATCTCATACTTGCCCATGTTGGTAAGTACTTTCACTGCTATCTCATACATGTACTTGCCCATGTTGGTAAGTGCTTTCACTGCTATCTCATACTTGCCCATGTTGGTAAGTGCTTTTACTTCTATCTCATCCTTGCCCATGCTGGTCAGTGCTTTCACTGCTATCTCATACTTGCCCATGTTGGTAAGTGCTTTTACGGCTATCTCATACTTATCCATGCTGATAAGTGCTTTTACTGCTATCTCATACTTGCCCATGTTGGTAAGTGCTTTTACTGCTATCTCATACTTATCCATGCTGATAAGTGTTTCCACTGCTATCTCATACTTGCCCATGTTGGTAAGTGCTTTTACGGCTATCTCATACTTGCCCATGCTGGTAAGTGCTTTCACTGCTATCTCATACTTATCCATGCTGATAAGTGTTTCCACTGCTATCTCATACATGTACTTGCCCATGTTGGTAAGTGTTTCCACTGCTATCTCATACTTGCCCATGCTGGTAAGTGCTTTCACTGCTATCTCATACTTGCCCATGTTGATAAGTGCTTTTTATTTCTATCTCATACTTGCCCATGTTGATAAGTGCTTTCACTGCTATCTCATACTTGCCCATGTTGATAAGTGCTTTTACTGCTATCTCATCCTAATCCATGTTGGTAAGTGCTTTCACTGCTATCTCATACATGTACTTGCCCATGTTGGTAAGTGCTTTCACTGCTATCTCATCCTAATCCATGTTGGTAAGTGCTTTCACTGCTATCTCGTACTTATCCATGCTGGTAAGTGCTTTCACTGCTATCTCATCCTTGCCCATGTTGGTAAGTGCTTTCACTGCTATCTCATACTTGCCCATGCTGGTAAGTGCTTTCACTGCTATCTCATACTTGTCCATACTGGTAAGTGCTTTCACTGCTATCTCTTACTTGCCCATGCTGATAAGTGCTTTCACTGCTATCTCATACATGCACTTGCCCATGTTGGTAAGTGTTTCCACTGCTATCTCATACTTGCCCATGCTGGTAAGTGCTTTCACTGCTATCTCATGCTTATCCATGTTGGTAAGTGCTTTCACTGCTATCTCATACTTGCCCATGCTGGTAAGTGCTTTCACTGCTATCTCATGCTTATCCATGTTGGTAAGTGCTTTCACTGCTATCTCATACTTATCCATGTTGGTAAGTGCTTTCACTGCTATCTCATACGTATCCATGCTGGTAAGTGCTTTCACTGCTATCTCATACTTATCCATGTTGGTAAGTGCTTTTAATGCTATCTCATACTTGCCTATGGACTCAATGTAGGATGGGGGGTCAATCAATCAATCAATCAATCTAAGATAAACAGTGTAACTTACCATTGTTTCTCTGGAATTCAGACCTCTACTCTTTTCCTGTAAAGTAGTCTTTTTGAAAAATATAATTTTATTACTTTCAACAATGTATAGAAATGTGTGTTTCCAAGAGAAGTAAATACATGTAAGACTTTGAATTGAACTGTTTGTTTATCAGCCTCTGGAATGAAACACCTGCGAGAGAAGAAGATAATTCACCGTGACATCAAGCCTGGCAATATCATGAGGTTTATAGCTGAAGATGGCAGGTATGGGAGGAAGTTAAATATCTATTATAAAATAAAAACTGTCAATTGGATTTTGTAAATTTTCAATTTCATTTTGTAATTTTGCTCTTATTTTCAACCAGTGTATTTTTGAAGTGGCATGAGCTGTCAAAATTCACTCTTTTTTTATAATTTCTGATCGTCACGACAGTAAGAGGCTTTTAAGGCCATCAAAAAACTAAATGATTGGAGTTAGAATGAGTAAAATCCATACAGTATGTGGCCTGGTTAGAACCGAAAACGTGTTTGAAAAGTAAACAAAATTTAAATATCCAGGACGACCATTCATTCATTCTAAGACAAAGTTAGTTCAAAACAAAACTTTATCGTACATTTTCGAGACTAGAAGCACTAAAAAACTTCTGAAATATACGTCTTCAGAAAAATAGCCAATTATTTCAACATTATGTTTTAACGTCAAAATATCACCATTTTGGCAGCTCATGCCACTTTAATATACAGTTTATAAAAAGAGTTCATGCCACTTTAATATGAGATAAATCGTTCATTTGGTAAATGACGTCCCAATTTGTTTCATAGTCAATCTTTAAAGTGGCCTGAGCTGTCAAAATGTTGAAATTTTGCTGTTAAAACATAATGTTGAAATTATTGGCTATTTTTACCAAGACATACATGTATAATTCAGAAGCTTTTTAGTGCTTTTAGTCTTGAAAATGTACGATAAAGTATTGTTTTGAACTAACTTTGGCTTAGAATGAATGAATTGTCATCCCGGTTATTTAAATTTTTTAAAATTTTCGAACATGTTTTCAGTTCATACAGGCCACATACAGATTCTTCTATGGAGCGGTTTTACTAAAACCAAAACACATAGGACAACTTGTACTACTTTGTACATGGTGATGTTTTAATATGAGCTTTCGAGAGAACCTACTCTCATCATCAGAAATTACAGCAACACAACGTGGGCATGGTTAAACAGGCATTATATACACAGCAAGAATGATCAAAACAAATACAAAAGTTATAATCACTGATAAGTTGTGATTCCTACACTGTAGTTGAAATCACCACAATCTAAGGTAAGGGAGTGGGGGGGGCGGGGGGGGGGGGGCAGTCCTATTACAGGTCAAGAGTTAACTACATTTATTAAGATATGGAGGACAGGGAATAAGCAGGTGTGCTGTAACATCAGGATATAACACAGACGATAAGACAACCTTATCTTTAGAATGGAGACAGTTGGTTACACATTGAATAAGCGCTTATTCAATGTGTAACCAACTGTCTCCATTCTAAAGATAAGGTTGTCTTATCGTCTGTGTTATATCCTGATGTTACAGCACACCTGCTTATTCCCTGTCCTCCATATCTTAATACGGATCCGGGACATTTCGGCCTGGGACATTTCGGCTTGGGACATTTCGGCCTAAAGTGATAAAGGGGACATTTCGGCCCACCTTGGTTTTTATTCTATTTAATTGTATATTTTCTCATTTCTTTCTCCATTCAGCAATTTTTCCGCTATAACAGTGATACTAGTGGGCTTATGGACAATCTTTTCAACTTTCATGATACCTATGTTACAGATATCAATCAGAGAAAAAGTGAAATTTTGTCTGCTGTAGAAACTAAAGGCTTTCTGTGAAAATTTGAAATAATTCTAATGAATACATTTTTATATACTGTATTACCTCAACTAATTAGACAGTCTATCAGAAACTTAAGTTCTAAAATTGTTAAGCGTTTAAGTTATGGGTTCTCTCTGTAAACACCTGATGTTATTTATACAGCAAGTAGTCGATTTCAGAACTTTATATTAACCATTCTGATGTCAGCCCCACTGAAATTTAGGTTTTAAACAAATACCAGACTGTCCAACTTGACGAGGTACATGTATATCTTTTTACTCAGATAAATGAAAATTGTTTTAATAATTTAAATTGATGTGTGGATTTGCTGAATTGTTTCCATTGTTTCTATAGTACAATACTCTATTATCATGTTTTCTGATTTTTTTACTACAGGTAATTACAAAAGGGTATGAATTTCAAAGCTTTCAACCTTTAGTTTATGCGCAAAGCCTTGGCATGTACTGCAGACAATTGTGGTTAGATAAACTTATCAACTTAAGCTCAACTTAATGCGCATATATATATATATTCATATAGAATAAGAGAAAGAAATGAGGGACAGACTATAGAATTGGTCCGTCAGTCTCAAACCGCTATAATCGTCAGGGGGGCAAGCCCCCCTGCAACCCCCCGTTTTATTCATTTCTTCGAGAACTTATAACTAGTTTAATATTACAAGCTTAAAACTAAACTATCCCTACTAAAAGCTAAAAGAAATATCTAAAAGACGAATTTGAAGAGAAGTTAAAAACGACGGACCTATTCTATATTTGCACCGAAATGAGAACATCTTTAATCAAATATAATTAAAACCAAGATAGGCCAAAATGTCCCCCTTTTCACTTTGGACCGAAATGTCCCAGGCCGAACTGTCCCAGGCCGAAATGTACTGTACCGAAATGTCCCAGGCCGAAATGTCCCAGGCCGAAATGTCTGGATACCCTTAATACATGTAGTTAACTCTTGACCTGTAATAGGATTGCCCCCCCCCCCCCCCTCCCTTACCTTAGATTGTGGTGATTTCAACTACAGTGTAGGAATCACAACTTATCAGTGATTATAACTTTTGTATTTGTTTTGATCATTCTTGCTGTGTATATAATGCCTGTTTAACCATGCCCACGTTGTGTTGCTGTAATTTCTGATGATGAGAGTAGGTTCTCTCGAAAGCTCATATTAAAACATCATCATGTACAAAGTAGTACAAGTTGTCCTATGTGTTTTGGTTTTAGGCCACATACAGTACTGTATGGATTTTCCTCATTCCAACGCCAATCATTTAGTTTTTCGATGACCCCAAAGCCTCTTACTGTCGTGACGATCAGAAATTATGCCACTTTAAGGAGACATCTTAAAATGAAGATATTTTATTTTCTGATTATTCAGGTCAATTTATAAGCTGACAGATTTTGGCGCTGCCCGTGAGCTACATGAAGAGGGTCAATTTGTATCTCTGTATGGCACAGAAGAATATCTGGTAATGATTCAACTGAATGAACAAGTGTAACTAAATGATAGTATTTTACCATTTAGACATTAAAGCTTTTATGTAGAACCTTAGGCTATATTTTCTAATTTACGTTAAGCGTGTTGTGGAACATGTTCTTTACAGGTCTGACCAAAAAGAAAGACCAAAATTCTGCTAAGAAAATACTTGCTGTAACTGGACTGTTTTATTTCCAGCACCCAGACATGTACGAAAGAGCTGTTCTCCGTGGTGTCAATCCAAAAAGGTTTGGAGCCACAGTTGATCTTTGGAGTTTAGGGGTGACATTTTATCATGTTTTGACTGGTCAGCTTCCATTTAGACCATTCGGGGGACGAAGAAACAAAGAGACAATGTGAGTCATAGAGTTATAATCCCACAGGCCTGTTATCTTCAGTTTAATTTCTTTGTCCCTTTTAGGAAGGGAATATAACATATACAGTATTCACCTTAATTTGGGGTTTTACTTTCTTGAAGAATGCCAGAAAAGTTATACTGATTTAGGGGATGCCCGATTATGGAACCCACGTTTCAGGGTATGGCAACTATCACCAGCACTAAATACTGGGTGTCGTATCCATCTAGCCAAACAACCTCCACTGCATTCAGTAATGATTGATTGATTGTTTGGTGTTTTACGCCTTGCTCAAGATTATTTCACTTATATGGCGGCTTTGCCAGTTTTATTGTGGGAGGAAACCGGGCTCTGTGCCCGGATGAAACCGGGCTCTGTGCCCGGATGAAACCCACGACCTTCCGCTGGTAACTGACAACCATCCCACATACGTCGTTCGAGTGAAAACCCAGTCAGAAAATTCATTCAGCCATGAGAGCCTTGTTAATCATGTTACCAAAGGGGGTAACACTCTAGTATCTACCATTCTGCTAACTCCTTGTTTTTAGAGGAGGCTGAATGGATCTGACACTATGTATTGTAATTTAGTGCTGGCAATTGGTATAATTCTCCCGGACTCAATTTCACCTAAAATTTCTGCCATTTTCCAAGACCCTGTTATCCTCAAATTAACACGTATACTGGTAGCATCCTGACTAATCCTTACATTTCACGTAAGTGTGTTATTAGCTTTAAGTCTGAAATATTTTCTTCTCCATAAATAGTATCCCAATCTTCCTTTGAAATATTAACACTGTGTTTTCCTTTCCCTGTCATATAGGCATTTAATAACGACTCAGAAGGAGTCTGGTGTTATCAGTGGTGTACAAAGTAACGAAGGAGGACCAATTGAATGGAGTCGTGAACTGCCTGCATCATGTCGTATCTCCCTGGGACTTCAACTCCTTGTTGTCCCTTTCTTGGCTGGGCTTCTAGAGGCTGATGCCAGGAAAGCATGGCAGTTTGACAAGTTCTTTGTTGAAGCCAGGAAAATTACTTCCAAAAAGGTCCTTCCTGTCTTCTCACCTTCAACATGGCAACTGTTGAAAATATATGCTGATCCTCAGGACTCGTAAGTTCCCTTGTAGAACTTTAAAAACATGGGTTAAAAAGCAAACGTTTTTGTAAGATGTTGAAAAATGAAAGAATTTTAACTGTAGGGCCTATCATTTAAACGTTTGGTGTTTTAGTTAATTTTTATTTTGTCCTGATAAGGCCACTGTGAGAACTTCAATTTCAATCAATGCATAAAAAATTTTACAAATTTCTGTGAAATTTCGTTGTAGCTTTCCATACAAATGACTGTTGCATTTATGCCTTAGTTTTCATACAGAAATGTGTCCATGGTTATTTTAATGAACACCTATTTGTTGTGTCGCCTGAAAGGGGGCACTTAGGGATCACTTTGACGGCGTAGTCTGGCGTCGTCGGCGTCGGCGTCCGGATTGGTTTCCGTGCAATATCTTGAAAACCACTGGCTTATTTTTTTTCAAATTTAAATGGGAAGTTTAATACCTTAATATCCCGCTCAAGTTCGACTTTCGCTAAAATCCGCGCATATTTAATTATTGTACAGGCTTTTGATTGGCTGATACAAATAACTTGGTTTCCGTGCAATATCTTAAAAACCACTGGCTTAATTTTTTTCAAATTTAAATGGGAAGTTTAATACCTTAATACCCTGCTCAAGTTCGACTTTCGCTAAAATCCGCGCATATTTAATTATTGTACAGGCTTTTGATTGGCTGATACAAATAACTTGGTTTCCGTGCAATATCTTGAAAACCACTGGCTTAATTTTTTTCAAATTTAAATGGGAAGTTTAATACCTTAATACCCCGCTCAAGTTCGACTTTCGCTAAAATCCGCGCATATTTAATTATTGTACAGGCTTTTGATTGGCTGATACAAATAACTTGGTTTCCGTGCAATATCTTGAAAACCACTGGCTTAATTTTTTTCAAATTTAAATGGGAAGTTTAATACCTTAATACCCCGCTCAAGTTCGACTTTCGCTAAAATCCGCGCATATTTAATTATTGTACAGGCTTTTGATTGGCTGATACAAATAACTTGGTTTCCGTGCAATATCTTGAAAACCACTGGCTTAATTTTTTTCAAATTTAAATGGGAAGTTTAATACCTTAATACCCCGCTCAAGTTCGACTTTCGCTAAAATCCGCGCATATTTAATTATTGTACAGGCTTTTGATTGGCTGATACAAATAACTTGGTTTCCGTGCAATATCTTGAAAACCACTGGCTTAATTTTTTTCAAATTTAAATGGGAAGTTTAATACCTTAATACCCCGCTCAAGTTCGACTTTCGCTAAAATCCGCGCATATTTAATTATTGTACAGGCTTTTGATTGGCTGATACAAATAACTTGGTTTCCGTGCAATATCTTGAAAACCACTGGCTTAATTTTTTTCAAATTTAAATGGGAAGTTTAATACCTTAATACCCCGCTCAAGTTCGACTTTCGCTAAAATCCGCGCATATTTAATTATTGTACAGGCTTTTGATTGGCTGATACAAATAACTTGGTTTCCGTGCAATATCTTGAAAACCACTGGCTTAATTTTTTTCAAATTTAAATGGGAAGTTTAATACCTTAATACCCCGCTCAAGTTCGACTTTCGCTAAAATCCGCGCGTATTTAATTATTGTACAGGCTGTTGATTGGCTCATACAAATAACTTGGTTTCCGTGCAATATCTTGAAAACCACTGGCTTAATTTTTTTCAAATTTAAATGGGAAGTTTAATACCTTAATACCCCCCTCAAGTTCGCTTTTCGCTAAAATCCGCGCTTTTTTATCTGACGCAGATTATTATTTAATATCTCATATTCAGGTATATTCCTTGTATATTTATCCTGCCAGGCGACACTTCTACTTCAGTTGAATTCTAGTTTTAGTTATTTATTTGTTTATGTAAAAATGTATGTGCTTTATCTTGCCAGGTTAATTAAACTACAGGAATTAGTGGCTAAACAAACAGAATTACCAGCTGCAAGTCAAATCCTGATGTATCAGAACAAGCTATTGTCTGATCTCGTTGACCTTGCCGAACCGGTATACAGCTACCCAAAATGCATCAGTAAAGATAAACCAATTTTTGTTTTCCCGCTGGAAGATCGGGAATTCTATTTTCCCAATCCTTTCATTTGTAAGTGTGAGTGTTGTTCAAATTTCATTTTTTTTGTTGACCTACCTACTGTCACGTTTTAAAGCTGTCCTAGAAAAGACACCCTGTCCAGCTAGAAAATAAGGGAAGGGGGGATTACAGGGCTACATGTATACATTTTTTCTTAGCTTGCATTCTTTGCTTTGAAACTTTGGGCCAAAAAATGGAAATCATTTTTGACTGGAATGAATGTTTGAATGTTAGTGCTAGTGAAAGGTTTAATTAAATCTAGCTCCCCCCCCCCCCCCCCCCCCCTCGGAACCTGGCAAGGGCTCCATATTAGTGAAATGATCTTGAATGTGGTATAAGTGATTAATTAACAAACTTAGTAGTTTGATTATCATTTGCCCGCAGATTCCTTACAGATGAAATAAACTAATGACATGCTGAATTTATCATCCATTGGACAAAATTTACAAATTGTAGAGCCTGGTTGTAGCAATGTAAAATAATCTTGAGTGTGTTATGGGGTTAATTATGGTTCTGCATGATGAATTTAACGCATCTTCAAGACAAAGTGAATTGAATGAAACATGATACAGGCTTGTAGTGAAAGCAGATAAGATAGCCAGATAAGATTGATTGATTGTTTGTTTGGTGTTTTACACCGCGTTCAAGATAATTTTGCTTATACATGTATGGCATCGTTGCCAGTTTTATTGTGGGAGGAAACCAGGTTCTTTGCCTGGAGGAAACCCACGACCTTCCGTTGGTAACTGGCAACCATCCCACATAGGTCGTTCAAGTGAAAACCCAGTCAGAAAATATTCCAATTTTTTTTTGGACTGAGTGGGATTCGAACACGCGGCCTATTGGTGGAAGGCTGTTCTGATTGAGCTATCAGCTACCACCATATGTTTTAATACTATTTAAGAAATTTACATGAATATATCTTATTTGTTTTTTATTTTTTGTTATTTAAATTCAGATGATTTTCCACGTTTTACGACCACCATGAATCTAGACAATGATTATCCTCTGTCAAAGTTATGCGTTGGTATTCTACACGCCATACACAGAGAGATCTCTGACACTATCTTGTTACAAAGGCTCTCACACGATGCTGTCATTTGTTATAAGTAAGTATTCAAGAAAACAAAAACTAATCTGAGTGCAAGCGAATAAGGATTGTTAACCTGTAGCACAATTTCTACATTATTCTCATTATTTTTTGGATTACACTTTCTTTAAAATGTTTGAAATGGGAATTGAACATGGGTCCCAGAGTATGACACCTATCGCTAGCACTAAATGCTGTCTGTCTTATCAACTCAGTGGCGAACATGTGACAGAAGAGCCGAAGAACATTTCCATACCATGGGCAATAGATCAACCTCAGTAGTGTCTTACAAAGAAACTAATTAAACACGTACTCTGTACATATTTAGATACAAAGAAGGCACAGTAGTGTCTTACAAAGAAACTAATTAAACACGTACTCTGTACATATTTAGATACAAAGAAGGCACTGTAGTGTCTTACAAACTAATTAAACACATACTCTGTACATATTTAGATACAAGGAAGGCACTGTAGTGTCTTACAAACTAATTAAACACATACTCTGTACATATTTAGATACAAGGAAGGCACTGTAGTGTCTTACAAACTAATTAAACACATACTCTGAACATGCACATATTTAAATACCTTTTTTTCAGAAATCAACTGTACCATTTCCTAGAACATCTTCGAGACTATAATTTCCACTTGAGAAGTCTTTGTTCTGAGACGAAGAAACGTAAACTGGATCAGTTGATGATTCTGTCAGCATCACATAACCCAGATGTTAACTATCAACCAAATGTTACCAGGCTAAACCATTTAGAAAAAAAGGTAGATGGTTTTATAGCTTTACATTTTGTCTGGACATTTCAGATGCACCATGTACTTCACTGAAATTCACCTATTATTTTTGTGTGCTCCATAAAGTATATGTGGAAATGTACCTCATGGCACAACCGTCTGAAAATGTGAATTGAAATGTAATATCCATATTCAGGCCTTTTTTCTCACACGAACAATCGTTTGGTTACGTGGAGGCTAGGCACACAAAAAAATCCTGTAAACAATCACTGTTCACACAAGGTAATTTGTTAAAAAATGTCAAGTGTAGGAAAGTGAAGTGTAGGAAATTGTAGGAAATGGATAGCTTAAGTAAAAGAACACGGTTACCACTCACCAATCCTAATATCTTATTGTAGCACAACGGTTCCTGCAACTTAAGTCGGCCACAAAACAATGCAGTTTTGAATGAAAGCCTTTCCACTGCTGAGTGTGATGAACTCGATATATTTCAATCTTTTGCTGTGAAAAGCCATCAAAGTCCGCTAAAAAGCAGTTAGGCTTACTTTAATCGTAAATGAACGAAAAAGTCAAAAAGATCTAAGGGAAGCAGTTTATAAAACTGTATGTCTTCAGGCTAGCTCTGTTAAGTGCTCTGTAGCACATGGCCTGCTTTCTCACATGCTTTTTTCTCGGAAAACCGTTGTAGTGAAAATTAAATGAGCCAAAGCGAAATACACATGTAACTCCTCCAAATTCTGGACATGTGGCTTTGGTCATAGAAGATGACAACGTTTTGGATAGCAGTTTGAATGTTTAAATTGAATGAACATCGCATCATCAATGAGCTGAAAGGAAAACAGGTCATCAGGCCTCAATATGGTAGCAACTGACTTTTGCCAATGTACATGTACAGCCTTGAGTTTTTGAAGCAATCACACGGCAAACTACATATATTTATTGCACATTTCATTGGCCTATTCTTAAATCTGCGCCAGTTTTTGATAAACTTATAGAAATGTAAACCAAATGTTGAAAACAACTTATTCAAGAAAGCACCTGGACGATCCTTGATTTTACCTTGGAGGTTAAATGGTCTTGAAGAAGAAAAAGTTATTTCACTAGCTTGCACTGTAGTATTATGTCGCGGCGATATTTAAATGCCTTTTGAAAGAGAACTTCGTGCAAAATGTGATATAATTTTATCCTCATCTAAAGAGTCTCGATTTATGTAGTATAGAGATTTAAGGGGGAGCGACAGAGGATTTTGATCGGGTTCTGCACCTACCATATGCATTTGTGCATCAACGTTAACATATCCTAATTTTAAGTGATGTTATGAGTACGCCAAACATGCCATACCAGGTCATTTGGAAGGCATAAAATTTGCCCATACGTGCCTTATCTGGAGCATTGATTCTGGTTTTCTGATTCTGGTTTTTCTCAAGACGTATAATTCAGAAGCTTTTTAGTGCTTCTAGTCTCGAGAATGTACAATAAAGTATTGTTTTGAACTAACTTTGGCTTAGAATGAATGAATGGTCGTCCCGGTTATTTAAATTTTGTTTACTTTTCGAACACTATTCCGGTTCGTATAGGCCACATACTGTATGGATTTTCCTCATTCCAATGCTAATCATTTAGTTTTTCGATGGCCTTCAAAGCCTCTTACTGTCGTAACGATCAGAAATTATGAAAAAGTGTGAATTTTGGCAGCTCATGCCACTTTAAGCAAGATCACAAAGCAGTTAATTTTCAAGGCTTAAACTGCAATTTTTCTCTTAGAATTTTAAGAAAATTCACCTTAACTATCTAAATGTGTACTTGACATTTTCCAGATGACTGACGGGCTAGCAAAGGTAGAGGAGTACATCACAGAATTTGACACAGAAATCAGTGACTCCAGATCTCTTCTCAAAGCTTGGGATTTTACACTTGGCTGTTCTCCAGACCATAGATGGTAACATTTTATTTGTTTTAAGTCCTGTGACTTAACACTTGGCTGTTCTCCAGACCATAGATGGTAACATTTTATTTGTTCCTGTGACTTAACATTCGGCTGATATGAGAAACATCCCCGTCAATCCATAATGATCAAGTCATGTTAAAGTAATTTTGCTAAGAAACAGAATAAAATGGTTATTTGATCTTTCCAATGTTGTTTTCATGTTGCAGTGCTGAAAGACTTGAGATATCCATAAAGTCTGCTGTAGGAATCATGGAACGCTTCAGACAAGATAGGAAGAAATCATCTCTACCTTATAATGATGAACAGATTCACAAGTTTGAAAAGTAATTTTTTCCTTTATAAAGCTATTCCCAACTTGACTATTACACCATTGTAATTTGTTATATCCATCAATACATTCTATATTCTTCTCTGAGAATTAAATAATAACTGATTGATTGATGAGTGTGATTCGATCTCTTGTCGCATCAATGGAAGGCCTGTGTCGGACTGAGGGGCGATCCCGTAACCGACTGAGCCACCAAGGCCCAAAGAAGAATGAACAGATTTTGATTTTAAAAATATATGAATTTATCTGGAGTGTCCTAAAAACACCACAAATCTAGCTATGAAGGGTAAACTTCATACTTGACTGTTTATTTTTATTTAAAATCATGTATCCACTATGTACTGCATTAAGAAAATAAGCAAATTTATTATTCCTGGGAGAAGTTTCTCTGCTATCTGATTGGTCAATTGTCATCGGATAAATACTGGATTTCACACATAGCAGATACGCGTCTCGTGAACGCTATTTTAAAAGTTGTTTTGTGACGTCGTTTGACGACTTCATTGCTGGCATCAGGTCACCTTTTGCAACTATTCAGTGGGTGAGTGGCGAACGTTATGCTGACGTTTGATGACCTAGCGCGTGCTCGTATCAAGTCACCTTTTGCAACTATTTCATGTGTGTGCGATTGGATTAAAAAATGAGATAATGAAATTGTTATCCATGGTTTGTGGAGGGGGAATACAAAGTATTTACATGGTCAGCGTGGTAATTGATAGTGGGTTTGACCGTTGTCAGTTACCATGCTGACCATATAAATACTTTGTATTGCCTCTACGATTGATTGATTGATGTTTTTCGCCGCAGTAAAAATTATTTCATTAATATGGCGGTGTTGCCAGGTTTAGTTGGGGGAGGAAATCAGGCTCATTGCCCGGAAGAAACCCCTGTACTTGGCAACTCTTCCACATACGGCGACCAAGTGAAAAATCCACTGAGAAATTTTTCAATTTTAATTTGGTCATATATATATCATTTTTATATAAGTGCATACAAATAAAAGAGTTGAAATAACATTGTTATTGTGACACGAATATAGTCTTTCCACACCTGTTCTATCCATTGAGTTAATATACTGGGATCTAAATTTTATTCTTAAAACTCATACACTCAGTCCCACACAGGCCCTCCATCAATATGTATTTAAAATTGTCTTTGTTTCCCATTAAGTATTTAAAAACTAGAAAATAAAGGGCTTATGGCCTTCATAAGTTATTGCTTTGAAAACAAAATACATCTGGTTGTATGCTTTAAGGGTTATCTCCCCTGATTTTGCACATTTTCTGTTTGCTGTAGTGAATAATTCAACAAAGCTTTTTGGAGAACTCTTAACTGATTCTCTGTTTTTTTGTTGTTGAAAGAATGGATCCATGCCTTAATAAAAGTAGATGTTATTTTTCTGCAAACAAGGAAATCTTTATTTTGTAAAAAAAATGTATAAAATGACCTTAGGTGATAATACTATCAAGCTCTACCACTGTTGTTACACATGTTTATATCTATACTTATGTTAGGTCTACTATCATACACTTCTGGTCAATTGGCCAATGAAATTGCTTTATTTCCATGTTATTTAATGTGTACACCGGTCAGCCAGGTGTTCTTTGAAATAAGTACATGTATATAAGAAACCATTTCAAACATTGTGTTAAATTCAATTTGATGTGGACTCATCATGTACAAGTGGGAAGCATTTCCGTAACATTTACATCTGCTGATATAATGTCAGTCAGTTTGGTATAGTATGAACACACTTGATGAGTATATGCTCATGTTCTCTATAAAGCCTATAATCATTGTGTATTCATGCCATAACATGATTGATCGATGTTTTACTTCCAACTTAATGTTATTTCACTTATACAATGAAATTGCCAGGTTTATTGATTGAGGAAAACCCTGTTCTTTGCTCAGAAGAAACCTCCAACATTTGGTGAGTGCCTGGCAACTCTTCCACATTCATTAATACATTGTAACTTTATAATAACAACATCAATTTTATTGTATCTAAATGACATATATATTTTAGTCCAGAAGATTTTTCCTGTGTCGTCGTGTGTTCGTTTTTATTAATATATCAGAAAAAATCTTCTTGACTCCTGAATACCATTTTCAGCAACTTTTTTTACATTGTTATTTATACTACATCAGCTTTAATGATAAATGATAAGAAGTATTTAAGAAATGATTAATACAATTCTATTCTCCTTCTTCATTTCAGAAACAATCTCTATACTCACACATTAACAGCCAAGAAGATGGTTAAGGAACACTGCAATGAGAAGTCTAAAACACTATCAGACCAATTATCCATATGGCTAAGGTACTGTTCAGTGAAACAATCATATACATCTCTTACCCTATCAGACCAATTATCCATATGGCTAAGGTACTGTTCAGTGAAACAATCATATACACCTCTTACCCTATCCGACCAATTATCCATATGGCTAAGGTACTGTTCAGTGAAACAATCATATACACCTCTTACCCTATCCGACCAATTATCCATATGGCTAAGGTACTGTTTAGTGAAACAATCATATACACCTCTTACCCTATCAGACCAATTATCCATATGGCTAAGGTACTGTTTAGTGAAACAATCATATACACCTCTTACCCTATCCGACCAATTATCCATATGGCTAAGGTACTGTTTAGTGAAACAATCATATACATCTCTTACCCTATCAGACCAATTATCCATATGGCTAAGGTACTGTTCAGTGAAACAATCATATACATCTCTTACCCTATCAGACCAATTATCCATATGGCTAAGGTACTGTTCAGTGAAACAATCATATACACCTCTTACCCTATCCGACCAATTATCCATATGGCTAAGGTACTGTTTAGTGAAACAATCATATACACCTCTTACCCTATCCGACCAATTATCCATATGGCTAAGGTACTGTTTAGTGAAACAATCATATACATCTCTTACCCTATCAGACCAATTATCCATATGGTTAAGGTACTGTTCAGTGAAACAATCATATACACCTCTTACCCTATCCGACCAATTATCCATATGGCTAAGGTACTGTTTAGTGAAACAATCATATACATCTCTTACCCTATCAGACCAATTATCCATATGGTTAAGGTACTGTTCAGTGAAACAATCATATACATCTCTTACTGCTGACCCTAGTTTGGAAATTATCAACTCTATAAGACTGAAATAATGTTGGAAGTGAGGTTATATCATCTCCCTCTCTCTCTCACACACCCTAGTTTGGAAGTATGTCTTTTATTTCTTTATCATGTTGCGGGCTTCGATGGCTGAGTTGGTTAGAGTGATAGTCACTCAGTTTGACACAGACCGTGGTGGCTCTCCTACGGTTAGAGGGATAGTCACGTAGTTTGACACAGACCGTGGTGGCTCTCCGACGGTTAGAGTGATAGTCACTCAGTTTGACACAGACCGTGGTGGCTCTCCGACGGTTAGAGGGATAGTCACTCAGTTTGACACAGACCGTAGTGGCTCTCCGACGGTTAGAGTGATAGTCACTCAGTTTGACACAGACCGTGGTGGCTCTCCGACGGTTAGAGGGATAGTCACTCAGTTTGACACAGACCGTGGTGGCTCTCCGACGGTTAGAGGGATAGTCACTCAGTTTGACACAGACCGTAGTGGCTCTCCGACGGTTAGAGTGATAGTCACTCAGTTTGACACAGACCGTGGTGGCTCTCCGACGGTTAGAGGGATAGTCACTCAGTTTGACACAGACCGTAGTGGCTCTCCGACGGTTAGAGTGATAGTCACTCAGTTTGACACAGACCGTGGTGGCTCTCCGACGGTTAGAGTGATAGTCACTCAGTTTGACACAGACCGTGGTGGCTCTCTGGCGGTTAGAGGGATAGTCACTCAGTTTGACACAGACCGTGGTGGCTCTGCGACGGTTAGAGTGATAGTCACTCAGTTTGACACAGACCGTGGTGGCTCTCCGACGGTTAGAGTGATAGTCACTCAGTTTGACACAGACCGTGGTGGCTCTCCGACAGTTAGAGTGATAGTCACTCAGTTTGACACAGACCGTGGTGGCTCTCCGACGGTTAGAGTGATAGTCACTCAGTTTGACACAGACCGTAGTGGCTCTCCGACGGTTAGAGTGATAGTCACTCAGTTTGACACAGACCGTGGTGGCTCTCCGACGGTTAGAGTGATAGTCACTCAGTTTGACACAGACCGTGGTGGCTCTCCGACAGTTAGAGTGATAGTCACTCAGTTTGACACAGACCGTGGTGGCTCTCCGACAGTTAGAGTGATAGTCACTCAGTTTGACACAGGCCTCGGTGTCTCCATCAGTTAGAGTGATAGTCCCTCAGTCCGACACAGACCGTGGTGGCTCTCCGACAGTTAGAGTGATAGTCACTCAGTTTGACACAGACCACTCATCTATGCAGCGGGAGATCGATCCACTCAGACCAGATAAAAATTCTAAAATTTCTGAGTGGATTTTTCATTTGATTTTCGTATGTAGGAGAGTTTCCAGGTACATATGTACTCACCAAAGGTTGGGGTTGGTTGTTACATTAAATTACGTATGAAGTGACAAGTTCAATTTCCTAATTATGTTTTATTGGGAAAATAGAAATATTTATGCTGCTGATGCTGCTTAAGTTTTTAAATCAGCTTCAATTTAAAAAAGGGTTTTATCAGTGAGATTCTTTGGCTTATTCTTTAATCTCCATTTACAAGAGTTTTTGTTGTTGTTGACAGGAAAGGGAACGAACTGCGCAATAAGAGTGGGGATGTTGAAAAGCTGATGGAGGAATTAGTGAATGTTCAAAAAACGTTTACAGAGACGCTAGATAAGGTAAGCATTGTTTTATAATCAGGTCAAGGGTGGAGTTAATCTAATGACGTTGTACATAGTTTGAAAATGTTGAATCACAATTCATATTTGTGAACACACAAGCACATCTTCTGGACTACTAAATAAATGTGTATGTAGTCGTTTATTTATTTGTACTTTGTTGTTTCAGAATCGAGAGAATAGCCAGAAACTTTTAGAAAAAAGTCTGCCATTATTACCACTGAATTCAGCTGCTAATGGGTTTGTACCTTGTTCAAATAAGGATTGACTTCAATGTTTCTTCGGTTCATCGAGTTATGAACGAACTTGCCCCTGTGCAAACTAAATAAATCTGTGAAGCGGTTTATGAAAAGTTTGCACAGGGGCCAGTTTGTTCATAACTCGATGAACCGAAGAAACATTGAAGTCAATCCTTATAATTTAATTACCATGACATATACTACGTAAAACAATAACAAATATTCACAGGGAATGATATATTTCATTTTCAATAATCAAAACAAACCAACGCACGCAAAGCTACACTTGATGTCAAAGATCTCTGCCAAGTGACGTCACAATCACAAGCAAAGCGACCGTCACGTCCCATTATAGCGTTGAGTCCAATGAACTGTATGCGTGGAATGGAGGTCACGTGGTATTTGATTTGCTTCGAATGCCGCCATTACTAGGAGATAGTGGAGCGTCTATCCAGATCTGTTATGCACACGCTTATCAACTATCAATGGCGGGACATTTTACAAAGTCAGATCCAAACCAGCCAATGAGACGTGTCCCTTCCACGCATATAGTTGATTGGTTGAGTCTATCAGTGTACTGTGCTGACATGAGTGGAAACGTTTTCGTAAGCTGACAAGTTGTTCTTTATTTTTTTGAAATCTGATCGAAATTAAAAATAATCATAAGGAGGTATTAAATCAACATATTTTCAAAATAATTGCTTTCTCCGTTTCAATAAATAGCAGTAGCCTTATTGTTGTTTCGTTGATGATTCACGTATATCGCTGTAAAAATAGTCCGAAGCTGGTTCGTTCATCGGATTATGAACGAAAGCAGATTAGCCAATCAAATTGTAGTATTTGTTGTAAACACATTGGAAATTAAATTATTATGTTTTATTCATTTACTCATTGAGGAAAATTTGTAGGGGATTAACATATAATTTTTGGATTATTTTGGTGGAATAGAACTCACCTCATATGAAATATTCCCAATGCTTATATATCATTTGTCAGCTGCTAATCTGGAAAAAGGTTTTCTGTATCACTTAGTATAATCTTGTGCATAAGGAAAGGCCACACGGCTTTCTTTTTCAGAAATCTACATGATTTAGGGATGTTTCCCGAAGAATCAGTACATTTTCTCATTAATAACACTGATGTGTCTGTTCAAAACTAAACAAGGGCCTTGGTGGCTCAGTCAGCAGGATGATAGTATATTAATCCCACATAGTCCTCCCTTCGATGGGGCATGGGTTTGAATCCCCCACTAAACCTAGCAACGCGGACATATAAGTGAAATAATCTTGAGTGCTGCAAAAACCATCAATCAATAAATCTGATTCTCGTGTCTTTTTTATCTACAGCATTGAAACGATTAACAATGAACTGGGTCAAATAATACTTCAACTGTCTAGTGTACAACAACTGACAAAGAGCAGGTAAAAACATTTTATATCTATTGTATTTTCCAACAGCTCTTTAGATATATTGCAGTAATGGCTGTTTCAAACAGCCAGTCGTTACTGTTTTTTTAAATTGCAAAAATGAAAATTCCTTTGCCAGTGGCTAAAAGCTTAGGTATTTATGCTCAAAACTGCTTTGTATATGGACCATATGTATGTTTGATTAAGTTGTTGAATCAAGACAAACTTGGTGATAGCTTCCTGGAAGTCTAAAAAACAACAACAAGCAGAACGAAGAAATAATGTCAGTAACTTCTTGGCAAAAGTCTCCAAAAGTGACACGTGCATGCACAACCTGTCAACCTCCTACGTGTATATGCTCACTTCAAGCTATGGTGAAGAGTGACTGAATTTTGCATGTTTTACGACTGAAATTTTGTTTCATTTTTGGATTGACTTGTACAAGTACAAAATTTATCACATCGGATATACATGTATTAATGTTGTTTCTTGTTTGAAAAATTGTGAATTGCCATGAAAGACTGACAGTTTGAAGTCCTTTGAAAAAGTAAATGATTGACGTTGGAATGAAAAATTAAGAGGAAGTCTGTATCATTGGTTTTCACTTTTGTATCCAAGGTACTGGTGGGCTCTACGGGTCGGCTCGGCTGCCAGTATCCAAGGTACTAGTCGGCTCGGCTGCCAGTATCCAAGGTACTGGTTGGCTCGGCTGCCAGTATCCAAGGTACTAGTCACCTCGCCTGCCAGTATCCAAGGTACTGGTTGGCTCAGCTGCCAGTATCCAAGGTACTAGTCACCTCGGCTGCCAGTATCCAAGGTACTGCTTGGCTCGGCTGCCAGTATCCAAGGTACTGGTTGGCCATTCTCCAAGGTACTGCTTGGCTCGGCTGCCAGTATCCAAGGTACTGGTTGGCTTGGCTCCCAGTATCCAAGGTACCGGTTGGCTCGACTGCCATTCTCCAAGGTACTGGTCACCTCGGCTGCCAGTATCCAAGGTACTGGTTGGCTCGGCTCCCAGTATCCAAGGTACTGGTTGGCTCGGCTCCCAGTATCCAAGGTACTGGTTGGCCATTCTCCAAGGTACTGCTTGGCTCGGCTGCCAGTATCCAAGGTACTGGTTGGCTCAGCTGCCAGTATCCAAGGTACTAGTCACCTCGGCTGCCAGTATCCAAGGTACTAGTCACCTCGCCTGCCAGTATCCAAGGTACTGGTTGGCTCAGCTGCCAGTATCCAAGGTACTAGTCACCTCGGCTGCCAGTATCCAAGGTACTGGTTGGCTTGGCTCCCAGTATCCAAGGTACTGGTTGGCCATTCTCCAAGGTACTGCTTGGCTCGGCTGCCAGTATCCAAGGTACTGGTTGGCCATTCTCCAAGGTACTGCTTGGCTCGGCTGCCAGTATCCAAGGTACTGGTTGGCCATTCTCCAAGGTACTGCTTGGCTCGGCTGCCAGTATCCAAGGTACTGGTTGGCCATTCTCCAAGGTACTGCTTGGCTCGGCTGCCAGTATCCAAGGTACTGCTTGGCTCGGCTCCCAGTATCCAAGGTACCGGTTGGCTCGACTGCCATTCTCCAAGGTACTGGTCACCTCGGCTGCCAGTATCCAAGGTACTGGTTGGCTCGGCTCCCAGTATCCAAGGTACTGGTTGGCTCGGCTCCCAGTATCCAAGGTACTGGTTGGCTCGGCTCCCAGTATCCAAGGCACATGATGGTATTAAGAAGTGTTAGAATTGATGCTGTGTTTTACCAATACATATACAACCTTGTTATTTTATTGTTTGTCATGTTACAGACAAGAACCTGATTTCAGCGTGAAGGACTAGTCTGCAGTGGAAGAAAGTCGAGGTTTGGAGATTTCCTCGGAACAAAGAGCTCAGTTTCTGCCCCAATTGATCCTGGCTCAGAGGCAATATCAGTGAGAGGCATACAACATCAATCCGTCTATGTTGAAGAAAGTTCTAAACCTCTTTAGTACATTCACTAGCAGAGTTATAGAATAGTCTGTCAACAAAATGTTTGCTGCGATTAAGATTGGAATGATAAGAAACGCCTTTGTATTACAGCCAGTTTGCTGACATTCGTTTACCTCGCCATTGCTTGTCTTATACACCTGGTGGGGCTAATCCAATTGCACCCGTCACCTTGTCACATATTCCCAACCTTACTGATATCAAGTATATATGAACCGTTCATGCGACTGCTAGCTTACCGATAGCCCGCACAATTCACATGAATCTGAATACACAACACAGAAATGGCTATTTACTGGGGGAATCACATCAGCCCCATCAGATGTCTGACCAACAATAGAGTGGTTATTGGATGCCAGCAGAGTGGCTGTTTTATGCCTCCAATCTTAATCACAGGGTCTTTGAAGTTGTTTGAAGCACAGAGAAATTGACAATACCAGGAGAGGATAATAAGTGAGGAAATACAGATAAAAGAGATAGAGATAAAAATGAACTGTTAATATCTTTCAAAATTAGATGTTTTGTCTTTTTTCTTTGTAAATATCCATTCAGTTTTTTTTACAAATCTGTAATTTTACCAAATAACACAAAAATATTGTCTACAGTACTTTAAAACCATTGTATTATATCAACTCTTCACCGTCCTGTCTTATGTAAATGATATTAGTCCTTGGACCATACACATCTATTCTATCAAGCTGATATAATACATTGTTTAATAGGCATATAGAAAGGATAAAACAATATATAAGGATATAATACAAGCAACTGTTATTAGCAGGATCAAGAACAGATATTTAAGAAATCTTCTGACTTCTATGCCTTATCACAAATACCTAATTAAACTGGTTGTATCCATCGTCGTATTAATCTTTGTGCAACTTATCACTCAAATATTACCGTGTCGGCCAAGTCATATCAGCAGACGGATCATTTTCACATTGGATTGGCAAAGTTGAAGTCATATTGTGAATGATGATACAATGTCACAAAACTGTGATCCAGACTAAATGACATTGCGACACAAAGTATTTCATATGTGGAGAGTTTAATGATTGCCGTGGCCAATGAACTGTATACAGGAAATGGCTGTCATGTGATGTTTGATGTACGAGACACAGTAATGGTGGCGATTTAAGCATGTCCGATCCAATCTAACCTATGTAACGTGGCCATTCCACGTATATAGTTCATTGGCATTTAGCCTTTTGCTGGCAATATTGATCTTTATAAATTATAAAATAGAATTCTTTGTAAGTCTTCACAGTTGCATGGGGGTGGCTTCCTCATAGTACCAGCCCTGATAGCTCAGTCAATAGAGGGTCCGCTTCAGGCCTGGGAGATCCGGGTTCAAGCCTGGGTCGAGTCAGACCAAAGACTTTAACAGTGGTAGATGTTGCTGCTTCGCTTGGCGCTCAGCAATAGGAATAGCGGCTGGTTGACCCGGTATACTGTGACTGGGTGAGGGGGCTTGCTGGTTGTCTTCGGCAAGTCGTCTTGGTGAGGCAGCACCTAAAAGAGCGGTGGAAATCCGCCCTGCAACAAGGAGACGTCTTCATATAACTGAAATACTGTTGAGCAGGACGTAAAGCCCAAATCACTCACTCACTCCTCATAGTAATTCAGAAAACAAAAGACACTTATTTTATCTTCAGCTTAAGCATATATAATTTTTGATATATATATTTTTTTTTTTGTGATAAAATCATAATCTGTAATTTCTGCGAATGAACGTTTCGAGTGTCATTATCATTAGAATTTGTCTTTCTATTATTCAAACCTGTGATACAATCATCACACCCTCATTGAACGGATTTTAATCCCCATTTCCATCCTAATTATGTAATATAATCAACCTGCTTGAAAATAGGTATTTTAATACCTACAGCAGTTATTGAGCTTGTTTTAAATAAAGAACATCTATCTATATACATGTACAATGCCGGGAACTCTCTCTGAAGATAGTATATACTTATAAACAGGGTTTTTGAAATGACATGTATTTACTGATTCAGTGGGAATTTATACAGATGACTGGATTCTATTATTTATCAAGTTATCCTTATTTACACATTATTATAGGTTATTTTTCTGAAATAGTTTTCTCCTTTTAGTTCATGCTATTGTTTGCTATTTCGTGTAAATCAGTTGTTTCAGACTTGCTGTTCATTGGTTTGAAAAGTACTAAATATCCAATCTAATCGCCTGAATACATATTTATGCTGCCTTCAGAAAATGCAACTGGTAGGAAAACTGTCATTCTGTGTTTTATTTGTCTCTGATTTTCTCCAAATCCAAATAACACAACTCTCACTGCCTCCTTTACTTCACCGCTTAGTTTTAATTAGCTAATGTTTGTAATATGTCGGATTAAACCATGCATCAGCTTCCAATGTCCACCATTTTAACAACAGGCAAAAAGTAAAGTAAACATTATCTAAATAATGGTTTGTCTTTTCACATTTGTATTGTATGAATCAATATTGATTTACCTGGGATACACTGATGTAAATAGACATGAAAGTATTTTCTGTACCAGGGTGTTTTAAATTAGAAGATTTAAATATGACGCACCTTTTCATTCTTCATTGGCCATTATCTTGGGATTTGAAGAACTGATATTCCAAACATTCTCAGTATAAAACAATCAACAAATAGTTTTCGTTGGTTTATAAGAAATTTTGATTCATTCATCCTTATGTAAAGTTTATTACCCTAATTAGATGATAAAAATAGAAAATGTCCCATAAAGTCTGTTGCAAACTTCATCATTATTTGGCCATGTCTGAAGCTTTTGAGTCTTGTTAAAGTAGTTTCTTTCGTACCTGAATTTGTTTAAATTGCTGACATAATCTAGAGTACAGTGTATAAACACATCAACTGTTATCAAGTCCTTTTTGAAGATATACAGGCTCCAATAGTTAGTATAAGTGGGCTCTTTAATAAAAAAAAAAAAAAAGCAAATGTATATTCATCAACAGAAAAGGCTTGAATTTTAAAAACCTCCTATAACTTTTGTCCAACATAGCCTCAGCAGAAACTGGTAGATTTAGAGACCAACCATCTGTTTTACTGATGTTATTTTTTGAAATTGTACATGGATGTCAATTGGTTACCTTTTATTTTGAAAATATTATTGATGCCTAAAAACGTATCTTTTTTTCTCAGATTTCCCTAGTGATCACTGATATATGTATTGTTATCTGCACTTTACATTGCACCTGTTTACTTTGCACCTTCATGTAATCATCAAATAAACACCTGCAGTTGCTTTTTTATTACAGTCTTCGTCTTTATTATATCCCCTGCATTGGCGTGATAGCAACCTTACTAGGATTTGACCGCCTTTGACAGAAGGTCAATCAATTTTGGTGTGTTGTTGTGCCTTTTGTATATGCATTCAGAAGTTCAGATTATTTACAGTTAGTGCCCCTGCGATATAAGTGAAATAATCTTGAATGCGACGTAAAACCTCAATCAATCGTTTCTTCAATGGACTAAGTGGGATCCAAACCCACAATCCATCGATCAGCGGCTTGTGGCAGTGAGAGGCTGTCATTCTTCCAACAGCATCTTAAATAAATTAGTTCTGGCTGGGTATTCACTTGACCACCATGGTTGGGATGACCCACTCAGTACCAATAAAAACATTCTGGCTGGGTATTCACTTGACCACCATGGTTGGGTTGACCCACACAGTACCAATAAAAACATTCTGACTGGGTATTCACTTGACCACCATGGTTGGGTTGACCCACTCAGTACCAATAAAACATTCTGGCTGGGTATTCACTTGACCACCGTGGATGGGTTGACCCACTCAGTACCAATAAAACATTCTGGCTGGGTATTCACTTGACCACCATGGTTGGGTTGACCCACTCAGTACCAATAAAACATTCTGGCTGGGTATTCACTTGACCACCATGGTTGGGTTGACCCACTTAGTACCAATAAAAACATTCTGCCTGGGTATTCACTTGACCACCATGGTTGGGTTGACCCACTCAGTACCAATAAAACATTCTGGCTGGGTATTCACTTGACCACCATGGTTGGGTTGACCCACTTAGTACCAATAAAAACATTCTGGCTGTGTATTCACTTGACCACCGTGGATGGGTTGACCCACTCAGTACCAATAAAAACATTCTGGCTGTGTATTCACTTGACCACCGTGGATGGGTTGACCCACTCAGTACCAACAAGTCAAGTAGCTAGCAGGTCCCCCGCCATAAATGTTGTTTGGAAACTAGTTGCTCATTATACAATGGATATAATCACCATATATCTGATGTTCAATGATTGTGGGAGTGTGGTCTGATTTATGTAAATGAAGTTGTCCACACTTTGACCCAATGACCTCTGTGACCTAAAAAAAAGGTTGACATCCCCGAAAATCGAACTTGGCCAAGGTCTCTCTAATGTGTCTCTATATACCAAAAATGAAAGATCTGCATCTTGCGGTTCTTAAGCTATCGCGTTCACAAGCAAATTTCAGACTTTGACCGTAATGACCTCTGTGACCTAAAAAAAAAAGGTCAACATCCCCGAAAATCGAACTTGACCAAGGTCTCTCTAATGTGTCTCTATATACCAAAAATGAAAGATTTGCATCTTGCGGTTCTTAAGCTATCGCGTTCACAAGAAATTGGGACGAATGGGCAGCATATCCAAGTCCCCCTTCCACGGCAGGGGACAATAAAAACAACTTGACCACCATGGATGGGTTGACCCACTTAGACCCATTCTGTGTATTCACTTGACCACCACCAAATATGATTGATTGACGAAGACTATTTCACTTGGTTTAGTGGAAGGCAAAATCCACCAACCTTCAGCAAGTTATTGGCATGGAGTTAAAAATCCATTCACAAATTTTTCAATTGTTTTTGGATAAAGTGCAATTCTTACCTAAAAATAGAATTTCTTTTCCAGACAATCAATTTAATAGACTCTTCCTGCTTAGAATTATGTTTTTATGATGACGTTCGAATTGTATGGCACTGACATCATTTCTCTGTTACTGGCGCAGTGACACACCCCTTTCACATTGTGTCACAAACTGAGCACGATTCCCACATAAGATTAATCCCACAACTTGATATAGCGTCATTTTGCCATACACAGAGGCTATGGAGCAAGCATTAATCCTTAAGGAAAAGGTCTACTGGGATATGCAGAATTTGAACAGGCCTACATGTTCATTTTAAACAATATTATAGTTCATAGTTTATATTATATTAACTTGATAGTTTTCAGTGATTCATTTTTCGTACAAACCACCTTCTATTCCATAGAGCTGTTGAGCAAAAAATATATTTTTTTATGTGTTGACTACATATCGTGTTCACAAGTATATTTCTGGCAGACGTTAATGTAAGGGGCATAAAAAGAACCGATAACGCCAAATTTCAATAGGCTTCCTGTGCTTGCCAGATTGAACAGCTGTGTGAAATTTCAAAATTGTGTGAAAAACTTTTTGAGATTATGTGTTTAGGCAACAATACCCTAAACCTAGTGAAAAACTAAACCTGGCGAAAAACATCAATCAATCAATTAATCAATCAAATCTTCGACCTTCTAAATTTATGAACCAAAAAGACTGAGCAAGTTTTGCTTGAATATTTCTGTCAAGAAGTGAAATTATCTTGAGACTGTGGTAAATCTAAATCCAGTAGTTTTAATACAAAAACAAGATTCAATACAATTTAGAAGTAAATTATTTTGCTATTTTTTTATTATTTATTGAAAATGATAATGAATGTATTTAATTTGTTTGAAGTTGTCCTCGAGCAGCATAAGCTAGATACCAGACGAGAACAGCCACACCAGCAGCTACAAACTCACTCTGTACATATGGTCCAGTCCAGAGGCCCTGTCAACAAGGAAACAACAAAAGTTAACACTTTAGATAAAATACACCAGACTTAAGAGATATATGACACAGAGTGACTTTATAACTAATCATACATGTAGACAGGTAAATGAATGATACAGAGTTCCTTTATTACTTTATTTTAATCTCACTAAATTTAAACACTTTTTGACCCGGACAATCAACTGAATGTGAAACAGATGTTGGTGGAAGGCTGGTTATAGGCTTGGATTAAACTACCGTATGATCAGTCAGTATCTTCCGTATATATCTGGTATAATCTCTAATTAGTCCCAACAGCACCCTCCCCCCCCCCCCCCCCCCCCTTCCTCCAAAAAAAAACCCCAACCAAAAACACCACTTGTCACCAATTTTACACGATCGTTCAACCTCTCCACACATTGTACATGTATCTGAGAGAACCCCTATTGATTTCTCAATAAGCATACCTTGTGTTGAAGATCTACTGAGTACAAAGCTTTGATGTTAGTTGTATCTTCTCCTGTTCTTTGTGCCTATAACAGAAAATGAATAAATATTTGACTGGAAATCCAGGCTTTGCACAAAAGAATAACACTAACACAATTCCATAGGTTGATTAGGACTTAACTTCACACTCAACAGATATGGTTATAGTGACAAAAGTACTAACCAACCAAAATATCACCTCCCCACCCACCCACCTCTTAATTTGATCATTAGGGTCCACAGACCCATAGAACATCAGGAAGGATAATGCTTTTGGCATGATAAATGTTCCTCCTTGGTGTATCAACAAACATGGCTAAAGCAGTGCCACAATGCTCCAATCCTAGGGCCAATTTCAAGAGGTAGGAAATCAAACCAATAAGTAATGTATAATCTTTACTGGGAAAATAATCATCATCAATACTAAAAGTTGTCAGCAGTTATTACACGTCACTAAATTGAGGTCACACTGTTTGTTGACCATCCTTGTTGATTAATTAATGTTTTATGCCAAGAGAAGATAATTTCCCAAATATGGCGGAGCAGCCAGGTTAAGTGGGTGAGGAAACCCCCGACCTTCGATGAGTACTTGGCAACTCTTCCGCATACAACAATCAAGTGAAAAATGTTTGATGGATCTGTGTGAAGTCAGTGGTAATCCAAATAAACTCCTCCAGCCTGCAGAGCTATGGATTTATTCCTTGATTGGTTGACGTCATATGTCAATCAAAGGATTATTTCACATAAATAACGATGTTATCCGATTCAGTGTGGAAGGAAAACATGCAGAGGCAGGAGAGTCCAAAAGACAAAACAAACACCTGTTCAGATTGACTGATTGTTTGGTGTTTTACGTCGCGCTCAAGATTATTTCACTTATATGGCGGCGTTGTCAGTTTTATTGTGGGAGGAAAACCACGACCTCTTGGTGGTAACTGGCAAGCACCCCACATAGGTCGTTCGAGTGGAAAACCCAGTCAGAAAATTTTCCAATTTTTTGGGACTGAGTGGGATTCGAACCAGCGACCTATTGGTGGAAGCACATGTTCAGAAGATCACCAATCTATAATTCTAAAATCAACGAGAGTATTTATTGCACTGCGTTTCAGAAAATGTGTTTTTTAAAGACTTACTTTTTTCAGAAGGCCAAATCCCTCCTCATCAAACAAACGGACAGGATAGGAACCAGCAGGTAGATTCTTATGTTCATCACTTAAACTTATCTACAACACAATGGAAAAGGATACTTCTTAGTGTAATCATTGATGTAATGGCCTCATATCAAGGGCATTTTCAGGTACCGGTTTTAGGCTAACTTGATAAGTTAACCTTACAACATTAGATAGGTATTGAAGACTACTTGACTATTTTGGAATTAAATTCAACACTAAAGCTTTGTTTCTTTTAAATAAATCAGTGAGGCCACTGTAAACACTGGCGTCTCAGAACGACGCTCGGATGTTGCGGCCAAGTGTCCTAAACTAGAGGCGACAATATGCCTACATGGAATACAGTAGTGTAGCTTCACCATAACATGTACACATACATACCAACACCCATTCATGCTTGTCATCTACGAGAGGATATTTTGTTCAAAATGTTAATTTTTTTTTTTTTGCGTTCCAGCAAAATGTCAATCAAATAGTGTTTGTTCAGCAGCATCCATAAGTGTGTAGCTCAAGTAACAGAATAAGGATTAATGTAGGCCTTGTACAGATGAGTTATCTGGACCACCTGGTGAACATGACTAGTTACCTGGTATGTGTTGGTTTCCATACTTCTAGTTGCTGCAATAGTTTTTCCATTAATTTCGGCATAGATGTTTAAATTCTGTAAACAGAAAAGTCAAGTATTAAAATGTTAACTTTAGAAACAAACGATTATGTTCAGGATAGAATCAGAAAAGAGGCTGATGTTTACAGGTAAAATGACAATTCTATTGGCTGCTAAAAATTCTACCAAAAGAGAGGATTGATTGATTAGTATTTTACGCCGCACTCAAGATTATTTCACTTATATGGCGGCATTGCCAGATTTAATGGGAGAGGAAACCAGGCTCTTTACCTGGAGGAAACTCTCGAACATTGACCAGTAGTAGTACCCAAAAATAACGTGGAATCAAAATCCTTTTTTATTATGTTTATACAATGAATGTCAACCATACAACAATGATAATAGTTTAAATGTTTGATTTGCCTTCTTTACCTTAGCACCATTTGAACAGGTGAGTTTAAATTGTAGGATGAAGATGGTTTCTGATGAGAAGAGAGTTTCAGGTGTAGTATACACTTGATACTCCACTTTTGGACTACTGCATGTCTCACCTGAAAATAGTAAATCACATTTTATCTTGTGTCAGGGGTTGCCAAATATAGGGAATTTTTTTTGGAAATAGAATAAGATAATTGTTTGTCATTTTTATCAAGAAGTAACAAAATGAGATACCAATCTCAGACAAAATTTGATTTACAATTTCTGAGTTTAATTTCAAGGAAATGAAGAAGCCGTTTAGAGATTTGGGGGGTCATTCAAATGGCGAGGGCACACAAATGTGAGTTTTTGCCCATGTAAATGTCAAAGTAAAGCATCGATTAGGATGCATAGGAAGATTTGGTCTGTTGCATCGCTGAAGTAAAGAGACAAATGGAGTGATTCTTAGGAACTACACGCTTCAACACGACTTTGGCCACACAGCATTCATATACTTCGGTCATGTTGAGTTTGGATATTTCCAACCAGGCCTTGGGGTTGAGAACAAAAGCTTGTTTTACTTAAGTTTAAACTTGCACTGGATTGCAGGTTGAGACTGAGATAGAGCTCTCTATCGAACTTGAGGTCTGCTCGGCTAGAACTCGATCAGAACTCCAACCGCCACCCCGCTGACTGTAAATTTTACATGGTAGAACATTTACAAGACTTTATGCATCTCTTCATGTTATTTGTATTAATACGTGTTTTTCGTAAACTGAGTAAATGGGTTGGATGACATCATAATTTATTCAAGTTTGAGATGTCAAAGGCATTCAGCAGAAATATGATCTTTGACCTCGTGGATATGAACATACTTATTATGATATCATCTGACCCATTCACTCAGTTTACGGACAACACACCTTATGAAAAATAAAAAGTCTTGTAAATGATTTACCATGTAAAATTTACCGAATTGAATGTGTGTTAAGCAGGTTGGGGAAAGTCGCCGATCGACGGGTTGTTTATCGATTGACGGACAAACCGTCGAATGGCGGACAATAGAGCCCGTCGATCGATGGGTTAAGTTTGGACAAAAATGACAATCTCCACTCTATCTGCCATCATTCGCGTTTTTGCCGAACTATCGAGTTCTACGAGAACAGTGCATGTCCCAAGCTTGTTGTTAATGGCTAGTTCTAACTTCAAAGTCAACTCGTCGCGTGCGCCCCAGCCGGGGAAATTTATTTCTTAAAAGTCTAAAACAAATTGCGCCATTTTAAGCAAGTGTTTTAAAATAAACCGATGTATCTACTCACATGCTTCACCTATCCACGTGTAGTGCACGCTCTGTAGTTTCCAAAAATGACCACGAGGCGTAAATCCATGCCCACGTAAGGTGGAAATTGTTGAAGAACTGGAGGAGTGCAGCACAAATATGGAACTTCCTGTCACTCTTCGGATTGACCTCAGTTGACCTTTGCCGTACCATTTTTGGTAGATGTCGTTCCTAGTTCTTCCGACAATTTCCGCCTAACTTTGGCATGGATTTACGCCTTGTGGTCATTTTTTGAAACTACAGAGCGTGCACTACACGTGTATAGGTGAAACATGTGAGTAGATACATCGGTTTATTTTAAAACACTTGCTTAAAATGGCGCAATTTGTTTTAGACTTTTAAGAAATAAATTTCCCCGGCTGTGGCGCACGCGGCGAGTTGACTTTGAAGTTAGAACTAGCCATTAACAACAAGCTTGGGACATGCACTGTTCTCGTAGAACTCGATAGTTCGGCAAAAACGCGAATGATGGCAGATAGAGAGGAAATTGTCATTTTTGTCCAAACTTAACCCATCGATCGACGGGCTCTATTGTCCGCCATTCGACCTGTTAAGCAGGTTGGGGAAAGTCGTCGATCGGCGGGTTGTCCATCGAGTGACGGGACAAACCGTCGAGCGACGGACAATAGAGCCCGTCGATCGGTGGGTTAAGTTTGGACAAAAATGACAATTTCCTCTCTATCTGCCATAATTCGCGTTTTCGCCGAACTATCGAGTTCTACGACAACAGTGCATGTCCCAAGCCTGTTGTTAATGGCTAGTTCTAACTTCAAAGTCAACTCGCCGCGTGCGCCACAGCCGGTGAAATTTATTTCTTAAAAGTCTAAAACAAATTGCGCCATTTTAAGCATGTGTTTTAAAATAAACCGATATATCTACTCACATGCTTCACCTATCCACGTGTAGTGCACGCTCTGTAGTTTCCAAAAATGACCACGAGGCGTAAATCCATGCCCACGTAAGGCGGAAATTGTTGAAGAACTGGAGGAATGCAGCACTAATATGCAACTTCCTGTCACTCTTCTGATTGACCTCAGTTGACCTTTCCCGTACCATTTTTGGTAGATGTCGTTCCTAGTTATTCCGACAATTTCCGCCTAACTTGAGCATGGATTTACCCGCCTCGTGGTCATTTTTGGAAACTACAGAGTGTGCACTACACGTGGATAGGTGAAGCATGTGAGTAGTTATATCGGTTTATTTTAAAACACATGCTTAAAATGCCGCAATTTGTTTTACTATTTAGACTTTTAAATTTTAGTTTTAGAAATAAATTTCACCCGCTATGGCGCACGCGGCGAGTTGACTTTGAAGTTAGAACTAGCCATTACCAACAAGCTTGGGACATGCACTGTTGTCGTAGAACTCGATAGTTCGGCGAAAACGCGAATTATGGCAGATAGAGAGGAAATTGTCATTTTTGTCCAAACTTAACCCACCGATCGACGGGCTCTATTGTCCGTCGTTCGACGGTTTGTCCGTCAATCGATGGACAACCCGTCGATCGGCGACTTTCCCCAACCTGTTAAGTTTTGGCCGGTTGCGTTGCTTACATTAGGAGAAATTGAGAGAAAAAGTGTTGTTTCTCCGAATGTACAAGTTTCAATATGGCAGGTCCTCTAACTCTGTTAGCCACCCATCATCAATAAACTTTGGCCGCAGAGTATGTAGATCTCCAACTTGTCAAATGATTGCCACGTTTACACCGGAGGGCACAACAACAACAACAACGTGTTGACTACACTTTAGTTAAGACAATATTCAGAGTTAAACAAGGCAGTTGTGAGAGTTTGTTCGTAGAATACCAACCCCTCTATGGATTCAAAGTTTCCTAATTCCTATAGACAGATACAAAAAAATGCTTACCAAAAACTAAAGCCGGTAAAAGTATAAACAGTAAAGCGATCATGTCTAACATGGAGGCCATCTTGAATTGAGAAAGAGGCTGTTGTGACATGTGACCGTCCGAACTGCAGAGAGATGTGTGGTCGAAATGCGTGCAGTGTACCCAATGCATGATTAAAACATATCTTCTCTGTCGACCAACAGATGTTATTCCACCGTGGCAATACGGTTGAACAGTTTATAGATTAGCTTAGTTGAACACATCGATTGACGAATTTGATTAAAGTAGGGCCTAGCCTACTATTTAACTAGGTATATTGCCTATGCCTACTAAAAATCAATTATCGATGTTATTCATAGGCAAGTAGGCCTATGTACAAAAAAAAAAAAAAAAAGAGCTAGTCAATCAATAAGAATCTGACAATGGTATTCGATCTGTTGCCACATTTTACCTGGCGTATTGTACCGTTTAAGTGGTATTGGTTAAGTCCCAATCAATCAATCAATCAATCAATTGATAGACCAGGCCTATTGATTTATGCGTGGTCCAGCGAAACCCTATAGTTAATTATTGTTAAGTGGTTGGAGATACTTGTGGGTTTGCTAACTCGATGATTTCCTCCGTCAAATCATTCCTGCAGACCTGGGATGAAGTTTATTGATTGCTTCGTACACCCAGTTCGAGGCTGACTTCATCACCTAGGAAATCCCTTAATACAGCTCAAATGCTAGACGTTCCTCTCAACACGGCCTACATTGATCCATGTGAAGCCGGGAGCCGACTGGATGCTATCACCACCATCCAGCTAACGCAACCATTTTGCTGGATTTCAATCGATGCGTTGGAGGTTAGATGTTGGCTGTGTGACGACACTAAAACATACAGGATAGAATGCCGTGTTTTGGTGACCCAGATTTCTAGACGGCTTGTTGCAGTTGATGCCTGCATGCAAATCCTAGCCACTACTTTGTTGTCTGATGCAAGTCTAGAATCAACAAAACGCTGTTTCCATATTACAAGAGAGACACTGTACATGGTTGATGGTCGTAGTTAGGTAAGTGAGTTGAGCACCAGAAATTGGAATCTCTAGCCTTGGTATCATCGCGATAATGGTATTTTCAAATGAATTATTTTTTGCAATGGTGCAACTGCCACTTGTTAATGCTATCTGATAATCTCTGGGCATTAGAGAGTTTATGCCGTAATAATATTGAACTTTACACTAGTTAAGTTTAATATACTCGACTCACATCTCTTAGAATTGCGCTGGTTTTGGTTTTATTTAAATTAGCGATTCTCTCAAATGTGATTTAAAGAGAAAATCGGGTAGGCTATATGTGTCTCTTTTAACTTATTTTTGTCTAAAAATGTTTTAAATGTTTCACTGTTGGAAAAGATTGCTGTGTGAATTTTGTATATTGCAATTAAGCCTATACAGGCAGTATGTATTGTAGGCCTACTCCGTGTTTGCCAGCTTATATATGTGCAGGGAATTTCCCTCATTTGTCAACAGGATCCCTCTGTGAGAACAGCCTGGGTTTTTGTTTACCCACCACTTGTATGGGTGATTAAGTCATACTGGGGATTGTGTTGCCTTGGTGTTCCCATCCAACAACAGCTAGCTAGGAACGAGTTGACATATTGGTAAACCTTTCCCATCCTCCACATGGCGGTAAACTTCTGTTACATAACGACTTGTTTTTGTCGTTTAACCGTATGGGCTTATTTGTTTTGCAAATAGCTAGGGTATTAAATCCGTTAACCATCTGGGGGATATGAACGCGCAGATGTACTCGGCCTATATTACTAGGTTGTAAATCAAGAATAAATATTGAAGACGTTTTAGCAGGGGCACACACATAGGTGAGGTTCATTATGTGGCTCTGAAGTCTCAACCTTATTAATCGATGGTTTTTAGTTCTAATTCTATATTATGGTTTCAAACCTTTACCTCCCGATGTTTTTTTTTTTCTTAAAGTGGCGCGAGCTGCCAAAATTCACACTTTTTCATAATTTCTGATTGTCACGACAGTAAGAGGCTTTGAAGACCATCGAAAAACTAAATGATTGGCGCTGGAATGAGGAAAATCGATACAGTATGTGGCCTATATACGAACCGAAAACGTGTTCGAGAAGTAAACAAAATTTAAATAACCGGGACGACCATTCATTCATTCTAAGCCAAAGTTAGTTCATAGCAATATTGTATCGTTCATTTTCGAGACTAGAAGCTCTAAAATGCCTATGAATTATACGTCTTGAGAAATATAGCCATTAATTTCAACATTCTGCTTTACGTCAAAATATAACATTTTGGCAGCTCATGCCCCGAACAGATATACTTTTTTGCAAATACATGTGAGCCGACTCTGTTGACCAGAGACCTTAGAAAAAGCTACTAATAGGGACGGTCTTGTGGGACGAAATGTCACCCATGGCTAAATTACTTCTTTAATTCGGGCCAATTTTTGATCAATTCAAAAGTAAGAGCTTAAAGTGTATACATTTGAAGATTCTGAGAGTTCCTGTATTAATTCAATATGGAGTTATATTGATCAATGTCCCAGGATCGATGAAACTGACCCTGCAAGCGAATTAAGAGTAGCGTCCCTTATAACATGCGCCGATACCGCGGTGATGAGAAATGAGAACTTCCAGTATAAACTTAGCACATTTTGAAGGCTTCAGTATTTAAAAGCTATATTTATTCGCTCGATTTTAAAAAGTATTTCAGAAAATATGTAACTGTTTTACTTCAATATCAAGAATCTAGGAGAAATAGGTGTAATGCGATAACTATATAGCCCCTACCCAATCTGCCTTCAATGGGTCGAATTAAGTCAGATTGAAGTCTATATATACCTATATATTGTATGGTCTAACTATTACCTATAACTATAACTTTCCCACGAAGGAAGCGTCCTACGATCTAACAATATAAATAAAATATACTAAAACTCAACACCTGTCGCCACATGTGTTTCCAATTCCCTACTTTTGGTTAGTGATAGGGTCTTCATTTCATTTAGAATTTTATATTATATATATAGGCCTACCTATAGTACAAGATGATATGGCAAATGTCTTCTTTTTTATTTTATTTTCAAGATATAAGGACCTAATGTTAATAGATATATCGGGTTTCAGAATAACTGAACTGCTTTCGAAAGAAATGTACCGGTTTTCTGAATAAGTATACCGTGTCCCGGTCTAAATGGACCCGTGGTGAAATAATCCTGTATGGGTTTGCCTTTAACCGGACTCGTTTGTAGTAAGTAGGAAAGTAATCAACATTTTGGGCCTAATCCCTCTATGGGGAAAAATGTTAATGCCGGAGGCGATATAAACATACTATTGTAGATCGGACTAATGTTTGAGGAGTAAGACCTCTTTAGAAGCTATGCTTTGACATTATCGTGTTCTTCGTAGCCTTGATCCCACCTGTTATTTTTATCCTCACATGCCTGTGTATCATACTATCATAGAGATTATCCTCTTTTCAATTCAAAACGACACTGGAATGTATGCCCTTAAAAGTAATATATAGACGCACACAAATGAAATATACATGTTATTGTAACTGCAACCCTAGCTCATTCACTAGACTGTCGCTTTTGTAGCCAGGATAACAAGTTATGTAGTGTGGATCTAAAGAAAAAGCCAGTAGCCTACCACTTTGACTAATATCTACCAACGGAATTATTTAACTTCAAAGCCGATAGCCGTATACTTAAACCTGCAGGTAACTATACTTAACGTTTACCAAGGTTAGATGGGGATAAAACTGTTTATTTGTGTTATCAACTCCCTGAGTCACGTGTCGTTATTAACCACCTGTCTACAACAGGTAATCGTTCGACTAAATGCGTAAAAGCAAAGAAAAGCTGTTGATGTCTAAATCATAATGAACTAACACTTATGGTTAACAACTGTCCTCTTTCAGCAGGTCTATAGTATGTGACGGCAAGGCAAGGTGACCCATGACTGTCTACAATGTGTGGCGACTTGTTTGGTGTGGTGAGAATGTCTATTCCATATAAAGCCCAGTTCGACCACCTGCCTTAAGTAATTGGTATTTGACCTGGGTTATCAACATGGGAGGGACGCTGAGCAAGGATCTTACCGGGTGCCGATCTTCATCAGACCCTTTCCCCGATAGGGGACATACTTTTGATTTCGGTAAGTTCATTTTAAATGTATATAGGTTGACACTGATATACTGTCTGGTGACCGATGTCACACGTTTGATGTACATGTACTATATTACTGGTAGACTTAAACTATGTCATCTAAACTATAAATATATATATATACCATGAAAGAACGCCTGGATGTACCATATACCACACAAATATAAACGTTCTTTTTTACTTGTATACAGGTGTTAGTATGTATAAGTATAACATACACTATATAAACATACACTCCTTCCCATGTTCACATGTTTTAAAACTATTATGATAATATGATCAATATGTTTTAGTCTGAGGTACAATACAACTGGTATCTGTTTAGTCGGAGTTATCATACTATAGCTTTAATGACTGAAAATGAAATGCAAGTCTTACGTAATTTTTGTTCAAATCAACACCGAAAGTTCGCTTTATTGTATGTGCCTTGGCAGGCCTCCAACCTCAGCTAGATGTTATTTCCCTCTATTTTGTTGTTCCATGTGTCATATAGGATAAGCCTTATCGGGTGATTACAGTTTCACTGAAGAGAGATTCCATTCAATTTCTTCACGTTTTCCCGATGCATTTAACCGAACTTACGTGATAGAAACAAAATATGTGGTACCGTTTACCAAAAGATCGTCAAGCAAATTATTTATTGCATATAACCACAAAACTGTTATATAAGAAAGAAAGAGATGTGGATGGAAAAAAAGCAGCCAACGGTTGTATTTTTTAATCAATGATCTCAAGTTTGTCGTTGTAAACATCTGGTTATAAGCCTAATCATGCCCAGGTTATATCAGCCTTATCAAAGAACATATTACATAGAGCTCGTGACGCAACCTGATATATCCACCCCCCATCTGGATAATTCAGCCTTGTATAGTACACCAATTGTCAACACATCAACGTTTACTATCGTATGGCTTTGATTTTCGTTCAGTGTTTTTTTTACAGCCCACTTCCGTTTGATGTGAAATACGCCCACAAAGTTGCTCCCATGGATGCTAGTAGTTTTGTGTGACTCCTTTCTTTGTAAAGTTCATATTTGCCAATCTGAAACAGGGGCCATATTATATTGCGCAATCTCAGAATTACATGCATAAAATCTTAGCGCAAAGTTGTATAATATGAAGACATTTTGCTCTTAGTCGGTTAGAAGTGAAAAATTCTATAAGATAAGGTCTTTTAATATTAAAGGGGCATGAGCTGCCAAAATTCACAGTTTTTTCATAACTTCTGATCGTCACGACAGTAAGAGGCTTTGAAGGCTATCGAAAAACTAAATGATTGGCGTTGGAATGAGAAAAATCCATACAGTATGTGGCCTGTATGAACCGAAAACGTGTTCAAAAGTAAACAAAATTTAAATAACCGGGACGACCATTCATTCATTCTAAGCCAAAGTTAGTTTAAAACAGTACTTTATCGTACATTTTCGAGACTTGAAGCATTAAAAAGCTTCTGAATTCTACCTCTTGAGAAAAATAGCCAATAATTTCAGCATTCTGTTTTAACGTCAAAATATCAACATTTTGGCAGCTCATGCCCCTTTAAGCTGACGATGAAGCGATTTGTAGCTAAATGGACGTTAGATCCAAGAAGCTTACACATTTGGATCATTTTTTCTATATTTATCATTCTTTTCATAGAAGTTCTTATAACCAGCTGTGAGAATTTCGATGTGAAATGTGAGCTGATATATTAGCTGCCGACTTCCCAGCCTCTTAACACTGCCTTGCTTATTATATCTAAATGGGTTACTGGTTAACATTAACTGACCCGTATTTCTCCAAGACGGTCCTATTGAAATATCTTGAAGCAGGAACGGTGAACTTTGACAACTAGATCTCTGCCTAAGATCAGCGGTCGTTAAGAGAACCGCCTTACTCGAGTAGATGTTTAGTCTTTGTCATTGACATGTCAACTGTGGAGTAAACTCACTTCGATTTTGGCGATATTTTTTTAGAATCTTTTTTACATAGAGGCTTTCTGGAGCTTGTTTAAATCCCTAGTTAAGACCGAATTCCATGAAAGGTAGAGGCGGGGAACAAGGATTACAACTCTGTCCGCGTTTATAAAAAAATTACCTCTCAGGAGGGGTCTAGGGCACGCTTCGTTACCGATAAGAGAGGCGTGGTACGTGAAATTCTTCGTCAACCTTTTCAACAGTGGCCCTCTTTCCCAGACAAAGGTGTCTTGTCTTGGCGGTTTCTCCCCAGGATAGACTAGACTGGACATCGTAGTGGACTTATTGTTTGGCGTTGTTTTTAAACAACAGTTTGTCAATTGACTTTTGTATGACAGTTGTTGTCTTTGATGTCCGCATTGGAAATCCACTGCATATCTGGATAGCTAGAATTAATTTGTGTCCAGTACTTTACAGAAAGTCTCCCTTAACTCAACACATGCGGATGTGTTTCTACATTACCTAGTTAGAAACATATTGGTTAACTTTGTGTTAAACTATGATTGAAGACGTTATATAGTCAGTTTGAACCAGGCTTCTTATTTAGAGTTCTTTAAGACGATGGATGAAAGGATGGTGGACAAAGGTAAGATTGGATTTAAGTCAAATCAAGAACGGTTTATTCTATCATAATGCTGTAACACCTTTACTTAAATGTTCCACATTCAGTCTGTTTCTTAGATATATCTGAGACATCCTTTAACATGTCGTAGTCCTGTAAAGTGGAGTTTTGATTGATTATGTTATTCAAACTTTCACTAGTTTGGTCGATATATTACACGTCTCATTTCGCTTTCATATACTTGCATATAATGCTAATCCTATCTCTATTTTGATTGACATTTACTGGCCCATAAAAAGTTTTACAATAATTTAAAGATATTGTCATTTTGCCCTTTTCTTAAAGGCACACTTGCCGCCGTAGCCTGTTTAAATTTGCTAAGAAAACCAATTTACACGAGCTTACTACGACTAATACCACTAAACTTAAACATAGGACACATAAAACATGTCTAGTTAGCTTTAGAATGTAAAAATGGGGTGAAAAACAAACGAAGAATCGAAGCTTGATTACAACAACAACGATCAGTGTCGGTCAACTTTCGTGTTGGATTACCCTCCTTTTAAGCCTTTGTATCTGTGGTTTACACTCAAAAATTATCAGCAGGCTTTTCCAGTCGCTGTTAACCGAACGTCAGTCTGTATTTCTCAGATAAATAGGCCTACCTAAAATTACACTGTGACGGTAGTCCACTCACTCGACTGAAACATAAAATCGCCAATAGGGGGCAGCTTGGTTTGTTTACGTTCCGGGTACCTTACAATTCAAATTTTCAAATTAAAAATACAAAGTGACGTCCAAACTTTTAAATTTTGGTAAAAATAGAAAGTTCCTAACTTATATTGTCTGGGAAAAATACAGAACGGTCTTTGTTTTTTAATGTAAACAATATTCCTGATTTTCGCGGCAAGTGTGCCTTTAAAGTCAACATTCTCATGCCAGTCTTGGGATTCTTTAACTTTTTAAACGTAGTTTGATAATTTGTTTAATAGAAAATGGCTCGTGTAAATAGTAAACTTCTAGCTTTATCTGTAACTAGGGTCGGCGCTATTTTCTTTTTAGATGAGAATAGGATTGACAACAACACTTACCGAAGTTATACTTCTGTTGTCAGACATTCTCATATTGTCCTTGTACTAACGCCTCAAAAGAATCAGTGTGTCAAAGCTGGCTCGATTTTCTGCTTCATTACACATGTTATTGTATACTTGATTGTCACTTTATCTGTATGATGTATTTTCCCTGACATATTCTATCACGCTGGTATTCATGTCGTATCTTGTAATTCACAGTTTGGTTGTGTGATTGGTGATTACCGTCACATTCAAGGTTCTTGGTTGTGTGATTGGTGATTACCGTCACATTCAAGGTTATTGGTTGTGTGATTGGTGATAACCGTCACATTCAAGGTTATTGGTTGTGTGATTGGTGATTACCGTCACATTCAAGGTTATTGGTTGTGTGATTGGTGATTACCGTCACATTCAAGGTTATTGGTTGTGTGATTGGTGATTACCGTCACATTCAAGGTTATTTTCACAGTCTTGTGTCCATTTTCTTGATGACAATGGCTGGTAATGTACCCAACTTCCCATATAATAGGGTGATATTCTTCTACCAATTTTAGAAGATATTGAACTGATATAGGTCAATATATTGAACTGATATAGGTTAATAATTATAAGGGACTCAAATTGGCCGATTGTTGAATCCTTATAGTATACATAACTTTATCTTGGGACATGGCTTCCAATAAAGGTATACTGTAGCTTTATGACAATGGTCTAAGGTCTGTCCAGTTGAATGTATCTGATGATTCAATATGAATCATTAAATAGGGTTTCACGGTTCTGATAACAAAGACCAATGACCATGCTCCTTTTTTACGAATTTCTAAGAAATACTCTTAAGGAGCCTGGTTAGAATTAAGTTTTTTGATGGATTTGTGACTCACATAGTAGTGAAATCTATGGACCATGGTACTGTCACAAAAAGCACGATGATGTAATATCATTGATTTCCCATTGCTCTTTGCATTCAATCGGAGTTCCCTATCTTGCATAATCTCGTATCGATCTACTTTTTGCATGTCAATGTTTTGTAGTGCTTGTTGGAGTTTATCAGTCTTGGTGCCTCGATGTCTGGTCTGTCAGTGGATCTCATTCCATTTCCAAGGCCTTCATCTGGCAGATACTTATCATTCCCTATTTAAATTCCATCCACTGAACTTAACTGGATTTGAAACTAACCCTGTACTAATTGTCCATGTGTTCAATACTGACTGCCATTTGCCCCTTAGCCTGAAGCAAGGTTTTTTTTATTTTGGTTTGTGTGATAAACAAAACACACGTTTTTAGGCTATGAGTTAGACTGTTGTTCTGTTGCCGTGAGTGGATATTCACCCTTCCTTGTATAATACAATTTATTAATGATCATGTTCAACTTTATAGTTAAATTAGATATATATTGTCCAATCGTGTCAATGTTCCAGTTGATATATAATTGGCATTACCTTCACATTACTGTCGGTTCATGAGGGGACATGATGTGCACCTGTTTAACTGTATGTTAAGTAACTTATCGATTTTGTGTTTTCGCGAGGAAAATGTTTTCGGTTGCCATGGTAACGGATTGTCTTATTGCAACAGGATCCGTGATTAGCCCAGTCACTAATCATACTTTATGTTTTCAGTGGCAATAAAGCATAGAAAACTTTCTGTTCTGCCTTATTTAATCCGATTAGGTTGCAGGAAAACTCATAATTATCTGAATCGTAAACAATATGGCTTCGTTTTGAGTTACGCTATAGGGCCTATATATTACATTACAAATAGTGCCCCTGTACAACTCGTTGTATCTGTGAGAGACTTTTCCAGTAAAACATTTTAATCTAACTGTTGCACGTTGAAATACTTGGGAGATATATATCTAGATAACGTTCATTTAGATAGTGGAAAGCAAATGTATTTAGGCCATAGCTCCCTATTACAACTGTTTGAAAACGAATGAACCCAAACAATAGATTACACAAGCTCCTTCAGAACAATTAGATGTACAGTAGTTGTGTGACAATAGTTAAAAATATCATGACACGAGGTTCTAATTATTTGAAATCAACCACTTTGACTTTAATATTTATGAACACCAAAACAAACGGACACATGGAGACAACTTTTAAATTATGTTAAAAAGAATGTTATCTCATTTGAACCTTTATGCTCAATAATAGGTTTTTGTAATTAACCAAAAACCCTTGATGTTATTTCATTAGGTTGAAGACAAACAGGAGTTTGGCTTTTGTCAGTAAAATTTTCTGGATTTACTAGATAAGTATCCCATCACATTGTAGTACAAGGTGTGCTAGATCAAATGCTTGCGTTATTAATAATTGACTTATAAACTAGCAGATGATAACCGTATCTGGACAAGCCGTAATGTTGGTTTTACTTTATAATATTTCACTTTTCAATGCCCTCTGTTATACTCTGGGAGGATTTCTACAATTATAGCTCCTGAATTATTTTGTAGAATTGATTTTTCCGTTGGCTCTGTGCGTTCATAGACAGCCCTGTTGCCATTTTCTGTTTCAATGGTTAATGCTGCGTTACGTCAGTCCACTAAGGCAATTAACGTGGAATACAATGATGTTAGTAATTACACAGTGGAGATTGTTCAGCATATTGACTGGCTGTATTAGACGGGTGTTTATCAAGACACGATTGAGGGTCACATTGGTTTCCGTGTCACTTACACTCCTCTATTATTAAATAAATACAGTATGTTGCTGTCACTTCAAATTACGCCATATACTCAATGCCGTTAGTTTATTTGTCCATCTGCTGTGTGGCCGAAATGCAACACGACGCGTTCTGCTCGCCAACGTGTTGATTTAATTCCAAAATATCGACCGTTGGTGTACTACCAACGCATATATTATCTATCCCGAGTTGACTCAAATTGCATTTTCTTGCATGCTGTGGTAATTGTATGGACGGGCTCTGCAAAGGCGATGTGCCAAGTTTCCCACTGAACGATAAAGCATAAACTGACTAATATAGCTAGATGTGGACAATTTGCACATCCAAGGATTGACTATCTAGCTGAAGGCGGATTCCACAGACGTGTTCACATCACAGACAGTTTACCAATCAACTGCCTTCACTATTTTCATTAAAGCGGACTTAGCTGGTAGCTAGTGTGAGATTGGTCTGCTTCTAGTGTCTGACGTCTTTGAGAATTTCTAAGCACGTGGACAATTTGGCATTAACCGTTCTGGTTTGCGATGTTTTAGAAGTAAAATACTTAGATGTCTGCTTTGCTATGCTGTTGACAAGGTAAGACGTTTAGTAAATTGGCATTATGACTTTATATTTGTCTATCTAAGATAAACTGGACTATCATTACATAAACACATATTATAGTGTATTTCGACTAGCCCTACGGCCATTGAGACATTAATCGGAACCAACGAGAAACACTAAGATTATATCTTATTGTTTACTCTTACACCTCGTTTGTCAGGTTTACAAATCAAATCTACTGCTTTCATGGGACTTCATTGTTTGGTGTTTGACACCACACTCAAGATGTCTTTTCTTGTAGTCTACCTAGAATAATGAATTCGGATTCTGTAAACGGAAGTGGGATGGATGCAAGGTGCCAATCAGAAGTTGTTGATTTCTTACGGGCATTCATCCCGATTCCAATGATACGATCAAGGTATTCTCCAAACTCGAACAAATCCTGATTTAATGTCTATCTCATATAGACGTCCTATCATACCGGGTCATATTTATGGTAAAACTTTGCCCACTGACCTCGTCTCGACATACACTCCCAAAATAACTAATGTTTGTTATTAACTTATTATCGCTATTAACTATACGCCGAGTTTTGGGGACATTTTGTTGACCTGCAGAAAACTAGACCAGAGGTAATAACTACATTCTCTTTAATTATACTTACACATTACTTAGATAATTGACCGTGGCCATGCACACATGTTCTCATTCCTGTATAACAGTTCATGGACTGTATCTTGTTCTTTAGTCTACAACAGTATCAGTTTTCTGATATTTTTGTTCATGTACCACTCAGTATACCTGGCATTTCTCTCGATTGCCTCATCCTTTAAAATCAGCGATAGCTCAGTCGGTAGAGCGTCCGCTTCAGGCCTGGGAGATCCGGGTTCAAGCCCGGGTCGAGTCAGACCAAAGACTTTAACAGTGGTAGCTGTTACTGCTTCGCTTGGCGCTCAGCAATAGGAGTTAGAGCAGCGACTGGTTGGCCCGGTGTCAGTATACTGTGACTGGGTGAGGGGGCTTGCTGGTTGTCTTCGGCAAGTCGTCTCGGTGAGACAGCACCTAAAAGAGCGGTGGAAATCCGCCCTGTCACAAGGAGACAACGTCTTCATATAACCGAAATACTGTTGAGCAGGACGTAAAACCCCAATCACTCACTCACTCACTTTAAAATCAGCGAAATCTATCCGCTCCCTCCCCCTATTGTATTTCCATGGAGAAGCCTTGGAGCCACTTAATGGATTTTTATCAAAACCTTACATCGACGTAACGCCAGTAAAGTGATCAGTTTGTCACGAAATTACTTTGCCTTTGAACTTATTAGTTATATCCAAAGCGTCAGAGGGTCTGATATGGCATATGTCATTCGGTTGGTTTAGATGTTCTGAATATCAGTTGATCGCCGTGGTGTCATTTTACAGGGGATTTACTTGAGCTTTGGTACCCAGAGATTGTACACTGTCGTATTCGATGACAGCCTCCTATTCGATGACAGTGTGCTATTCGATGACAGTGTTTTATTCGATTGCCGTGTCATATTCAATGACAGTGTCTTATTCGATTGCAGTGTCTTATTCGATGACAGTGTCCTATTCGATGACAGTGTGCTATTCGATGGCAGTGTCTTATTCGATTGCAGTGTCATATTCAATGACAGTGTCTTATTCGATTGCAGTGTGCTATTCGATGGCAGTTCAATGGTATGTTTGTTAGGGAATTTGGCATTAAAACCAACTCTTGGGTATTCCCACATCTCTTCCTGTTGTATTTTTGTTGAATGGCGCATGTTTCTTGGCGCATGCCACTTATCACTTGTACCTTATTGTTGGTATAGACTTTAGATATAGCCTGGGGCGTTCAATTTGTGTTAATGTTACGGTATACCGTCTATAAAATGAACACTGTACTATGTTGTCTAATATCAAATGACTGGATATGTAGAATCATCAACCAACATTTCATTTTGTTGTATCGAAAACGTCTGTTTGGGAACATTCCTTTAATGTCCCTTGACTGATCAGAATTCACTCACCAAATCTGGCCCAATTATTCTGATTGGTCAATAGTGTTCATTATTAAGTATGGAACACTGATTGGCTGAGTAGATATTACATCACATAGTTAAGACTGGAACTGCTACTTATTGCATGTCATCGATCGACAGGAGAATATACGTGCTGATGACATACAGTACTGTCTGACTCACTTGGCTATTCGGTCCAGGCGTTTCTCTCTACATACCCACTTCCAACCTTTGTATTTGAGACTGCCATTGTTCATCATGCTATTGTGATCTATAGAACGCCGTATATTAACTATTTTATGCCCAATTATTAATAGACGAGTAATTTACCCCACGGAACTTATCAGGAGCATGTTAAGTCATACTTGTAAAACAAATATGCCTTCTTGAACAGTATGTACGTTTTTAGCTTCAGGTAAGTTAATCAACATGTTTCATATTGAATAAATGACAAGGATTTTCTTAACTTGAAGTATTGCATCGTACACTTGTGTTTTGAGAGGCCCTTGGAAGCGAAGGTTTTACTCAGTTATTATATGTCCACCTGAGTCCACCTGTTTGATCTCATCATTATGCAGCTGCATCAACAACCCTGGGGGTGGGGTAAGGAATTACACCGGTGACCTGTTGGACATCTTCTCGAGACAAGGTTATTACACCGGGTTGGCCATTATTTGAAACTTCACTACTTTGTTGAATAGGATGACCTGTACATTATGATTGGAAACCTAATGGGGTTTGGTCCCGAAACACGTCTCTTTGGGAATAATGCTCATTTTAACTCCAACACGTAATATTTCAAATGGAATCTGAGGAATAATCTGCATGGGGTTTACATGCGATGACCTATAATCCTATACAATTTGGCAGCAATATAAGTCTCAACAAAGGCTCTTATAGACATGAACAGAAGACGCCATTAAGAGAAACAAAGTATGGAATATTCTGGCCAGGATTCTCACTATGATGACCCGGAGTGTTTGTCGGTTATTCACTATTTCAGTATATGAATGAAGTTAATAATTTCATACGCCGTACCCATCAATCAATTAATCAAACAACAATCAACCAGTCAGTAAATCAATAAACCACTCACTCAATTAGGACATTTATCAATCCAACCATTTATCAACATTGTAGGATATTGCAATCTAAATATTGTGATCGATTTATGGGTTGGGTAACGATTTATGGGCTGGGTAACGCTATGTACTTTTTCATTTCACAGAGCTGGTAAGTAATATAGGCAGACATATGTAATCAATATCCTGGACGTGATCGCTACATACCATCAAGCACGTCAGTAAACTTCATTCTACTTATAGGAGGATTTATATAGTACGTAATATTTACACAATGTCTTGGGTGAAGATTGATACATGGGTTCCAGCTTTCAAAGTTATTGGGTTGGCCTTTTTGACCCCCCAATTTATCGATATGTAACTATAGATGATAACTGGACTTCTTTAGAACTCAAGGAGGCTGTACCATATGTCAGTTGATCTGAATAGTGTGGATTGGACCGGTTAATGAAGACTAATATGGTCACTTCAAAAATGATGGGATGTAAAAGGGTATTGCTTTGAAATCACTTCCATGTGACAAGCCCTGTAAAGCGACGCACATGGATGCACGCCCATACTAGTCTTTTCAGCACAGAATACTTTCCGCCCGTCATGTTTTTCTCTCATAACTCCGATGACGTAATCCGCAATCGATCTATAAAATGGCCTGGATGTATTAACATCATTTCGCAATTACTTGTTCTATATTGACATATTACGCTTTGATGGTGGCTCGTTCGTAGCAATTATCGACTGTTTCCACCTGGGTTCAAGACGCCGAGGACATGTTCGGAAAAAACCTCTGGCGACTTGACGTCATGTAACGCCATCGACTTTTGGAAAACCGCTGTCCGAACGTAAAGCATCACAGCCCTAATTTTTACGAGCGTTTATCTACCCATCAAACTGTTTAGGGTAAAGATGTTTTTTTTCTTTTGTAATCTTTTTTCTTCTTCATCAATATGATAATGTAGTTGGTAATTAGGCGTTATTCGTGCGTATGATGTTAATTTCAGTGCTGAATTGTAATCAAGATGAAGATGATCGTCGCGTGAGCCCCGAGGGTGTGACCTTTCTGATGACTTTTGACCAATCCTGGCTCATTATAACAGTCACGTGGTTACGGATGCATGTCTGTACCAGACAGACCGGCTTTTGACTGCTTTCGAAGCTTATGACTTTCACTGTTTATATATGATGTGACGACAGATGTTTTATTTATGAGTTATCTATAGATTTATGGTAATGGAAAAGGAGGCAGTTAAACTGTCAGACCACAGCATTTAGGATCAATGTTAGTTATTGCGGCTGGGGAAATGCGTTATTTCTTAAGGCTGTACAATCTACATCTCTGTAAGTATACGTTCTCACTCAGTTGCTTAGATAAATCTGTTTGACATTTTCGGAACTAAACTGTTCTCTGCTGATTTTCCTCTTAATAGCAGAGCTGATTTTATAGCGGGTAGTTGTATACCAAGTATTACACACATAGACAGTAACAACTTGTATGGAGGAGAAAAAACTGCTAAGCAACAAGTGGTCTTTATAGCCGGTTCGACACATATGCGTTATAAATGCACATGTTTCTGTGATATTGTTCTGTCTACAAGTTGACTAATAGATTACGGACTTCGAACATCATATTCAGCCGATAACATAAACATCTTACTCCATGCTGCTTACCCGATTCGACCAGTCGCTCTACATACTTATGGACTCCCCTCCACCATCGAAAAAAAAAAAAAAACACGTACCACACCACAATGCACGTTTATTGTATTATATTTGTTTGCCAAGAAAACGGTTTAATTAATTGACGATTAACTCATCGTGACATTAAAAGAGACATTTGTATACGTTATATTTAGGTTGCAGTAGAGTGATGTAATTTTCTTGTTTTACAGGATAATTCCACGTAAGTGCAGCATAGTTCAAAATCCGCTTGTTCTTGTTTCCGATGTATTAATATGATATACTGTAGATATGCATTACTGGCGGATGTTACTTCGGGTTAAATGACGTATTGTTCCGCTAACTTACTGTCAACATCTGCTACAAGTTATTTTATATACTTCATTGGATTATTGAATTTACGATGTACAAGCACGTTCAGTTACAGCTGGCTTGAGATCTGAAAACGTTTGTGTGTGTATAGATTGAACGCTGTTCTGAAGCTAATATTTTGTGCCATTCTAAAAAGTTGTTCGATGACTTGCAATAGGACATATTACACCCGACAGCTAACACTATATATTGTTCGTTCGCCCGTCAATGTCAATCGCAGCTCAGAAAATTGGACGGAGCAAAAATGTGTGTGTGTTTAATTTGACCCACGCAGCTTATTTCAACTACAGAGAAGTCAAAACATGTAGTAAAATGTGTTTGATGCTCTCTCCACGTCTCACTGATCATTGAAACACTTGATTGTTGTTAAAACAAAACGGCCAGTGTTTATTAGTCTTTGTCACCTTGCATTGTAATTTTCTTTTATCTCTTGAATTTGACATTAGTTAACTCGATATGGACTGCCAAAAGGATCACTCTTTTCATGAATTTGACTGCCACAACAATTATGTTTTACCTCTCTATAAAGACTATTTGCGGAGGCCGTGACCCAGGGTGTATTTTCAAAATGTAAATAAATGTATGTAAGCTGCCTTTAAACACTGCCATAAAGTAAATCTCGAGTCTGTTATCACTAAAAAGCTTTTAATTTGAAAATGGAAAGCGTCAACAAGCAAAAAGTCAGCATTTTTGCAGTTCGTGCCACTTGACTTGTTGAAGTGTAGCTTTGTATCCCCACGCCAGATAATATCTCTGATAGAACGACTTTACCAACATTGTGTGAATAACGAGGACTTTTCCAATCAAAAGGCAACATGAAAGAATAAGAGGTAATTCAATATAATCGGTAGTTGACGTTATAACTGGATTGTGGCTTCCTGACTTTGGCCCCCACCCTTCCTTGTAGACTTGTCACACATGTTGGCCATTTCGCTGGATTACAATAGCTCTATACTTACAGCCACTCCAACTAAACGCTTCCAGATGTTCCATATTGACTAATAGTCCAAGCATATTCAGCATGGCAGATCGATAGCTTCTGTCTGTTGCAAAATACGAGAGAGGGTGACCATTGGTCAATGGTTTCAACGTGTGTCACTGTCAATCAATGGGACACGAATTCCATCCCAATAGCTCGATCATGTCTAATTTATCTTGTGTTGCTTAGGTTAAAAAGCGCTGACGGTATCATGGCAGAGAAACAAAATGAGTGATTGTCTAGGTAAAGCTATTGGTACTCGTGAAATTTGGATACGGTCATTGAGTAAGGAACCAATCATTAACTGTACCCTGTTGAATTACCCCACCGAAGGGAGGTAACTGTTTAAATGTAATTGTGAACACATCCTCGGGCCCAGGCGTTAACTTCCAATGTAAAGTTCCATCTCTGACTTGACTAGTTAACAATTATATAGAGAAGCACCTCCTTTAGAGCAACAAATTGTTTTTCTCAGTGTATTGGCAAAACAAGACACGCCTTCCCAGGTTGTGAATGTCCAATAACTCAGAGACACGTTAGGTGTCATTAGGCAGTTATGCTTGGATAAATGTAATGATAGACAAATAATAAAGAAGTCATGTTAAAGAGGTAACTTGTTTTGTGATAATTATATTCATTTGAACTCGTTAATTGCATTAATTAACGATATTAACACATAATTGAATACAGTCTGTGAATTGTATAGTAGTTTTTATGGCATATAAGTATTGCTCACACCCATGGACACAAAGCTTGTTTTGTTCTATTATTTTTTATTTATTTCATTTGCATCGTTGGGTTTCATGGTGTATATAATATTTAATGATATGAATTACCGTATAATCCCTAGTAATGTCATTTAAACGAACTCTTCATTAACACACTTTCTTTGACAAATGCCTAAATTACTTTTTACGTATTTTTGTCAATGGCTGACGTGTAGTTGGTAATTTGGTTCTGTGGTATAGAGTAGGATCACCAGTAACTATGTCTGATGTTGTATACGAGTTAGTCAACGGAAATATATATATGTTATAGGAATTCCTGGCTCTCTGAAAGGTTACATGTCCTAATAATGTGTGTTTACTTTCCCATAATTGCCATGTAAATCCTACCTGTTTTAGTGCACAGTACGGCCTTGACCTATATTACATGAAGGGAGAAGTTCTGTAAACGATTTTTGGTGACTGGGTTTGTGTCCAGCACGAAAAACAAGAACTCGTTTAGACCCAGATGTCCCGCGGAATGTTTCCATGTCCGGCCTAGGTCAGCTCCTTATTTCCCATCTATCATTGGAGGTTTGACTACGTCAACCGGTTGCTGCTACGACAGTTCGTATAAACGAATTAGTGTTAAGTAAATCTGATGTAACAGAATATATTTGGTAAAATAAACTATCTAAATCCGTAATTACGAATTTTAAAAATCCGTAAACCGATATTACGAAGCTAGTGATTGAAAATTACAAACGCGACTAATGATATCACAATACTACGGTCGAATTCTTCGCATTAATCGGTTTATCAGAGTAATGTATCAATACTTTTTTGTGATTGATTGATATGCACACTTATGTTCAGCTTTCTGTGATACAATAGCATAACATATAGACTACTGGAACAGCGTGATCAAGCAAGCGAATCGTGGTATTTCTTTATTTTGGACTTATATATTCTTATCAGACCCCATCCGTACCATCGACAGGTGTATTATCATATTTATATTTTACTTTATTGTAATTAGGACAAATACAGGTATGTTATCTTTACACACCTGCCGTAACCAGCATAGGGCATTTTTACCCTGAAATGAGAGTGCATTTTCTTTGTGTTCCGGGAACAGTTTGGAGGCTCTATGTTCACATGTCATAGTTTTGAATTATGTCTGGTAAGAATTGTGTAGTTTCACTGTGATAATAAGTTACAAAATTCTACTGACTCAAGCCAAACTATGTCTGTTCAACAACCTATGGCTGGGCATTAAGGTCTAAATGATATACCTCTTTTTAGCACAGAATCTTTTATTGTAGACAAGAAGATTTTCCCTGTGCCCGTATGTTTTAGTGTTCATAAATATATACCATATATCTGGACACGACAGACTGAATTATCTAAAACTACAGCTAAAACTATGTGACAATAGGCTACATATTGTTACCTTTTCGCAATTTGAATGAATGTACATTTTATCTAAGAAGCTTTCAATAGACGTCGGCGTGTCTTGAACGTCCTGAATGTCCAATACTTGGGCCAATGCTGCTCAAAGAAGTTGAACATTTTTTATATGTTATTTGATAATTAATCGGTTTAGTTTCCTAAGTTGTACGGTATCTATTATTATTTTGGAACTTAAATAACCAATCACAATTTAACCCATATCAAATGATCGTTGGGAAAATTGATTTGATCTGATTGTTGATTACTATATATAGGTAAATACAGAGGTGAAACCAAGTAACAATGATTAGTTTCAGCTGGTCTGAAGATCAATGAGTAACAATACGATCACTCGTTATGTCATTATTTTCAATATAGCAATTTACTAGAACAAGTTCTTAAATCCCCCCCCCCCCCCCCCCCGCCCAGTTTTGTGAGTGCGGACATATTCAGGTTATCGAAGGGCCTGAATCAATGGACGGGCTCCAAATTCAATTCCTTCTTCCGCCGGCATTAGTTATTTTCTTTCGGAATGTTGCCAATGCAAACAATCATAAAAAAACTAACCCAAATAGACATTTTAACCATAAAGATCATTCTTGTTAATGTTTCTGTTCCAGTGTAAATTGGTCAGGTTCTATGTGGACTACGTTTGTTTTGATTCGAGTTCTTTGATTTGCTTTACAGAAAACAAGTATTCCAGTCTGCCCTCGAGAGAGTCGCCATGGAAATTTTGGAGACGGTTCTCATTGAGGCGAAGTTCCCGTAAAGCCTCACAGAACAAACCAAAGTCAAAGAAAGGATTTACCATATCTGAACCCTGGGCAACTATAGAGGTTCGACATGAAGATTCTAGTCACAAACTACTTCATGATCGACCAACTTTCCAAGCACTGCCGGATTTAGTAGAGAAGGTAGGATTGAGACGAAGTCAGAGCCTTAAACCCCCGCCTAAGCCCCCACGACTGTTTCTCTTTAGACGTTCTTCCACGTCTACCCCACGCTCCTCCACTGTAGAGATTCAATCTACCGGTGTATCTGAACAACCAGGACGGGATCCCAAAGCTCCTGCCGAGAATCCTCTTCACAATGACCTGTCTCCAATAAAACCCAAAGACTCGACATTGCCGGACATTAGCTTCCTGAATACTTTCATAATGAACGGTTCCAATGAAAGTGGGTTTACAAATCTTGACTTATCCTCCAATTCCAACGGAATACACAGTAATGGTGGTACTGCACATACTAATGACCCCTGTCAAAATGGTAGACTGAAACTTCCAGCTGGTCGGATTAAAATAGTGACCCCTGATCTGAATTCCAAGAAGTATTCTTTAATGAGAACCAGAAAACGTTCCGGCGAATCGCGTGGTTCCGGATGCAGTAAACCACAAGGTGTAATTCTGCAATGCGCCGAGGAAATAATATGTCAGACAATATATCCTTCAGAAGTACTGGAAGAGCTTCGATCAGCAGGTGTGATTTCCGCGGGAGATTTTGAGGCGTTTTCTGGTCACCCAGATCGGAGGTTGATATGCGAAAGCCTTATTGGTGTTCTAGCACACAACGACTATTCCCAGTTCTTGATTTTCTGTGATATCATTCGTAAAATAGACCGTTGTAATAGTTTATCTGTGTTACTGGATGCTATGGTGGCCATATCAGATCTCATTCATAATATTCCAGAACATTCTAACGATATTATAGATCCTGTACTTGAAGATGATAAGACAATATCTTTTGATATAGGAATTTTTGATAAGTTTACAAACACTTTGAAACCAATTGTAGAATTGGATCGTGTGAAAAGGGAAATTCGCAAAAGTCTGCGTGAACAAACATTACCACGTGCTTCGCGGCTTACCGGACGTTCCATGTCGGACTGTTCACCAATCAGAGAAGGACGTGTTCCGGAAATACCGATGATATCTGTGTTTGTCTCCGGTTATAGTCTCCATGGAGACCGTTCCAAGGCCCTTGCAGCAGTTTTGGATAAACACCATTGTATTCACGAACTAAGGGTAGGTAAGACGAAACTAAATGGCCAAGACATGGAACATCTATGTTTATCCATTCAAAATAACCCCGGACTAAATATTTTGGATGTACGTCTGAATAATATAGACAATGTTGGTGCACACAAGTTAGGTGCAATGTTAAGAAAGTGTACGAATTTACGGGAATTGAATATCTCCTCAACATCAATAGAAGCTTTTGGGTGTAAATCCCTGTGTGATGGATTAATGATTAATGCAGTGCTTAAAGAGTTAGACTTAAGCTTCGTGGATATTGGTGACGAGGGATGTTCTTACCTGAGTGAAATGTTGATGAAAAACTGCAGTATTACTAAATTACGACTACGCAACAATAATATTAGTTGGGTCGGTTGTGGACTGATTTTTGAATCCTTGCAACACAACAAGACGTTATGTGAACTGGATTTAAGTCGGAACTTTGTGAAAGATCAAGGAATTGAAGTGATGTGTCAAAGTTTAAATAATGCAACGGGCCTAACAGAAATAAGTTTAGAAAATTGTGGAATGACAGTTGATGGTTGTAGCCATCTCTCTGAAACATTACTTACAAACAAAACCCTGAAACATATTGATTTAAGTGTGAACTTTCTAGGAGACCTGGGCGTAAAACGACTATCAGAAATCCTTACAAAAACTAAAACACTTCAAAGTTTAGGTCTCAATATGTGTGGTATTACCAACGAGGGCTTGGTAATTCTTCTAGATTCACTTCTTGGCAATCATTCTCTCACTCTACTCAAACTATGTTATAATCGATTCGGCAGAGAAAGTGTCAGTGACCTTATGGACATTGATGATATAAGGTTTAAAATTCATTGTGTCACTTCATCCAAACCCAAACTGAAGATATTACTATGGGGAAACAGTTTGGAAGATAGTGGATAATGCTTCCAACTGCCTTGGCGTTGTCATTAGACATTCCCAGTGAACACGTAAGATTATAAAAAATGCGGAATTGTCTCGTCTCTAACGTTCTATGTAACCTTTTAATTATTGCCAAAATGCTTTTAAAGCGACCTTGTGCCCCTTGTCGACGTTGTTCAAACTTTAACAAGTTAAAAATAAGTCTAAATGTTTAATATTTATAACAAAAACCACTCCAAAAATCCACGATTTCGGTTTATAACCAAATATGAACGTTTGCAAATTAACTTCTTCAAAACAAACTTACAATCAATAAATTATTAGCTTTTAAAGAAATTGATGCCCAAATTTCATTTCGTTCTGCTTATCAGTAGTTGCTCGCAATATCGGATTTCCCTTTGTCCAAGAAATAACTTACAAACTTTCAAACTGCGTTCCATCCAACCGACCTATCTGTGGTATGGTCTACAAAAGGATGTTGGATAGAGTCCATCTCCTCATTGTTGTTCAGTTTTACAAGATTATTCTGAAATTACTGTTAACATATATGTCCACATTTTCAAATATAGCTTAATTTTGTGATCTAATTATCAAGATTTTCCTGTCTTTATTTTATTTTACTCGCAACATTCAGCTATCTACCTGGAAACCCACCCGTCATAAGGGAGACAACTCCAAATATTCTTATGCCACTCCGCCATAAAAGCAGACTGCCATTTTGTCCATTGTAGTCGTATTTCTTTTTGAAGCTAACAGTTTTCTTTTCTACCACTACTAAATGGATGGAGGATTGGATAATCCAACTTTTTGAGGGAAGGCCAGTAGTTCACTGACAATGAAATTGCCTCCTGTGTTGACGAAAACTCTTCAAAACATGTATTTGGCACCTTGTAAAGGAAAAATGACCGCACAAGTACTGAACTTTCGTGCTATTTTTTTTACTTCCTTTGACCTAGGAATCGTTCATTTAAAGTGGCATGAGCTGCCAAAGTTCACTCTTTTTTCATAATTTCCGATCGTCACGACAGTAAGAGGTTTTGAAGGCCATCGATAAACTAAATGATTGGCGTTGGAATGAGGAAAAACCATACAGTCTGTGGCCTGTACGAACCGAAAACGTGTTCGAAAAGTAAACAAAATTTAAATAACCGGGACGACCATTCATTCATTCTAAGCCAAAGTTAGTTCAAAACAATACTTTATCGTACATTTTCGAGACTGGAAGCACTAAAAGCTTCTGAATTACACGTCTTGAGAAAAATAGTCAATAATTTTAACATTCTGTTTTAGGTCACAACACCCAGTTTGTGTTTTCTCAGCCAATGAAAATTGACTTCGGTTATACAGGAGCTAGAAGGTGGCTTACATAGTGATAGTTTGGTATCTGGGTTATTTGAATATTGGATTGAAACTAACATAGGGCTACTGTACATACTTTAAGCTTTCAATCAATGCCTGAAAACAGATTTTTGTGTGTGTTTTTTTAATGTTCACCTAATTTTGAAAATACCAAAGTTTGGCTAGAATAAGTAAGCCTAAAACTGTCAAAATGGCGGTACCCATGTTAAATTGTGTGTAGCTTGAAACCGACATGCACTATGTCAACTTTATTTGGTTGTAAAGGATTTCTCATGTGTTGATCTATTTGAAAATGGTTAGGAAAAGTCTTAACGAGATTTAGGTAATTAGCCACAAATCAAAACGTTAACATTACCGCAAATGGGAAATGAAACTGTATCATGTAACCTATAACGTCAAAATATCAACATTTTGGCAGCTCATGCCACTTTAAGCTTGTATTACATTTGAAAGAATGAGCATTTGTGGATGGTTTTGTCATCTCTTAGGTGGAGATCATTGGACCTCGAACCCTTACTTTAACCATGCCATTGAGTCCCAATTCCATCGACATAAGTGAGATAATTCATCTGTGTCGGTAGGGGTTTTCCTCAGGCTTTGTCCTGCTTTGATGTCGTGGACCCGAGATCTGGATGGACGCTAAGTAGAATATTATTACCTAAGCTATGGTATAGTTTTTCCGAATGAATTTTGGTGTGCAGATTGCTGGATTGATTTTTTTACGCCACACTGAAAATTATTTCACTTTTAGAGGGAATCGAAACCGGGTTATTTGCCTGAAGAAAATCGTCGACATTTGGTAGTTATGCTGTGGTCCTAAAACAGCCAAGAGCGTTTTTGGCCTTTACCCAGAGGAAACCGTGGTCTTTGGTGAAGGGCCACAGATGCTTTGCCCAGAGGAAACCGTCGACTTTTGAGAGTATGTTGTTGTTCCAGAAGAGCCAGGGCGTTTTTGGTCTGTCCTGAAGAAACCGTCGACCTTTGGCAGGTGGGTTGTCTCGTCCCAGAAGAGCCACGGACTTAAGGTTCCATTTGTTTTTGGTATTTATATAAAACGGTCAGTGGTCCTCACTGACAAAAGTCATATCCTTTCTTAGAGAATCCATAGCATGCAACGAGTTAATGGACAACAAACACATCTCAGTGAAGCTGTTATTTGTCCGTTGTCAGCATCTCTTTAATAATTCTAAACTATTGAGAGAAAAGCACCGGATCAAAAGGGGATAAGTTTCAATGGAGAGTTTTTTTTTATTTATTCTTTAAAAGTGTGACAACCCAATAACTTGAAGTATTTAAACACTTTGATTTCGTCAAAATTGAAATTAAGAGACAGTCAAGGTTGACTTGTTTATCCACGGGAATGGATTGTTTGGAATTGCTGGAGTCAGTACAAGGGCAAACAAGAACAAAACGTTATCATCTGATACAGGAAGCTACAAGTTGAATACAAAATAGACTTATACGTAGACTGTCTATACAAATAGTATTGTTTTGTGTTTGTAACAAGAGCTACCAGAAGATGGCATACCTTGAGAACAAAAGAAATCGAATGTGGCGCCCGTCGTAAAATTTGCAAAATCCTAAAAGGCAATCCAATTTGTCCTTTCCATGAGCTCAATATACACTACTCAAGTTTCAAAGTGATACAATACAACGTCCCAAAGTAATGGATCGGACTCGATTGATTTATTCATTGGAGTTTTACACCGCACTCAAGTTATCGATATTGATTGATCTATGTTATATAATGCCACACTCAAGATTATTTCACTTATATGGCGGCGTTGCAAGGTTTAGTGGAGGAGAAAGCCGAGCTCTTTGCCCGTAAGAAACCTCCAGCCTCCGGCGAGTACCTGGCAACTGCAAGTTATTGAGCGAACAACTCATTATACATTGGGAAAACGTGGCTGTGTGGATCCGTCATAAAGTTAACCAAATCCTGAAAAGCAATTCCACCCGTCTTTTTGTTGAGCTCAACGTATTACCGAAGTTTCAAATTGAGACTTCAAAAAAGTTCTCAAGTTATTGAGCGGACAGACAAACGTACGGACAGACGGAGGCTATATCCCCCCCCTCCCCCTTCATTCTGAGGGGGGGGGGGGGATAACAAACTGAAACATAAGTTTGATTGACGTTAATTCACATTCAAGATTTCCAACTGTTCTGGATCCCCACTGGCATCACCTGTTGTTGCTATTGACAAGATGGGTGAATCCATCTCAAAATACCTCCACTTCATGGTGATCGCCGCTCACAAACTCGTGCAGTCATCTGTACATAAACCCGCCTATACATTGAGTATATCTTCATTCATTAATCACTTGTTTGCTGTGAAGGATTTTTTAAAATGATAACGCAACATAGAGCAGAAAAGAAATCACGTCAGACATGGCACCATGTTAATTTTGACATGTATCGATATTTCACAAACCCCAGCTTGAAAAGGCATCTTTCAATGAATGAAAATGGGACATTTCCCCACCGACAGGTCGTTCGGTCAATGACATTCAAGTCCTCTTTGGCTTAACCAGGAATAAAGGGTTTTATAATTCCACATCTCAAAAGCAAAACTAAGTTTGCATGGCCAACACGCAATTTCCAAAATAAGAACAGTCGAAATCCGATTAACATAGGGTTGGTTTATCAATTACTCTTAAGGAGATGTTGCCAATGTGCAATCGCTTAATAAACATAGACTATTTCTGGTGATAATGTATACGGACCGTTACTCACCGTTACCCACTTTCTCTACAGTAAGAACTGAGCAGTTGAATTTTGCCAGGAACCCAATACTCCAGATAAGAATTCACCATAGTTGAATAACTGAAGGTGTAGAACTCTCCATACATGATGAATTTCCTCTGGAATAAGGGGTCCCAAGGCGGTCCAACCTCCCCTAAAGCACCGTGGGGTGATAGCAGGGGCGCTGTGGTCAGATCTCACCGAGGAACCGGGTTGTAGGATTCCCAGAATACGAACATTCTAAGAGACTGCGAAGTAAGCGGTGGTCACCATGAAGGGAGGTATCTCGGTATGGGATAACACCCACTTCCAATCAGTCATTGTGATTGCATTGGTTGTGAGCGGAGTGGCCAAGAGCACTGACGTTACTGGTCTGAACACAGGCTTTTATACCCTATACTGTCGCTATAGCAACCACGTGACATAGACAACTATAAATACTCGGTCAATACGATGACGTGGCCTATACCAATGAAACTTTGACCTATTTTGCTTTGATCCCTTACCAACGAAGGTCGAATCATAGGCGGATTTCACAACATGTCACAAAACGTATAACTTACCTTCATGTGACCGAGAAACACCTGATTACAGAAGTAAACTTGCTTAGCTGGCGTGTTTCTGTCCAACCTGTGATCCCGAACTTACATCACGCGTTTAACAAACTCATAGAGTTCGTTTTCAAATAAACAAGCGCATAATCTCAATAGCTGCGACAAGTATTACGATAACTGAAGAATTTTCCTATACCAATTAATTTTCATTAAACGACACGTGAATTATTATAATGAATCGCCGACCAAACGACTTGCTTATATCCATTGACGGACAAAAACCGAAAAGTTTTAATCAGGATGAAGTCACTTTAAATAGGAACGTGCTTTAGAGTTTAGATCCTAGTTATGTTGTATGCAAAAATTGAAAACTATATCTTAAAATTACTCTTGTTATCTTGCGAATATATAGTGATTTGTCAAATATTTGACCGACCGACAGACTTATAGAGCTGCTTGTCACAGCTAAAAATTTACTGAATTCGTTAACAACCAAATAAAACCATCATCAACAGGGAAGGTTAAACCAGCAATTGCTAATTCAGTAATTCTCATGATGATTGCAACAGATTTAAGTTAGAACGTAAACATCACAATTGCATTACATTTTCTCTAAGTTATGTTTTTCAAATTGTTACACTTTCCAATTCTGCTGACCAGCACAACAAACAACATCAAAATACTTTGACCATAGAATTCTTTGTTTTTAATGGGTTTGTGTATTTTCGAAAAATAGAGTACTCTGTTTTTAGAATTAAGGTCAGATTCCAAAGAGCAATACTGCGTTTTATTAATATAGCCTTTTTCTTCAAGGGAACGAAGAATTCTATTGCAATTTCCAGAGTACATGTAGCATATACAATTTGGACTCATTTACACTCATTTCGCTCTGCCAAACAGTTACAAATGTAGACATGAAATGTTGAATAAATAATAACACCAGACGTTCCGCAAAATATACAAATATATTTTATCTATGAAACACATGATCCATGGTTTAATTTAGGCCCCTGTTTTATATTACAAAATACATTAAAATATACTCTTTAGATTTTACTCTCATTAAGTAAAATATTTAACTTTTGAACAAGTTTGAAAAACAGAGTTCAATAGCACAACAAGGTCACTGGCTAATATATATGCAAGCCAGAAAAAAGTAACATAAAATACAGTGTTCTGTATAGATAATTGCATAAAAAGTATATGGCAAATTATCTTGAGAAATATTCCATTTGTTTTGATTGAACAGACTGATTGCTTGATAAAGTCATCGTCTGCCTAATAGGGAAAACTATCACGCCTCCACATGATTGATGATGTCCAATCAAATGCGAGTATTTTGTCTGATGCGAGATAAAAAGTGATACAAGTCGTCCTGGTTTTAGTAAAACTTATAATGTAAATAAATACATTGGAAACTGAAGAAGGATTTAGAATACATCTGAATTAAGAAGGGCAGTTTTCACTCTCAGAAGTTGATAGTACGTAGATCATGAGTAGTATTGAAGGTTGCTGCATCCTTAATAAACTGACTGTCAAAGGAACTCGGACCTCCTGGATGAAGATGCTCTGTTGACAAACACAAGCTTATTAGCAGGTAATATTGAAATATTTATATATGTTTTAGGTTTGTGAATGGAGAAGATGATTATTATTATCATATAGCTTTTTTTCTTTGACAAATGAAATGTTTATCTACCTACAGGTGAAATGTTACCCCATACTTTATCCACCTCTAAATGAAATCTTGCCCCATACTTTATCTGTCTCCAGATGAAATGTTACCCCATACTTTATCTGTCTCCAGATGAAATGTTACCCCATACTTTATCTATCTCCAGATGAAATGTTACCCCATACTTTATCTACCTCTAGGTGAAATGTTACCCCATACTTTATCTCCCTCCAGGTGAAATGTTACCCCGTACTTTATCTATCTCCAGGTGAAATGTTACCCCATACTTTATCTACCTCCAGGTGAAATGTTACCCCATACTTTATCTATCTCCAGGTGAAATATTACCCCATACTTTATCTATCTCCAGGTGAAATATTACCCCGTACTCTATCTCCCTCCAGGTGAAATACTACCCCATACTTTATCTTCCTCTAGGTGAAATGTTACCCCATACTTAATCTACCTCCAGGTGAAATGTTACCCCATACTATATCTATCTCCAGGTGAAATGTTACCCCATACTTTATCTATCTCCAGGTGAAATGTTACCCCATACTTTATCTATCTCCAGGTGAAATATTACCCCATACTTTATCTACCTCCAGGTGAAATGTTACCCCATTCTTTATCTATCTCCAGGTGAAATGTTACCCCATACTTTATCTATCTCCAGGTGAAATATTACCCCATACTTTATCTACCTCCAGGTAAAATACTACCCCATACTTTATCAACCTCCAGGTGAAATGCTACCCCATACTTTATCTACCTCCAGGTGAAATGTTACCCCATACTTTATCTACCTCCAGGTGAAATGTTACCCCATACTTTATCTACCTCCAGAGGAAATATTACCCCATACTTTATCTACCTCCAGGTGAAATGTTACCCCATACTTTATCTACCTCCAGGTGAAATGTTACCCCATACTTTATCTACCTCCAGGTGAAATATTCCCCCATACTTTATCTACCTCCAGGTGAAATATTCCCCCATACATTATCTACCTCCAGGTGAAATGTTACCCCATACTTTATCTACTTCCAGGTGAAATGTTACCCCATACTTTATCTACCTCCAGGTGAAATGTTACCCCATACATTATCTACCTCCAGGTGAAATATTACCCCATACTTTATCTATCTCTAGGTGAAATATTCCCCCATACATTATCTACCTCCAGGCGAAATATTACCCTATACTTTATCTACTTCCAGGTGAAATGTTACCCCATACTTTATCTACCTCCAGGTGAAATATTACCCCATACTTTATCTATCTCTAGGTGAAATATTCCCCCATACATTATCTACCTCCAGGCGAAATATTACCCTATACTTTATCTACCTCCAGGTGAAATGTTACCCCATACTTTATCTCCCTCCAGGTGAAATGTTACCCCATACTTTATCTACCTCCAGGTGAAATATTACCCCATACTTTATCTACTTCCAGGTGAAATATTACCCCATACTTTATCTACCTCCAGGTGAAATGTTACCCCATACTGTATCTACCTCCAGGTGAAATGTAACCCCATACTGTATCTACCTCCAGGCAGGGGCGGATACAGGATTTTGTGAAAGGGGGGGGGGGGCGCAAGTTTTAACAGATCAAGTCAGTATTTTCAAATGTGTCTGGAGGTGGTTTGAGGATTGGGTGGGGGGGGGGGGGGGGTGCTGAGAGCGCAATCGAAAACATAGTCACAGGTCAATGAAATTAATTTGCACGAACAGATGAAATATTACCCCATACTTTATCAACCTCCAGGTGAAATATTACCCCATACTTTATCAACCTCCAGGTGAAATATTACCCCATACTTTATCAACCTCCAGGTGAAATATTACCCCATACTTTATCAACCTCCAGGTGAAATGTAACCCCATACTGTATCTACCTCCAGGTGAAATGTTACCCCATACTTTATCAACCTCCAGGTGAAATATTACCCCATACTTTATCAACCTCCAGGTGAAATATTCCCCCATACATTATCTACCTCCAGGCGAAATATTACCCTATACTTTATCTACCTCCAGGTGAAATGTTACCCCATACTTTATCTCCCTCCAGGTGAAATGTTACCCCATACTTTATCTACCTCCAGGTGAAATATTACCCCATACTTTATCTACTTCCAGGTGAAATATTACCCCATACTTTATCTACCTCCAGGTGAAATGTTACCCCATACTGTATCTACCTCCAGGTGAAATGTAACCCCATACTGTATCTACCTCCAGGCAGGGGCGGATACAGGATTTTGTGAAAGGGGGGGGGGGGGGCGCAAGTTTTAACAGATCAAGTCAGTATTTTCAAATGTGTCTGGAGGTGGTTTGAGGATTGGGTGGGGGGGGGGGGGGTGCTGAGAGCGCAATCGAAAACATAGTCACAGGTCAATGAAATTAATTTGCACGAACAGGTGAAATATTACCCCATACTTTATCAACCTCCAGGTGAAATATTACCCCATACTTTATCAACCTCCAGGTGAAATATTACCCCATACTTTATCAACCTCCAGGTGAAATATTACCCCATACTTTATCAACCTCCAGGTGAAATGTAACCCCATACTGTATCTACCTCCAGGTGAAATGTTACCCCATACTTTATCAACCTCCAGGTGAAATATTACCCCATACTTTATCAACCTCCAGGTGAAATGTAACCCCATACTTTATCAACCTCCAGGTGAAATGTAACCCCATACTGTATCTACCTCCAGGTGAAATGTTACCCCATACTTTATCTACCTCCAGATGAAATGCTAACCCATACTTTATCTACCTCCAGGTGAAATGTTACCCCGTACTGTATCTACCTCCAGGTGAAATATTACCCCATACTTTATCAACCTCCAGGTGAAATGTTACCCCGTACTCTATCTCCCTCCAGGTGAAATGTTACCGCGTACTTTATCTAACTCCAGATGAAATGTTACCCCATACTGTATCTACCTCCAGGTGAAATGTAACCCCATACTGTATCTACCTCCAGGTGAAATATTACCCCATACTGTATCAACCTCCAGGTGAAATGTTACCCCGTACTCTACATGTATCTCCCTCCAGGTGAAATGTTACCCCGTACTTTATCTAACTCCAGATGAAATGTTACCCCATACTTTATCTACCTCCAGGTGAAATGTAACCCCATACTGTATCTACCTCCAGATGAAATGTTACCCCATACTTTATCTACTTCCAGGTGAAATGTTACCCCATACTTTATCTACCTCCAGGTGAAATGTTACCCCATACATTATCTACCTCCAGGTGAAATGTTACCCCATACTTTATCTACCTCCAGGTGAAATGTTACCCCATACTTTATCAACCTCCAGGTGAAATGCTACCCCATACTTTATCTATCTTCAGGTGAAATGTTACCCCATACTTTATCTACCTCCAGGTGAAATGTAACCCCATACTGTATCTACCTCCAGGTGAAATATTACCCCATACTTTATCTACCTCCAGGTGAAATATTACCCCATACTTCATCTATCTCCAGATGAAATATTACCCCATACTTCATCTATCTCCAGATGAAATGTTACCCCATACTTTATCTACCTCCAGATGAAATGTTACCCCGTACTTTATCTACCTCCAGGTGAAATGTTACCCCATACTTTATCTTTATCCAGGTGAAATGTTACCCTATACTTTATCTATCTCCAGATGAAATGTTACCCCATACTTTATCTACCTCCAGATGAAATGTTACCCTGTACTTTATCTGTCTCCAGATGAAATGTTACCCCATACTTTATCTATCTCCAGATGAAATGTTACCCCATACTTTATCTACCTCTAGGTGAAATGTTACCCCATACTTTATCTCCCTCCAGGTGAGATGTTACCCCATACTTTATCTATCTCCAGGTGAAATGTTACCCCATACTTTATCTACCTCCAGGTGAAATGTTACCCCATACTTTATCTATCTCCAGGTGAAATATTACCCCATACTTTATCTATCTCCAGGTGAAATATTACCCCATACTCTATCTCCCTCCAGGTGAAATGTTACCCCGTACTCTATCTCTCTCCAGGTGAAATGTTACCCCATACTTTATCTAACTCCAGATGAAATGTTACCCCATACTTTATCTACCTCCAGGCGAAATATTACCCCATACTTTATCTCCCTCCAGGTGAAATACTACCCCATACTTTATCTACCTCTAGGTGAAATGTTACCCCATACTTAATCTACCTCCAGGTGAAATGTTACCCCATACTATATCTATCTCCAGGTGAAATGTTACCCCATACTTTATCTATCTCCAGGTGAAATGTTACCCCATACTTTATCTATCTCCAGGTGAAATATTACCCCATACTTTATCTACCTCCAGGTGAAATGTTACCCCATACTTTATCTATCTCCAGGTGAAATGTTACCCCATACTTTATCTATCTCCAGGTAAAATACTACCCCATACTTTATCAACCTCCAGGTGAAATGCTACCCCATACTTTATCTACCTCCAGGTGAAATGTTACCCCATACTTTATCTACCTCCAGAAGAAATATTACCCCATACTTTATCTACCTCCAGGTGAAATGTTACCCCATACTTTATCTCCCTCTAGGTGAAATATTACCCCATACTTTATCTACCTCCAGGTGAAATATTCCCCCATACATTATCTACCTCCAGGTGAAATGTTACCCCATACTTTATCTACTTCCAGGTGAAATGTTACCCCATACTTTATCTACCTCCAGGTGAAATGTTACCCCATACATTATCTACCTCCAGGTGAAATATTACCCCATACTTTATCTATCTCTAGGTGAAATATTACCCTATACTTTATCTACCTCCAGGTGAAATGTTACCCCATACTTTATCTCCCTCCAGGTGAAATGTTACCCCATACTTTATCTACCTCCAGGTGAAATATTACCCCATACTTTATCTACTTCCAGGTGAAATATTACCCCATACTTTATCTACCTCCAGGTGAAATGTTACCCCATACTGTATCTACCTCCAGGTGAAATGTAACCCCATACTGTATCTACCTCCAGGCAGGGGCGGATACAGGATTTTGTGAAAGGGGGGGGGGCGCAAGTTTTAACAGATCAAGTCAGTATTTTCAAATGTGTCTGGAGGTGGTTTGAGGATTGGGTGGGGGGGGGGGGTGCTGAGAGCGCAATCGAAAACATAGTCACAGGTCAATGAAATTAATTTGCACGAACAGGTGAAATATTACCCCATACTTTATCAACCTCCAGGTGAAATATTACCCCATACTTTATCAACCTCCAGGTGAAATATTACCCCATACTTTATCAACCTCCAGGTGAAATATTACCCCATACTTTATCAACCTCCAGGTGAAATGTAACCCCATACTGTATCTACCTCCAGGTGAAATGTTACCCCATACTTTATCAACCTCCAGGTGAAATATTACCCCATACTTTATCAACCTCCAGGTGAAATGTAACCCCATACTTTATCAACCTCCAGGTGAAATGTAACCCCATACTGTATCTACCTCCAGGTGAAATGTAACCCCATACTGTATCTACCTCCAGGTGAAATGTTACCCCATACTGTATCTACCTCCAGGTGAAATATTACCCCATACTTTATCAACCTCCAGGTGAAATGTAACCCCATACTTTATCAACCTCCAGGTGAAATGTAACCCCATACTGTATCTACCTCCAGGTGAAATGTAACCCCATACTTTATCAACCTCCAGGTGAAATGTAACCCCATACTGTATCTACCTCCAGGTGAAATGTAACCCCATACTTTATCTACCTCCAGATGAAATGTTACCCCATACTTTATCAACCTCCAGGTGAAATGTAACCCCATACTTTATCAACCTCCAGGTGAAATGTAACCCCATACTGTATCTACCTCCAGGTGAAATGTTACCCCATACTTTATCTACCTCCAGATGAAATGTTACCCCATACTTTATCAACCTCCAGGTGAAATGTTACCCCATACTGTATCTACCTCCAGGTGAAATGTAACCCCATACTGTATCTACCTCCAGGTGAAATGTAACCCCATACTGTATCTACCTCCAGGTGAAATATTACCCCATACTTTATCAACCTCCAGGTGAAATGTTACCCCGTACTCTATCTCCCTCCAGGTGAAATGTTACCGCGTACTTTATCTAACTCCAGATGAAATGTTACCCCATACTGTATCTACCTCCAGGTGAAATGTAACCCCATACTGTATCTACCTCCAGGTGAAATATTACCCCATACTGTATCAACCTCCAGGTGAAATGTTACCCCGTACTCTACATGTATCTCCCTCCAGGTGAAATGTTACCCCGTACTTTATCTAACTCCAGATGAAATGTTACCCCATACTTTATCTACCTCCAGGTGAAATGTAACCCCATACTGTATCTACCTCCAGATGAAATGCTACCCCATACTTTATCTACCTCCAGGTGAAATGTAACCCCATACTGTATCTACCTCCAGGTGAAATGTTACCCCATACTTTATCTACCTCCAGGTGAAATGTTACCCCATACTTTATCAACCTCCAGGTGAAATGCTACCCCATACTTTATCTATCTCCAGGTGAAATATTACCCCATACTTTATCTATCTCCAGGTGAAATATTACCCCATACTCTATCTCCCTCCAGGTGAAATGTTACCCCGTACTCTATCTCTCTCCAGGTGAAATGTTACCCCATACTTTATCTAACTCCAGATGAAATGTTACCCCATACTTTATCTACCTCCAGGCGAAATATTACCCCATACTTTATCTCCCTCCAGGTGAAATACTACCCCATACTTTATCTACCTCTAGGTGAAATGTTACCCCATACTTAATCTACCTCCAGGTGAAATGTTACCCCATACTATATCTATCTCCAGGTGAAATGTTACCCCATACTTTATCTATCTCCAGGTGAAATGTTACCCCATACTTTATCTATCTCCAGGTGAAATATTACCCCATACTTTATCTACCTCCAGGTGAAATGTTACCCCATACTTTATCTATCTCCAGGTGAAATGTTACCCCATACTTTATCTATCTCCAGGTAAAATACTACCCCATACTTTATCAACCTCCAGGTGAAATGCTACCCCATACTTTATCTACCTCCAGGTGAAATGTTACCCCATACTTTATCTACCTCCAGAAGAAATATTACCCCATACTTTATCTACCTCCAGGTGAAATGTTACCCCATACTTTATCTCCCTCTAGGTGAAATATTACCCCATACTTTATCTACCTCCAGGTGAAATATTCCCCCATACATTATCTACCTCCAGGTGAAATGTTACCCCATACTTTATCTACTTCCAGGTGAAATGTTACCCCATACTTTATCTACCTCCAGGTGAAATGTTACCCCATACATTATCTACCTCCAGGTGAAATATTACCCCATACTTTATCTATCTCTAGGTGAAATATTACCCTATACTTTATCTACCTCCAGGTGAAATGTTACCCCATACTTTATCTCCCTCCAGGTGAAATGTTACCCCATACTTTATCTACCTCCAGGTGAAATATTACCCCATACTTTATCTACTTCCAGGTGAAATATTACCCCATACTTTATCTACCTCCAGGTGAAATGTTACCCCATACTGTATCTACCTCCAGGTGAAATGTAACCCCATACTGTATCTACCTCCAGGCAGGGGCGGATACAGGATTTTGTGAAAGGGGGGGGGGGGCGCAAGTTTTAACAGATCAAGTCAGTATTTTCAAATGTGTCTGGAGGTGGTTTGAGGATTGGGTGGGGGGGGGGGGGGGTGCTGAGAGCGCAATCGAAAACATAGTCACAGGTCAATGAAATTAATTTGCACGAACAGGTGAAATATTACCCCATACTTTATCAACCTCCAGGTGAAATATTACCCCATACTTTATCAACCTCCAGGTGATATATTACCCCATACTTTATCAACCTCCAGGTGAAATATTACCCCATACTTTATCAACCTCCAGGTGAAATGTAACCCCATACTGTATCTACCTCCAGGTGAAATGTTACCCCATACTTTATCAACCTCCAGGTGAAATATTACCCCATACTTTATCAACCTCCAGGTGAAATGTAACCCCATACTTTATCAACCTCCAGGTGAAATGTAACCCCATACTGTATCTACCTCCAGGTGAAATGTAACCCCATACTGTATCTACCTCCAGGTGAAATGTTACCCCATACTGTATCTACCTCCAGGTGAAATATTACCCCATACTTTATCAACCTCCAGGTGAAATGTAACCCCATACTTTATCAACCTCCAGGTGAAATGTAACCCCATACTGTATCTACCTCCAGGTGAAATGTAACCCCATACTTTATCAACCTCCAGGTGAAATGTAACCCCATACTGTATCTACCTCCAGGTGAAATGTAACCCCATACTTTATCTACCTCCAGATGAAATGTTACCCCATACTTTATCAACCTCCAGGTGAAATGTAACCCCATACTTTATCAACCTCCAGGTGAAATGTAACCCCATACTGTATCTACCTCCAGGTGAAATGTTACCCCATACTTTATCTACCTCCAGATGAAATGTTACCCCATACTTTATCAACCTCCAGGTGAAATGTTACCCCATACTGTATCTACCTCCAGGTGAAATGTAACCCCATACTGTATCTACCTCCAGGTGAAATGTAACCCCATACTGTATCTACCTCCAGGTGAAATATTACCCCATACTTTATCAACCTCCAGGTGAAATGTTACCCCGTACTCTATCTCCCTCCAGGTGAAATGTTACCGCGTACTTTATCTAACTCCAGATGAAATGTTACCCCATACTGTATCTACCTCCAGGTGAAATGTAACCCCATACTGTATCTACCTCCAGGTGAAATATTACCCCATACTGTATCAACCTCCAGGTGAAATGTTACCCCGTACTCTACATGTATCTCCCTCCAGGTGAAATGTTACCCCGTACTTTATCTAACTCCAGATGAAATGTTACCCCATACTTTATCTACCTCCAGGTGAAATGTAACCCCATACTGTATCTACCTCCAGATGAAATGCTACCCCATACTTTATCTACCTCCAGGTGAAATGTAACCCCATACTGTATCTACCTCCAGGTGAAATGTTACCCCATACTTTATCTACCTCCAGGTGAAATGTTACCCCATACTTTATCAACCTCCAGGTGAAATGCTACCCCATACTTTATCTATCTTCAGGTGAAATGTTACCCCATACTTTATCTACCTCCAGGTGAAATGTAACCCCATACTGTATCTACCTCCAGGTGAAATATTACCCCATACTTTATCTACCTCCAGGTGAAATATTACCCCATACTTCATCTATCTCCAGATGAAATATTACCCCATACTTCATCTATCTCCAGATGAAATGTTACCCCATACTTTATCTACCTCCAGATGAAATGTTACCCCGTACTTTATCTACCTCCAGGTGAAATGTTACCCCATACTTTATCTTTATCCAGGTGAAATGTTACCCTATACTTTATCTATCTCCAGATGAAATGTTACCCCATACTTTATCTACCTCCAGATGAAATGTTACCCTGTACTTTATCTACCTCCAGGTGAAATGTTACCCCATACTTTATCTACCTCCAGGTGAAATGTTACCCCATACTTTATCTTTATCCAGGTGAAATGTTACCCCATACTTTATCTCTATCCAGGTGAAATGTTAGCCTATAGGTTAATCTTACCAGCTCTGTGCATCAATTCCATAAGTGTATCTAATGGGTGGAAAACGGAATGGATATCCCCTGGCTCCCCAATAGGATCATCATTACCACCTGAAAGTCAAGTTTCAAGTCTTATTTAGTAACTTACAGGTATTTTCAATTTATATGCATATGGGTATTTATCAGGGGGAACAACTCTAGTCTTTAGCCAGTGACAGATCTGTATAACAGGTTATATACATGCCATGTATTTTATCCTGTCAGAAACATCTAACAGATTGATATTTTGAGCTTGTCACAGACATGAGTGGTTCATTTGGAAGAGGGCATTATGACTCCTGATCAGCCTGTGTGGACTTGAGTCTTCCTACCAGCAGTACGTTTGGTAGTCCCAGGTGAGGGGGGGGGGGGGGGGGGGGGGGGCATTGTTTGGTTTAATCCCCCACTTAACCAGACAATGCCCTCCATATAAGCAAAATTGTTTTGAATGTGGCGCGAAACACCAACCAATCCATCCAAGCTGATATCTTAATTTACCTGTTGAACTTGGTGAAGGTGGAATGGAATGTGAGAATGACCCTTGACCCCGACTTGATTCATCATCTGCAATATGGCAACAATCAGTCACATCAGAAGAAGTGTTGATTTAGAACAAGTTACACAATTGGTTGACAGATTGTACTTCTTTATAATGCTGCTAAACAGATAGATAAATTCTACTGCAGAATTATAATGGAAACAATAACACTCATGGCAACTCACACTATAAGAACTATTTGAAACTCTTTAAATGTAGGTTCTAGTCTAATAAGACAGAAGTATTGAGATATCACCAGTAAGTATTAAAGTTTCTCTGAACATCACAAGCTTTCAACACCTGTACACTTGATAAAGACACTGGCACAGGTGTCCAAAGCTCGTGTTGTTCATAAAAAATTACTATGTGGTGATGCCTGAATCATTAGAACTCATATACTGTACTATCTTGTACATTATGGTGTATATTTATGAGCTTTCATGAAAGTTCTGTGTTGTAATATGTGATAAGATTAGATGCTCTCAAAAGGGCATAAATATAGCATGAATTGTCCAATGTATGTTTACTCGTGTTAAAACCACTCCATCAGACAGTGTGTTGTTATATCTGATGGTGACAGTATATCTCTCGAAAGCTCATAAAATATACACCATCATGTACAATTTAGTACAAGTTAGAAATGTTTGAAACTCTCTTTAAACGTGGGTTCCATACCAATGATAAAAATTTAAGACATCACCACGTGGTTAGTTGTTTTTAAACAAAACAAGCTTTCGACACCTGTGCCGGTGTAACTTGACGAAGACACCGGCATAGGTGTCGAAAGCTTGAGTTTTTCAAAAACAACTAACTACGTGGTGATGTCTAAATTTTTTATCATTATATTACAAGTTGTTCTATCTGTTTTGAGATTAGTTAAAACAACTTGATAGTAGATGTGTTTTTGCCGAGGTCAACTATACAGTGTACAGAACAAAACGAAACAGAAAAAAAAAACAATAACATTTTACTCCTTCCACAAGATTTACATGTGTTCAAGCCTTTTATAACAAATTATGCAATTCAAAGAACATGAATTAAAATATTTATTTTTGGATACTTACAATGTTTGAGAAGAGTTGCCACTTGCTGTATAGCGGTGTGACGGTAAGCAAACGGATGGTCCCATTTTCTAAAACATTCTTCAGCCAATGCCTATAACAAAGAAATCCAATGTAGATATTCAGTAACCTGATAACGTCAGGTAGGCCCCAAAGGTGTGTCATTCATATTACATTTTACATGACTATAACCCTAGACAGTTTAAAAACATGCTCCATCGAACAATTACACTTTGAGTAATATACCAGAGTTGAACTGATATCATTTTACAACATAACCCTCAACCTCAACTTGTCATGTGGGTTCTTAAACAGTATATACCGTACAAATGGCATTCATTAATCGAGAAAACATTGCCGAAAATGTGGAATTAATTTCAATTTCAATGATGATGAAATAAAGAAAAAAAATCTGTCAATCCTGTAGCCCATTAGAGAACGAGCGCTACCTTGGACAAACACAAAATAACAAACAACATAAACCATGAATTTAGATATACATGTACACATAGTACTCTTCTAAAAATAGTTAACCATAAATTCCTGTTGCTTGTATCAACAGAAAAACTCTTATTAAAACTTGCAGTTCATGAAGACAATTTCCTGTATTACATGTATTAATTTTGCCTCATCCTATATTCCTATTTGATTGTTTTCGGAAATCTTTTGAGTTTCATGTAAAGGTCGGAAGATCCTATTAACTGCAGTGTTGGCCTATATTTCATTACGCCTAGATGTTTCTTGAAGCTTATATATGTCATTTAAGTTTCTATAGTAAGGCAAATTTATGTTAACGTGTGATAGTCTGATTGTTATGGAAATTCTGAGAGAGACTTTGTTTGACACTCAGTAATAATATTTGGATGAAATTACCCTGCTTATTCTTATTTGGATGTGATTTCTGTGTTTTGTCTAGTGACACCTGATTGTACTTGTCCCTCAAGCCAAAAGAAAGTCAACTATCTTACCTTAGGTAGCCGTGAAATTATCTGTAACTTTATCTGTGAACTCGGGTCATCATTGGTTAAGTCTAAAAAAGACAGAAAAGAGATTTGTCATACAAACTGGATTAGTCTACTTTAATACCGTGGTATGGATAGAGATTGATTGACTGATTGATGCTTTAATTTACCCAGCATTCATTATTATTTCACTTAATCGATGGCCCAGCTTATTTATTAATCTATCAAAATTACACCTAATGCAGAGGCCGAGTAAACCCAGCCCCTACAGTCTGACAATCATACCATTATGTTGATTGACTAAAAACCCTGACAGACTATTATATAGCCCTAGTGGAATACTCTCTGAGGATATATTCAGTGAGTCAGTAGAGTAATCAACCAAGATTACCTTCCATGATCTGAGCCACAAATTCCCCTGTTAGTTGAAGAACACCTCGGTCCACATACTGTAAGAATAAACTGAACAGAAAAGTGAACACTGTGAAATAAATCTGGATCAGTTTTATTCAGGTTGAATAATGCAGAAATTCAACAATTTTATACAGGCATAGAAGTCAGTTATACAAATGTAACAATATTACGATACCGTAAACACCACCCCAAATAACAAATCATTCTTTCAGTAAGATTCAATGAATATATTGGCCTATTGAGATTTGGAATTTGGAACCAGCAGAGCGAAAAAAATCTCAGGGTTTTTCACTCAATCACCACATGTACCACACAACAAATGTAATTTTGGTGTCTTTTAATTTACCTTAAATCCAATGCTCTGAATCCCAATATACTAAAGTAGGTATGGAAGCCTGGTGGAATAGGGTAAGCCAGTTCTTGTATGGCCATATAGAAACGCTCAAAAAGTTGGAATAACTCATACTCCTGTTCAGTCGCCTCCTGATTCCTTCAAATGAACATGATAATGAAATGAATCATCCTGATAATCGTTGATGTACCAGGTTCATTCTTCACTGGGGTTAATCAAAATATTCCTCGGGTTTCATGGATATAATGAGAGAAATTGTACATGAAACAATTTTATCAAATACTCCTAGATGGCGTACATCAGTCAATAAGCTAAAACAGCCAACCAACTATCAAATACACCTGGTTCTCACTCCACATTAGGCTCTTTGTACTGAGGAGTGTTAGGAAGGAAAATATATTTGATACAATTTAAGACAATATGTTAAATAACTGGTTTGTCTAACAAATGTTTAGCTCTCGATTATAAACTGAAGTTTTATTTTGTGGGTACACTATATCCAACCAGAACATGGAATAATGGAGCAAACTCTTCTTGGAAGCAAACAATAACTAAGTTTTATTTTGTGGGTACACAATATCCAATCAGAACAAGATGAAGGGAGCTAACTCTTTTTGGAAGCAAACAATAACTAAGTTTTATTTTGTGGGTACACAATATCCAATCAGAACAAGATGAAGGGAGCTAACTCTTTTTGGAAGCAAACAATAACTTACAAAGGTATATAGTCAGAAGGTTTATTCGGCCCCCTTATTGACCATAACAGAAGACATAACTGTTTAGACTGCTGCATCTGAAATATAAACACTGATATAAATAAATCTACTCGAAAAGTTTAAATCATACTTTTTAAAACCGAAATAATTGAAGATGACAAGTTTACTTGGGTGACCAGATGAGAAAATTAGCTCAATATATCCGAGCTGATGAAATAAAGTGATTGAGGGAAAATTTAACATCGTTTTCAACTTTATTTCAGTTTTATCCCAACGATTTGATATAAGGTTATGATTCACTACGCTAAGTTGTAAAGTCATGGAAAACGTTGATAAAAATGAACCACAAAAATTATTTTCAGTTTGAAATTATCCATTTATTATCACTCCCCTTTAAACAATTCAGAATTTCAATCAGTCAGTTTCCTTTTCTCAACATATGTGCGGTATATTCTTGTACCTTGTACCGTGTTTCTTGAAAAATGGCAGAAATTCTCTTTCAAATGTGGATAAGACAGTCCTGTTAATAGGTGCTATATATGTAGACAGATTCAATGCACAGTCCGTACATCTCCCAAAATAGGTGGAACGATTTCTGCAATTTTTTCAAGAAAGTAATCCTCAAAATAATGTGAATACTGTAAATTAAACTCCTATATGGGGTGGTTTCCAGGAACCGAGAGTCCTCCCCCAATACACCTGGCAACACATGTCATATCAGCGACATAATGACCAGTTAATTGTCTAAAAGAAATCCAACTATGACAATATACGTGTATATTGTTCAGGGGATTCAAGTTTTGAGAGAAGGTATGGCTGACCTGACAACTGATGTACTCCTTAGCCACATGAGCTACTTTAATTTTAGAATCCTTTCTCAGGTATTTCCCCAGGTGGGCAGTAAATAAACGCTGAGTCTGTAGGTAAAATAAAACTAATGTCCACAATTGTAATGAAGCTGTATTAATTCAAACATAAAATATATGGGTACATTACAGAAGTATTTGAAATAGTGCCTTTTAAAGTTAGAATAACAGGACCAAGTTCATACAAAAGAAATACATATTTAACAATATAAGTTCCATAGACTAATAATAATCAATTTAACTACATCCCTTCACACACTCCGACGAAAAAATAAAACAAAAAGGTGCTTACTAGATTGAAGAGTTTGTCTTGTGAATTTTCATCTTCTGATTGAAATAAAGGTGATGAAGTGAGAGAGTTGTCAGAGCGAGGTGATCCAGTAGATGATGATAGACTGATAGACCTGACAAAACACACAAATCAAACATCATTATATGCCTCATGATGGCTGATATAGACCTGACAAAACACACAAATCAAACATCATTATATGCCTCATGATGGGTGATATAAACCTGACAAAACACACAAATCAAACATCATTATATGCCTCATGATGGGTGATATAGACTTGACAAAACACACAAATCAAACATCATTATATGCCTCATGATGGCTGATATAGACCTGACAAATCAAACATCATTATATGCCTCATGATGGGTGATATAGACCTGACATAACACACAAATCAAACATCATTATATGCCTCATGATGGCTGATATAGACCTGACATAACACACAAATCAAACATCATTATATGCCTCATGATGGCTGATATAGACCTGACATAACACACAAATCAAACATCAATATATGCCTCATGATGGGTGATATACATGTAGACCTGACAAAACACACAAATCAAACATTATTATATGCCTCATGATGGGTGATATAGACCGGACAAAACACACAAATCAAACATCATTATATGCCTCATGATGGGTGATATAAACCTGACAAAACACACAAATCATACATCATTATATGCCTCATGATGGGTGATATAGACCTAACATAACACACAAATCATACATCATTATATGCCTCATGATGGGTGATATAGACCTGACAAAACACACAAATCATACATCATTATATGCCTCATGATGGGTGATATAGACCTAACATAACACACAAATCAAACATCATTATATGCCTCATGATGGGTGATATAGACCTGACATAACACACAAATCAAACATCATTATATGCCTCATGATGGGTGATATAGACCTGACAAAACACACAAATCAAACATCATTATATGCCACATGATGGGTGATATAGACCTGACAAAACACACAAATCAAACATCATTATATGCCACATGATGGGTGATATAGACCTGACAAAACACACAAATCAAACATCATTATATGCCTCATGATGGGTGATATAGACCTAACAAAACACACAAATCAAACATCATTATATGCCTCATGATGGGTGATATAGACCTGACATAACACACAAATCAAACACCATTATATGCCTCATGATGGGTGATATAGACCTGACAAAACACACAAATCAAACATCATTATATGCCTCATGATGGGTGATATAGACCTGACAAAACACACAAATCATACATCATTATATGCCTCATGATGGGTGATATAGACCTAACATAACACACAAATCAAACATCATTATATGCCTCATGATGGGTGATATAGACCTGACATAACACACAAATCAAACATCATTATATGCCTCATGATGGGTGATATAGACCTGACAAAACACACAAATCAAACATCATTATATGCCACATGATGGGTGATATAGACCTGACAAAACACACAAATCAAACATCATTATATGCCACATGATGGGTGATATAGACCTGACAAAACACACAAATCAAACATCATTATATGCCTCATCATGGGTGATATAGACCTAACAAAACACACAAATCAAACATCATTATATGCCACATGATGGGTGATATAGACTTGACAAACCACACAAATCAAACATCATTATATGCCTCATCATGGGTGATATAGACCTAACAAAACACACAAATCAAACATCATTATATGCCTCATCATGGGTGATATAGACCTGACAAACCACACAAATCAAACATCATTATATGCCTCATGATGGGTGATATAGACCTGACAAAACACACAAATCAAACATCATTATATGCGTCATGATGGGTGATATAGACCTGACAAAACACACAAATCAAACATCATTATATGCCTCATGATGGCTGATATAGACTTGACAAACCACACAAATCAAACATCATTATATGCCTCATGATGGGTGATATAGACCTGACAAAACACACAAATCAAACATCATTATATGCCTCATGATGGGTGATATAGACCTGACAAAACACACAAATCATACATCATTATATGCCTCATGATGGGTGATATAGACCTAACATAACACACAAATCAAACATCATTATATGCCTCATGATGGGTGATATAGACCTGACATAACACACAAATCAAACATCATTATATGCCTCATGATGGGTGATATAGACCTGACAAAACACACAAATCAAACATCATTATATGCCACATGATGGGTGATATAGACCTGACAAAACACACAAATCAAACATCATTATATGCCACATGATGGGTGATATAGACCTAACAAAACACACAAATCAAACATCATTATATGCCTCATCATGGGTGATATAGACCTAACAAAACACACAAATCAAACATCATTATATGCCACATGATGGGTGATATAGACTTGACAAACCACACAAATCAAACATCATTATATGCCTCATCATGGGTGATATAGACCTAACAAAACACACAAATCAAACATCATTATATGCCTCATCATGGGTGATATAGACCTGACAAACCACACAAATCAAACATCATTATATGCCTCATGATGGGTGATATAGACCTGACAAAACACACAAATCAAACATCATTATATGCCTCATGATGGGTGATATAGACCTGACAAAACACACAAATCAAACATCATTATATGCCTCATGATGGGTGATATAGACCTAACAAAACACACAAATCAAACATCATTATATGCCTCATGATGGGTGATATAGACCTGACAAAACACACAAATCAAACATCATTATATGCCTCATGATGGGTGATATAGACCTGACAAAACACACAAATCAAACATCATTATATGCCTCATAATGGATAATATAGACCTGACAAAACACACAAATCAAACATCAGTATATGCCTGATATCAAACAAAGTCTTACAAAGCTTCTTGGGAAAGTCCTTGGGGTCTGACATAACAGAGATAGATTGTTAGTGAGTCGCATGATATCAGAAAAAGTCCTGTTTTCAAACTACAAATTGCATACATTGACCAATCAGAGGGTTTCAAAATTACAAACAAGAGTTCACCTCTTGAGTCATTTATACACTTACTTCTACCAGGGACATATAATCTATTTGTCTCTGTTAAGGAAATCTGCAATAGAGACAAGCCTTTCATTGATGGGTCGCAGGTTCAAATCCCATTTAAAACATTGGGTTTTTTATTTGATCAGTCTATAAAGATTGATTGACTGGTTAATGTTTTATGTCGCACTCAAGATTGCCAGGTTCAGTGGGGGAGGAAACCTCGCTTCTTGCCCGGAGGAAACCCCTGACCTTCGGTCAACTGTTCCATATACCGTGTTCGAATGAAAAATCCACTGAAAATTTGTCTGAATTGGTCGGAGCGGGATTCAACTTCGGGCCGCCCTTATATAGAAGGGTTCCAAAGTACCTACAGATGATATGGTTGAGGTTCCTCTCCCACTAAATCTTCATCAGAAGTCTATGATAAGTTTAGTAAGGGGACAGTGATAGGGGTTTAACTTCATAGTCCCAAAAGACATGTATTTCAGGCATTTTCCTCTCCTGTAATTTATTGACCTCTGAATCACAATATTGTGTTTTCATGAACTTGTCAATTTTAACAATATTGTGTGAACAGTTTGTGTGTTATTTTTACCTTCTTGCACGAGCTGATATTTTCCCCAAGAAGGAATCTTTCTCTTGAACCTGGGCCAATGCCGATGGAGAATGACCCTGTGAAACATACACATGCAGTACGAGAACCCTTTTAATATATATGTATATTTATGAACACTAAAACACACAGGCAGAAGGATTATCTTCTTGACTAAAACAACCATGGAGACAAGATTCTAATTTCATCAAAAAGAGGGGGTATGTCATTTGGACTTCCAATAACAAGTTAACAATAAGGTGAAGAATTACTTATGGATAACAACTTCTTGGTTAATTGGGTGACGACGTTTCGATGTAGTTCTTACATGGTTATCAAAGTCAATGACAAACAACATGACTTTGATAACGATGTAAGAACTACATCGAAACGTCGTCACCCAATTAACCAAGAAGTTGTTATCCATAAGTAATTCTTCACCTTATTGTTAACCTTTCAACTTCTAAATGCCATTGAAAGATTCAATAACAAGTTGTTGTAATACTTTGTTAGTTGAAGACAAACCACTGTTTAGCTTTTAATAGCCATGTATAAATGGTTTTATTTATGAAGACCAAAACACACAGGCACAGTGTTTTATTGATAGGTTACTTGTTCGATCTTTTATCGATCACCACGGGTAAGATTATTTAGCTAGATAATGATAACATTGGTTTATTAGGTGAAAACATGGGTTGTCTGTCTCCAAAATTTCTATTGCAGCCTGGCAACTATCACACAAACAGCAGTCACCAATTTACCTTTTCGACAGCTCTAAGAACATCTTTGTATTCCTGATGTACACGTTCTAATGAGAAACGATGCGGTTGATCAAGTTGTCGACTACGTAGATGGTGACATAGATTATCCCAGAGATCATCAGAAACACGTCGTTGTTGTCTTTCCCTTCCCGATTTGCTACCAATATTCATGCAGGTGGAATGTAATGATAAATAAGAGATCCGAGACAGGCGCTCATTTGTAGCGATCTGAAAGGAAAGTAATGATAAATAAGAGATGAGAGACAGGCGCTCATTTGTAGCGATCTGAAAAGGAAAGTAATGATAAATAAGATATCCAAGACAGGCGCTCATTTGTAGCGATCTGAAAGGAAAGTAATAATAAATAAGATATCTGAGACAGGCGTTCATTTGTAGAGATCTGAAAGGAAAGAAATGATAAATAAGATATCCAAGACAGGCGCTCATTTGTAGCGATCTGAAAGGAAAGTAATGATAAATACGATATCCAAGACAGACTGTCATTTGTAGCCATGTGAAAGGATCTAAATAAGATATCTCAGGAAACCATCAACCTTTGTCAGGGAGCTAAAAACTCCTGATTGAGTGAACAATCTTCTAAAAATGTTTATTTGGACTGAGTGGCAATTGAAACTTTGACCCATCAATGAAATGCTTAAGTTTGACTGAGAGGCCAGTTATGTTATGTCAGCCAAAATAATACTTGTATTTTATTTACAAGATATAATGAGGAAGTACTCATCTTATCTTGTAGCCACTTTAAATCCTGAAAACCCCTTACAATTAAAACTGTTTGCAGTATTTTTCCATGACGGAAAAAGTTCATGTTTGATAATAATGGTTTTACCGGTAGTAAGTTTAAGTAAATTAACTTTCTTTCACTGGAGAGTGTGCCTGTAAAGTATAAGGGTTTCCATATACTCCAGTTATAATTCAAGAATAGAATTCCGTGGATTACTTGAGTAAAATCTAGCATTTTTTTAAATAAAAACAAAACACTTTTAAGTCAACAGAACATAAACGTAAGCTAGCTATTTGGGGAAATGATACAACAACTATACCTTTTCTAGAGTTCCTCTGAATGGTTCTGTGATGGTAAAGGGAAGTAACTGGAACACATCCTTGTCCACTTGTCTCCTCATATTGCTGTAAGTCTGACCTAAAACAAACCCAACAAAACAAAACAATATCAGGTTCATAGACAATTACTCCACCAAAGTATTCATCAAACAGCAATGTGCTAAAATATCTGAAGTCTTTTGACTATACTGAGTTTTAACAACACTAAATATACATGTATAACTGTATATTCCCACATGTGTAGCAGTGAATAAGACTGTATTTCAGCCATTTAATTGGTATGAGCTGTCAAAGTGAGCAATTTTTTGTCATAAATTCTGATTGTCACTAAAAAAAGTAAATGATTGACAGCCCAATAAGAACTAGAGATTAAGTGATTGCACGCAATCACTGGAGATGGCTCCGCGAAGGAGGGGAACTGATTGACAAGGGTATTAGAACCGACAGTGTGGTTTGAGAGGTGACATAAAGAAGAAATGAAACAATAAAGATGATGTATGATATTCTTGGCATTAATTACTTTAAAAGATGGCTGCCAGAAAAGATGGCTGAAAACTTATAACAAATAATGCCTTATCACAAGTTTACTCCCGATAAAATATTGCCCATAATCTAATATGCTTCATGGCAGCCATATTGTATTGGGCACATGGCTGAAAATTGATCCCAATCGCCCTTTCCTCAATGTCAAAGCACACCTCAGGTTTGATATTGGATTGCGCAGATTGCTGAAAATCAATCCCAACTGTCCTCTGCCCGATGTCAAGGCACACCCCAAGTTTGAAGTTCATTGGATGAATCCTCCACAAGTTATTGCCCGGACAAGAAAATCATGCTCATAATTCAATATGACGGATAGCGGCCATATTGGATTGCGCACATGGCTGAAAATCAATCCCAACCATCCTCTGCCTGATGTCAAGGCACAATCCAAGTTTGAAGTTGATCGGATGAATCATTCATGAGCTATTGTACGGACAAGGATGGAAAGACGGACAGACGAACGGCCATATTGGATTGCGCGCATTGCTGAAAATCAATCCCATCCATCCTCTCACCAATGTCAAGGCACATCCCAAGTTTGAAGTTCATCGGATGAATCATCCACAAGTTATTGCCCGGACAAGAAAATCATGCTTATAATCCAATATGATGGATAGCGGCCATATTGTATTGCGCACATTGCTGAAAATCACTCCCAACCGTTCTCTGCCTGATGTCAAGGCACACCCCAAGTTTGAAGTTGATCGGATGAATCATTCATGAGTTATTGTACGGACAAGGATGGAAAGACGGACGGACGGACGGACGAACAGACGAACGCCATATTGGACTGCGCACATTGCTGAAAATCAATCCCATACATCCTCTCACCAATGTCAAGGTACACCCTAAGTTTGAAGTTCATCGGATGAATCATCCACAAGTTATTGCCCGGACAAGAAAATCATGCTCATAATCCAATATGACGGATAGCGGCCATATTGGATTGCGCACAGTGCTGAAAATCAATCCCAACCGTCCTCTGCCAGATGTTAATGCACACCCCAAGTTTGAAGTTCATCGGATGAATCATTCATGAGTTATTGTACTGACAAGGATGGAAAGGTGGACGGACGGACGAACAGACGGACGGAAGACCCGAAAACATATTGGCTCCGCTTTTGCTTTGCGGAGCCATAAAAATCAATAAATTGTAGGACAAGAAATAACCAAACAAAAGCTCATACATTTTGAAAACACTGCTTTAACGTACATTCTTAAGACACTAAATAGGCTTGTGAAAAATAGGTGATAGTTTCAAAATTTTGTTTTAACTGAAAAATGTCAACATTTTGACAGCACATTCCACTTTAAAGGCCCACTCGCTGTCATAGTCTCTATGATATTTGTGAGGAAAGTGAATTTACATGAGCTCACTTTTAGAAAAATCCCTTAAGTTAAACATGGGGCAAAGAAATACACCCAGCTACATATATATTTAAAGGCCCTATTTGACATTGTTAAGAAAATAGGCTGTCGCCATCAGGACCCCTCGGGTCTGGGCCAAAGAAACTGAAGATGTATTTCTTTTCCAAACAATTTGTTGTGAGTGAAAAACTTCTCCAGATACATGTATCACATTTACAAGGACGTTTTTGGCAGACGGTTATTTAAGGGGCATAACTCTTTAAAAAAACATCTGATAACGCCAATTTTCGATATACTTCCTCTGCTTGCTAGATTGAACAACTGTGTGTGGGTTTCAAAGTTGTGAGTGAAAAACTTGTTGAGATAGTGTGTTTACAAGGTTTTTTACAGCAGCGGTAATGTAAGGGGCATAACTCCTGAAAAACTCATCTGATCCCATTGATTTTAACTAGGCTTCTTGTACTTTCTGTATTGAACAAATGTAGGAAGTTTTAAGAATGTAAGTAAGTAAGTAATGTTATCAACCGTAAGCATACAGCTTATTGGTACATGAAATACATAGTTAATAAGACTATAGGTGGAGGGCAGCCAAAAATTACTTTCTAATGTGAGTGAAAGACTTTTTGAGATAATGTGTTTACAAGGTTCAATCGACAAACAGATGGACGGACGAGGCAAAGACAATACCCTAAATTATGGGTAAAAGCCAATTTACACGAGCTTACTACAACTAAAACCACTAACAATTAACATAGGACACATAAACATGTCCAGTTAGGTTTATAATGTATAAAAGGGGATGGAAAACAAACGTAGAATCGAGGCCAGATTACAACAACATCGATTGCATATATATAGTTTAACACATGTAAGTGTTGGATTACACTCATTTCAGGTCTTTCTTCTGTTTTCTTAAATTTATCGGCAGTCTTTTCGAGTCCCTCTTATCCATCCTCTGATGTTCAGGGTCTAAATTCATAAATGCACTGAAATAAAATACACTAAGAATGACTTTTACCTTTTTGAACTGAGAATAAAAACAATGATAATTTCTTACCAACCAGAAACTCCTGCATCAAGTATGGTACTTCAGGACTGGCACAGTCATTGGCCATCATTTCAAACAGCTACAATATAAACAAGTATGGTACTTCAGGACTAGCACAGTCATTGGCCATCATTTCAAACAACTACAATAGAATCAAGTATGGTACTACAGTACTAGCACAGTCATTGGCCATCATTTCAAACAACTACAATAGAATCAAGTATGGTACTTCAGGACTAGCACAGCCATTGGCCATCATTTCAAACAACTACAATAGAATCAAGTATGGTACTTCAGTACTAGCACAGTCATTGGCCATCATTTCAAACAACTACAATAGAATCAAGTATGGTACTTCAGGACTAGTACAGTCATAGGCCATCATTTAAAACAACTACAATAGAATCAAGTATGGTACTTCAGTACTAGCACAGTCATTGGCCATCATTTCAAACAACTACAATAGAATCAAGTATGGTACTTCAGTACTAGCACAGTCATTGGCCATCATTTCAAACAACTACAATAGAATCAAGTATGGTACTACAGTACTAGCACAGTCATTGGCCATCATTTCAAACAACTACAACAGAATCAAGTATGGCACTACAGTACTAGCACAGTCATTGGCCATCATTTCAAACAACTACAATAGAATCAAGTATGGTACTTCAGGACTAGCACAGTCATTGGCCATCATTTCAAACAACTACAATATAATCAAGTACGGTACTTCAGGACTAGCACAGTCATTGGCCATCATTTCAAACAGCTACAATAGAATCAAGTATGGTACTTCAGTACTAGCACAGTCATTGGCCATCATTTCAAACAGCTACCATAGAATCAAGTATGGTACTTCAGTACTAGCACAGTCATTGGCCATCATTTCAAACAGCTACCATAGAATCAAGTTTGGTACTTCAGGGCTAGCACAGTCATTGGCCATCATTTCAAACAACTACAATATAATCAAGTATGGTACTTCAGTACTAGTACAGTCATTTGCCATCATTTCAAACAACTACAATATAATCAAGTATGGTACTTCAGGGCTAGCACAGTCATTGGCCATCATTTCAAACAGCTACAATAGAATCAAGTATGGTACTTCAGTACTAGCACAGTCATTGGCCATCAATTCAAACAGCTACCATAGAATCAAGTTTGGTACTTCAGGACTAGCACAGTCATTGGCCATCATTTCAAACAACTACAATATAATCAAGTATGGTACTTCAGGACTAGCACAGTCATTGGCCATCATTTCAAACAACTACAATAGAATCAAGTATGGTACTTCAGGACTAGCACATTCATTGGCCATCATTACAAACAACTACAATATAATCAAGTATGGTACTTCAGTACTAGCACAGTCATTGGCCATCATTTCAAACAGCTACAATAGAATCAAGTATGGTACTTCAGCACTAGCACAGTCATTGGCCATCATTTCAAACAGCTACAATAGAATCAAGTATGGTACTTCAGTACTAGCACAGTCATTGGCCATCATTTCAAACAACTACAATATAATCAAGTATGGTACTTCAGTACTAGCACAGTCATTGGCCATCATTTCAAACAACTACAATATAATCAAGTATGGTACTTCAGTACTAGCACAGTCATTGGCCATCATTTCAAACAACTACAATAGAATCAAGTTTGGTACTTCAGTACTAGCACAGTCATTGGTCATCATTTCAAACAACTACAATAGAATCAAGTATGGTACTTCAGGACTAACACAGTCATTGGCCATCATTTCAAACAAATACAATAGAATCAAGTATGGTACTTCAGTACTAGCACAGTCATTGGTCATCATTTCAAAAAACTACAATAGAATCAAGTATGGTACTTCAGGACTAACACAGTCATTGGCCATCATTTCAAACAACTACAATAGAATCAAGTATGGTACTTCAGTACTAGCACAGTCATTGGCCATCATTTCAAACAACTACAATAGAATCAAGTATGGTACTTCAGTACTAGCACAGTCATTGGCCATCATTTCAAACAACTACAATAGAATCAAGTATGGTACTTCGGGACTAGCACAGTCATTGGCCATCATTTCAAACAACTACAATAGAATCAAGTATGATACTTCAGTACTAGCACAGTCATTGGCCATCATTTCAAACAACTACAATAGAATTAAGTATGGTACTTCAGGACTAGCACAGTCATTGGCCATCATTTCAAACAACTACAATATAATCAAGTATGGTACTTCAGGACTAGCACAGTCATTGGCCATCATTTCAAACAACTACAATAGAATCAAGTATGGTACTTCAGGGCTAGCACAGTCATTGGCCATCATTTCAAACAACAACAATAGAATCAAGTATGGTACTTCAGGACTAGCACAGCCATTGGCCATCATTTCAAACAGCTACAATAGAATTAAGTATGGTACTAACTTCATGACTAGCACAGTCATTGGCCATCATTTCAAACAACTACAATATAATCAAGTATGGTACTTCAGGACTAGCACAGTCATTGGCCATCATTTCAAACAACTACAATAGAATCAAGTATGGTACTTCAGGACTAGCACAGTCATTGGCCATCATTTCAAACAACTACAATAGAATCAAGTATGGTACTTCAGGACTAGCACAGTCATTGGCCATCATTTCAAACAACTACAATACAATCACGTATGGTACTTTAGGACTAGCACAGTCTTTGGCCATCATTTCAAACAACTACAATAGAATCAAGTATGGTACTTCAGGACTAGCACAGTCATTGGCCATCATTTCAAACAACTACAATACAATCAAGTATGGTACTTCAGGACTAGCACAGTCATTGGCCATCATTTCAAACAACTACAATAGAATCAAGTATGGTACTTCAGGACTAGCACAGTCATTGGCCATCATTTCAAACAACTACAATAGAATCAAGTATGGTACTTCAGGACTAGCACAGTCATTGGCCATCATTTCAAACAACTACAATACAATCACGTATGGTACTTTAGGACTAGCACAGTCTTTGGCCATCATTTCAAACAACTACAATAGAATCAAGTATGGTACTTCAGTACTAGCACAGTCATTGGCCATCATTTCAAACAACTACAATATAATCAAGTATGGTACTTCAGGGCTAGCACAGTCATTGGCCATCATTTCAAACAACTACAATAGAATCAAGTACGGTACTTCAGTACTAGCACAGTCATTGGCCATCATTTCAAACAACTATAATAGAATCAAGTATGGTACTTCAGGACTAGCACAGTCATTGGCCATCATTTCAAACAACTACAATAGAATCAAGTATGGTACTTCAGGACTAGCACAGTCATTGGCCATCATTTCAAACAACTACAATAGAATCAAGTATGGTACTACAGTACTAGCACAGTCATTGGCCATCATTTCAAACAGCTACAATCGAATCAAGTATGGTACTTTAGGACTAGCACGGTCATTGGCCATCATTTCAAACAACTACAATAGAATCAAGTATGGTACTACAGTACTAGCACAGTCATTGGCCATCATTTCAAACAACTACAATATAATCAAGTATGGTACTTTAGGACTAGCACAGTCATTGGCCATCATTTCAAACAACTACAATACAATCAAGTATGGTACTTCAGTACTAGCACAGTCATTGGCCATCATTTCAAACAACTACAATATAATCAAGTATGGTACTTCAGGACTAGCACAGTCATTGGTCATCATTTCAAACAACTACAATAGAATCAAGTATGGTAACTTCAGTACTAGCACAGTCATTGGCCATCATTTCAAACAACTACAATATAATCAAGTATGGTACTTCAGGGCTAGCACAGTCATTGGCCATCATTTCAAACAACTACAATAGAATCAAGTATGGTACTTCAGGACTAGCACAGTCATTGGCCATCATTTCAAACAACTACAATAGAATCAAGTATGGTACTTCAGGACTAGCACAGTCAATGGCCATCATTTCAAACAACTACAATAGAATCAAGTATGGTACTTCAGGACTAGCACAGTCATTGGCCATCATTTCAAACAACTACAATAGAATCAAGTATGGTACTTCAGGGCTAGCACAGTCATTGGCCATCATTTCAAACAACAACAATAGAATCAAGTATGGTACTTCAGGGCTAGCACAGTCATTGGCCATCATTTCAAACAACTACAATAGAATCAAGTATGGTACTTCAGTACTAGCACAGTCATTGGCCATCATTTCAAACAGCTACAATAGAATCAAGTATGGTACTTCAGTACTAGCACAGTCATTGGCCATCATTTCAAACAAGTACAATATAATCAAGTATGGTACTTCAGGACTAACACAGTCATTGGCCATCATTTCAAACAGCTACAATAGATTCAAGTATGGTACTTCAGGACTAGCACAGTCATTGGTCATCATTTCAAACAACTACAATAGAATCAAGTATGGTACTTCAGGACTAGCACAGTTATTGGCCATCATTTCAAAAAACTACAATAGAATCAAGTATGGTACTTCAGTACTAGCACAGTTATTGGCCATCATTTCAAACAACTACAATAGAATCAAGTATGGTACTTCAGGGCTAGCACAGTCATTGGCCATCATTTCAAACAACTACAATAGAATCAAGTATGGTACTTCAGTACTAGCACAGTTATTGGCCGTCATTTCAAACAACTACAATATAATCAAGTATGGTACTTCAGGACTAGCACAGTCATTGGCCATCATTTCAAACAACAACAATAGAATCAAGTATGGTACTTCAGGACTAGCACAGTCATTGGCCATCATTTCAAACAACTACAATAGAATCAAGTATGGTACTTCAGGACTAGCACAGTCATTGGCCATCATTTCAAACAACTACAATAGAATCAAGTATGGTACTTCAGGACTAGCACAGTCATTGGCCATCATTTCAAACAACTACAATACAATCACGTACGGTACTTCAGTACTAGCACAGTCATTGGCCATCATTTCAAACAACTACAATAGAATCAAGTACGGTACTTCAGTACTAGCACAGTCATTGGCCATCATTTCAAACAACTATAATAGAATCAAGTATGGTACTTCAGGACTAGCACAGTCATTGGCCATCATTTCAAACAACTACAATAGAATCAAGCATGATACTTCAGGACTAGCACAGTCATTGGCCATCATTTCAAACAACTACAATAGAATCAAGTATGGTACTACAGTACTAGCACAGTCATTGGCCATCATTTCAAACAGCTACAATAGAATCAAGTATGGTACTTTAGGACTAGCACGGTCATTGGCCATCATTTCAAACAGCTACAATAGAATCAAGTATGGTACTTTACGACTAGCAAAGTCATTGGCCATCATTTCAAACAACTACAATACAATCAAGTATGGTACTTCAGTACTAGCACAGTCATTGGTCATCATTTCAAACAACTACAATATAATCAAGTATGGTACTTCAGGACTAGCACAGTCATTGGTCATCATTTCAAACAACTACAATAGAATCAAGTATGGTACTTCAGTACTAGCACAGTCATTGGCCATCATTTCAAACAACTACAATATAATCAAGTATGGTACTTCAGGGCTAGCACAGTCATTGGCCATCATTTCAAACAACTACAATAGAATCAAGTATGGTACTTCAGGACTAGCACAGTCATTGGCCATCATTTCAAACAACTACAATAGAATCAAGTATGGTACTTCAGGGCTAGCACAGTGATTGGCCATCATTTCAAACAAAAACAATAGAATCAAGTATGGTACTTCAGGGCTAGCACAGTCATTGGCCATCATTTCAAACAACTACAATAGAATCAAGTATGGTACTTTAGTACTAGCACAGTCATTGGCCATCATTTCAAACAGCTACAATAGAATCAAGTATGGTACTTCAGTACTAGCACAGTCATTGGCCATCATTTCAAACAAGTACAATATAATCAAGTATGGTACTTCAGGACTAACACAGTCATTGGCCATCATTTCAAACAGCTACAATAGAATCAAGTATGGTACTTCAGTACTAGCACAGTCATTGGCCATCATTTCAAACAACTACAATAGAATCAAGTATGGTACTTCAGGACTAGCACAGTCATTGGCCATCATTTCAAACAACTACAATAGAATCAAGTATGGTACTTCAGTACTAACACAGTCATTGGCCATCATTTCAAACAGCTACAATAGAACCAAGTATGGTACTTCAGTACTAGCACAGTCATTGGCCATCATTTCAAACAACTACAATATAATCAAGTATGGTACTTTAGGACTAGCACAGTCATTGGCCATCATTTCAAACAACTACAATATAATCAAGTATGGTACTTCAGGACTAGCACAGCCATTGGCCATCATTTCAAACAACTACAATAGAATCAAGTATGGTACTACAGGACTAGCACAGTCATTGGCCATCATTTCAAACAACTACAATATAATCAAGTATGGTACTTCAGGACTAGCACAGTCATTGGCCATCATTTCAAACAACTACAATAGAATCAAGTATGGTACTTTAGTACTAGCACAGTCATTGGCCATCATTTCAAACAACTACAATAGAATCAAGTATGGTACTTCAGGACTAGCACAGTCATTGGTCATCATTTCAAACAACTACAATAGAATCAAGTATGGTACTTCAGGACTAGCACAGTCATTGGCCATCATTTCAAACAACTACAATAGAATCAAGTATGGTACTTCAGTACTAGCACAGTCATTGGCCATCATTTCAAACAGCTACAATAGAATCAAGTATGGTACTTCAGTACTAGCACAGTTATTGGCCATCATTTCAAACAACTACAATAGAATCAAGTATGGTACTTCAGGACTAGCACAGTCATTGGCCATCATTTCAAACAACTACAATATAATTAAGTATGGTACTTCAGTACTAGCACAGTCATTGGCCATCATTTCAAACAACTACAATATAATCAAGTATGGTACTTCAGGGCTAGCACAGTCATTGGCCATCATTTCAAACAACTACAATAGAATCAAGTATGGTACTTCAGTACTAGCACAGTTATTGGCCGTCATTTCAAACAACTACAATAGAATCAAGTATGGTACTTCAGGACTAGCACAGTCATTGGCCATCATTTCAAACAGCTACAATAGAATCAAGTATGGTACTTCAGTACTAGCACAGTCATTGGCCATCATTTCAAACAACTACAATATAATCAAGTATGGTACTTCAGTACTAGTACAGTCACTGGCCATCATTTCAAACAACTACAATAGAATCAAGTATGGTACTACAGTACTAGCACAGACATTGACCATCATTTCAAACAGGTACAATAGAACCAAGTATGGTACTTCAGTACTAGCACAGTCATTGGCCATCATTTCAAACAACTACAATATAATCAAGTATGGTACTTTAGGACTAGCACAGTCATTGGCCATCATTTCAAACAACTACAATATAATCAAGTATGGTACTTCAGGACTAGCACAGTCATTGGCCATCATTTCAAACAACTACAATAGAATCAAGTATGGTACTACAGGACTAGCACAGTCATTGGCCATCATTTCAAACAACTACAATAGAATCAAGTATGGTACTTCAGGACTAGCACAGTCATTGGCCATCATTTCAAACAACTACAATAGAATCAAGTATGGTACTTCAGTACTAGCACAGTCATTGGCCATCATTTCAAACAACTACAATAGAATCAAGTATGGTACTTCAGTACTAGCACAGTTATTGGCCATCATTTCAAACAACTACAATAGAATCAAGTATGGTACTTTAGTACTAGCACAGTCATTGGCCATCATTTCAAACAACTACAATAGAATCAAGTATGGTACTTCAGGACTAGCACAGTCATTGGTCATCATTTCAAACAACTACAATAGAATCAAGTATGGTACTTCAGGACTAGCACAGTCATTGGCCATCATTTCAAACAACTACAATAGAATCAAGTATGGTACTTCAGTACTAGCACAGTCATTGGCCATCATTTCAAACAGCTACAATAGAATCAAGTATGGTACTTCAGTACTAGCACAGTTATTGGCCATCATTTCAAACAACTACAATAGAATCAAGTATGGTACTTCAGGACTAGCACAGTCATTGGCCATCATTTCAAACAACTACAATATAATTAAGTATGGTACTTCAGTACTAGCACAGTCATTGGCCATCATTTCAAACAACTACAATATAATCAAGTATGGTACTTCAGGGCTAGCACAGTCATTGGCCATCATTTCAAACAACTACAATAGAATCAAGTATGGTACTTCAGTACTAGCACAGTTATTGGCCGTCATTTCAAACAACTACAATAGAATCAAGTATGGTACTTCAGGACTAGCACAGTCATTGGCCATCATTTCAAACAGCTACAATAGAATCAAGTATGGTACTTCAGTACTAGCACAGTCATTGGCCATCATTTCAAACAACTACAATATAATCAAGTATGGTACTTCAGTACTAGTACAGTCATTTGCCATCATTTCAAACAACTACAATAGAATCAAGTATGGTACTTCAGTACTAGCACAGTCATTGGCCGTCATTTCAAACAGCTACAATAGAATCAAGTATGGTACTTCAGTACTAGCACAGTCACTGGCCATCATTTCAAACAACTACAATAGAATCAAGTATGGTACTACAGTACTAGCACAGACATTGACCATCATTTCAAACAGCTACAATAGAACCAAGTATGGTACTTCAGTACTAGCACAGTCATTGGCCATCATTTCAAACAACTACAATATAATCAAGTATGGTACTTCAGGGCTAGCACAGTCATTGGCCATCATTTCAAACAACTACAATAGAATCAAGTATGGTACTTCAGTACTAGCACAGTTATTGGCCGTCATTTCAAACAACTACAATAGAATCAAGTATGGTACTTCAGCACTAGCACAGTCATTGGCCATCATTTCAAACAGCTACAATAGAATCAAGTATGGTACTTCAGTACTAGCACAGTCATTGGCCATCATTTCAAACAACTACAATATAATCAAGTATGGTACTTCAGTACTAGTACAGTCATTTGCCATCATTTCAAACAACTACAATATAATCAAGTATGGTACTTCAGGACTAGCACAGTCATTGGCCATCATTTCAAACAACTACAATAGAATCAAGTATGGTACTACAGGACTAGCACAGTCATTGGCCATCATTTCAAACAACTACAATAGAATCAAGTATGGTACTTCAGGACTAGCACAGTCATTGGCCATCATTTCAAACAACTACAATAGAATCAAGTATGGTACTTCAGTACTAGCACAGTCATTGGCCATCATTTCAAACAACTACAATAGAATCAAGTATGGTACTTCAGTACTAGCACAGTTATTGGCCATCATTTCAAACAACTACAATAGAATCAAGTATGGTACTTTAGTACTAGCACAGTCATTGGCCATCATTTCAAACAACTACAATAGAATCAAGTATGGTACTTCAGGACTAGCACAGTCATTGGTCATCATTTCAAACAACTACAATAGAATCAAGTATGGTACTTCAGGACTAGCACAGTCATTGGCCATCATTTCAAACAACTACAATAGAATCAAGTATGGTACTTCAGTACTAGCACAGTCATTGGCCATCATTTCAAACAGCTACAATAGAATCAAGTATGGTACTTCAGTACTAGCACAGTTATTGGCCATCATTTCAAACAACTACAATAGAATCAAGTATGGTACTTCAGGACTAGCACAGTCATTGGCCATCATTTCAAACAACTACAATATAATTAAGTATGGTACTTCAGTACTAGCACAGTCATTGGCCATCATTTCAAACAACTACAATATAATCAAGTATGGTACTTCAGGGCTAGCACAGTCATTGGCCATCATTTCAAACAACTACAATAGAATCAAGTATGGTACTTCAGTACTAGCACAGTTATTGGCCGTCATTTCAAACAACTACAATAGAATCAAGTATGGTACTTCAGGACTAGCACAGTCATTGGCCATCATTTCAAACAGCTACAATAGAATCAAGTATGGTACTTCAGTACTAGCACAGTCATTGGCCATCATTTCAAACAACTACTATATAATCAAGTATGGTACTTCAGTACTAGTACAGTCATTTGCCATCATTTCAAACAACTACAATAGAATCAAGTATGGTACTTCAGTACTAGCACAGTCATTGGCCGTCATTTCAAACAGCTACAATAGAATCAAGTATGGTACTTCAGTACTAGCACAGTCACTGGCCATCATTTCAAACAACTACAATAGAATCAAGTATGGTACTACAGTACTAGCACAGACATTGACCATCATTTCAAACAGCTACAATAGAACCAAGTATGGTACTTCAGTACTAGCACAGTCATTGGCCATCATTTCAAACAACTACAATATAATCAAGTATGGTACTTCAGGGCTAGCACAGTCATTGGCCATCATTTCAAACAACTACAATAGAATCAAGTATGGTACTTCAGTACTAGCACAGTTATTGGCCGTCATTTCAAACAACTACAATAGAATCAAGTATGGTACTTCAGCACTAGCACAGTCATTGGCCATCATTTCAAACAGCTACAATAGAATCAAGTATGGTACTTCAGTACTAGCACAGTCATTGGCCATCATTTCAAACAACTACAATATAATCAAGTATGGTACTTCAGTACTAGTACAGTCATTTGCCATCATTTCAAACAACTACAATAGAATCAAGTATGGTACTTCAGTACTAGCACAGTCATTGGCCGTCATTTCAAACAGCTACAATAGAATCAAGTATGGTACTTCAGTACTAGCACAGTCACTGGCCATCATTTCAAACAACTACAATAGAATCAAGTATGGTACTACAGTACTAGCACAGACATTGACCATCATTTCAAACAGCTACAATAGAACCAAGTATGGTACTTCAGTACTAGCACAGTCATTGGCCATCATTTCAAACAACTACAATATAATCAAGTATGGTACTTTAGGACTAGCACAGTCATTGGCCATCATTTCAAACAACTACAATATAATCAAGTATGGTACTTCAGGACTAGCACAGTCATTGGCCATCATTTCAAACAACTACAATAGAATCAAGTATGGTACTACAGGACTAGCACAGTCATTGGCCATCATTTCAAACAACTACAATAGAATCAAGTATGGTACTTCAGGACTAGCACAGTCATTGGCCATCATTTCAAACAACTACAATAGAATCAAGTATGGTACTTCAGTACTAGCACAGTCATTGGCCATCATTTCAAACAACTACAATAGAATCAAGTATGGTACTTCAGTACTAGCACAGTTATTGGCCATCATTTCAAACAACTACAATAGAATCAAGTATGGTACTTTAGTACTAGCACAGTCATTGGCCATCATTTCAAACAACTACAATAGAATCAAGTATGGTACTTCAGGACTAGCACAGTCATTGGTCATCATTTCAAACAACTACAATAGAATCAAGTATGGTACTTCAGGACTAGCACAGTCATTGGCCATCATTTCAAACAACTACAATAGAATCAAGTATGGTACTTCAGTACTAGCACAGTCATTGGCCATCATTTCAAACAGCTACAATAGAATCAAGTATGGTACTTCAGTACTAGCACAGTTATTGGCCATCATTTCAAACAACTACAATAGAATCAAGTATGGTACTTCAGGACTAGCACAGTCATTGGCCATCATTTCAAACAACTACAATATAATTAAGTATGGTACTTCAGTACTAGCACAGTCATTGGCCATCATTTCAAACAACTACAATATAATCAAGTATGGTACTTCAGGGCTAGCACAGTCATTGGCCATCATTTCAAACAACTACAATAGAATCAAGTATGGTACTTCAGTACTAGCACAGTTATTGGCCGTCATTTCAAACAACTACAATAGAATCAAGTATGGTACTTCAGGACTAGCACAGTCATTGGCCATCATTTCAAACAGCTACAATAGAATCAAGTATGGTACTTCAGTACTAGCACAGTCATTGGCCATCATTTCAAACAACTACAATATAACCAAGTATGGTACTTCAGTACTAGTACAGTCATTTGCCATCATTTCAAACAACTACAATAGAATCAAGTATGGTACTTCAGTACTAGCACAGTCATTGGCCGTCATTTCAAACAGCTACAATAGAATCAAGTATGGTACTTCAGTACTAGCACAGTCACTGGCCATCATTTCAAACAACTACAATAGAATCAAGTATGGTACTACAGTACTAGCACAGACATTGACCATCATTTCAAACAGCTACAATAGAACCAAGTATGGTACTTCAGTACTAGCACAGTCATTGGCCATCATTTCAAACAACTACAATATAATCAAGTATGGTACTTTAGGACTAGCACAGTCATTGGCCATCATTTCAAACAACTACAATATAATCAAGTATGGTACTTCAGGACTAGCACAGTCATTGGCCATCATTTCAAACAACTACAATAGAATCAAGTATGGTACTACAGGACTAGCACAGTCATTGGCCATCATTTCAAACAACTACAATAGAATCAAGTATGGTACTTCAGGACTAGCACAGTCATTGGCCATCATTTCAAACAACTACAATAGAATGAAGTATGGTACTTCAGTACTAGCACAGTCATTGGCCATCATTTCAAACAACTACAATAGAATCAAGTATGGTACTTCAGTACTAGCACAGTTATTGGCCGTCATTTCAAAGAACTACAATAGAATCAAGTATGGTACTTCAGGACTAGCACAGTCATTGGCCATCATTTCAAACAGCTACAATAGAATCAAGTATGGTACTTCAGTACTAGCACAGTCATTGGCCATCATTTCAAACAACTACAATATAATCAAGTATGGTACTTCAGTACTAGTACAGTCATTTGCCATCATTTCAAACAACTACAATAGAATCAAGTATGGTACTTCAGTACTAGCATAGTCATTGGCCGTCATTTCAAACAGCTACAATAGAATCAAGTATGGTACTTCAGTACTAGCACAGTCATTGGCCATCATTTCAAACAACTACAATAGAATCAAGTATGGTACTACAGTACTAGCACAGACATTGACCATCAGTTCAAACAGCTACATGTACAATAGAACCAAGTATGGTACTTCAGTACTAGCACAGTCATTGGCCATCATTTCAAACAACTACAATATAATCAAGTATGGTACTTTAGGACTAGCACAGTCATTGGCCATCATTTCAAACAACTACAATATAATCAAGTATGGTACTTCAGGACTAGCACAGTCATTGGCCATCATTTCAAACAACTACAATATAATCAAGTATGGTACTTCAGGACTACAGTACCGTCGACCTTAGCCGGCAAACGCCAATGCGAGAAAATCGCGTAAACTTGCCTGAATTAACGTAAATTCTCACAGCTGGATGAGACTTTGTCAGCGGAGGGTAATATCACGATCTGCAAGTAGTCCGTGCCACATGGAGAGGTGTGTATTCTCGACCCGGCAGCCGTATTCACACTCACAGCGTGTGGCTAGCTCTGTAGTGACAACCGATACGTCTTCAATCTAATCCACTTACTCAATCGCTTGAATTGCATGTGTTTTCTTATACTCACTAATAGATTTATGAAACAAAAGATACAAGTCTTTAACAGTTATGGCTTACTTTGGTAGGCCTATAAAGTACGCCAGCCTATTTGAAATAAAACCCGAAAGTGAGGCTCAGAATACGGAAGTTATTTTTGGGTTGACAAAATAAAAAAATATAATGAAAACGTATCAAAACTGTTTGCATAAATTGCACAAATATTTTTTAGTTTTTTTTTTACTTTACATTACATTTCCACTGTGGTTGACAGCGATGTAAATCTTTAAAATTACATGCCGTAGTATAGCTATACATGTGTTCATGTTGATAGCGTTTTTTATGTTTGTATTTACTACTTTAGATCTTGGAAAGTGTTTTTGTTGTAAATTGCTCTATTATAAACTTTTTAGTACCGAATAATGATTTATTTTACATGTTTTATGCCACACAACTTCCAGACGACTTATCCGTAATATGTCCAAAGGTTCGAAAATTTAAGTGCATTTATTTTAGTCTAAAACGCTTCTTTTTTCGTTGGATTTTCAAAATGTAGTGATTTACATTTATATGTTCACCATAAAGACAAACGGGTATAAGGGTCAACTGGATGACAGAGTGTGGGAGATTAACGGTAACCACCTGCAGAGTGGTTTTACTTTTAATCAAGAAGCCACTTTAAGTAGGGTTTCAAAACCCAAATCCTATTAATATAAGTAATAAATGACAAGATTTGAAAGTTACTCAGTAATGACACGTCTTTTGAGTCTGGTTTCTTTATTCTGTATAAAAACCTAGCTCTTCAACAAACGAAACATATCTTAAGCTACCATGGAACCTGTGAAGATTACCCGTATTTCAGCTTACCATCGCTCGAGAATTGATAGACTAACAGAAGCTGGACTTTCACCTCTGCAGATTAGGAAATCAATTCTTGCTGAAGAAAATATAGCTATTACTACAAGAGCCATAAAATGTTACATTCTTAGGAAGGAGAGGGATATGTTGAATAGTTCTGGCAAGGACACGAGGCGGTCACGCCCGGAAAAGCGAATTCTTAAAAAGGTCCATTTGGAATTCATTGACAGAACTATGGAAGAAAATATGGAAACAACGGCACCAGAACTTGTGAAGAAGCTTGGGGACAAATTTGGAATAGAAGTCAGTGTCACGACAGTGAAAGACGCACGCAAGAAACTTGGATGGACGGCAACAAGCACAAAGTACTGCCAGATAATTCGTGACGTCAACAGAGAGAAGAGGCTTTTCTATTGCATTGATTTGATGACGAGAGAAGAAAGGTTTGAAAATGTGATATTCACCGATGAATGTACAGTGAAAACGGAGTCACACGTCTCGTTATGCTTTCGGCGTCGTGGACATCGTAGACGCTTACAAGGAGTACCAAAACATCCCTATCAGGTTAGCTAATTATCAATATTTATCCCAAAAACAATTCTTATTCATCTCTTATGTTTGTGTAAACTTGTTTAAACTAGCTAATTTATAACCAATCTTATTTTCTTTAATTTTAGGTTCACGTTTGGGGCGGGATTTCATGTAGTGGAGCAACACAGATATATATCTTCACCGGGAAGATGGATAGTGAGGTCTATCAGGGTATTTTAAAGAAGTGTTTGTTGGTAAGTCGTCTTTTGCCATATTCCATTTCCATTATCTTTTGTAGCGAGGCAAAGGGTTTAAAGTAATATACATTTTTGTTTGTTTGTTTAGCCTTTTATAGCGAGAGCGTATCCCAATGGCCATCGTTTGTACCAAGACAATGACCCGAAGCACACCAGTAAGTCAACAAAGGCATGGATGGCATCAAATAACGTGGATGTAATGGTCTCCCCACCCGAATCTCCTGACCTCAACCCGATCGAACTAGTATGGGGGGCCATGAAATACTATATACGCCACACAGCTAAACCAAGGAATAAAGACGATTTGGTAAAGGGAATTCTTACCTTCTGGGGAGGGCTGACCCCAGCAGATTGTAGGCGATATATATCGCACCTGAGAAAAGTCGTTCCGGCCGTCGTTTCTGCTTATGGAGCAGCCACTGGTTACTGAATGGAACGGTCATTTAAACCTCTGTACAAAACCCATAAGATTTGCAGTGAATGTAAATAAAATTTATTAAAACGCAATAACTTATCCACATAAATATTCTGTTACTAAATAAAGCATTGCATCATATATTATATTATAACCCATGACAGCATGTAAATTGATGGCATTTGCCGGCGGTTGAAATAAATTTTATTGAAATCTATATCTCATATTTAGGGAGCCATGGAACATTAAGCCGAACATTAAACAGATATCTTAAGTTGGAATTCAGTCCATTGATTACTTGTTTCTCCAGGTTATCAGACGGGAAGAAAATTCTTGTAAGTCGTAGCAGTTCATGGAACTTTCTTGCGTCTAAAGGTCCTTTCGTGTGTTGGGCCCCGTTGGGGTTCCTACCAGTTGCGTTTCTGTTGTATAATTCGCCCAAAGTAAATCCTTGAAATAACAAATTCTTGGCAAAATGCGGAGAGCTATGCGATTTCTTTCGAATTTCCATCAAAGTGTCATTGTTCATGGCAAAATCTTTCGTTGGTTCCGGAAGATCTAAGCTGCAGATGGAGGTAATTGATTCGGGCGTTATGGCTAACTTCTCAAGCTGGCAAGGGCGTAACTTCCAGAATCTTTTAGACACAGAGTCCGGAAGAGGCTCAGTTACAGCCGGTTCCACATAGATGATGGGTCTGGCGTTCGTTGTTGGTTCCGCTTCAGTGGCTAATTCTGTCGGGAACACAGACTGCTTGCTTGATGTGGTTTCTCTCGGGACTTGCGCTGAAGTAGATGCGTTAGTTGTTGGTTGCTCTTCAGTGGCTAATTCTGTCGGGAACACAGACTGCTTGCTTGTTGTACATGTAGTTTCTCTCGGGACTTGCGCTGAAGTAGATGGGGCAGGTGCAGAAGGCTCCACGGGTCCTGGGACATGGGTTACTTCCACAGGTTTCCGTGCAACAGGAGATGGTCGTACTGGCATCGTCTGAACTTGTAGGCCTATCGTCCGGCGTCGTTTCGCTGCCATGGTAGGTATCTGTTGTTCCTGCTGTCTAGATTCCAGAAGATGGTCAACTTTCCTTTCCACACGTTCCAAGTAAGACTGCAGCTCTTCCATCTTGGTGAGGATGACGCGGAACGGAACTTCTTCGGTGGGTAATGGTGTGAGGATCCGGTTAACTGACGAGGGTAGATTTGAAGTAACAAAACTGTTAAATGGTTGTTGACTCTCTTCACATGCGGGCGGTGGTTGGTCAAATTCAATTGCTTGAGATTTCTGTAATGAAATGAGAAGTTCTCAATAACTGTATATTGATAAAAAGGTATTCTAAAAGAATTTCTTGTATACCAAATTCCACATGGTTTTGTTACTAGAATATTGAGACCTCACCTGTTTCACGGGTTTTTTTGCGGTCGTAAGACGCTTCACAGGTCGCTGTTCTTTGGTTTGGGTACCTGGAACTAAAGAGATACAACATTTGAAATTAAAATCGAACCAATAACAATTTATAAAGTTTTTAAGGTTGTAGGAATGCTGTATGAAAATGTAAAACTGCTTACCATTTCCAAGAACAGGGCGCTTTGTGTTCTCTGATTTTCGTTCACGCTGCATAAGACGTCTTTCTTCGTCCAAGAGATCAGTAAAATCATCTGTTGACAGAAAAGTGTGGTAATGAGAAAACTTTCAGCATTACCATAAAGAATCAACAAATTTTCAAATATGAATTTCTCTATGTAGCTTTTCGTTTGTTTATACATCACACTTACTGGAAAGGCCTAAAATAGTAGCTGGCATTTTTTTCTTTTCCCATGGAGCGTAAACTCTCATTCCGACTTTAAAAGGGCCCGTTCCCATCAATTGGGCAGTCTTTAGATGTAGCGTCTTTCCATCACATACAAACTTAATAAAAGCATATTTGCCAACTGTAACATAAAATGAATATATGGTTACATCAATCAGATAAAAAAGCAGAATCAGATAAATTTGTATCTATGTGAGAGTGACATTCTTTATTTACGTTAACTTAAAACGAATAGCATTCCCCTAAAGGGTCTACCCATTTTCCTCCCTCACTAAACCTGGCAACGCCGCAATATAAATGAAAAATCTTTAGTGTGGTGGGAGAGTTCAATCAATCAACCAAAAGTGCCGAGACAAATATATAGGCAGAGAAAATAAAATTACCTTTTGATTGAACTCTAAGTGACATATCGGAATCGGTTGAATGATTTCAATCAAGAATATCTGCTAATAAACTGGAAAATCACGATAGCTTAGATGTTTGCTGGATAGACCCAGTGAAGTTTCTTTTGGAAAAACGAAGAGATGAATGAACGAAGTGAAGAGAACGGAAACTGAATAAATGTATTAACACCAACGGACATTTAGTGCTTTATATGTAAAATAAGCGCTTGTGTCTGAGAAACACTCAGTCAGGGATATCCGGTAAGACAATGGTCAAAAGATCAGCTTACAGATTGTACAATGTAACTTTCATGCTATTAATCAGCTGTTAGATACATGTAGATTAGGATCCCGGGGAAATTTCTTAACTGGCTGAAGAATATATAAAGACTACCCATCCCCCTACCTCTTAGTTGGGTTAATTTAATGTTATTGTACAAGGACACCCCAGCAGGATGACAAGCCATTTAATCCTAATCAGTAAAAAACTTGACTTCATTGAATATACTAATCAATGATTTAAGTTCAACATCTTGAAAATAACAAGCAGGAAAAAAAAGATAACGTGTATTTCAAAAATGAGAAATAAATCGATGTAGGCTTCGTGTATTTTCATTAAATTTACTTGTATATTATAGTGTGTTAAATGTATTGGTTGTTTGTTGTGTTATATCGCACTATACATTCTGAGTATTTTTTCAAAATGTTAAACACTAGTTTTGAGTTGGTATATTACGTAATTATCACGACTAATTCAAAAACTAGTACAGTGGCATATATAATTGAAAAATGTTGCTATACCTTTACCAGTGTTGTCTGGTATTTTTAAAAAAAGTATTCTTAAATATATCCAGCTTTGGTATTTTCAAAGCAACCGGAGGTGTATGAGTAAAATGGAATTTGTTTTAAATGTCCGTTTTTTTTAATCAGTTTTACATTTTTTTATCTTATCTGTGTTGCTTGTTCCTGCAATAAACTAAACTAAATTGAAACATAAAAAAACGATCAATATTACCAGAAGTCTATCAAGGGACTAATGATATTACATATATACAAGTCAATTCACAGAGATTTATTTGAAGCACTGAAATAATCAAGACAGTAAGATGATCACGTAACACAACAGGGGTTGATCGGTGAGCAGTTATAATGTGACACGCCTGGTGTGAAGAGGAGATAAAGGCCAGCTCTCTGCTTGAATCCATGTAAACACCCTTGCCTGACTGTCCGACGGTACAACAACGACCGTTGGTCTTCTGAGTTAGAAAAATAAGATTAAATTATAATTTGGTATACAATGTTAGTAAAATTGAACCGGATGTATATCAAGAGAGTATAATAGCCCTTACCAATTGCAAAAACATAAAATCAAACAGACAGGACAAACTTTTATGGCGGACTACATGCGATAGCGGACTCATATTTAACATGTCAACAGGCTATGTCAAACTCACGCGATAGCTATCGACTGCCGTCTATCGAGTCGGTCAGCTGAAAATTTGCCGGCTAAGGTCGACGGTACTGTAGCACAGTCATTGGCCATCATTTCAAACAACTACAATAGAATCAAGTATGGTACTACAGGACTAGCACAGTCATTGGCCATCATTTCAAACAACTACAATAGAATCAAGTATGGTACTTCAGGACTAGCACAGTCATTGGCCATCATTTCAAACAACTACAATAGAATCAAGTATGGTACTTCAGGACTAGCACAGTCATTGGCCATCATTTCAAACAACTACAATAGAATCAAGTATGGTACTTCAGTACTAGCACAGTCATTGGCCATCATTTCAAACAACTACAATACAATCACGTATGGTACTTCAGGACTAGCACAGTCATTGACCATCATTTCAAACAACTACAATATAATCAAGTATGGTACTTCAGGACTAGCACAGTCATTGACCATCATTTCAAACAACTACAATGTAATCAAGTATGGTATTTCAGTACTAGCACAGTCATTGGTCATCATTTCAAACAACTACAATAGAATCAAGTATGGTACTTCAGTACTAGCACAGTCATTGGTCATCATTCCAAACAGATACAATAGAATCAAGTATGGTACTTCAGTACTAGCACAGTCATTGGCCATCATTCCAAACAACTACAATAGAATCAAGTATGGTACTTCAGGACTAGCACAGTCATTGGCCATCATTTCAAACAACTACAATAGAATCAAGTATGGTACTTCAGTACTAGCACAGTTATTGGCCATCATTTCAAACAACTACAATAGAATCAAGTATGGTACTTCAGTACTAGCACAGTCATTGGCCATCATTTCAAACAGCTACAAAAGAATCAAGTATGGTACTTCAGTACTAGCACAGTCATTGGCCATCATTTCAAACAACTACAATACAATCATGTATGGTACTTCAGGACTAGCACAGTCATTGGCCATAATTTCAAACAACTACAATAGAATCAAGTATGGTACTTCAGGACTAGCACAGTCATGGGCCATCATTTCAAACAACTACAATAGAATCAAGTATGGTACTTCAGTACTAGCACAGTCATTGGCTATCATTTCAAACAACTACAATACAATCACGTATGGTACTTCAGGACTAGCACAGTCATTGGCCATCATTTCAAACAACTACAATAGAATCAAGTATGGTACTTCAGGACTAGCACAGTCATTGGCCATCATTTCAAACAACTACAATAGAATCAAGTATGGTACTTCAGGACTAGCACAGTCATTGGCTATCATTTCAAACAACTACATGCAGATTTCTACAGTCTTAACAGATACTATGTCTGAAGATCCTGCATGTCACCTTTTATTACATGTACCTATTCACATTGTACACATTGTGTGTAATAAAGGTGAAATTAATAATCTTTAATCAATCCTTAAGATGATGCAAGAAAGTAGTATTATACTTCTAGGTTTGAGCAAGAATTGAGAGTTGTAGACCAAACACTACATCGATAATATTTCCACTCACAGGCAGTGTATCCTTTTTTTCATAATCAACATGTGAAATTACGGCGTCCAGTAGCAACCCTATATTAAAAGGTCTGCGTGAGAAAAAGATTGTGAGGTAGTGTGAGAAAAAGATTATTCAACTCGAGCCAGAGTGTAACAATAAATATCACTCTCGTTTATTTATTTCCAAAGTCACTCCCCAGAGGCTCCGGGCTTTGAAAATTAAAAGACTCGAGAGATATTCATCATAACACTCTGGCTCTCATTAGATAACCTCCTATCTTACCATGGGTTTTCATTTATTACAAAAATTGAGTAGGAAGGTCTAAATGATATCCCCTTTTTAACAAAATTAGAAACTTGTCTCCATGGTTATTTTATTCAGAAGATTTTCCCTGTGGCCATGTAATTTAGTGGTTATAAATATACGTAACGTACAATAAGTTTGGTAAGCACGAAGTAAGTTAACGATAGCCACACTAATGCGTCTCTATCCTGTTTTATTTTTTTTGCCAGTCAGGAAAAAACGTTAACAAGAGACTCAGAAATGTGTGCTTTCAGCAGACAGGTCACATTCAGCTAAATAACTTGATATGACATTTGAAACGGCGTGGAGCCGCAACAAGTTTTTCAAATGGTCGGACACTGGCAGAAAAGTCAGCTGTGGGAAGGGAGAAAATCATTGACATACCTGCTTAATGACATTGGATTCTCTCCCCTGTTTGATGACATAATGAAGAAGAGCCTGTCTCATAGTTGCCATATAACAAGCTGAGAACAAATGTACCAGTTTGTCCATATTGACTGATAACTGGTAAACTTTTCCACTGACACTCTCATACAGCAGACCTGAAATAGTAAACATGGAGTAGAAGTTATTCCAAATTCTTCCAGATTATGTTTGGAACTGAGTTTTCACAATGACACATGCATAATTATACATGAAACCTTTAGTCAAAAACATTTTTTTCACAACTAAAGGTACATGCATATCTGTAACAAAGGATGGTGCATTTGCCACCGTAGCCTTTCTAATTTTTGTGATGTGAAGTAAAATGACTAAAAGTAAACAGAAGCTACATTAAATACTTATAGATAATATTATGTTTAAAATATCTAAATGATGGTTTAAATAAAACCATTATACATAAGAATGAAGACCAGATACCAGCCAATCATTCAGTAACCACATTATTTCCATGTTGGATTTTGGTTTATATTTAGTGTCAAATTTATCAGCATGCTTTTTGTTCTCCCCAAAGCAAATTGATCAACTGTTACAATTTTGGAACTTTTTGCAAACATGAACAATTTCTATTAAAGGGGCATGAGCTGCCAAAATGTTGATATTTTGACGTTGAAACAGAATGTTGAAATTATCAGCTATTTTCACAAGGCGTATGATTCAAAAGCTTTTTAGTGCTTCTAGTCTCGAGAATTTACGATAAAGCATTGCTTTGAACTAACTTTGGATTAGAATGAATAAATGGTCGTCCCGGTTATTTAAATTTTGTTTACATTTCGAACACTATTTCGGTTCGTATAGGTCACAAACTGTATGGATTTTCCTCATTCCAACGACAATTATCTAGTTTTCCGATGGCCTTCAAAGCCTCTTACTGTCATGACGATTAGAAATTGTGAAAAAAGTGTGAATTTGGGCAGCTCATGCCACTTTAAACTTCTTATATTTGGAAAAAAGAAAAAAATGTTCTTAAGCAATAGGCCTGTGGGAAACAATTTGTGGCCGTGAGTGTACATATTGAGTTTATATTGTATGTTAACTTACAAGATGAATTAGAAGCAGACTGTTTCTTGTAGAATGGAGAGAGTGTGGAAACATGGGAAGCCTCTTCTGTTACAATGTTTAATTTCCCCATCACATCTTCTGTACTTCTATAGTGTTTGGGAGGCAAAACATTCCCAGGCATATCACGGAAAGCTGGTGATTTTACACTAGGTATCTCTGATGAACCAACTGCCATTTTCATTTCTGTTTCATTTTGGTTATCATTAACATTTGTTCCCCCATCCACTGTTTTGACTTCAGTTTGGTTAAGGCTTCCAGCAGTTCCCCCATCCACTGTTTTGACTTCAGTTTGGTTAAGGCTTCCAGCAGTTCCCCCATCCACCATTTTGACTTCAGTTTGGTTAAGGCTTCCAGCAGTTCCCCCATCCACCATTTTGACTTCAGTTTGGTTAAGGCTTCCAGCAGTTCCCCCATCCACCATTTTGATTTCAGTTTGGTTAAGGCTTCCAGCAGTTCCCCCATCCACCGTTTTGACTTCAGTTTGGTTAAGGCTTCCAGCAGTTCCACCATCCACCATTTTGACTTCAGTTTGGTTAAGGCTTTTGACAGTTCCCCCATCCACCATTTTGACTTCAGTTTGGTTGAGGCTTCCAGCTGTCCCCCCATCCACCATTTTGACTTCAGTTTGGTTAAGGCTTTCAGCAGTTCCACCATCCACCGTTTTGACTTCAGTTTGGTTAAGGCTTCCAGCAGTTGCCCCATCCACCGTTTTGACTTCAGTTTGGTTAAGGCTTTTGACAGTTCCCCCGTCCACCATTTTGACTTCAGTTTGGTTAAGGCTTCCAGCAGTTCCCCCATCCACTGTTTTGACTTCAGTTTGATTGCCACTTCTAGCAGTACCTCGAGCTACCAATTTGCTTTTAGGTTTATTAATTGCTGTCCCTGCATTTGTTTTGACTTCATTTTGATCAAAGCTTTTGACAGTTCCACCATCCACCGTTTTGACTTCAGTTTGGTTAAGGCTTATAGCAGTTCCCCCATCCACCGTTTTGACTTCAGTTTGGTTAAGGCTTATAGCAGTTCCACCATCGACCGTTTTGACTTCAGTTTGGTTAAGGCTTCCAGCAGTTCCCCCATCCACCGTTTTGACTTCGGTTTGGTTAAGGCTTCCAGCAGTTCCCCCATCCACAGTTTTAACTTCAGTTTGATAAAGGACTTCTCTCTCTATTGGCACAGTTTTGACAGTAGTTTCTTCCCAATCAGGTACTCTTTTGTTATTTGTCTGTATGCAGTCACTAACTTTGTCTTCTTCCGAACAGCCCTCCCAAGTTCTTCCTTAAGTTAAATAAAGAACCGGAAATGAATGTCAGCATATTCAAATGTTTTATGGCACAAAATTATCAATAATAAATCGAGCCTGCCATGATTAATAAAGCCTGTCATGATTGATATAGACTGCCATGATTGATATAGACTGCAATGATTGATATAGTCTGCCATGATTGATATAGACTGTAATGATTGATATAGACTGCCATGATTGATATGGACTGTCATGATTGCTATAGACTGCCATGATTGATATAGACTGTCATGATTGATATAGACTGTCATGATTGATATAGACTGTCATGATTGATATAGACTGCCATGATTGATATAGACTGTCATGATTGATATAGACTGCCATGATTGATTTACACTGTCATGATTGATATAGACTGCCATGATTGATATAGACTGTCATGATTGATATAGACTGCCATGATTGATATGGACTGCCATGATTGATATAGACTGTCATGATTGATATAGACTGTCATGATTGATATAGACTGTCATGATTGATATAGACTGTCACGATTGATATAGACTGCCACGATTGATATAGACTGTCACGATTGATATAGACTGTCATGATTGATATAGACTGTCATGATTGATATAGACTGTCATGATTGATATAGACTGTCATGATTGATATAGACTGTCATGATTGATATAGACTGCCACGATTGAAATAGACTGTCATGATTGATATAGACTGTCATGATTGATATAGCCTGCCATGATTGATATAGCCTACCATGATTGATATAGCCTACCATGATTGATATAGACTGTCATGATTGATATAGACTGTCATGATTGATATAGCCTACCATGATTGATATAGCCTACCATGATTGATATAGCCTGCCATGATTGATATAGCCTACCATGATTGATATAGCCTACCATGATTGATATAGCCTACCATGATTGAAAAAGCCTGCCATGATTGATATAGCCTACCATGATTGATATAGCCTACCATGATTGATATAGCCTACCATGATTGATATAGCCTGCCATGATTGATATAGCCTACCATGATTGATATAGCCTACCATGATTGATATAGCCTACCATGATTGATATAGCCTACCATGATTGATATAGCCTGCCATGATTGATATAGTATTCACTAATTAATTAAACTCATGATTGATATAGCCTGCCATGATTGATATACAGTGTAGACTGCCATGATTGATATAGACTGCCATGATTGAAATAGACTGTCATGATTGATATAGACTGCATTGATTGATATAGACTGTCATGATTGATATAGACTTGTATGATTGAAATAGACTGTCATGATTGATATAGACTGCCATGATTGATATAGCCTACCATGATTGATATAGACTGTCATGATTGATATAGACTGCCATTATTGATATAGACTGCCATGATTGATATAGACTGTCACGATTGATATAGACTGCCACGATTGATATAGACTACCATGATTGATATAGACTGCCATGATTGATATAGACTGCCATGATTGATATAGACTGTCATGATTGATATAGACTGTCATGATTGATATAGACTGTCATGATTGATATAGCCTATCATGATTGATATAGACTGCCATGATTGATATAGACTGTCATGATTGATATAGACTGTCATGATTGATATAGACTGCCATGATTGATATAGACTGTCATGATTGATATAGACTGTCACGATTGATATAGACTGTCACGATTGATATAGACTGCCATGATTGATATAGACTGTCATGATTGATATAGACTGTCATGATTGATATAGACTGTCATGATTGATATAGACTGTCATGATTGATATAGACTGTCATGATTGATATAGCCTACCATGATTGATATAGCCTACCGTGATTGATATAGACTGTCATGATTGATATAGACTGTCATGATTGATATAGACTGCCATGATTGATATAGACTGTCATGATTGATATAGACTGTCATGATTGATATAGCCTACCATGATTGATATAGCCTACCGTGATTGATATTCATATAGACTGTCATGATTGATATAGACTGTCATGATTGATATAGACTGCCATGATTGATATAGACTGTCATGATTGATATAGACTTGCATGATTGATATAGACTGCCATGATTGATATAGACTGTCATGATTGATATAGACTGTCATGATTGATATAGACTGCCATGATTGATATAGACTTGCATGATTGATATAGACTGCCATGATTGATATAGACTGCCATGATTGATATAGACTGTCATGATTGATATAGACTGCCATGATTGATATAGCCTGCCATGATTGATATAGACTGTCTTTATTGATATAGAATGTCATGATTGATATAGACTGCCATGATTGATATAGACTGTCATGATTGATATAGACTGCCATGAATAATATAGCCTGCCATGATTGATATAAACTGCCATGATTTATATAGACTGCCATGATTGCTTTAGACTGTCATGATCAATACAGTCTGCCTTGATCAATACAGTCTGCCATGATAAATGCACCTGACCATGATCAATACAGTCTGTCATGATCAATACAGTCTGCCATGATAAATGCAGCTGACCATGATCAATACAGTCTGTCATGATCAATACAGTCTGCCATGATAAATGCAGCTGACCATGATCAATACCGTCTGCCATGATTAATACAATTTGTCATGATCAATACAGTCTGTCATGATAAATGCAGCTGACCATGATTAATGTAGCTGACCATGATCAATACAGTCTGCCATGATCAATACAGTCTGCCATGATCAATACAGTCTGCCATGATCTATACAGTCTGTCATGATAAATGCAGCTGACCACGATCAATACAGTCTGCCATGATTAATGCAGTCTGCCATGATTACTACAGTCTGCCATGATAAATACAGTCTGTGATGATCAATACAGTCTGCCATGACCAATACAGTCTGCCGTGATTAACATACATGTAGCCACTGAGTTTGAAGCGTAACCCAAAACATGAACCGTAAGTATGCCTTTATTAATGATAAAAAATTAAAGACATCACCACGTCCTCAGTTGTTTTTTAACAACACGAGCTTTCGGTGCCTTCGTCAAGTGTAACTGAATTTAATGTTTCAAAATATTGACATATATACAAAAGAAAAGAACAAATGTGTTAAGTTGCCAATCAGTGAATTGTTTGCAGCAGTTACTATGTTAGCAATATTCTGACGTCGGAAACTACAAAATGACATCATCAAGAATGACGTAAATTTTTAACGTTATAATACAAAATGACGTTATAAGCTAACGTTATAATACAAAATGACATAATAAGTTAACGTTACAATTCAATGCATCATAATAAACAAGCTAAATAAAAAAAAATCAATATAGATAATAAGTTTTTACATAAAAATTGTTACATGTATTTTACAAATTTATTCCATATTTTACTTATCTGTATACCACAATCTCTATTTAATGAAGGGTTATGTTTTTTAATGAAAAAAGCTTCTTTAATTTTTCTTTTCCTCCAGTGTTTATCTTCAGATAAAGTTTTTACCTCTTCCCATTTAATACGTTTAGTACATTTAAACTTGTGTTCTGCTATCGCAGATTTGTTAATGTCACCAGTTTGAACAGCCTTCTTATGTTCATTTATTCTAAGGACTAACGGTCTACCTGTTTCACCAATATAGTTTTCACCACATTCACATGTTACATTATAAACACTATACTTTTTACAGCAATGGGGCTCTTTGTCTTTAACATCAGTCAATAAATTACCAAGATTTCTGTTATTAGAAAAAACAACTCGGAGGTTTTCTTTTCTTAAAATATGTCTCAACTTTTCACTTAAACTCGGTAAATATGGTAGTATTATGGTTCCTGATTTTTCTGTCCTGTTGTCTGAAGAGCTGTGTTTGCATTTATCTTTCATTGATTGATTAATAACTTTACTAACTGTAGTCTTTTTATATCCATGGTCGATGAATACTTTGGTTAAGTGATCCAGTTCTGCTTTTAGACATTGTTCATCACACACATTTATCGCTCGTTTTACTAAACATCGTAACGTACCGAGTTTAGTGTCTCTTGAATGGCCTGATGAACTGTGAATATATAAATCTGTGTGGGTTGGTTTTCGATACACTGAAGTCCTGATGTTTGACTTTGTTTCACCAACCTTTTCAACTAAAACATCCAAAAACGGTAACTTGTTGTTGTCTTCTATCTCCATGGTAAACTGGATTGAGGGGTGTAGCGAATTAAGATATTGCAGAAATAAGTTCAATTCGTGCTTATTTTGATTCCAAATAACAAAGGTATCATCTACGTATCTGAGCCACAACTTAGGTTTATGCAATGCTTTTGATAGGGCTTCTGTTTCAAATTGTTCGAGATAAATGTTGGCCACAATTGGGGAGAGGGGAGAACCCATAGGAGTACCATCTTGCATTTCATAGAAGTTCTCTCTCCATTGGAAATAGTTAGCGTTTAAACATAACTTTAACATCTCTTTTAAGTCGCTGGGCTTTACTGTACTTACAATTAGTTCGGGATGATTGTCAATTTTGTCCTCTATAAGTTGAATAGCTTCCTGTATTGGAACTTTTGTGAAGAGTGATTTCACATCAGAACTGACAAAAATGTCTTCTTGCTCTACATCTAGGGTTTTTATTTTCTTAACAAAGTTTGTCGAGTCTTTTTGTATTATAACGTTAGCTTATAACGTCATTTTGTATTATAACGTTAAAAATTGACGTCTTTCTTGATGATGTCATTTTGTAGTTTCCGACGTCAGAATATTGCTAACATAGTAACTGCTGCAAACAATTCACTGATTGGCCACTTAACACATTTGTTCTTTTCTTTTGTATATATGTCAATATTTTGAAACATTAAATTCAGTTACACTTGACGAAGGCACCGGCACAGGTGCCGAAAGCTCGTGTTGTTAAAAAACAACTGAGGACGTGGTGATGTCTTTCATTTTTTATCATTAGTATGGAACCCACGTTTAAAGAGAGTTTCAAACATTTCTTATGCCTTTATTGTTTGGGATTCAAGAATTGAAGATTTGAGGAAGTTTTTACATAGCTTTTCTGTAATATATGATGTCTATTTGTCAAACTTACTGTGTAGGATAATGTGTTGGCATGGATCAAATTCCACAGTGACATTGAGAGCATGTATATATTGACCGGGTACAAACACCATCAAGTAATCATCTGACAACAAAAATGAAAAACTTTGAATAAGATTATGTAAAAACTGATAGACTGATTGATTGATGTTTCATGCTGCACTCAAGATTACCTTACTTATATGGCAGAATTGTCAGGTTTAGTTGGAGAGGAAACCAAGCTCTTTACCTGCAGGAAACACCAAACTTTTGACAGTCGCCCTTACATATAAGACAATTGGGTGAAGGGGCGACAATGTTTTTCAAAAACCATAAATCTGGTTTATGTAAATTCTAACTCCATCTAATTGTCACACATGGATACAATAAGCAGTGAACAAACTTACTTAGCCAGGAGAAAGTCATTCTTGCTGATCTAGCCACACCCCAAGGCACTTTACTGACACTACACTGTAACTCTCGAGCTGAAATAACAAGGGACAAACATTGCAGTGATTTTAGGAGTCAGCGGAAATATCTAAACTCTTGAAACAGTTTTAATTAAGTTAAGCTCAGTAAAAGCAGGCTGAAAAGCCATCAGCTGCCAAAATTCTTCAAACGTTTTTCATAAATTCTGTTTGTCCAGACAACATGCATTAAGTAGGGTTTGAACTTCACAGAAAAACTAAACTATTGACAGTGAAAAAAATCCATATAGTCTGTGGACTGAATGAAGAAAATTAAGATTGACAAGAATCCGAAATTTTCAAAATTTGGTCATTCAAGAACTCTACTGTCAAGCGCTATTAAACTGATTAAAATTACATGGTTATGTATTCGGTATCATTGGAAAGCAAAATTGAAAGGGTTTTTCGTTTTCTTCTCCATTAATTTACCCATGAGACTGTTATAAATATGTCTATCAGTTTACCATGGTGAGGCATTATAACAGTGTAGTCCATATCTACTTCATCACTGTCTGACATCTCCTGTAAATACAAAATTATCACTACCGGTAAGAAATGTTTGAAACTCTCTTTAACAAAGACGAAGACACCGGTATAGGTGTTGAAAGCTCGTGTTGTTCAAAAACAACTAACTACATGTATGTGGTGATGTTTTAATTTTTTTTTTGTTATCATTAACATTATCACTGGTAGATAACTGACAGGTCAGAGAGTATGTGAATGCATCCCGACAACCACTCAAAGACTCTGTGTCACCCTTCTGGGATGTCATGAAATTTGTGTTGTCACACAAAGTTTGGCCACATGGTAATGTAGGAGAGGTCAATTTATTAATAGGTTACAGGTTAAAACTAGCAGGTTTTAAAAACAGCTCCACATGAAACTTTTTTTTCAACATGATGTTTTTCTCATACTTATTTTAGGTCAATGGGCTGAATGCTTAAAGTAGCATGAGCTGCTAAAATTCACACTTTTTTCATAATTTCTGATCGTCACGACAGTAAGAGTCTTTGAAAGCCATAGAAAAACTAAATGATTGGCGGCGTTGAAATGCGGAAAATCCATACAGTAGGCCTATGTGGCCTGTACAAACCGAAAACGTGTTCAAAAAGTAAACAAAACTTAAATAACCGAGACGACCAATTATTCATTCTAAGCCAAAGTTAGTTCAAAACAATACTTTATCTTACATTTTCGAGACTAGAAGCACTAAAAAGCTTCTGAATTATACGTCTTGAGGAAAATAGCTGATAATTTCAACATTCTGTTTTAATGTCAAAATATCAACATTTTGGCAGCTCATGCCACTTTAATGACATCATTAAAGGGATAGAAAAGGTATATTGTTTGAAGTGACTGTTTTGTTAAGCCCATTGTAGCGCACATATGACTGCACACCTATACTTTTCCGTTCAAATTTATTGCCATGCACTTTACCCCTCCTATGGCGTCATTAAATAACAAATCTACTTTAGCTACAAATCACCATAAGGATTTCAGAGAGAATTATACATAACTACTAACAGAGTTTGGTTCAGGTGATGGAATAGTATGTAATGGTTAAAATATGACATGAGATAATAATCAAAATGAATTAGTCATTAGACCGACCTGCTTGGTAGGCTGTACTGCATGTTGATAACATATACACAGTGTCCCATTACTTAAACTTAGACTGCATATATTTATAGATGCATCTGAAAGGCAAAATGACAGAATAAGTAGACTTTATGGAACTAGTAATAATTCTTCATTTTTCCTACAGCCTGCAAAATGTATTTCTTATAGGACAAATAGTTATAAATGGAAATATAAAAAACATGAAGAATAGAAAAAAAATTGCAAATGACTTACCAGGTATGCCTTGACAAAGAGGTAAATCCAAATAAGTAGATCTGAACAGAAAATATATGTACAAAATAACTAAAAATTAAATGAGACTTTATGTGATTAGTACTAATGGTATGATATATTTTGTTCTTATTGATACACTCCTACAGTAATAACTTGTACATATTGATTTAGCAAGATTAGATTAAAGGGTTTGTTGTGTTATTCAATTCAAAAGAACTCATTATTTTAAATAATGCATTAAATGCATTAGAAGGTATTAAAGAATAAAAAAACAAGAAAAGAAAAATAGTGAGTCAGGGAAAAGTAATCGCACCTTGTGTTAGGTTTGATGTTTGGAAATTCAAAATTAAGGGGCAGGTCCAACTGTTAAAAATAAAAATAAAGTCAGTATTTTGTTAGCAATTAATTATTGGTAGAAAACTTCACAAAAAGGCGATGTCGCAATTATGGAAATCCATGGTATGGGTTGCCATGTCAGGTCTTGTTCTACGTTATTTTAGACAGTTAGTATAACAATATTCTTGAAATTTTTGGGATTACACTTTTTTGAAAATTTACAGAAATTCTTGACCCATTTCCAGGCCAGAATCAAACCCCAGATCACTAGCACGAAATAGCAGGTCTTATATCCATTATGTAATTGGCTTGATGTTGTGTATATATGGGACACGGGTTAGGAAAAAGAATTTCTGCCATTTTTTCAAAAGTGTAAACGCAAAATAGTGAGAATATTAAGGCCTTGTGAAACATGCTAGAAACTGTGGTTGAAGGGAGAAAACTCTTCTGCCATAAAATAGTGAAAATACACTGTAACATTTTTTTAGAATGGTAAAACTAAAATTATACTTGGTACAACTCCTATTAACAAAACAGATCACTTAAAACTTATTGCCACAATAACCACAATGAAAAACAAGTTTCAATAAATAAAAAATATTAGAAAAATAATCGTTTAGATTTTAGAATACCTTATTAGGGTTAACGGCAATATCAAAGTAACTCAGAATAAATTGATACTGCTTCAAATATTTTCAGTGGATCAACAAGTTATTTGGGTTTATTTTAACAAAACAAAAATGACAACTTTTTTTTTCAAACTTGTTTAAAGTTCACCATGTGATCATATTTAGAATGTTGTGAAAACTGGAGACATGATAGGATGGGTTTTGACGTTGATTGAAGACTGCCTTGTTTGTTGACGCGGCGACACACGATGTAATAAAGACGTTGATACTGATCCTCCCACTGGCACCAGATAAACTTCTTCACCAACTGTTCAGTTTCAGGCTGATTGCTCATTATCTGAAATTAAAATGCAAATTAAACTTCTTCCACAGTGAGATACATTGTATATGATTGATTGATGGTTTTTGCAACACTCAAGACTACATGTAGTTCACAGTTCACTTATATAGCGTTATTGCCAGGTTTATCAGGGGAGGAAACTGCTCTTTTTGCCTGGAGGCAAAAGAACGGTAACTCTTTCATATAGGCCTACTGTACAGTATAATGAATGGCCTATATGTAAATGAGAAACTTCAATAGAATGTTCTCTGTGTCATTTCCTAAACAATTCAAATTCCATCAGCTTTAGCCTTTTAATTTGAACAGTAGTACTTCAATTCGTATTATTCCTTGGTTTGAAATAGAGATACAGTATATAATTTACTTGGGAGAATTTCCTTGAAGAGTACATAATACCATTAGCCATGGCAAGATGAAAATGATATAGAAATAAGACTCACAATGCCTTTCTCTACACGAGCCAGAGGTATATGATACAGGCCGATTGCTGTCAAAGAGAAAATAAAATGTCTGCTTGAAATTTCAATCTTAACTAAGCAATGAAGACAATTTAATGATTTCATAAACCTGTAGAAGGGAGGAGCATGTAGGAAGGTATTCCAGTGAAAACATCAAAACAATAGAACATTATTAGTATCATAACAGAAGTCTATACTCCATGCATTGAAATACCTGTACCTCTTCTACTCCTATTTATAATTACATCAAACTAGCGGAAGTAACATGTAATTTCTCAGAATATTTAATACTTTGTACACTTCAAAGAAGGGTAGTCCATACTTACATTCCTTATGTAAAAAGAGCAGCATATGGGACATCTTTTGATTGGTTGATGCATCAGATTCGTACAGAAACTGAACTCGAATAAAATGAGGACGTTCAATATTGAGAGAAAATACTCGCTTTTGTGGAAAGATCTCCGCCAAATATGCTCGGTACACTCCTGCAAAGATAGAAAAAGTTTTTTCAGTTATGCAAATAACAAGCTTACACTACAGATTTAAAAAGTTATTTGGTTCAACTATCGGTACTTATTTTTGTCCCATTTTTTTTCCCAAACGAAATGAAGAAATGATACTAAAAGGTACACTCATCACTAAAATGCAGAACACTGTATATTTTGGTACATGTATTCTCCCCTTTGAATACAAGTTAGAGCATTTCCATTTTGGCCAAAATTCTCAGTATTGGCATCATAATGTATTTTTAATTTGAAATGAAAAATGTAATTTCTTGTGTACCTATAAGTATAATGCATGACAAACATTGCTGTCAAAATTGAAATGAAAAATATAATTTCTTGTGTACCTATAAGTATAATGCATGACAAACATGTACATAAACAAAAAACTATGGTAGACCTATTTTAGAGACTTAAACTGAAAAATACAGGACAAAAAAACCTGTTGAAAACAAAAACTGAAGTGAGTGTAATCTAACACAGAAGTGCTAGAGTTGTATTAAGACATGTTTGAAATCCTCTTTAAACGTGGGTTCCATACTAATGATAAATAATTTAGACATCACCACATAGTTCGTTGTTTTTGAACAACACAAGCTTTCGACAACTCAGTTACACTTCAGGTGTCGAAAGTTCACTATCATTAGTGCTAGAGTTTTTGTATAATTGCTTAGATTTACATATTATGTGACAATGTTTAATTCCAGTGACTTTTAATATGTTCTTTTTGATTACAGGGAAAGTATCTCCCTTGGTGGACTCTCTACTAAAAGGAGGAAGGAATGTCCCTCTTTAGCGAGATTTCCCGCACAAATGTATAGAGTAGAATGAATAAGAAATCGCTAAACAAGCCAATGAGGAAAACTATTTTTTTAGAGCCCACATCAGACAAAAACTACAAATAAAACTTAAAATATTTGATAATAAAATAATAAAAATAGTAGTAAGTAACTTTTTTTCATAGGTTGTATTCCTGTACATTACATAATAACTGAAGCTATCCCATTTACACTAACAAACGCGCCTCCACTTTGAAAAGTTCCACCAATGGAAAAAGAATGTAATGTAATCCTCTGGTCACCATGGCAGGACATTGTTACCTTTTGCTTTGTCTCGATGTGTGTCATATGTTGTATAAGCTGAAATGGGAACATCAGATATACATGAACAAATACGACAGTTATATCCTTGACATGACGTCAAATAAGGGAGATAACTTCTGATAATTTTCCAAATAATATGATTACAGGGATATAATACTGGCAGACAGTACATGTAGAAGACAGCTACAGTAGATGATAAGTACACTCCTGATAATGTCTATTTTGATTTTAAGTTCTAAAAGTTTTGTATGATTTTTCTCTGTTTTGCAGAATCTCGTTGCAGGGAAAAATGCTGGACTTGAATTAAAAGATTTATTTTGAATTCTGAAAAGCCTACACAATGGAGTTATTATGCACATAAATGGGTTTTCAGTGATAATCTGGTATGTTCGTCATTGAGAACAGTTTTTAATGTAAAACAGCTTTTATTACTATTAACAAGAAAATTTCATTATGATTGAATTAATAATCAAAAAAGATAATTTACCTAGTAATGTTCTGGAGAGGTTGACAGAACACGTACTGATGTGGATGACACTGTCATTTATCCATAAAACCTTATAATAAACACATACAATTAAATTCAAATCAACATAGTTCAACGAGTGTATTTGTAGCAATGTAAGTGTTTGTAGCAATGAATGTGTTTGTAGCAATGAATGTGTTTGTAACAATGAATGTGTTTTTAGCAACGAATGTGTTTGTAGCAATGAAAGAGTTTGTAGCAATGAATGTGCTTGTAGCAACGAATGTGTTTGTAGCAATGAAAGAGTTTGTAGCAATGAATGTGTTTGTAGCAACGAATGTGTTTGTAGCAATGAAAGTGTTTGTTGCAACAAATGTACATGTATTTGTAGCAACGAATGTGTTTGTAGCAATGGATGTGTTTGTAGCAACGAATGTGTTTGTAGCAATGAAAGTATATGTAGCAACGAATGTGTTTGTAGCAATGAATGTGTTTGTAGCAATGAAAGTATTTGTAGCAACGAATGTGTTTGTAGCAATGAATGTGTTTGTAGCAATGAACGTGTTTGTAGCAACGAATGTGTTTGTAGCAATGAATGTGTTTGTAGCAATGAATGTGTTTGTAGCAATGAAAGTGTTAGTAGCAACGTATGTGTTTGTAGCAATGAAAGTATTTGAAGCTACGAATGTGTGTGTAGCAATGAATGTGTTTGTAGCAATGAAAGTATTTGTAGCAACAAATGTGTTTGTAGCAATGAATGTGTTTGTAGCAATGAACGTGTTTGAAGCAACGAATGTGTTTGTAGCAATGAATGTGTTTGTAGCAATGAATGTGTTTGTAGCAATGAATGTGTTTGTAGCAATGAATGTGTTTGTAGCAGCGAATGTGTTTGTAGCAACAAAAGTGTTTGTAGCAACAAATGTATTGTAGCAATGAAAGTGTTTGTAGTCAAATCAAACACCATGGTGATATAACTTTGAAATCCTCGAATTGGCAAGTTTACGATATAAAATCAAGTAAAGTTGTTGATGAAGAAACCTTTTGCAGAAATGCATGTGATCATAGTTTAGAGCAAAATGGAAGTTTGAATAATTACCCTGTTAGCTTGTGTTGAGGGATCAAATATGCCAATATGGGTTACAACTGAGCCATTCTACAATAAACATAAAATATATATTCTTCAGTTAAATATGAAATGGATATAGATATTGCAACTTTAATCGGTCTAATGCAAAATACATAAACATTCTAAATTGATTTCTAAAAATAATCACCAACCTTCTTTTACTTCACTTTTAACTGTCATTGGGTGTGGCAAATGTAAAAGCATACATATTTCTCAAACTTTCAACTGCTAAAAGTAAGGTGTTATGTCTCTAATTATGAATTCTCCAGTAAAATTCTACCCCTGGGGCAAATCCCCAATAGTTTTATCTTATTCCGCTCATATACACAGACCTGATAATGGATAGATCATGAGATGGATTGTATGTGGTTTTACTAACCTTACAGCGTAATGATGTCAGGTTTAATTGAGAAACCAATGCTCAAATGAAGCACCTGACTTCCGAGCCTGTTTCCCAAAATGCATAACTAATAAGTTTTTTTCTCATAATTGTCAAGCCATCCATATTGTAGAGATACAATACCATGACAGTGTTATGACAATATAAATTTAAAAAAAAATGATAAAACTTCTCCCAAATCCATTGCAATGCAGTTCAACTTCTAAGATTTGTGCAATAGGGGCATACACAACTACTATCACTCCCCCTAAAATGCAAGACCCCTTTGGCTTCAACAGTTTTTGCATTTTAATTTGCTATCACCAGGTTAAAGTGATGATGAAAAAATAAAACGCCTCTCTGAATTTGAGAGCTAACATAGGTCTTAGTGATGACAGTAGGGCTCTCCGCAAAATATTTTTCAGAGGGTAAATAGTTGACCTGTTCATATGGAGCTGTGGAGTCCCAGGTGTACAAAATACAGCCATCTTTCTCCTGACCCAACACTCTAGGGGAGATAACTCCATCTGGAAAATAGAGAAGATCTTGAATGGTTAGATTGAATGAGTGTTGTTCAGGCACATGAGTGTCATTAGGATTTTTCAAAGGAGGGGTTCGGGGTTCGGGGCTGACTATCATAGAATGGGAGGGCCTGAGGTCCCGGAAACTTAGGGTACATCAAGAAAAACACATACAATTTGTGCAAATTCTACAAATATAAACAGTGTTGGACTGACAGAAAAAGACTGGAAGCAGGAACATTAGAGGGGATGTGATGAAATATTGCTGGTGTTTGGAGTTTTGTGTGAAATATGACAGGTGGTGCACCTCCATAACGTTTCACAACAGGTGACCAAATAAAAGTGATAAAATATTTGAAACCAACATGTATAATTACAAGATCATGGAAGTATAATGAATTTTGAAAATGAAACCTACAAACAACTATTTTAGGGATAAGTAGAAAAGTAATAAAACACATCCAAATGTAAGTAAATACTTGCTCTTAGAACTGTATTGTAGGCTACAGTTAAAGTTCAGGTAAAAACTGATAAATTACAGGTGGGTCTTACCTTGTCGTATAGACTGAAGGTGTTGAGACAAAACGGATTGAAGGGAGAGGATCTCTGTAAGCTCAAACATTTTCAGTTTTCACTTCACTTCTTAGACGACTTCATTTTCTGAATAAAAAAGGGGGAATGGTAAAGAATAGCAGGTAATTGAAAAATGTCAGTTGGCAAACAATAAGTTCCACGGGAGGTCGCAATGTTGAACAGATAGGCCATCACTGAGCGACCCATGTGATACCTGCTATTCTTTACTCTGGTACAGTGGTGGATAGCTTAATCATTCATGAACTCCATTATCAAACCACTCCGTGATCAGAAGCGGCAGTCTATTCCGGCTTTTTGATTGCAATGAATCTATAGACTCCAAAATATGGCTGTCAGAAAAAACAAAAGTCAAATTCAAAATAATTATGCGTGAACTGGGTAAACATGAATTAGTCTGCAATATGTTGAGTGGATTAAAATTATTATGATACGCCCGCACTGCCTTCTTCAATGGTATTGATAGAGGCCGTTCGGGTGTATCAGAATAACATAACCTGAATTATTATAGGGCCTAGCCTACTAAAAGAGTAAGGCCGTGGCGTAAGTTACATTGTTTTTTCACTGTCTACTCCTGGCCACAAATTGTCCACTTAGAAGTGGGCAGTCTACTCCGACTAATTGATTGCAATGAACCCGGACCCAAAGTACGCCCGCATGACATTCTTCTATGGTATGGAAGAACAATGGCATGGAAGAACGAAAAAGGCCGTGCGGGAGTATAATCAGGATAACTTTAATCCACTCAACTGTCGACATATTGTGGAATAGGTAAAAATATATGACACATATAGATCTCAAATGATAAATAAACAATGACTGAGTGAATACGTTTGGTGTCTTCCGATTACGTTTGCTTGACAATGTCTTACACCTTGCTCTTGTGTTTAAAACTGGAAACACTATTGACAAACTTCATCCAGAACTGTCAGATGGTGAACACGTGCCCGGAAGTAAATATAGTAGCGCTATTTGTTTTGTGCTATCAGGGGGAGGAACTCATAGCGCCTTTGTATACCACAGTAAACTCCCCTGCACCTCATGTTTCACGTTTGCATTGTGGTTGTATTATGTTAGGCCTATAAAGGGGCTTTCGCAATTGAGACGTTCGCCGCACGGTCAAAATACTGAAATCGATCGCACGACGGAGATAAACTTTTTCGGGCTGCAGTAGAATCGGAAAAATTACCGCAAGAAAATAATCTATTTTACGATCGGCCGGGGCATCGTAAGGGCGTGGCAAGGTTCCCGCACGTTTTAATCCACGAATCTCTTGCGGCGAACCGCGCGGAGTGACGCAAGCAACGCACGTCTAGCGCACGTGATCCGTGAGACAGTCGCGCGGAGGGGCTACGTGATTGGTTGGAACGTGCGGCGTGCTGCAAGATGCATCGTGTGTCATTGTTTTTTGCCGCGCACCAATGAGCGGGCACCTTATACGGCGTTTTGTAAAATCGTGCGGCGATTTTGAGTTCCGTGTACGTGATTGCAGTATAAAAAGACGCAGAGATAAAAAAAAAAAACAGTTAGAAAAAATACACCAATCCATTGAGGAAGATGAAGATAAAATGAAGCACCCCAAAATATATACCTGGAGTACACCTGAGGGTATTTTTCGCACGGTGAACGCAAGGCGGTGCAAGATCGAGACGGTGAATCGTTCAACGGTTTACGACTGCCGCAAGGTTGGCGGAACAGAAAATTTCACCGTACGGAGCATCTTACGACACAAAAAATCGTGCAACAACCGCGCGTCAAGATACAACGGTTTACGGTGAACGTACTAGCGCCCGCACGGATCAGAGGTAATAAAAAAATTCGCACGGCCGAAAATTGGATTCCATGTGCACATCAAACTTTTCTGCGGCCCTTGCAGCACAAAAATTCCGCGAGGTAGGGTGCGGTTGCCCGCAAGGAAGGCTGCGGTCCATCGTACGGAAGGCCAAAATTCACGACCGCAAGAGCCGTAAACCCGTCGTATCTCAATTGTGAAAGCCCCTTAATGATTCTCTATTGGCATTGTAACAGGTCCGAGGATAGCCGTATTGGTCCGAGGACCTGGGACAATGCCAATATGGGATTTTAATGAATTGGTTATCAATGTTATTTGTCATAAAATGTAATATAATATTTATAAAAATAGTGTTTTTGAAGACAAATTCGTAAGGAAAGTGATTATTTTTTGTTGTTAATTTTTTTCATGTAGCTGATGATTGTTCTCTTTTAGTAATGGTAACGACGTAAAGTGAGCTAGTTGTAGCGTACCAAGAATTGTCCCCCTTTTCTACATAAAACATAGGAACATATTTCTTTATCTTTACCGACTATTTATTAATGCAATTTTTAATTTATGTTAAGACGTGGACGGAATATTTGTTTTTCTTTAACTGTACGTTGACTTTTTTCTTTTTTCTGTTGGTGATTTCAAGAAAAATGTGTTGGGATTTTGAAGTGATAGCAATGAAACGGTTGCCATGTTAGATCTCGTATAGGCCAAGTCCGTATTGGCCTTGTTTGTTCGTATTTGCCCCGTATGAGTGTGCCAATGAAAGTCCATTAATAATATGTTTACAAACATTTACGCCCGACGTAAGTCCGATTCAAGCCTAACTGTTATGGCAACATATATAGGATTTATACCTTCAACATGATGTTACGACCAGGCGCAAAATCACGTCCGGTGAAACAGCCCCCGACTTACACGCCCCCACCCCCCAACACTCGGAAAAAATCTATTGACGGACAAGAAAGTAAAACAGCTAGGACAGAGATACATGAGTGCGGCTACTATGAAACCTCGTCTCGCGCCTGTCAGACACATACATTTCATGCATGGACGGATCGCGTGTTCGAATCCCACTCAGTCTACAAGTTAGAACTAATTAAATTTTATTTCTGAGTGGCATTTCCAATCCATTGACATAAATGGATGGTTTGCCAGGTAACATCCAAGGCTAGGTCAGGGATTGCCTACAGCAAAGATCGAGCTTTCATCCTCCACTTAACCTGGCATTTAAGTAAAATAATATTGAATGCGGTGTAAAAGATTAATCAATAAATCAATTCTCTTGTGCTTCGTGTACTTTGAAAAAATATAGAAATAAAAGACCTTGGGTCAGTTGTTCGAAAGAAAATTGTCTCGCTACAAAAAGAATTTGTCGGTGACGCTACGTTATCTAAAGTGGCATGAGCTGCCAAAATTCACACTTTTTTCATAATTGTCACGACAGTAAGAGGCTTTGAAAACTAAATGATTGGCGTTGCAATGAGGAAAATCCATACAGTATCTAGCCTGTACCAACCGAAAACGTGTTCGAAAAGTAAACAAAATTCAAATAACCGGGACGACCATTCATTCATTCTAAGCCAAAGTTAGTTCAAAACAACACTTCGTCGTATATTTTCGAGACTAGAAGCACTAAAAAGCTTCTGAATTATTCGTCTTGAGAAAAATAGGCAATTATTTCAACAATCTGTTTTAACGTCAAAATATCAACATTTTGTCAGCTCATGCCACCGTTAAGCTATAATTTTCTTTTAGAACAACTGGTCACTTGTTTGATCAAATCCCGCCTCTCCACTAAAAGTACAAAACAAAACAAAGCCATAAATATTTGAAACTCCCTGAAAACGTAGACTCCATTCTAACGAGGAATAATTAAAGTAATGAGTCGCCGAAATTCGGACTTCATAAATTTACTATACTCTCTCTGTCAAGATTTCAAAGAATGACGTAAATATGTTAACATTAAAATACAATGGTATCACAATGATCAAATCTCATGTTAAACATTAATAATTTAATTTTCAGGGCGTTGACGAAGTATATTGCAATTTTTTGGTTAATCTTCATTCGTCTATAATCCAATGGATGCAACAGACACGCATGCCAATACAATTCTTAGTCTTTAACAATAATTAATAAATTGCCAAGATTTCAGTTAAGATGCGTCTTAACTTTTAAATCAAACCTGGTAAATATGGCAACCTGATGGTTCCTGAATTTGCTGTCCTATCTCCAGGAGTACTATACTCTCCCAAAAAAGAAACGCAACATCCAATTTTTCTAAAAATGTGCGTGATTGACACATGACAACAGGATCATGTTATAATGTAAATGTCCGATAATTGAATTTAAGCCCCTGATAATGGTTGTTGATCACACGTGACTTTCGGGTTTAATGGGTATAAAAGACACACAACCGTTCAATTGAATTCAGTCGTTAAATTGTTTCACGAAGTTGCTACAATATGCCAAGACTAGACGCAGCTACCCGGAACGTCGCCATTGGTCGTCTCCTGGCCGGCGAATCACAGAATGCAGTCGCTAGACTTTATAATGTTCACCGGAGCACGATTTCCAGACTGTTGCAACGGCACCAGCAATCCGGTTCAACAGCTGATCGTCAACGTTCTGGCCGACCTAGGATCACATCAGCAGCCCAAGATCGCTACACCCGGTCACTTCACCTGCGAAACCGGAACAGAACAGCAACAAAAACAGCATCAAATATCCCAGGTCTCCGTCGAATATCGGCACAGACAGTCAGAAACCGTCTCCGTCAAAACGGCTTACGCGCCAGACGTCCTTACTTTGGCGTAGTACTGAGACGCCAGCATCGACTTGCAAGGGTCCGATGGTGCAACAGGTTAAGGGACTGGAATCTGCGAAACTGGAGGCGAGTCTGGTTCAGCGATGAATCAAGATTCCAGCTGCAGAGAAGAGATGGTCGTACACGAGTTTACAGAAGCCGGAATGAGAGGTTCGCAAGGAACTGCGTCCTTGAGGTCGACAATTTCAGCGGAGGAAGTGTGATGGTGTGGGGTGCCATATCCTGTGCCCAGAAAACTCAACTGGTGCACATTCCCGGCAACCTTAACGCCGTTCGATACACAGATGAGGTTTTGACACCACATATGCTGCCCGTAATGGACCTCCGCAGGGAAATTTTTCAGCACGACAACGCTCGATCGCACATAATTCAATAACATTAAATGTCTACCTCGTTATTTATGTTTGGATATTTATTGGTCGGCACCAGGTCGACGACCAATAAATGTCAGAAATTATAAATAACCGAGTAAGACCTTTACTAAAGTGAAGTAGGTCGCACACAGCTCGTGCTACTGTTGAATTTCTAGCCAACCAGAACGTAACACTGCTCCCCTGGCCGTCCAAATTACCAGATTTGAACCCAATAGAACATTTGTGTGATGATTTGGATAGACGCGTGTGCAGTCGTCATCCAGCGCCGCAAACTCTTCAAGAACTGCAGCAGGCTCTTGAGCAAGAATGGAGGAGAATTCCGCAAACCCGTATTCGTCGATTGATTGTGTCTATGCCGAGACGGGTCCGTTCTGTGTTACAGGTTAATGGTGGGCACAACAGATATTGACGTTGCAGTAAGTCATCTGAGCGCTATGAACTTAAATGTGATAAATTTTTACATGTGAATGAACTTTAAAGTGTGAACAACTAGTCTGCCAAATTTCAGTGTAATGTGATGCTTATTTCTGTATTAAAAATGATGTTGAAAATTCATATTTTGAAGAACAAAAATTGGATGTTGAGTTTCTTTTTTGGGAGAGTATATATGTTTATACCCATTTTATACCTATCCTTTTTTACGGTTGTCTTTCTATATCCGTGGGCTATGAATATATTCAGTTCTGCTTTCCGACACTCTTCATCACACACATTTATGGCTCTACTAAATAAACATCACCAGGTACTGAGTTTAGTATCTCTTGAAAATGGCATGATGGATTGTGAATTTATAGATCTGTATGATTGGTTCTCGATACACCGACGTCCTGATGTTTGACTTTGTTTTAGTGACCCTGTTATTTTCTTCCATCTCTATAGTGATTTGAATAGGTAGTGTGTTTCATTGCTCTTGTTATTTTCTCCCATCTCTATAGTGATTTGAATAGGTAGTGTGTTTCATTGCTCTTGTTATTTTCTTCCATTTCTATAGTGATTTGAATAGGTAGTGTGTTTCATTGCTCTTGTTATTTTCTCCCATCTCTATAGTGATTTGAATAGGTAGTGTGTTTCATTGCTCTTGTTATTTTCTCCCATCTCTATAGTGATTTGAATAGGTAGTGTGTTTCATTGCTCTTGTTATTTTCTCCCATCTCTATAGTGATTTGAATAGGTAGTGTGTTTCATTGCTCTTGTTATTTTCTCCCATCTCTATAGTGATTTGCATAGGTAGTGTGTTTCATTGCTCTTGTTATTTTCTCCCATCTCTATAGTGATTTGAATAGGTAGTGTGTTTCATTGCTCCTGTTATTTTCTTCCATCTCTATAGTGATTTGAATAGGTAGTGTGTTTCATTGCTCTTGTTATTTTCTCCCATCTCTATAGTGATTTGAATAGGTAGTGTGTTTCATTGCTCTTGTTATTTTCTCCCATCTCTATAGTGATTTGAATAGGTAGTGTGTTTCATTGCTCTTGTTATTTTCTCCCATCTCTATAGTGATTTGAATAGGTAGTGTAGCGAATTCAAATGTTGCAGAAAAGAGTTAAGTTCTTATATTGGTTGATTGCCAGGTTTAGTGGGAGGAGGAAACCGAGCTGTTTGTGCACAGTTCATATAGTTTGGGGCATGATGGATGTTGTTCTCTAAGTTCTGATGCGTGATTTTGTTTCATCGACTCTTTCGACTAAAACATCCTAGAAAGGTAGCCTTAAGTTTTCTTCCATCTCCATGGTGATTTTGATAAAGGGTGTGTTGAATTCATGTGTTGCAGAAAAGTGTTAAGCTTTTGTTTACTACTTATGTTTGCCTTACACTACTTGTATAATATTTGCCTGAAATACACTGTGTTTCAATATAAATCAAAATTTGTAAGCGACGTTAGAACAATTTTCTTGTATCTTGTAAGTTAGATGATGTCGCAAGTATATGTGGAATGCAATTACTAAGACTGGATGTTGTGTGCTGATAAGACAATCCAAAAAATTTTCCCGTCCCGTGATGTGGTAGCTGTCACAAATACACAGATAATAGGCCTATGCTTAACACAACATTAAAACCTTTACATTTGTTAAACTGTGCTTAAAATGTGTTTCGTGCCGAAGTTGCCTGCTTGAGAAAGCTTCGGACATGGGTTTCCAAATTTGTTTTGTAATCTGAATCTAAACAAGCAAGCTGAAAAAATAAATAAACACTGGTGTACCATGAAGTATTTCCATAGTAGCCCAAGAACTTATTCCCGGTGTGTATGACTAATGTAAATCCTAAAATTACACCTTAGTTTCATAATAAACGAATTGACAGTTTAATCAAGCATTTTCCATTTGCTATATATTTTTGAATTGCAGATATGACACGAACATTCTCCTCCGGTAAAATGTAGACAAATGCACAAAATGCTCACATCTGTTCACTTTAATAAAATGAAAACGGGTTTCCTTATAACAGACTATAGCTATGTCCTCTAAACCATCTGGGCGTAACTGGTAAATACAGACCATGTATAAAAAGCCTGTCGATAGATTTGAGATGCGAAACCAAAAACAAAAAGACTTGGAGTGCATATGAGTGTATAGTCCGGGTTTCTGATTCCAAAATTACTATTTTTTTATACTGACGGTCGTATTTTGGAGTCAGGGTTCATTGCAATCAAAAAGTCGGAGTAGACTGCATGCTTCTGATCGGACAGTTTGCGGTCAGATTTAGATAGTAAATAACAACATAACTAACTCAAAAAGTGTCATTACGACATTTATGAATAATTTAGCCTTTTTAAAAGTGAATTTACCGTCTAAAAATTGAAAAACCGCTAAACAGTGTTACGTTATCAATGGCGGAGAGTTTGAGACTTGGAGAAGGCAAAAGTGAATTCAGAGGAAGAATAATGTTTACTGGCCGATCCTGCTCGTCCATATCAGGCACTGCTAGGTAGCGAAATTATCCATGAACGTGATTATGACTGTTTAGACACGATCTGAGTAGGTTATATTGCTATTTCTTTGTATAAATCAGACCTTCTAAGCGGGCAGCCAACTCCGGCTTTTTGATTACAGTGAACCCTGACTCCAAAATACGCCCGTCAGTATAAAAAAAAATAGTGATTTTGGAGTCAGAAGCCCGGACTAATGAGTGTAATCCAACATGGAGAAACGCCCCGTGTTTTTGTTTTAAATGTCTCTGTGAGACTGGAATACAGGGTACCCCAATTTTTTAATAATACTTTTATAAATACTTAGAGTGTAGCCTAATAGTTATTTTCAGGGTTGTTTAGATTAGTTGAATACGTTCAAAGGGCGACAACTCTGGTTACCTTATTGGTTTAACGAATTTTCTATGCTCTTAGCGGTATTCTATTCCATCTTATTAAAAGTTAAAAGGAAACTCAAATTCAACATCGAGTAATGCCTTCCTTTATTCCCCTTTAGGTAAGCTATTTTGATTGACATTTAATTAAGATATATGTAAGTATAATCCTGTACATGTAGATCTGCGTAGATAAGCAGAATAAGTGGTTAAAACATAAGTAAAAGTAAGTTAGCTGTGGCTGACGAATCCGGCATGTTAAATGTAGGTCACATAACGTTACTTCGACGTAGTGGTACAACAACAACACTAAGTCAGTGTTAGTTTCTCAACAATAAAAAGTGTCTAGAATGTTGCGTTGGGTGAATTAAGAGATATGCTAGATGTCGAACGCGTAAAAAAGTATTAACATACGTGATATGAATACATAACAGTTACTACCGTTTGCGTTCATATAATAAGTTGGTGAAGTCGTGTTGTTGATTGGTGTCATTTTGTTATCAGTGTATTTTTGAAGCGTTTTATGACAGGTCAAGCAAGTTATGCTGTTTAATTTTTAGTGTTTATTCATTTGTCATTAAAAGCTAGATCAGACTGGTAAATGGCATTCGTAGGATAGTTCAGGTAACCATGGTTACTAGATGCCAATGACTTAATCTGTTAATAGGGCTAATCGGATATATTTAGCAAGTAACACGTAAAATCTAGATGTGCAATTTAAACAAGGATAAGGTTTAAATTTACAAACAGTGTGTGTTGAGGCTTAATAATAGGCAAACAGTCAAAAGTCAGAAGTTAAATAGCTTGGCAATGTTAATGTTAATTGTTCATTTTGTAGCTGCAAGTTTATTTTAGCACTTTCATTGGACAGACAGAAGTAGTGATTTAATGGAGGTTAACAGCTAACAATGGTTAAATGTTAAGCAGTACCCGTGTTGTACTAATCTCGTTAAGATAAATAATTCATTCAAGGCAAGTTACAGTTGTGGTTCAAAGGGAGATAATGCTCATTAAAGGGAGATAACTCGATAATTGTAAATTAATGCAGACCTGATCTGTGGAGTTAGATAAATCTGTTTAGACCCTTAAATGATAACCACATGGTATTTACGAGGAGTGAATGTATTTATCCATCTGTCAAGAGCATTAATTGCTGTCTAGTAATTTAATTGAGCTGTTAAAGCATAGGTAATATAATGCAAAATGTAATAAACAAGTACCTGTATGAGTAAAGCTGTTTTAGCTATTCTAGTTTATTAAGCATTATTATATGTTACTGAACAAGCCATGTATAAGCTCCAAGTATTCTTTGTTATTGTACATGATGTTGTATGACTGCTCTTAGCGGTATTCTATTCCATCTTATTAAAAGTTAAAAGGAAACTCAAATTCAACATCGAGTAATGCCTTCCTTTATTCCCCTTTAGGTTTGACGCCATTTTGAACCATGACCGGGTAACATTTTGGGGGCTTGTCCGGGAACCCGTCATGACCAGCACAGTGATGGACTGACACACTTTTGGCAAACCTAAAGATGGCGGAATCCAGACCAGAAGTTCGACGTAGCAGCCAGTCAGATGAGAGCGATGCAGAAGCCAGTACCTCACAGAGAGTGGATGGTCAGGGAGAGGCATCAGATATCATCAAGGGATTGGGGCAGTGCTCTATGTTTCATAAGGAGTTCAAGATAATGGGACAAGTGGGCACTACCAAAGGATGTTTGAGCTTCGTGAGTTTACGCCGTCAAATTGATGCTGGAATTAACAAAGGTTACTCCGAAGAAGAAATTGTTGAGGCCGTAATAAAAGCTGTGAGCACTGGGTCGTTGAAGGCCTACCTTGAAGTCAAAGAGGACTTAACTCTGTCAGTATTAAGAGGGATTCTCCGTTCCCATTATAAGGAAAGGGATGCCAGTGACTACTACACTGAGTTATGTAATTTGACTCAGGGGCCCAGGGAAGACTGTGAGGAATATTTGATCCGGGCCTTGGGAATAAGAGAGAAAGTGTTGATGGCATCAAGGGAGACAACTGAGGGTTGTCATCAATACAGTCCAGAGCTAGTTAAGGCCAGGTTTCTCGAATCCTTCTACACAGGCTTGATTGATGAAACTATTCGAACACAAGTTAGAACTGTCATCGACGGGACAACAGTGTCCGATGAGGAACTAATTCGAAAAGTTAATAAGATGTCTAGACGAGAAAATGAAAGGAAATCAAAACTGCGACAAACAAAGTCCAAAGTCCAGATTTCCAGTGTTGATTTACCAGATTTCCAAGTAAATGAAAATAAAACTGTACAAAAGGGAAACCAAGATAAAGAAATTTCAGAATTAAAGAGAGAAGTCTCAGAATTAAAAGAATTATTGAAGTCTGCTTTGGGACAAAAGAACATTAAAGATAAATCAAAGTTTCAAAATCCAAAATCCAAAGAATATGCAGGTTGTCCTGATTGTCGAACGGATAAAGCTTTGGATTGTCGCCACTGTTGGCAATGTGGTAGTAACGAACATTTTAAGGCAGGGTGTAAGAAACGGCCCTTTAAGAACAAACTGTCCTTACAAGAACTAAGGGGAACTGTCTGCCAATTATCACCAAAACAAAGACAGTCAATGGTAAAACTAATTGGGGATCGTTGCACTATGCAGTGCAAATTAGATGGGGTTTTGGTACAGTCGTTATGGGATACTGGGGCACAGTGCTCGCTTGTCCCTATCACATTTTTGGAACAACAACTGGGTTCTGTAAAAATTAGACCCATTAGTGATTTTTTTGAAGATAAACTAACTATTCATAGTGCAAATGGCAGTGAAATACCTTTTGAAGGTTGGGTTGAACTGAACTTTTCAATAAATGAACAGCCTGGACTAAATGTTCCATTTTTAGTGTGCAGTCACCCTGAGGTTAAAACACCTATCATAGGCTATAATGTGATTGAAAACTGGGAAGGTGGTAATGTAAAACAAGATTTGTCACGAGCTTTGCCTACCGTGTCACAGAGAGGAATCAATGCTGTGGTTAATTTGATTTCAAGGGGAAAGGGTGAACTTGGTAATGTGAAGGTTGGCCGCCGCGAAGTGGTAGTACCTAAAGGTGATTTGATTCCCCTCCGATGCACCAGTCATATATATTCAGACAAGAAAACCACTGCTCTGTTTATTCCGGATGAACAGTTAGACTGGCCACATGGACTGTGTATTAAAGATTCTCTAATTGAAGTACCCCATGGATCAGCATGCCATGTTAAAGTTATGGTGGAAAACAACACCAAACATGATATTGTCATTCCTAAGAACACTCATTTGGGTACTTTACAACCAGTAAAATCTATAGTGCCACTGTCTCTCTCACAATCTGAACCAGAAGTGAAATCTGAACTTTTGTCCACCAGATGCAAAAGGTGGGATCCACCTGTGGATCTAGACAAAAGTGATCTAACTGTACAACAGAAAGAAAAAGTACGTGCTTTGTTACGTGATGAATGTGACGCTTTTTGTAAAGACGACAGTGATATTGGCTGTATACCTGATCTTCAGTTGAAAATTCAGTTGACTGATACCACACCTGTGCAACGTTCATATGTGTCAATTCCCCCTCCACTCCATCAAGAGGTTAAGGAGTATTTGACAGATTTATTAAGGCGGGGTTGGATCAGAGAAAGTTCTTCAGATTATTCAAGCCCTGTGGTTTGTGTAAGAAAAAAAGATGGGTCACTCAGACTGTGTATTGACTTTCGTAATCTCAATAAAAAAACTGTTGCTGAACGCCATCCTATTCCCCGTATCCAAGATGCCTTAAACACATTAAAGGGAAAGTCCTGGTTTTCCCTTCTGGACCAAGGCAAAGCCTATCATCAGGGCTTTGTTTCGCCTGAGTGTCAAAAATTGACTGCTTTTGTGACTCCATGGGGATTGTTTGAATGGGTCCGGTTCCCATTCGGGGTCAAGGGGGGGCCCGGGGCATTTCAAAATTTCATGGAGAAGACCCTGGCTGACCTACGTGATAAAATTTGTATCCCATATCTGGATGATGTGTTGACGTTTAGTGCTGACTTTAATAGCCATATTGATCATGTAAGGCAAGTTCTGAGAAAATTGAAATCCGCAGGGGTAAAACTGAAACCATCAAAATGTGAGCTATTTCGTAGAAACGTTCGATATCTGGGACATATGGTATCTGGGGATGGTTATTCCATGGATCCCGCAGATACAGAAGCTGTGTTGTCTTTAAAAGAAAAAGAACCAACTAATGTTGGAGAGTTGAGAAAAATCCTGGGTTTTATTGGATTTTATCGGAAATATATACCTGACTTTTCAAGGCGTGCAAAACCCATTTATGATTTATTAAAGACTGACAAATTGAAATCCCATGTTAAGACTTCAAAGCAACGCACTAAGAAATCAAAAGGTCAAGCTCCCAGCAGTCAGAAAATTGCTTGGACTGATGAGCATCGAGAAATCTTAAACAGTTTGATTGATAATCTAACTGAACCTTGTGTTATGGCGTATCCTGACTTTGAGAAAAGCTACATTCTCAATATTGACGCTTCACAACATGGTTTAGGTGCAGTGCTGTACCAGCGCCAAGACAGTGGTAAGCTGGGTGTGATAGCATATGGGTCCCGAACTTTAACTTGTGCCGAAAAAAACTATCATTTTCATTCGGGCAAGCTAGAGTTACTTGCTCTAAAATGGGCTGTGACTGAACGTTTTCGTGACTATTTATTTTATGCCCCGTCATTTGAAGTTTACAGTGATAACAGCCCAGTTACCTATATTCTGACCACTGCTAAGCTCGATAGTACAAGGCATAGGTGGGTGGCTGACTTGGCTGAGTTTAATTTCACTATTCATCATAAGCCTGGCAAAGCTAATGGTGACGCTGATGGACTTTCAAGGCTACCTTTAGACATCAACAGTTTTATGTCAGAATGTACTGAAAGTGTGCCTTCAAATGTGTTAAGTGCTGTTGTCAGCAGTGTGTTGCTGAATCACCAGTCGGGGGTGACCCCCATTGCGTCTTTAACAGTTAACTGTGTTGAAGCCGAGTGTGTAACTTCTGTGGGAAAATATTTGACTTTAACTAATAAAGAACTACAAACGGCACAAAGTGAAGACAAAGTGATAGAACCAGTTTTGGAATGTTTTAAACGTGGAAAGAAACCTACGTTTAAAGAATTGAAAACTGCTCCGGCTAATGTGAACACTTTGTTACATGAATGGAGGAAATTAGTTATTGAGGATGGACTGTTGAAAAGAGACACTGTGTTAGGTGGTGAAAAACACAGGCAGCTTGTACTCCCTTTTAAATACCATTCCATGACACTAGAACTGCTTCATAGTGAAATGGGCCATTTAGGGGTGGAACGTGTATGTGCTTTGGCAAGGAGTCGATTTTATTGGCCAAGAATGGCAAAAGATATAGAGACTTTTATCACGAAAAACTGTCCTTGTTTAAAGAATAAAGTACCAATGTTTCAGGATAAAGCTCCCATGGGAAATTTAACATCGACATCGCCCATGGAGTTAGTGTCAGTGGACTACCTGAAGTTAGAAAGAAGTAAAGGTGGGTACGAATACATTCTGTTATTGGTTGATAATTTTACTAAATTTGCTTGTGCCTACCCTACTACAAATAAGTCGGGGAAAACTGCTGCTGGTAAAATTTTCAATGACTTTGCCATGAAATTCGGACTACCGGCTCGACTGCATCACGACCAAGGTCGTGAATTTGAAAACCACATCTTTAATGAACTTCACAGGTTAACAGGGGTTGCCAAGTCTAGGACCACTAGCTACCACCCGGCCGGAAACGGTCAGGTGGAAAGAATGAACAGAACATTGTTAGGGATGTTAAAAACATTGCCTGATGATCACAAGTCAAATTGGGCCGCCCATGTTAACAAGATGATATTTGCTTATAACTGTACGAAAAATGACACTACAGGCTACGCCCCATATTTCCTACTATTTGGTCGTAACCCAAGGCTTCCTATTGATTTAATTTTTGACTTACCTGAACAGCATCCAGAGAGTCGAATAACATTCGTACAACAGTGGGAAGAAGGTATGAGAACGGCTTACAAAACAGTGAATGAGAATTCTTCAAAGAAAGCTTTAGAGAGTAAAACCAGGTACGATCGAACGGTTCGAAGTCAGGCTCTCTTACCAGGTGACCGAGTGCTGGTTCGTAACCTGTCAGAGAGGGGTGGCCCTGGAAAATTACGTTCGCATTGGGAAGAGACAATTTATGTGATTGTACGTCGTATGGCTGATGACAGTCCCGTATACGAAGTTAAACCAGAAAATGGAAAAGGTAGAGTTCGAGTGTTACATCGAAATCTTCTTTTACAATGTGATGGATTACCGTTAACTCCTGTGGATAAAAAGTCCACGACAAAACCAAGGGAAATGGTAAAAGATGTAAATTATGACATGTCTATCGAAGAGCAAAATGATGATGATGATGATGATGATCAAATATATTTTGATTTTCATGGATCCAGGGGTCATAGGCCCCGGCCTAAAGATGGAAATGAAGGACTCAGTGAGCAAAATCAAGATAATATTCCTGAAGTTGACACTGAACCAGAAAGACTGCATCGCCGTCCTATTAATCCTCCAAAACGGTTTACCTATGATCAGCTGGGTGTTCCATCGGTGTATGGATTACAAACAGAAACAGCAAATTCTGTGGACTTAATAAATTATATGGGTTGTAGTAACCATTATGTCCCTGTGATTTATGGACTATGGACAATTCCAAATTAAAGTAAAAATCCATGGACTTTTCATATCGTGCTTCCATGGACTTTCATATCGTGCTTCCATGGACTTTCATATAGTGCTTCCATGGACTTTCATATAGTGCTTCCATGGACTTTCACATAGTGCTTCCATGGACTTTCATATAGTGCTTCCATGGACTTTCATATAGTGCTTCCATGGACTTTCATATCGTGTTTCCATGGACTTTCATATCGTGTTTCCATGGACTTTCATATAGTGCTTCCATGGACTTTCATAGTGGTTCCATGGACTTTTATATAGTGTTTCCATGGACTTTCATATAGTGTTTCCATGGACTGTGATAGTGTTTCCAAGGACTTTCCATAGTGTGTTGCCATGGACTTTCATTGTATAACTGTTTCTATGGACCGTTATAGTGCGTCGAGGAGTTTCTTACAGAATAACTGTGAAATCTCATAAACTATTGGAAAATGTGTTATCTCATTTAAATTGAGTGTTGCTTGATAACAGAACGTTGATGGTTAATTGATTGTCAAGTTAGCTTATATTGTAAATGTCTAGGGAGACATTTTTTTTAGCGGGGGAGAGTGTGAGACTGGAATACAGGGTACCCCAATTTTTTAATAATACTTTTATAAATACTTAGAGTGTAGCCTAATAGTTATTTTCAGGGTTGTTTAGATTAGTTGAATACGTTCAAAGGGCGACAACTCTGGTTACCTTATTGGTTTAACGAATTTTCTATGCTCTTAGCGGTATTCTATTCCATCTTATTAAAAGTTAAAAGGAAACTCAAATTCAACATCGAGTAATGCCTTCCTTTATTCCCCTTTAGGTAAGCTATTTTGATTGACATTTAATTAAGATATATGTAAGTATAATCCTGTACATGTAGATCTGCGTAGATAAGCAGAATAAGTGGTTAAAACATAAGTAAAAGTAAGTTAGCTGTGGCTGACGAATCCGGCATGTTAAATGTAGGTCACATAACGTTACTTCGACGTAGTGGTACAACAACAACACTAAGTCAGTGTTAGTTTCTCAACAATAAAAAGTGTCTAGAATGTTGCGTTGGGTGAATTAAGAGATATGCTAGATGTCGAACGCGTAAAAAAGTATTAACATACGTGATATGAATACATAACAGTTACTACCGTTTGCGTTCATATAATAAGTTGGTGAAGTCGTGTTGTTGATTGGTGTCATTTTGTTATCAGTGTATTTTTGAAGCGTTTTATGACAGGTCAAGCAAGTTATGCTGTTTAATTTTTAGTGTTTATTCATTTGTCATTAAAAGCTAGATCAGACTGGTAAATGGCATTCGTAGGATAGTTCAGGTAACCATGGTTACTAGATGCCAATGACTTAATCTGTTAATAGGGCTAATCGGATATATTTAGCAAGTAACACGTAAAATCTAGATGTGCAATTTAAACAAGGATAAGGTTTAAATTTACAAACAGTGTGTGTTGAGGCTTAATAATAGGCAAACAGTCAAAAGTCAGAAGTTAAATAGCTTGGCAATGTTAATGTTAATTGTTCATTTTGTAGCTGCAAGTTTATTTTAGCACTTTCATTGGACAGACAGAAGTAGTGATTTAATGGAGGTTAACAGCTAACAATGGTTAAATGTTAAGCAGTACCCGTGTTGTACTAATCTCGTTAAGATAAATAATTCATTCAAGGCAAGTTACAGTTGTGGTTCAAAGGGAGATAATGCTCATTAAAGGGAGATAACTCGATAATTGTAAATTAATGCAGACCTGATCTGTGGAGTTAGATAAATCTGTTTAGACCCTTAAATGATAACCACATGGTATTTACGAGGAGTGAATGTATTTATCCATCTGTCAAGAGCATTAATTGCTGTCTAGTAATTTAATTGAGCTGTTAAAGCATAGGTAATATAATGCAAAATGTAATAAACAAGTACCTGTATGAGTAAAGCTGTTTTAGCTATTCTAGTTTATTAAGCATTATTATATGTTACTGAACAAGCCATGTATAAGCTCCAAGTATTCTTTGTTATTGTACATGATGTTGTATGACTGCTCTTAGCGGTATTCTATTCCATCTTATTAAAAGTTAAAAGGAAACTCAAATTCAACATCGAGTAATGCCTTCCTTTATTCCCCTTTAGGTTTGACGCCATTTTGAACCATGACCGGGTAACATCTCCTTTGTGAATATGCCACCCAATTGCCAATTTTACTCTAAATCTGATTTATTTGAGTCCGAAAGCATCCCGCATGAAGATTTCCTCATTACAAAAGTTGAGCAAAGTGTCTATATCTGGTCTTCATCATTCAATTGATCAAGTGATTTGCCAACAAGAACATTTCTTGATTCGACTGCACAGTATGGAATCCCAACAAAAGGACTTAATAACGAACATCGAAATGTCGAATACTGAGATACGTGAATTAAATAGTCTGAATTAATAAATAAACCCAACAAGAATAAAAATCGAACCAGGAGAAAAACAGAGTACATAACCAGGAGCGATTTAGTTGTTAATACAATTTGAGTTTCGGTGGCATAGCTGAGAATATGAGGGAAGATTGTCTTAAAACTGTGACCGAACTGATATATAATGACCAAATGTTCAAGTTGAAAATGCACACCCGATCGGTAAAAAAGAAGTGAAGGTAACCCAAGTTATATCATCGCCAAATTTATCCTTCGGCCACAGCGCCGCCAGGTTTTATTATCTGCAAAACCAATTCTCAAAAATGCATCTATTTTTGTAACTGAAGACATTATTCTGAAGGATCGCCAGAAGAAAACAGAACTGAGAAATTTCATGGCCGAGTATTTTCAACAGGGTCATAAGGTTCGCATTATGTGTATTAGTTTATTTACCTCTCCGAAGTTTTCCCCCTCCTATTTTATAATTTGATTGTTTTCGTAAATCTTCTTTGTTTGTCTGAAGATCCTTCTTGAAAGCCATTATTAACTGTGATACATTTTCCTCACTTCGCCAGAGGACGCACAGCTGCAATTTTGACCTAAATGTCCTTACGGCTAGAGGTTTCTTGAAGCCTAAATTTGTCAAGTTTCTACAGCTGTACAATTTTATGTTAATGCGTCATAGTCTGATTGCTCTGGAATTTCTAAGAGTCTATTTAAAGGCACATTATTTGTGTTTTGTCAGTCGGTTTCCAACTGCACTCAGTAATGCTACTTGGATGCCATTATCCTGTTTATTCTTATTTGGTATGATATTATATTCGGCCTGCTAATATAAATTTATCTACCTCTGTCACTGTGAGTGATATTGTCAAATACTGGAGCAGTGGATTCTTCTATCTGGGACTATAGCAGTTTGCTTTCGCCAATCGCTGATTTCAATTCGCTTTATGAATCAGATTACATTTTCATTTGCATATGCTTCAACATTTCAGTTTATTTAACCTTTATGGATTTCTAATGGTTATTTTCTTGATAAAAATGATAACCCTATTAGTATTTTATAAAGCTTTTTGTTTTTTCACCTAATATTGATCTAATAGGACAGTCTGTCACATTTTAAAACCATTTTGCAAACCTACCTTTTCATAAGTACATTGAAGAACCCAGCCAAGGTAACACTTATCCCTATCCACTTGGTATCAACCCAACTTGCTTCTCTTATTTATCAAGACCGAATTATTTTTTCTATCTTTCATTTAAATACGCGTAGTTTGAACAAGCTCTATGATGAAATTACAGGGCTGTTAAGTGGTATAGAAACTATAGATTACAAGTTCACAGTTCTTGGTTTTTCAGAGAGTTGGATCAATAAAACTAATGAAATGTGTTTCTATATCCCGAGGCTACTGCAGGTCCAATCAAACACCAATTATATAATTGATTGATTGGGTGATGTTTAACGCCGCACTCAATACATTTCATTTAAATGGCGGCGTTGTCAGGTTTAGTGGGCGAGGAAACCGGGCTCATTGCCCGGAGGAAACCCCGACCTTCGGTGAGTACCAGGCAACTCTTACGGCGACTGAGTGAAAAATCCACTCAGAAATTTTACAATTTTTATTTGGTCTGAGCGTGATTCGAACCCGCGCCGCATCGATGGAAGGTCTATGTGTGGGACTGAGGGACGATCACTCTAACATACTGGACCATCGAGGCCATCCTCGCCGTATCGATGGAAGGTCTATGTTGGACTGAGGGAGGATCACTCTAACCTACTGGACCACCGAGGCCCCCTTGATGGAAGGTGTGTGGGACTGAGGGACGATCACTCTATCCCACTGGACCACCGAGCCCACCCTCACCGCATCGATGGAAGGTCTATGTGGGACTGAGAGACGATCACTCTAACCCACTGGACCACCGAGGCCATCCTCGCCGCATCGATGGAAGGTCTATGTTGGACTGAGGGAGGATCACTGTAACCCACTAGACCACCGAGGCCCCCTTGATGGAAGGTGTGTGGGACTGAGGGACGATCACTCTAACCCACTGGACCACCGAACCCACCCTCACCGCATCGATGGAAGGTCTATTTGGGACTGAGGGACGATCACTCTAACCCACTGGACCACCGAGGCCATCCTCACCGCATCGATGGAAGGTATATGTGGGACTGAGGGACAATCACTCTAACCCATTGAAACACATTGAAATTCCAAAACAAACTATTTTCCCCGGAAAGTCACGATCGAGTCACTCAGCCACTCTGATCAATAACATTTTTTTCTAACTTTAGTGGCCGATGCAATTTATCAAGTATTGTACCTAACGTAATTTCCGATCATTTTCCAATCTTAAGTTTATACTCCCACAGCAGTCCAATGAAACCTGATGCTTTTCGAACCAGAAACTGATGGTATATGTACAGGATCTGAAAAGTGTACAGCCACAGATTGCTCAGTCGTTGTAACATATTGGCAATCTTTGCTTTCAATTGGGTAGTACACCAGACTCACTAAAATAGCCAAAATCCGTTTAATATATCTATTTATTAGCCGCTAAGGAACAAAATCTACAACGTGCAGCTGTCTTTCTGTACCTTTCAAAGACGTTTGGCACTGTGAGTCATAATATCCTTATAGAAAAATCAATACATTATGGTTTCAGAGGCAGGTCTGCTACATTTTCGTAATTACTACTTAACTGTCCATCGGTAGGTTTCGGTCTCTTTCCGGAAGTATAAGTTTGGAGAGTGCCACAGGGTTCTGTACTTGGACCCATCTTATTGCCAATTCGTTGATGATACAAGGGATTCCATCCAACTCGGATTTTCAGTGAAAACACTTAATTCTGAACTCTCTAAAAGTTCAACATGGCTTGAAGTAAAGCAGCTTTCCCTGAACGTTTTAAAGACAAAAATACTGCTTGTATATCCTAAGTTGTGGATTCAACTTTCCGTATACGCCACATCCCCATCGAGGTAGTAGACCAAATTAAAGAAGGAGGTAACAAAAAACAACAAAATGCAATTGTATCGAACGGGCTCCCATAGACCATCGTATTCATGTGTGTGAATCTTGCAGGTGGTTTACGGTGTGAAAATACAATGAAAATGGATCTGCCAGACAAGTTCGTGTTGGATCGTCAGTGGGGCGAGCCATTGGCGTTTTGAAATTGACAGGAAAAAGTATTAGTAAATTACTTCCCTTGCGAGCTTATCGTATCTTGTATGATTATAACCTGCAATGTCAGCGGTAAGACTACCGTTTCAGAAAATTCTACAACGATGCCCAAAAGTCGCGTAGACATCATATGCAGCCTTCCCAAGCCTTTCCTTCCCAAAAGGTTGATTTACTTTTTTCCTACGCTAGTGCAGTGACTGGTGGCTAGGCCTATCACTGGCCTATCGAGACACACAGCTATAAAGCTCTGCTGTGAAGTCGGCTGCCGGGTCAGTTTAGACGTTCGCTGATAACGATTGTTAACTTTCTTATGGCACAGTTTGGCGAGGAAATATCGCAGAGATATGGTTTTGGTACCGTTAGAAAGGAAAATTTAGCGTGCGTGTACTGCATTTTCTTCTCCGTTAAAGTCCTAGGTATAGTTCTCAATAAACGCCTCTCATGGATTGATCTCTTACGGGTAAGCTGCAAAGTTTCGCATTGGAGTCCTAAAATTTTTAAGGATATCTGGTAATAACAAAAAACACCTTTTGAACTCCTATATAATTCGCTTATTAACCCATATCCGACTAACGAAAATCCCCTGTGAGGAAATACTTACATAAGTAACACGAAATCACTATGTCCTTTATACAAGAGAGCTATCCGCATAACGACAATCAATCTGACTAAAGTCGAGATGTTCCTTTCAACGAACATCTCTATTTTAGTCAAATTGATTGACTAAATGTCAATGTCCGGTTGACTTGAACACATTGGACACAGGTTCTATAGAATCCGTATCAATTAAGCACTTTGTTTTCAGGTTTGAAAATTTTAGCCACTCCCACAATTAACCCAATACTTAACCCTCCTTATTCACAAAGCCATATATTAATTAACCATATTTACTCCCACACAAATTTATTTAATTTTTTTGTGACTCCGACATCGATCCATAATAACCGAACAAGAATTCAAAACGTTAACTTTTTTAAAATACCATTTGATAATTGAAGGTAGGTATTACAAGAATGTAATATACTGCCACATTACAAGAACTTTTATTTAAAGTATATACGAACGTGCATATATCATACTTATTAATTTTAACTGGGACAGAAATAGTCCTAGTGACTTTATTCCAGCCATGCTTTTCTGTAGTTATCGTTTATTTTGTTAAGTTATGATTGATAAAAGATCAAATCAAATATAAAAAAATAGATTTAAAACGTAATTGCAAATTTTCATGGGTTGGATAGACGCTGGTTAATGAATGTTCACACTGTGAGAGGATGAAAATAATTATAATCACAGCTTAAACTGGGCGTCTACATGCAGCTGTAATACATCTGTAACAAAAAAGTCAAGACCTGTGACACAAAACGTTACAAAACACCCCAAGATTCATAACCTAAACTTTAAATAAGTGTAAATTACACTAAAAATGCACGATAATACGACATAGTTGCAAATTTAAACTTCGTCATTCGTCAACCCATGGAGGGATTAAGAGCATTGTTTTGTCTCTCCACGTGAGACTGTCGTGACGTCACCAGTTTTCCCCTCAACCTTATGATTGGACCAGACAGGAAAACTTAAAAGCTGAATAGCTTGAGGTAATGATGCACATCTGTCAACAATATCTTGACCAGAACACACAAAATGCATGTGATCATCTTTAAGATATAAAGCAGCTTCAGAAATAATTATCATTTTGAAAATGATAACATCAGAAGAAACTCTGCTGAGCCCAGAGGACAAGTCGTCTCCACTTTCTGCTAATATTACAGGTAGGTAATATATTATGATACCAACCTATTTAAGTGGCGTGAGCCGGCAAAATTCGGACTTTTTTAAAAATAAATTATGTTTGTCTAAAAAAGTTAATAGTTTGAAGTACCTAAAAAAGCAATGATGTTAAAGCCAATAACCCATGCGAAACGAGATACATGGATTTAACGGACAAAATTATAATTATCTGGCTGCATGATTTTTTGTTGCGTATAAAATCCACTTTAACGTACATCTGCGAAAAGCTCTTATTTAAGCTCGTGACAGAAATGGTATCTTATTGTTTGCAACCAAATTATCTCTATTGGGTGAAAAACCCCAAGTGTTTCTACAACGGAGGTCACTTTTCAGTCTTTATGACGGTTTGTTAGCTAATCATCTGTAAGTTGGTAGGAAGTTTTCTGTGTTTATTACCTAACTGTTTTATTACGAATTACTGAGTGGCATTTGTTTTTGGGCTAACCTAACCTATATGCATTCATTTATCTATCTATCTATCAGTTTTTGTCAATACTTTCCAAAAGCCCGTTACATGAGAAGAACAGAATTAAAAGCTATCTTGTTTTAGTAAGTCCGAACAATAAGAATGTGATTCAATATGACAAACTTAATATAGATATAATATCAAAGCGTTTATTAAAATCTAACGAAATAAACGATCCGACCAGAAAGAGTCCGATTGTTGTGGGGAGAAAACTATATCCTAACATATCTGTGTTAAGTGTCAACAGTTAATACACGCGAAAAGGAAATAATTATTAGTTTTTATGACACCCTACTGTGATAAAAAAACTTCAGCTCGTCCGAAAACTTAAAAGCAAATGTGTAGATCGTTTATCACTATGTTGACACTTTGTAATAAGTCTGTTGGAATGATAAAACCAAATGATTGAACCCCAGAAAGGTTTCACAGCGTTACACAACAATTAAAAAATGTCTAGTCCAAATTTTAACATCAAGGTGATTTTTGTGAGATAAGTAAATGTCTTCGTGTTATATTCCATGCTCGGTATGATGTACATGTCTTCGTGTTATATTCCATGCTCGGTATGATGTACATGTCTTCGTGTTATATTCCATGCTCGGTATGATGTACATCTCATTGTGTGATATTCCATGCTCGGTATGATGTAAATGTCTTCGTGTTATATTCCATGCTCGGTATGATGTAAATGTCTTCGTGTCAATTCCATGCTCGGTATGATGTACATCTCATTGTGTGATATTCCATGCTCGGTATGATGTAAATGTCTTCGTGTTATATTCCATGCTCGGTATGATGTAAATCTCTTCGTGTTATATTCCATGCTCGGAATGATGTACATCTCATTGTGTGATATTCCATGCTCGGTATGATGTAAATGTCTTCATGTTATATTCCATGCTCGGTATGATGTAAAGTTTTCGTGTTATATTCCATGCTCGATATGATGTAAATGTCTTCGTGTTATATTCCATGCTCGGTATGATGTACATGTCTTCGTGTTATATTCCATGCTCGGTATGATGTAAATGTCTTCGTGTTATATTCCAGGCTCGGTATGATGTACATGTCTTCGTGTTATATTCCAGGCTCGGTATGATGTATATGTCTTCGTGTTATATTCCATGCTCGGTATGATGTAAATGTCTTCGTGTTATATTCCATGCTCGGTATGATGTACATGTCTTCGTGTTATATTCCATGCTCGGTATGATGTAAATGTCTTCGTGTTATAGTCCAGGCTCGGTATGATGTACATGTCTTCGTGTTATATTCCAGGCTCGGTATGATGTATATGTCTTCGTGTTATATTCCATGCTCGGTATGATGTAAATGTCTTCGTGTTATATTCCATGCTCGGTATGATGTACATGTCTTCGTGTTATATTCCATGCTCGGTATGATGTAAATGTCTTCGTGTTATAGTCCAGGCTCGGTATGATGTGCATGTCTTCGGGTTATATTCCATATTCCATATTCTTCGTGTTATATTCCATGTTTGGTATGATGTAAATGTCTTCGTGCTATATTCCAGGCTCGGTATGATGTACATGTCTTCGTGTTATATTCCAGGCTCGGTATGATGTATATGTCTTCGTGTTATATTCCATGCTCGGTATGATGTAAATGTCTTCGTGTTATATTCCATGCTCGGTATGATGTACATGTCTTCGTGTTATATTCCATGCTCGGTATGATGTAAATGTCTTCGTGTTATAGTCCAGGCTCGGTATGATGTGCATGTCTTCGGGTTATATTCCATGCTCGGTATGATGTAAATGTCTTCGTGTTATATTCCATGCTCGGTATGATGTACATGTCTTCGTGTTATATTCCATGCTCGGTATGATGTACATGTCTTCGTGTTATAGTCCATGCTCGGTATGATGTAAAGTTTTCGTGTTATATTCCATGCTCGGTATGATGTAAATGTCTTCGTGTTATAGTCCATGCTCGGTATGATGTAAAGTTTTCGTGTTATATTCCATGCTCGGTATGATGTACATGTCTTCGTGTTATAGTCCATGCTCGGTATGATGTAAATGTCTTCGTGTTATAGTCCAGGCTCGGTATGATGTAAATGTCTTCGTGTTATAGTCCATGCTCGGTATGATGTACATGTCTTCGTGTTATAGTCCATGCTCGGTATGATGTAAATGTCTTCGTGTTATATTCCATGCTCGGTATGATGTACATGTCTTCGTGTTATATTCCATGCTCGGTATGATGTAAATGTCTTCGTGTTATACTCCATGCTCGGTATGATGTTAAGTTTTCGTGTTATATTCCAGGCTCGGTATGATGTACATGTCTTCGTGTTATAGTCCATGCTCGGTATGATGTAAATGTCTTCGTGTTATATTCCATGCTCGGTATGATGTACATGTCTTCGTGTTATATTCCATGCTCGGTATGATGTACATGTCTTCGTGTTATATTCCATGCTCGGTATGATGTACATGTCTTCGTGTTATATTCCATGCTCGGTATGATGTACATGACCCATTCGGGAAAAATTGAATGCACAAATGGCGATAGGTCCGTCATGAATGTGAAACATATGAGCAAAATAGCATTAATATTGGTCTTGGTGAAATAAGGAGGGTGTGATTTGAAAGATGAGCTTTTAGTGATACAGCTGAACATAGCAGAGTCCATGTCATGGCATTGGAAAAATATTACGGGATATGTGACGTAAAGAATACCTTGAGGTTGTTTTAGTGGCATTTAGAAGTTGAATTGTCAATAAACACGGGGTTGGTATGGATAACAAACTTCTTCGTTTATTTTTCTGACGACGTTTCAGTGTAGATACTAACACTAACGGTGTTAGTATCAACACTCAAACTTCGTCAGAAAAATAAAGGAAGAAGTTTGTTATCCATACCAACCCCGTGTTTACCTTGAGGTTGATTGTAATTTTGGATAGAAAATCGAGAATGATTTAACAAATCTGCGTCTAATATAGATTAAGGCCCCGGGTATAAAGGTCTAAATGATATACCTTTTTAACACAATTAGAAACTTGTCTCCATGGTTATTTTAGACAAGAAGATTTTCCCTGTGCCCATGCATGTAAAGCAACATGCGTTCAGAAAGTTGCCCCAAAGAAAACACGAACTATAAAATGGCATGTCCGTAAACCCTTTTTGTATAGTAACAGATACACTAAGATGGGTTGTTAATCAATTGAAATGTATCCAACATATTTAGCTACTACACAAATGGTAGTAGAATATAACTGGAGTACTACAGAACGAAATCGGTCTAGAACAGGTTGACATTTGTCACACCAGCTTTTGTACCGTATACAAAAAACTTGAAATTCATATTAAGTTACGACAGTGTATAAACAAAATCGCACTTAGTTTTCCGAGGGGTTGACTACTTCCCATGTTCATGAAGTCTGGGGTTACATAACAGATTTTCAGTTTTAGTGATTTTTTTGCACATTACGTAAGTTAATCAGATGTAATGCATTCATTACAACCTGCTGTCTCGCTGGATTTCCAACCTTTGCAGTATGTCCGTGTACGGGTTATGAATGTTGTATAGATGTGTGTAAACATGGACTTAATAGCCGGTTAATCCTGCAGGATGAACCTTCACAGCGTCTATATACACGATCTGACACAAGTCTGATGTAACTTCATCACTTTTTACATCAACACAGGATCATCTCTATCTAATACATATAGCATGTGCAGACCGACCGCAATGACATACGTACACAACCATCTGTTTTCATGTCGCTTTATACCCATTTTATATTTTCATCTTTCTTTTCTACCCCCTCAGCCCCGCTCCCCTAGACCTAGTACCTCTCTCCCCTTTCTTCCTGTCCCCTCTTCAGTTTTGTCAACCCCTTTGAGATATTCAGATGTAGTGATACCCCCTTCGAGGGCTCAGCGCAACCCTCGGACTAACTTCTAAATTTCGGGAATGTCGGCACACCTCCTCTAAATGGCACATTCCTAATGTTAATAAGAAAGTACTATTACTTGGGAATTCTAATCTACCAAGAATTAACCTTGACCCCCACCTTTTTCCAACTCGCTCATCTACTTAAAGATGAAGAGAGTTGCGGTCTTATATCCCAATCAAAATAAAAGACTCGGTGGACAAAATTCACTGGACCGAAGATACAGCAAATTGCTTGTATACCCACTGGCTACAGACACTTAATTTAAAGTACATTTAAATTAATTATAATAACAGGGCCTTCTATATTTAAAAAAATACACAAACCCATTGAAAAATGACCCAAGGATTTTGGTATTGAACGTTTAAGAATATCAGAGGTTATTGATTACTACATGTATCTAAAACCTATAGCAAATCGGCGTGCTATAGCTTTATAAAAAATACTGATGATATTCATACTGAAAAGTGAGCCACTGGGTTCCAATCCGATACCGTAAAGAGATATTTCCGAAAGGACAGAACTCTCAATATATATGATTTGACAGCTACAAAATGCGCGAACAAGGCCCAGGAAACAAGTCTTCACAATAAAAACCGATTTCTAGTTACGTCTGAAAAATGGACGTTTTTGTCTTCGTGGAATTCTGCTCATGATAAAATAGAGTACCTGTCAATTAACAAGGCTATATGTGAATCTGTTATCATATATTATAGATAAGCATGTAACTATTTTTAAAAAATACTCACAACGGCTAACCGTTTTAGTGATATATATATGTAAATATAAGCTTGTATACTTCGTGCAAAAAACGCCCACTGCTAAATATCTGGGATGTAAAAATGGTTGAAGAAATTACTTTTTTTCCTTCAGGCATGGGCAGAACTCGATATAAATATTCTGAAACATTAGACAACTAGTCTGAGTCATATGAAAAGAAGTGTACTTCAATAGAAGTTTGGATAACAAACCACGCTGGATGCATTTTTGTTTTGTGCTAACTTTTGGTATCCATTCAGTCCGTATCAAAAGTAAATATCTGCTACAATATTAATCAATCTTGTCTCCATTTTAGAGATAAACTAGTTCTCAATCATCCAAGATGTCCAACGAATGTGCCATGAAGTTACTCACGCAACCATTAAAATATTTATAAAATTATGTGAAATCCTAATTTAGGACACATCATATTTAAAGGTTCTAAATGAAAATGCGATGTTGTTAAGAATGACTTATTTCGCTTTAATTACTATCTGTCAGCTGACCAACCAGTCTACGTGATATGTTTATTGGATGAATGAAGTCATAATATGGTAAATCACACATAGATCTATATTTAGTTTAATTTGCACTTGACCCAGAAATCATACGTGTTTGTGAGTTATTTTCAACTGGGAATTGGGCTGAGTAACGTTATTTAATTGATTGTATTTAGTTTTACAGGCTTGCTACAGGCACACAGTCACACGTGGAATTTACATCCTCTCTCCTGACACAGTATAAAGGATAAGGGGAGATAACCCCAACATATCAATCAGAAGTACATAAAATACTGAGGATCCTATATGTTCAATAAAAATGCTCTCTTTTGTACTATTTTAACCAACCCGTTCCTTAATCATGACTCGTCGGTCGTAAATGTCAACAGAAATTGTAAATTTTGGATGAATAAGATACAACACACGAATAATATTGTATTTGATTACATGAAATGGGAAAACGTAGACAAGGATAGCCATCTGAAAATATGGAATTTGGTACATTCACTGCCGTTAGATAATAAGTTTAAACAACTTCAATATAAATTGCTCCATAAGATTATACCTTGTAACAAGTATTTACATACACGTTTGAAAATAAAACAGAGTTCTGCATGTGACATTTGTGGAAATGAAGATAATATTGTACACTACTTTATAAAATGTCCACAGTTAGCTGTGTTTTGGTCGGATTTAAGCAACCTCCTAAATAACTTCACAACCCTTGACATAAACCAAAACCCATCACCTATTCTGTATGGATTTTTTGACAAAACAAAAGAACTGAATAGAGTCTGAATAGTAAACTACGTCTTATTTCAGGCAAAATTATATATCTACAAATGCCACGTACTGAAAAGTTCTGTGTTATTTACTGTTTTCTCCAAGACTATCAAACTAGATATCACTGCCTTGTTACGGTCAAAAAAACACAAACATCTGGCAATTAAGTTACAAAATATGTTCCGATAGCCTTCGTCTTGACCCGCACAATTTCGATAAATTCTTACTCAAAATATAATTTGTACTTATCATTTTGTGATTGTAATTTCTGCAATAATGATTGTCAAAAGTTATATTGTAACCTGTCTGCGTCGGAGATGATGGGATTGGGTGGGCGGGGGGGGGGGGGGGGGGGGGTTCAAAATGTAACATTTAAGGAGGAGAAAACAAAAAAACAACATGCAATCGTATCGAACGGGCTCCCATAGACCATCATATTCATGTGTGTGATTCTTGAACGTGGTTTACGGTGTGAACATACAATGAAAATGAATCTACCCGACAAACTCGTGCTCGATCGTCAGTGGAGCGCGCCATTGACGGTTTGAAATTGACCGGAAAAAGTATTAGTAGATTACTTCCCTTGCGAGCTTATCATATCTTGTATGGTTATAACCTGCAATGTCAGCGGTAAGACTACCTTTTTTTTAAATTCTACAACGATCCCCACAAGTCGCGTAGGGAACTGCTCACTAGTCCGAAGGTCCACTAGTCCGAAGGTCCACTAGTCCGAAGGTTCACTAGTCCGAAGGTTCACCGGTCCGAAGGTTCACTAGTCCGAAGGTCCACTGGTCCGAAGGTTCACTGGTCCGAAGGTTCACTAGTCCGAAGGTTCACTAGTCCGAAGGTTCCATAGTCCGAACATGCCAGACACAATGCGCTATATCTCAAATAAGACCATCCACTATTTGGATGAGAAAAACTAAACAGTGGTACTGATAGACATTTTATTCAAGCAATTAAAAAAATCTGAGTAGCGGTACGTATACTTGAACAGATATGAAAAATAAAAAGTACTCTTCACGGTTTGTTCAATTTATGGGGTATAAAGGTCTAAATGATATACCTCTTTTTAACACAATTAGAAACTTTTCTCCATGGTTATTTTAGACAAGAAGATTTTTCCGTGTGTTTACGTTTACAAAGTCGACACCACGTGTCTTTCTAGATATAAGTATAATGTCATCTTTTTAATAATGTTTTGCAAACTTTTCAAATTATCTGATAAATAAAAGTATCTAAAATTGAACATGTCATGTCATGCGTATAACCCTCTAGAGTTCCTAAGGAAAAATAAAATATTTAGTTCGACGGTTTTATATACCCTGCATACCACCTATTTCCTCAGGAAATTCATTGTCTTTCTCCGTTAGTCTGCACCCCCCGTGGCTGTGCATAAAATCGTCGAATTATATATTTCCTTTTTCTTTGGAGGGATCATAAATTCCTAACTTTACACTGTCTCGACTACAGACCAGCAAAGACTAAGGGATACTGTCTCGTGGGAAAATGATGCTGAGGAAACTATCCTTGGGTCTGGGTAGGCCTATACCCTATGGGCCATATCATTTGGAGGATGATATCGGTACTGTTCTTCGGACTACTGGACCTTCGGACTAGTGGACCTTCGGACTAGTGAACCTTCGAACCAGTGAACCCTCTTGTTCGGACTAGTGAACCTTCGGACTAGTGGACCTTCGGACTAGTGAACCTTCTTACTAGTGAACCCGTTTTTCGGACTAGTGAACCTTCGGACTAGTGAACCTTCGGACTAGTGAACCCTTCTCGTCGCGTAGACAACATAGCAGCCTGTCACGTCTTCCCAAAAGGTTGATTTACTAGCCAGTGTACATTTCAGAGCTGTTAGAGTGTTTATCTTCTCTTATTAGAGCGTCGAAATGATCAAAATTAACCTAGGTTTAAATGGGAGACTTTCAGAGTTGACCAATTTCTCTTACGCTAGTGAGTGACAGGTGGCCAGGCGTATGCTGATTGGCCGGTCGAGACACACAGCTAAGCTCTGCTGTGAAGATGGCTGCCGAGTCAGTTTAGACGTTCTCTGATAACGATTGTTAACTTTCTTATAGCACAGTTGAGCGAGGAAAAATCGTAGAAATATGGTTTTGGTACCGTTAGAAAGGAAAATGTGTCGCGCCTGTAGGCCTACTGTATTTACTTAGTTTTTTCCTTTTCTTCTCCTTTAAAGTGAAGATGAACAAAATGTTTTATTGTAACAATGTTTTTGTATCCTTTTTTTATATTTCAATGAACATTGTATTGTATATGTATCAGTCCTAGCGTAAACATTAGTACAAGCCGTTTAGTGCAACCCGGTCACGTGGGGAGTACATTTGCGGCATTTTGTAAATTCGTGACTATCTTCAATAAACGCCTGTATACATTTGTATAGGCTTAACCCTCTACTTACCCGTGTAGCTCACGAGCTACACCAAACAAAAACGAAAGTATGCCTGACCAGCAATTATATTTTACCCTCATTTCCCAATGTTGCTTACAGGCTACTGAGTGTACTTTTATAGTTGTCCACTAGAGGGCAACAAGTTTTTTTTTTCTGGGTCAGGATAGAGGTCATCTAGTGCCTATTATCAACTTGTGTAGAGCCATGTGCTTTGTGTTATAAAGTTTGCTAAGTAAGCTGTTTTGAAGGTAGGACTGTAACTTATTTATTTCTTTTTCTGAAAACATTAACTATAACAAATAGATTGGACCCTAAATAGGTTTTAAAAATAAACTGTGGGAAAAAATGGAGACCGATAAAATCTGTGTTGCTCAGGAGCAACATTGGTTATTAACGATAAGTTAATCTCTTATAACATAATCCGCTTTTATGACCAAATGAGTTTGTTACTCTTTGGTTTGAAGCATTTTTATATAATCAATTGATAAAATGATAATTTTATTAATTGATAAATAAGTGTTTGCCACTCCCTTTAGTCCAAACATTTGATTTATTTTAGATGGCAAGTAAAAAATTTTATAACGTAAATGATATCTTGGCTGTGGTCACGGCATCGGACAGCGAATATGACGAGCTGTCAGATGGTGATGAGGATGATTGGTTTCCATCGGCTGAGGAGGGATCAAACGATGATTCAGATGACGACACTGCCCCTTCCACAAGCATGGCACAGCCATTGAATCAGGTACCAGACCCAGACACAGATGAATCAGACGACGAGCCGTTGATTGCTAAGTCAAAACCCAAACCCAAGTCACATGACATGCCTTATGATTTTGAGTCGAGAAGACAATTTTTGGCGCCTCAAAATATTGAGTTTGTCCCAGTTCCACTTAACCCTGAACCAAACCCGAATTCATCACCATATGAGTTTTACAAAATCTTTGTAACTGATGAATTATTGGATAATACAGTCACGGAAACGAACAAATATGCGTTACAAAAGGACGGCGTTCAACTTCAACTAACTGTCTCAGAGCTGGAAGTATTTCTGGGAATATATTACCTTATGGGCCTAGTAAAAATGCCTGCTGTTGGTGACTATTGGTGCGAAGAGCTACGCTATGAGCAAATTTCGGATAAAATGAGTCGAAACCGTTTCTACAAAATAGCAGCATATCTTCATTTTATTGACAATGAACTCGTTACGGAAGAAGAGAAAAACCAGGACCGAGTTTGGAAACTTCGACCATGGTTGACAACCATTCGTAATAATTTCACCACCGTAAGTTCCAGCGAAGAGCATCAATGCGTCGATGAAATAATGGTAGCATTCAAAGGCCGTTCAATTCTGAAACAATACATGCAGAAAAAACCGAAAAAGTGGGGTTTTAAATTGTGGGCTCGTTGTAGTTCGTCTGGTTTTTGTCACGATTTTGCAGTTTATCAAGGCAAAGGAACGGGAATTGACGAAACATGCGCTCCTAACTGTGGTCTTGGTGGAAATGTTGTCTTGCAGCTTTGCAAATCACTGCCTCTACATCATCAATATAAAATCTGCTCTGATAATTTCTTTACAAGTTTTGAAATGGCTGCTCAAATCAAAGAACGTAATTATGGACAGTTTCTTGGAACTATTCAAGTGAATCGTTGTCATAAAGCCCCTCTCAAAACCGAAAAGCAACTGTCAAAAACTGGCCGTGGATCAATCGATACAGTTTATGAGAAGAACCGTAATCTAGCACTTGTTCGATGGTACGACAATAAGGCAGTCACTCTTCTCAGCACATACATTGGCAAGGATCCTGTTGATAAAGTGCAAAGATACGACAAAGCCCAGAAAAAGCATATCGAAGTAGATAGGCCAGCTTTGGTGAAGGTGTATAACTCTAGTATGGGAGGTGTCGACTTGCTTGACATGATGTCCACATTGTACAAAAGGCAACTGAAAAGCAAGCGGTGGTATTTGTATATTTTTTATCACACGCTGACAATTGCAATGGTCAACGCTTGGTTTTTGTATAGACGGGACTGTAAGGTCACCAACACGAAACAGAAGCTGAATATGAAGAAGTTTCAGTCAATGGTGTCTGATGCTCTTATTAAGAGAGGTAAGCCCCACCGCGGTAGGCCCTCTGTCAGTGCTTTGATGTCCCCACAACATAAGAAGCAGAAGTTTACAGCTGCTCCCTTGGCTGATGTCAGGTACGATTTGGTGGATCACTGGCCTCTTCAACCAGGAAAACGTAACCGTTGTAGGTTCTGTCCATCTGGATTCTCATGGTGGCAGTGTTCCAAGTGCAAGGTGCACTTATGCATATGCCCGGATCGAAACTGCTTTTACGCCTACCACCATAAATGAATGATCAATATACAGCTTATTGGTTACATTCCGCCTTAGATTATTGAACTCTAGGGATTTTGGATATTTCGTTCTCAATTTCTTTGCATAACAAGCTAAGTGCTTGTAAATCTGGTTACAAATGTAACATTATCATAATAAAGGAAATTAAAACCAAATAAGTCACATTTCTCCTTCTCCCGACAAAACGATGTAAGAACTACATCGAAATATCGTCCCTCAATAAACCAAGAAGTAGTTATCCATAAGTAATTCTTCACCTTATTGTACATAATCCTGACCGCCATCTACCAATGTTGCTCAAGGGCAACGTTCTTAATACAGAGCATTTGAGGTCAAAGGTCGAAAATTGCTACTAAAGTCGTTTCAGTGAGTTAGTAAGATATACTTATTAAATGGAAATATTTTTTAGTCTTGAAATTATGGTAGTGGTAAGTAGAGGGTTAAACTGAAAAAAAAAAAAAAAATACTGAGGATCCTCAGTAAATGAAGTGACATGAGCTGTCAAATAAAGGGGAAAGTTCTCCAAATAGGATTCGCTATAAAATATTTGACATTTTTATCAGAAAGTACAAGATAGGACGTTTCCGTTGATACCAATCTTGCTGATGACCGTTTAGGTGGTATTTGTAAGTAACAAAATGTACTCGTAGCCTACATCCGAGCTGTTAGAATTTGTCCGTTATTTGCACACATCTTCGGTTCCTAGGCTTTATTGGCTTTACCTTTTTTTCAACGACAATCCTTTAGTCAAACTTTGAACTTCTCTTGTAAAACTAATTTATATTAGTTCAAACAAAATGAAGTATCATATCTAATAATTACGTTTTGACCTGTGTATTTACACATGTTGCAGAGAGAGGATGCAATAGCACAGTAAGACTCGAAAGAAATGTGACCACGCACATCGCCAAACAAATCAAACCATGATGGCAGGGAATTCGGACATGAACAGATGTTATAGATCTATGAATAAAATGAACGTTTAATGTGACATAAGAAATCGAGTTCGCCACAATAACATTTTTGATAAACGCGATAGTCTGTCTGCAAAATCACATATAGCTGTACGTTAGCTGTATGTTACTTACGTGACTTGAAATTAACAATAAACCAACCCTAAAATTGAACACCGTAATATATTTGACCATAACATATTCCTCATTGTCTGTTCTTATTTGGTTTGATTCGTTATTTCTTTACTAGGTGTAGTCTTGGATGCAGGGTTGCTTCCAAACCAGGTCGTGTCTCCAGTCGGGGGTTGTCCCCCTTTACCTCCTCCATCACTTACTGACCAACTTCCAATAACTTTATCAACAACAGAATGTTCCCATCACATCCAGCTGACCGAGGAGCCAAGAAGCAAGTACGACAAAATACGTTAAAAACTGGACAAACAAATCAGCCTGATAACCTGCTATGAAAGAAAAGCCTTTTTAATGTCGTCATGTAAGAAGTTGATGAAAAGATTTATATCAACATCTCTTGATAAAGGGGAAAACCAGGCATTCTTTTTTTGTTATAATTTCATTTCATTCTAGCGTTATCCTTTATATTTTGCAAAGAGCCGATGATTGTGGGGGTTCTTAGATAGTTGACTGGACCGATCGTATATTGGTTAAGTAATCGTTATGGTCATCTTTTTGTTCAAAGGTGCTCCCCTGTCCAGATGAAAGAATTACTTTTCTCTTGGAAAAATACTTTGGAAAATGTATGGAAACATGTGTCATCTGGAAATATTGAACAGAAATGGTTTGTTCTGATGGGGGCATGTGTCTGTCAGTTACTTAGCTCTGGTCTCGGAAATTCCGTTGCTATATTCTATGTTGAATTTCTGGAGACGTTTCACACTGGTAGAGCAGTCGTAGGTTGGGCAACTTCTATTTGCAGTGGACTCGTTTTTGGCGCAGGTAAGCTGCGGGCACACGTTTTGACTCACAATCAATAGTTTCAGTTGCCTTATCATCTGTTTGTTGACACTTAATGTTGATACGAAACAATTTTTGGTTTAACTACCGTTGTTACTATAACGATTCATCGTATGGTTGAAGATTGTAATACATATATATCGGCTCTACATGCCAACTGTAAATGCAATAATAATCATACACCGACCTTTTCAAGTAATTATATTGAATGTCAGAAACACGAGTTTACACTATAATGTCAGAATAGTTGCCTTATGTACGTTAACCTGATTTATTTGTATGTGAACAGGTATGTTTGTTGGTATGTTCGTGCACGCGTTTGGCCCAAAGACGTCTACTATTTTGGGAGCGTTCTTGACATTTGCAGGCTTAATGGCAACTTCTATGGCACCAAACATCGCAATCATATTTCTGACATTTGGCATTCTTACAGGTATGCCTCAGCTGTTAGTAGTTTAAACTAATAGGCTTACACAATAATATCATCTTATTTTATTACTAATCGAAACGAAGTTTACATGTAACTTATGTTTTAAAACAGTAATAAAACAGAATAGATCACCAAATGGTGAACATGTATCGTCAGTAACATGCGGTTGAGATATGGAATACTATGAAAGCCTCAAATCTTAGCCACGTTTCTTACAAAATTAGATTTATCTTTCATTTTGGATCAGTCTTTAAAATTCAATTTCGTTATGACTATAGGTTGTGGATGTTGTCTCGTGTGTGTTGCTTCCTTTGTTGCTGTCGGTCAACACTTTAAAAAGGGTCGAGGTGCAGCGTCTTCCATTATCGTGGCTGGTACAGGACTTGGAGCATTACTCTTCCCTATTATTTTACGACCACTGATCGACAGCTACGGATGGAGAGGAACTATGGTCATACTATCAGCTGTTGTGTTGAACAACATTCCAGCAGCAGCACTATTTAAACCTGTAAAAACGACGAAAACCTCTGAACTGGAATCTGAACAAATGAATTTAAAAGATGCATTGTGTAGTTCTGGTATATGGAGAAATACAACATACGTGTGTTATATTAGCATCTGTCCAATCATTGCCATCGGCTACAAATATACCATAATTGTCATTGTGGACTTGGGCATTTTGAAAGGTTTCTCCAAGACAGACAGTACGTTTCTCTTGGTGTATATTAGTTTGGCATTTACAATATCAACCATTTTCTTCAGTTTGATTTTGAAGATATTTTGGTCACACAGTATTATGTTATTCAACACGTGTCTTGTTGCAATGGCCGGTATCATGTTTATATTCTCCGCACTGACATCATACACAGCCCTTGTTGTGGGTGTGGTCGCGTATGGCGCTGCTCTCGGAGGTATCAGTGGGCTGTATGCAGTTATTACAGTCGACATACTAGGTTTGGAAAGATATTCTACTGGTCTAGGCTTAGTTTGTACCGCCTATGGAATCGGCTATCTTCTAAGTGCTCCCATGGCAGGTAAGATAGTTTATTGTTTTTTATATTGGTTGTTATCCTTGAACATGTTATTATTTGATTGGTTGGTTGAATGAAGCGCATTCAAAATAAGATAATTTTGATAGAGGCTTTAACCGATTGATTGGAAAGAGAGTGATTTTAAGCGGAATGGAACCCTGGACGACTTTCCACAATGCGCTGTATATGTAGGCTGTGCTGTTTGAATTAAAGTCTATTGTTTAGGAGTGATTTTCACCTCAAGCCTGAGTTTCAAGAAAACAAAAGGTTGTCTCTGGTGGAAGATCGGCAATAAAAGCCTTTATTATAAATATTTACTTTTCTCGTGCTTAAAGTGAAATGAGCTGCAAAATATAGGGAATATTTCGTTGAAATTATCAATCCCTCGTCATTATTATCAAGAGGTATTAAGAGATTCCCGCTTACACAAATCATGAAGATAATTTTTATGGGAACAAAGAACCCTTATGTGATTGTTATTCGTTATTAGCACGTATCTTTGGTTCGGGCGGGTTGAATTGAATTGAATCTTTATTTCACCATACAGTCATTTATGTTCATATAGGGTTAAAATTGAAAAGATGACTGGAATAAAATCCCTGAGGGCTTGTTAAGTCCCTTTAATTCATATAATGGAGGAGGAAAATTGAACTGAATATTTAATCTACTTACTGGTTGGTTGGCTGTTTTAGCTTATTGGCGCGTCCATTTGTATGAATGATGTACGCCATCGGGTTACTGGCTTTTTCGTTAATTAAAATTTTCAGCGCCAATCAAGTTTTTTAAGATGTTTCAAATGACCAACGACATTCGGAAAAAGGTTAAAATTTAACCAGCTCATGCAGATTTCTTATGCAAACTTGCCTGTTACTTTTTTAAACAAAACACAATCAACGAAGTCATAATAATGTATTAGTTTTTTTTTAAAATTTAATCTTCATTTCTTTTCCAGGCTTAATCAACGATTTGACAGGAAGTTACAAATTATCGTTTTACATCGCTGGATCTCTGTGCCTTGCGGGGATGATACCGTTTGCCATCGTGTCCAAACTGTTTGGACGTAAAGGGAAGGGTCAAATAACAGGATCGCCACCGATAGAAACTGTTAAAGAACCCGATATTAGTATAGCTACGATAACGTGAAGGTATATAATTCTAACGGAAATTGAAGACTTGAGAGCAGGTTCTCTCAATCAATACTTCAAACATTACGTCCACTGCTTGATCTTCAGATAGGGATTGCCAAACACAAAGCAATACCTATGTTTTTATAATCATATTTACACTATGAGAAGATGGAGAAAAGATATGTCCAACGCAAACACTAATTAAATATACCTGTTATTCACTCGTTCTGTATGGATCTATTATATATGTCAGCTGTTTTGTAAATAATGATTTAAGAAAACAGCGAAATGTTGTGCAAGTTCTGGTTCAGCATCTGGAAAACAGTCTTGGGAAATTGAAACAAGTACTGAATGCATGTTAGATATTTAAAATTTATGAATATATCAATATGCGATGCATAGTATATGTTCATTATGCTGTAGGCGACGTTTTACACTTTAAAAATATCCCGCTCCGCTGAAGTCTACTTAGTCTACATAGACTACGTAGATGGAGATTAATGTGTTAGTAGTTTATTTAGATTAGCCTACATTGTATACTTCGTTCCGACTGAATTTAATATTTGACGTTTTATTAATATCAATATATCAGCATCAAATACTAATTGAGTCTATAGCAAGTTTTCAACCCAACCGTAACAAGTACACGTACAGCTGTATATAATATATAAAAAAACAACAACACCCTGGGCAGATTTTGTCTATAAAGTTGTTTTTGGATAATTTTTTTTCATAATTTTAACTAATAGTGCAATTCTGTATTTTTTTTAAATCGGATATTCACCCTCCCTTTTTTTATACACATTGTATGTAGTTTTGTTCACCTTACTGAGAAACGTCAGCGTGTTTTAGCAAAGTCGATGAAACTTTGATCTCCAATCCGACTAATCTTCTTTCAAAATTGTAATTGTTTTTTTTTTTGTTCATTCTTGCATTTGATGTTAAATCCAAATCAGTTTTGTGTAATGTGTGAAAACTCCTTTTTTCATATTGAAAAAGGTAAAGCCCATCGAGTCTATAACTGTCAATCCTACTGGAGACGTGTCCAGCTGGACGGCCTTTTGTTAGTTGTTAAATGGTGAACTTGCCAATGTGCTATATCTGTTATTGTAATTAAAGTGAAATCAATTCAAATATGTCAATATTGTGTTTTTTCTATGTATAGCCATTGTGATAGCCACATATTATTGCCTTGAAATTAAAATGATTGCTTATCCTGTCGGCTTAGATTTATTTTTATATTTTAAAATCTTTTTTTAAAAAGTAGGAATATTTATGAACACTAAACTAGTAAAAGACACGGGCACAGTGGTTATTGGTATTTGACCTTAGGTGTATAAATCGTCGGGACCCTTCTAAACCTGCGACTAATTAAAAGAAACAAACAATAGGATGAAATTCTCTCTGAACAAAAGCCCGTAAAAAGACAAATCTTTTATTACGACCCAATCTAAAATTAGAAGTTACCCTATAGTCCTAAAGTCCAGATTTAACCTCTAAGGCCGATATTCGCCATTTTTATCGGAAAAATCCATTTATAATGGGGTTGGAGAGTTTACCAAGGAGGCCAATTGATCATTAAAGGCACACTTGCCGTAGCCTGTTTAAATTTGCTAAGAAAACCAATTTACATGAGCTTACTACGACTAATACCGCTAAACTTAAACATAGGACACATAAAACATGTCTAGTTAGCTTTAGACTGTAAAAATGGTGTGAAAAACAAACGAAGAATCGAAGCCTGATTACAACAACAACGATCAGTGTCGGTCAACTTTCGTGTTGGATTACCCTCCTTTCAGGCCTTTTTATCCGTGGTTTACACTCAAACAATCATCAGCAGGGTTTTCCAGTCGCTGTTAACCGATCGTCAGTCTGTATTTCTCAGATAAATAAGCCTACGTAAAATTACACTGTGCCGTTAGTTCACTCACTCGACTGAAACATAAAATCGCCAATAGGGGGCAGATCGGTTTGTTTACGTTCCGGGTACGTAACAATTCAAATTTTCAAATTCAAATTAAAAATACAAAGTGACGTCCAAACTTTTAAATTTTGGTGAAAATAGAAAGTTCCTAACTTATATTGTCTGGGAAAAATACAGAATACGGTCTTTCTTTTTTAACGTAAACAATATTCCTGATTTTCGCGGCAAGTGTGCCTTTAAGTATTCGACAAAACAAGAACATCATGGAATTTTACCTGGCGTTCGCTCGCATCTACCCGCTTTTCTGTTACTCTGTTACACTCTGCTGGAGCTATCCTTAGTTACACAGCACATTCAAATACTAGCAACTATTGGAAACGTCCCGTGGAGCCTATAGCAGTGGCCGGTTCAAGGTGAATCGGGCCGACAGGGAACGTCGCCATCTTGCCTGTTTTCGTCAAAATGGGACTCTACGTTTTCGTTACTAGTTTAAAAAGTATATATTCACATCAGCGAGATGGCAGGATTTTTATATTTATTTGACAGCTTTTAAAAATGTTACCCTAGCTGGCATGTGAAAATCTCTGCGCTATGTCCGGTAAAGGCGTACGAGGTCTATCTTAGCCACGTCTCAATGAGATCTCGCGAGAATACGTTTGATTACGACCCTTATTCCCAATCCTAAATTATTACGAGTGACACGTTACAAAATATATCCAATTAGATGCGTTGACGTTGATATGCATTCTAACCAGGAGGTTCTTCAAACTTTTTAGCTCTACACGAATTTGTCTTTATTATAAATCTATTAAACAAAACCCCAGGGAGACACTTAATTCCTTAAAAAGCTGCTCGAGTTTTGTTTCTAAATTTTATTCACCATTCATCTACATAATTTAATTAAACTGAAGTAAAATAATATTCCGTGTCATGATACCAACCAAGTATCAAACGAACTTTGGCTCTGCTACGGGCGCTGTGATACGCATCCATATCGCATTGCGAGATTTTGTGATATCTGGTGACAGATGAGGCCATTAAGAACGTTTTTGATGACGTTGCAATTGACGTTACAAAAAACGCTCAGTCACATGCGCAATGCAGTGCCAGTGACAGGAAATTTGTGGAATTCACACGTGACTTGCGCTCCCTATGAGCAAAGAGAGTAGATTGACAAAATGATCACTTTGTCCAATCAGCATTGCCGGCATGTTCTTCTGGCCCCCTAGCAGAAGGGTGTTTCGTGAGTCGACTCTGGGGCGCCACCTATAGAAAGGAGGTTCCTAATAATCGAATCGTGTCAGTTCAAATTCAACATGGCGCGGACGAAGTGACCACTCTTGTCAATCTACGCTCTTTGCTATGAGGGCGAAATAGAACGTCACTATCCCTGACACGATTACTGCTTTGTCAACGTTATAACATGATGACAAAACACTTTTGTAACGTCAATTTTGACCGCTCATTCGGGATGTCATTTTTTTTTTAATTTCATTTTCAATTTCAATTTATTATGCAGAACATCCATACAGAACAGTGCATATAATAACTATAAGAGAGCATAATGATATACACAACATATAAAGAGGTATGTGCCCGGCATAATATGAAACCTATCCAAAAGAACATTATATTCAATATAAAGCATGCTGCACTCGACTCCACATAAAATATATACAGTAATATTTAGAGATCCTATAAATTTATCATTTTTTTTTTCGTAATTCAAAACAGGCATACACAAAGAAACAAATTGAGCTACATGTAGGCTTGTGATTATTTGTTAGTAAGATTTTTAATTTCTTATCGTCAGATAAAACGCCTAAATCGTAAAATGGCTAAATCTCATTGTACAGATTGATTCTCAGGGTGATATAAAGTGGACAATGCAAAAGGAAATGAATATAAGGTTTTCTATGTCTGTCAGTCTCGCTGCGAAAACCGTGGTTGCTGATTCTGAGATGCTTGTCGATGTTTCCAGCTTCTACAATAGTTTAGATGCGGCTCGAAGTCAAGGTTTTCTTGCCATGAAATTGTCAGGAAATTGAAGAAAACATTATTTGCATTACAGCAAAAACAACATTCCACACTTATGACGGCGATTTCAGCACGTCCAATCTGACCAATGTGACGCGGCCATTACATAGAGGATATTGGACAGTTGCGTTTGAATAGCACTTGTATTTTCTCGAGTGAAAGACGGAGAATAACCCATGAGACGCAAAGCGTCGAGTGGGTTATCCCTCCGCCTTTCAAGAGAAAAAATATAAATGCTATTCAAACACAACTGTACAATATTCTGTTCATTATTTATACTACATGTATCATGTTCGAGGCTGGGGATTGTTTGTTAAGTAAACATTTATCAATTATAAAAAAGAAAATATGAAAAAACTGATGACGGATTGGGGTTTTCAGCAAACGTAGGAATATATATCGTTGACCAATTAAACAGCAGCATGTCTGTTCTTCTCACGTGACTGTCAACTGTCAGATTTGGGGTCATTTGAATGGCCATTTTCTCCCTGAAGTTTTTCACGATAGCCTATTTCATGTAATCAGAAATCAAATCGATCTCCATGGATTTTAACTCTGCAGTGCACCAGTCACCAGGATAAAAAGTGATCTATGAAATTACTTTACATTGTTTTACCGCGTAAAACGCAGTGGTCCGATTCTCCAAAGCCATGATACAGGTCACAAAACGCTGTCAACAGACGATCGATAATGAAGTTTTGTTTTATCGCTTTGATTTTAAGTGGTAAGCCGATCCTCTATTGAATCAATCTAGTGTTTTCAGTTGTAAATTATTTATCTTAATGCAAAAATGACTGAAGAGGCTTTGTATTCCTATCGAAATCTTATGTAGGCCTACCGTTGTTGTTGAACAGCAGACGGCAGTACACAAGAAAGAAGTAGGCTCGACGACGTCATTTTTCATTGGCTCAGGGGACTGTTTCTCAACACCGTCGTTACTTTGCGCCTAGTCGTAACGTCATGGCAACATATACCTTCAACATTACGTTACGACCAGGCGCAAAGTTACGACGGGCGTAAGTTGTGTTGAGAAACAGCCCCCTGGTTACTCAAGGTAGGGTCAAAATATTCTTATGCGGGCTGGAAAGGCTGGTTTTCTGATTAAAACCCTAACAATTTGTACCCCTCGCCCTCAAATGGTGGTATCTTCCGCCACTGACCCTTTATTCAGAAACACACAGCTCATAAAGACATCATTTATTCCTTAATATTCCAATAAACACCTTTACATTTGATTTTTTCATCTCAAATTGAATGAGCTTTAATTTCAATAGATATAAATGACGCCCCTCCGCCCCCCTGATAACGTCGGCATATAAGAGAAAAAAATCTTGAGTGCGGCGTTAAACATCAATCAATCAATCAATCAATCAAGGGATTTGTCCTGCTTCATTAAGGCTACGAATATATCACGGGCATATTGTTTGGAGGCGAGGAGTACAGGCTAATTTTTAACGAATCTCACGGAGCCACTGAATCTACTGATTTCCTTCTCCTTCCTTCAGCCAAATATTGAATTATTGATGAACAATTGATATATCAATATCAATAAGAGAATAAATCTCCATTGTCAGGTTCCTAGCTATATTGGTTATGTGTTTATTTAACCAGCGATCAGCTAAAACGAGCCGAGAAACAAGCGTATTAAAACATGCAATACAGTCAGCATGGAAAAGTGAGCAAAAATGTCTTTTTGAATAAACAGCCGGTCATTTTTATGGAAGTTTCTTTTCCAATGTGTCTGTACGAATCGTTTTCAAAAACGGCATAAGCTCTGTAAAAAAAATAAACACAGATATCATATCAAACAATCGTTAAATCCTGGACATATTTAATACACCTGTTTAACATTAGTCAAACCTAAAGACACACAAACATTTACACCAAGACGATGAAGGTTAAATTGAAACGTCGTTATTTTTACTCACTCGTCCCTCCGGTCCCAGTTATTTCCCCATCCTCTTTCTTGCCATCTTTGGTTTCTTCTGATCTTGTTTTATCACTTTTAGACATTACCACGATATATCTGATAGGAAAAGGAGATTTCGAGTGCTTTATTATGAGGTAGATATTAAAATATATTGACCAAAAATCAATCTACTCTTCCCGTGCATATTAAATTTACATGAACTGTCAAAATTTGTTCTTTTATCATAAATTCTGATTGTGAAGACAGTAAGAGAGTTCAAAGTCGATAGCAAAACTATATGATTGACATTGGAATAAGGGAATATACAGTCTGGGGCCTGTGCCAAGCGAAAAAATGTTCGAAAACTGAAAATAAAGTTTCAATAGGGTGTATTCATTTATGCACGAAGTTAGTACAAAACACTGCCTTATGATTTTCAACACTATAAAATCCCTAAATTGCATTTCTTGACAAATATAGCCGAAAATTGCAAAATTCTGTTCTTAGGGGGAAATATCCAGATGTATGGTGGCCCAGTGCGGCCAGATCGTAAAATCAGTTTTGTTTTGATTGAAATAGAGATTCATAGAAAAGAAACAGATGTATTGAGAATAGTAGCACAGGAAGTTCAGCTTTGAGGGGCTTCAATCTATTTAAAATATGCAACTTTGAGGCGTTTCGAAGGAGTAAAAGTGAACTTTTTTTTCTCAAATTAGGGTTAGGGTCGAAGGTTATCTGGATTTTCCGTGTCTACAGTCGATGAAATGAATACCGATGGACAGGGAAGGTGGAAACTCCCTTATGTCATATATAAATGTTAACAATGTTAGGGTTTAAGTTACCCACGAGTGAAAGTGCACATACTTAGCTACAACGTTTAAATGGTAGCCCCTAAAGTCCGTCAAAGCTGTTAAACAATCATTATAGACTTGAGACAGTTTCTTACACCCCTTCGTCTTCACTAAAACATAAACAAAAACAGCCGTATCAAAATATAATGTTTGTTTATTACATGCATTAGTTTATGCAGTTTTCTAGAAATTTTCTTATTTGATTGTTTCCGTAAATCTTGTGTGTTTCATGTATAGATCTTTCTGGAAGCCTATTATTAGCTGTGACATATACATACATACTGTTCACAATTTAGTTAAAATGACCTAGATTTAAACCGGTGTTGTTACCCATTGCGCTTACGGTTTCTTCTTGAAGATTTCAAATATGTACATTTTCTATAGTTATGCAAATTTCTGTTTATACGCATAGTAAGATTGTTCTGGAATTTCTAGAGGTCTATTTAAAGGGCGAAATATTTGTATTTAGTCAGTCAATCAACAACTGCTCAGTTTGCTTTGGAATTATCTCTATGCTTATTCTTATTTGGAGTGTAAATTATCAGACTGCGAAATTTATCAATATTACAGTCATTTGTTTTATCTGGAAATTCTTCTATTTGGGAAAAGAGTTTACCAGTGTGTCTCCAAGATTTTATTCTGTGATTGTTTTCGTGATCAACGGATCCATGCTGTTATTCCTATCAGTGAACTTTGTGAGTTCTTGGGCTACAGTTTTCTATCTTTGAACTGTTAGTACTTAGTTTATAAAAGTAAGTCATTTTGATATATGTTTTTTCAGGCTGTTTGTGTAAAATTTGCCTGGAAATACGTTACTCTATTATAAATATAAAAGTAAAATCTGCTAGTCATTTGTTACTTCGTCGTTAAATATTTTGTCTCATAACATGTCAACAGGCCTTATCCTATCTATGTAAATACATGCTTATTTATTCTCAAAACTGACTTGATTCTCTACTGCCTAAATGCGTTTCGATTATTCAAGTTACAAAAAAGGGTTTTATATTTTAAATGCTGTTTAAAATCATATACATTTATTGTCATAAAAAAACCTTTAACATTATACCACTTTCATGAATGTTTTGCTGATTCTGTCTATTAGCCCCAGGTGACTATCCTGTCATACAGATCGCTACCATTGACTCTGTATGACGATTCAAGCTTTTTTATTTGTAGCCTTTACCAGGCCTTTCCAAAATTAAATAACATATTTTATTGACAGTTTCGGTGTCCCGCTCACATTTCCATTGGTAAAAATCTAATAACAGTCTAAATACTCTTTCTACGGTCCATTTTGACATAAGATATCGTTCAAATAGTTTTGTCGAACAAATACGTTTTCCTCTAGTATGTTTAGGGTTATCGTAGATCAAAATGTACAGCTGAAAGAAAACTGTAATGTGGATTTTTACCAATGGAATTACACGCGACACCCAAACTGCCATTAAAGTATATTATTTAATCCTGGGAAGGATTGATAAAGGCTACAAGGCCAAAAGTTTGATCTGTCCTGCAGAAGAAAAACTGAACCAATCTGTGACGATAGAACAGAATCGCAGGATAGTCACCTGGGGCTACCTGGCTATGTAATGTGAATTCGGCGAAAAACAGGAAATATTGGAATTTGTTTTTACCGTATTCGTCAAGTGAAGAACGCACTTTCAACTCCTGTATGAATCTTCTATGACCGGGTGGCATGTAGTCGAGCATTCGAAGTAAAAATGCATTGGATTCTATAATCCAAAACAAATAGGTCATTAAATCGATATTTTAGGCTTTATTTTGACGTTGCTTCCTTCAGCAAAGTGTCCATTGTTTAGTTATCCATAACTCCTTATTAGGATCCAGTCAATTATCACTGGTGTTTAACAAAGAATATTGTTTAGGTGCGTGGTTCGATGCACAAGATTATTATTTACCATGATATAAATACTCATAATAGGGAACAATTGTTATTTTACTTCCACAATATATTTTTGTCGATGTATGTACGTTGCATAATATTGAGGATTGCTTATTATATCGACTGTAGAAATGTGACTTTACCCGGGTGTTCAACTCCCAGAAAAGCATCGAGACTGGCGAAGATTGAAGTTTGAGCTCCAGTGTCTCCGGATCGCTACGCCAAAAAGTAAAACAACAATCAATGCTTCGATTCTATGTAATCCCATTAGTCTTTCGCTAACAGTTTTGAAACTTTACAAAGTTGTTCAATAGGGCAAGCACAAGGAGCCCATTGACAAGTTTATTCAAAAGATATGCCCCTTAAATTACTGTCAGCTAAAAAGTCTTACATTGACCAATTTGAAACTTATGTGATGGAGTATTTTTTTCTGGAGTTATGCCCCTTACATTACCATCTACAAGATTGTTCTTGTAAACTCAATATTTCAAAAAGTCTTTCACTCACAACTTTGAAATTCAAACAGGTGTTTGATGCGCAAGTTAAAGATGGGTTTTATTTTCATGAGTAAAGTCCCTTACATTACCGCTGCTAAAAAAGTATCGTAAACGCATTATCTGAAAATATTTTGTCCCACAGACCTGTAACTTTACACAGGTGTTTAAAAGTCGAAAAAAAGAGAAAGAAATATGTACCAAGTTACTGTAGGCCCAATCTAATGGACGTTACTGATATACTGAAAGAACGTTAAAGATACCTGATTTACCCGAAACCCACCTGTTCAGGGGCCTGACTAACTCCCCCGTACACTATACCGTCAGGAAACTTGGAACTTCCGTATCCCCAACTGATAAACAGGAATAGAACAAAAACTGTTAATTGAGGGCATAGGAAGGCAACTTCTATCTCTGTTTGAGTTCGGAGTTAGTTTCTCTGCCAAGCCTTCCGGTGTGAGTAGCGGGGCCCCAATCCATTATGTGTAACAATATATGCATTCACTATAAACGTTTACATAAAAACATCGTGATTTTGCACTTACCCACCAAGGAAAGGTTTGATTTCGTTATAAAATACTTCAGCGCTTACCAATCCTATAAAAATAAAGAAATCTAACCATAGCATATTTATTTATTAATTGTACCTTGGTTATGGGACACCAAGAGGCAACTTTATTCAGAAATATTTCCTTTGAGTACCCGGCTTTGTACTTATACAGACAAAATCGGCTGAGTTTTGCCATAAGGCCAAAAAAAAAAAATACCTGTGTTTCCGTCTTCCGACCGACTCAAACAAATTTACGCCGAGTCAAAAGTTTTTAGACGGCTGTTAAAAAAAAAAAAAGTCCGGCGAACGCGTTTTACGTTTGTACTTTTAAGTTGTAGTACGATCGGGAAATGGTTGAGAGCGTTTTCCTGGAGTTGCGAGTAGGGCCAAGAGAATTGAGCCAAGCGAGTAGGGCCAGTGCTACAGATAAGGCCCGTACACGCGTAAATACGGCGGGAAAATTGCACAATACGGACAAGGAAAGAAAGCTAACCGTAATAATACTGCCTGAAACGGTAAATACGGGTATATTGCAAATATAGTCAGTACAACAGAAAAAATAAATAGGAAAATCTGGTTTTAAAAGAATATGTTATTGTTTGTAGTTGTTGTCCATCATAAAGTGTTAAATTTTCTTAAAACCTGAGGCTGAAGATCGTGAAATATGTCACCTCCACGGAATATCTAGAATGGAGATCATTCATTGGTTGACTTTTGACCTAATTGACCAAGCTTTGCGAAAATGGAGATCAATGATTGGTTGAAATTTTCTATTTGACAAAAGTTAACTCCCCTTTGCTATTTATAGCATTTTTTGTCCTGAGTTGTGAGGGTCCGATGGTAAACACATTTCTGTTATGTTTTCATCGAAAACACACATTCACAACTTGATTTATACATTATTGTTTACACTTTTACTTTTTGGTGTTGAAACTTGTAATAAAACAAGTCAAACTAGACCTAAAAGTACGAAATCTTCAACACTGAATATACACCTTTTCTGGCTTATGCAGTGGTGTAGCATCGTGTAACATCGTATTCGGCATCGTGTCAAAGTTGACGTGAAAGTTGAACACATGAACATTTTGGCACTATCTAATTTTATCAGCTAGATATTATATCTATATTATATATTTTATTAACTTAATAAATATAATGTAAAAAATAAAAAGAAGTCCATGCGTAGAAACTACAATAAAAAATAAATTTCTATAAATATTTTTATTTTTTATTTCAGTTACTTGCATGTACATTCACATTCATTAATGTGTATATTCCATACCATTGATTGATTGATGTTTAACGCCGCATTCAAGATTATTTCACTTATATGGCGGGTAGAGTCCTGGCTGGAGAAAATAATTATCTGGAGCACTGAGTAGGGCCATTTTAATCGCATCCTACAAGTCGGTACGACAAATCACACAGTAAGAACATGCCTTAAGTGTCCTCTGTATATATTCCAAAATAGTTCATTTTCGTTTTTTTTTTCTTTATCAGTGAAGCATCTCTGATTTTGTTTCATAAATCGCATTCTTCTCTGATAGGTATAGATCAGAAATTATGACTGTTAAGGAAACTAAATATGGAAAATGGTATGTTTTATACATGTAAGAGTATTTCATTCATTCGCCCAGTTTCATACATGTATCTCTTGTGCCGAAGGAAAAAAAAAAAGAAAAAAAAAAAAAAAACCCTACCTACCTACCCTATTTTTTTTAGGCCTGCAAGCGGAAACACAGGTATTTTTTTTTTTTGGCCTAACTACCATCTGGCGCACGTTTTCGCTATCTTACATCCCCTTAAGGGAAAATTTCAAAGCAACAAGTCGATATCAATACTGATCTCTCATTAGCCAATCTTAGACGCACCTCAAGTGTAATGTTAAATTCACCTACAAAACGTAAATATGTAGACTTAAACGGTTTTCGCCACACTCAAGGGGATTATTTCACTTATATAGCGGCGTTGACACATTTAGTGGGAGGGGAAACCGGACTCTTTGCTCGGAGGAACCCTTTACCCTTGGGCGAGTACCTGGCAATCTTCCAATTCATTCAGAAATTGTTCATGTTTGGATTGAATGGGCGTCGAACCCGAGACCCATCTGTGGAAGGCCTGCGTCGGACTGAAAAACTATTGCTCTGTAGACTGTACCACCAAGGCCAATAAATCTTTTAAAATGTTTACAATTTTCTAAATTTGGTTTATAAATAAAACATTTTGTAATGTGGTTGATACTTGCTGTGAATGTTGGTAAATGTCTCCTTCATTGTGTAGATGACATCTCGGATAGTTTGAAGTGCCATTATCAGACTGCTGCTATCATGTGATTCCATTGCGTGAACTCCTGATACAATAGCCTGTCAGAATAAAACAAGGTTAGTTAAGCTGTAAAACTTAAGTAGGCCTATATTATTTCAAATAAAATAATCGGCGTATACCGAACTCTTACATCTTTTCCATTAGGATCCTAATTACCAATTGTACCATTCTTAGAATTTCTCTGCAGGATTTTCCTTGTTTTTGGGTCTGGATGAACTGCATAGTGGCAGGTGTTTATCCCAGCTATATGGAGCTTTGTGAGATGTTAAAATTTGAATGTATAGACAAGATGATTGCAGCTCAAAGTCTATAGTTCCAGGAAAGTATGAATAATAACTTGAAATTGCTTTCAAGAACACTTACATAGTTTCTATTTACGACGCACAATAAAACAGAATAGCTGTTTATGTACCTTTATTCCAGGAACAAAATCCATCTCAATTTTATTCAGTATACAAAAAAATGCTTCAGCGTCTCCACCACCTGGAAGGTTATATAAACATCGGAAATTTCTACAAATAAATATAGTAATAGGTAGTTAATGGTTGTATAGGTAATATTCGTAAGAAAATATTGAAAAAAAAAAAGAAGATGAAATGAAAATAGAAACCTTCTTATTTTAAATATTAATACTAATTTTTGTTGCAGTTGGCCGATTATGGTCAATCAGAATGGTAACCCCCACTGAACGTCACGTGGTTTGTAAAGACCAAGATAAAATTACTTAGCTTTATCTTTCGGTATTGATAAAAAAAAAACCCAACTATCTCTTCAATACGTACTCCAAAGTGGTATCTCTGAAATAAAGAAAAAAGTGGAATGGGGTTGAAATTACATCCAAGGAAGGTGAAATAGAAATTCTGCTCCATAAAAAAAGATAACAGTCGTAGAAACAATAATCGATAGACAACACAGTCGGACCAATCGATAGACAATACAGTCGGACCAATTGATAGACAACACAGTCGGACCAATCGATAGACAACACAGTCGGACCAATTGATAGACAACACAGTCGGACCAATCGATAGACAACACAGTCGGACCAATCGATAGACAACACAGTCGGACCAATTGATAGACAACACAGTCGGACCAATCGATAGACAACACAGTCGGACCAATCGATAGACAACACAGTCGGACCAATCGATAGACAACACAGTCGGACCAATCGATAGACAACACAGTCGGACCAATCGATAGACAACACAGTCGGACCAATTGATAGACAACACAGTCGGACCAATCGATAGACAACACAGTCGGACCAATCGATAAACAACACAGTCGGACCAATCGATAGAATAGCCCTTGAATAGTAGATTCATATTACATCTGTCTGCATCTGCAATTATGTCGTTAATATTTCTATAAAATAGTGAAATTGACATTATGGGTAAGTTAAATTTATTCAGAGTTATCTCGCTGCTGTTTTACACGTATGTAAAGTAGGATAGCAAGTAATATGTCTTCTGAGGACACACTTTCCTATGTGATGTATCCATTTTATTGGAGTTAATAATTCAGACAAATCTAACCTGTTAGGATCGGAGAGTTTCCAGTTAGCCAAAAAAATACCAGGGTGACTGATGACGGGCTGAATGCCCAGTGAATTGGCCACGAACCATAGGGGGACAGCCACACACTCCGGGAGTACCTGTGAGCCACAAAACGTAGAATTGTTACACCTTGTTCCATGGTCAGCTCTACACATTTGTATATTATCCTCGGCAATTTTTTTTATCAAACCTAACTTATCATAAAGATGTGCTCATAAAGATATACATGGAAGTGGGAAAAAAATTGTTTATGAGAAAAGTAATGCCAGACTTTCACATTCTACGTTTAGCAAATATCAAACAGTTAAGTAAGTTGGGTTCTTCATGAAAGGCTCGCTAAAACAAGAGCTATAGGACAGAAGAAAACCAAAAGTGAACTAGAGAGTCCCAGATTTCTCGTTACTTAAAATCGATACATTAAGCCTGATATAATTTGACCTCCCCCCTTTCCACTAATCCTGTGGCAGTAACTGGTCGGGGGTGGGGTGGGGATCATTTGAACCATCCTTTCCACTAAACCTGTGACAGAAACTGATCGAAGGTGGGGTGGGGATCATTTGAACCGTCCTTCTCACTTAACCTGTGACAGTAACAGATGGGGAGGGAGTGGGGAGGGGATGACGTGTATAGCTGTCATAACATAAGTATAATACCTTCGGTACATTATTTTGATCTTGCCACACATAACCAGAAGCAATTAACGTCAGTTGAAGATAAGCCAGTCGTTTTTCTCTTTCATCAGCCAGACAACTGTGATCTAACAGTGGCATCTGAAGCATTAGCATTTAATTGTTTAAATACATTTCATAAAACAAAGCTGACGTGTATTAATTTGTTTTTAAACACATCAAATTTCTTGAAGTTAAGGAATAGTTAAGCAGAAATTGATAACCATAAATAGAAAAAGGTTTTGATTTCTGAGAAAATTTTCGCCATTTGCCTTTTTCGGTCTTAGTTTCTGCTGATCTCGACATACATCGGAACATTTCCAATAACATACCCTTATAAACTTTAAAAAAAAAAGAAAAATCATTATGATTATTAAACGAAAACGCCTCTTACTTGTTGTACTTTCTCTCGAAACGTTCCAGCTTTGACAAATTCTGGCATTTTCTTTGCAAGGGTATTCCACGGCTGAAAATACTCTGGGAGATATTCCTGGGAGAGATAAGCAACAAGAAAAGTTGACAAACAAAAACACCTTTATCAACTTAAAGGAAACGGTATGGCTTTCCATCCGATATACCTCATAGCATCCACTTCGGGGATTAGTCTGGTACAGCACCATCCCATCTACAACCGGGTCATATCCTCCAGCCGGTTTTAACATCGACAATCGACTAGTTTTAGATTTTACAAAAAATGTCATTTATGTAGCTCGATATATCGGTCTCTATGGTGAGAATCTAACACACACTCCCTGGCGTTGGCACCCTAGAGCCCGAATCACGGAATCTCACCTTCTTTCAAAATTTATATGAGTGAGCTAACAGTTTGTTTTGCTTTAAGGACACACATGCACTCTGTCGATTAAGTTGACAACACCATAACCCAACAAATATGAATTTCAGTATTCCTAAAAATCTTTTTTTAAATATCATCCTTTGAAGACACACTCACAGGTTATTTGCAGGAGCTTACGTTGAAGAAAAAAAACCCACTAAGATTAAACATGGGGGTACACTAAACACGCCCGAAGTTTTTTTCAAGTGCTAAAATGCAAACGTATAAGCTACCCACCTATCGATTACAAACTGCATAACTTCTATCATACAGTATATAAATTTAAGATCTTTTAAGTTCTTGCAAACATATCCATTGCGAGCCATTTTTGCGTTTCTCAAATTCATTTGCAGATATTGCAGAAATATATCATTCATCACATGGTATAAAATATATGCACGTCTCGAATAATCAGGTCAACATTTGATAAGAGCATGACCCAGTTTTTGACTGGCTTTTAAAGCTTGAAAAGATTATACAAGTCTATTTCTAGTTTTGACAAGTGTGTTTAGGGTAAAGTTTAAACATACCAGTGGATTTTCCAAGAGAAAGCCAGTTCTTTCCGAAATATCATAATCACACAAATTCAAAGGCATTCTTTCATTCGTAGACATGATACGGTATTAGGCGCCTATCTTGGCCCTTTCTTGGCACTTTCTTGATTGACACAGAAAAATGATATATACTTTAAGCTTTTAACAGGAATACAAATGACCTATTTACTCGCTCCTAAAATAGGTCCCAGCGTAGATGTCTTATCTATAAACCTAGCCTCTACCGAACAATAACTTTTTACCATCCATTGGAGTCACAATCATAAATCCCTGACCGGAGTGAGACGCAGTCAAGCTGACCTGACCGAGACCGCAGACCGATCTGGGTCCGGTGATGGAGTTTGGCATCTCACCGAATGTCGGAATATAATGGTATTGGTTCTGATGCAAAAGGTAGGTGTTAGGAGCTTATTATGCAAATTTCTTAATATTGCATGTATTTTTCCATTGCTGTTGTTCTGTTGATTTCCAATCGTGCCCACATGCTTACCTCCCCTTCGCTTCAGAACTAAGTCTCGCATGCGAAGATTAACTTCTCTGTTTAGATTGGTTGATTTCATGAAGTTGCTGCAACTTTGACTCTGATAAACAGGCGTAGTGGTAATTTTTGGTCATGTTTGAGTAAGGAGACGGACGACATATATATCAGGTACATCAATTAAAGACCGCACGTATACTATCTATTTCGTACTCCTCTCCGGATGTTACGTTGAAATATATTGACCTGGCAGCCTAATGCATAGTGATACGGTATAACCAGTAAAGTGATAACATTTTCTTATAATTATTTCAATCTCGGGAGTGGCTATACAATTGAAAGCATCAAAGTGACTTCGCCCCTAGCTTTCATTTCAATCCCATCGTTTCTTTATTCCATAGATAAGGCATGGGACTACTTGTTGAATAGTTATTTAGCCTTCTTTACCAATACCGAAAGATAAAGATAAGTTATGGTATTTTGGTCTGCACAAACTACGTGGGGCTACATAGTGCACCAACTGTAACAATAATTACTACTATTTACAATGTGAGGGTTTTTGTTTTCATTTGGAACTTTTTTCTTAATCAAATACTCTTTAGGAATATTATATATATGTTGTCTATCCAACAACAATCTAGCTATTACTATATTTATTTGTAGAAATGTCCGATGTTTATATAACCTTCCAGGAGGTGAAGACGATGAAGCATTTTTTTGTATACTGAATAAAATTGAGATGGATTTTGTTCCTGGAATAAAGGTACATGAACAGCTATTCTGTTTTATTATGGGTGGTAAACAGAAACTATGTAAGCGTTTTCATAAACAGTTTTAAGTCAAGTTTCAAGGATTAACCTTTGAACTTCAAACCCCTTGCCTATCAATATAGATTTACTAACTGGGATAAAGGCCTTAAAGCATACGATTGTAAAAACACAAAAATCCTTCGAATAAACTCGCGGCCGTAGCCTCCCTGACATTTGTGAAGAAATCGCATTTATTCGAGCTTAGAGCTTAGACCAGTAAAATCACTAAATCACATCTACCTGAAGTCTGAATGTTAACTCAGTATCAGATGTTTTTGTTTGCAATATACGGTCTCAAATTTATCAAAAGGTCTTGCTGTTTCTTTGAAATCAAAACGGCCGTCTGCATTTCTTTAAGGTCCGTTCTCACTGTGCGATTTGTCGTACCGACTTGTAGGATGTGATTAAAATTTGATTGGTTGATAAATCATATTGACCAATTAAAGGCATCCACTTTGATCGCACCCTACAAGTCGGTACGACAAATCGCACAGTGAGAACGGATAAATTGAGTAAACTGGCAGCTGCTTTAAAATTCACGATTCAAGTCATTTAAAGGTTAAATGTAATGGGGTTAAAACCGAGTTGTTTACATTTAAGGAGTCTATCGGTTTCATGCTTTTTACCATGGTGGAGTTTTTACTAAAAGATTTAGCTCCGTAGAGGCTTAAAATTGCTCCTCATGGAGTCGATTTTCTACGCCCGCATATGTATGAGCCCACTGCCAATAACGCATCACGCGACGGAATGTTGAGTTGGGATAAAATTCGCCCGCTTCATCTTCACTAACCATTTTTTCCTGCGTTCTTCATCTTTCGGGAAATTATGGAAGCTGAGTCCGACCCGATAAGTATTCCTGAAGTTTAGGGCAGTGCAGAAGGACTCCGAACGTGTAAAGAGTCGTTGCTTTTAAAACTCGTTAGTACTCATAGTCATACGCTACGAAGTGGAAGCGTGCCGAAACAAATCTCTAGTGACGTCAAAGACCAAAGGAAGATAAATCATGTATTCATTTCGATTCTCGGATTTCAAGAATTTACAAGCTTGATCTATTTAATTAAAAAAATTAAAAAAATGGCCTAATACGAGACAAAAGCTTGTGTCTGAAGGTAATGAATAAGATTTCAATGAAATTTTGCCTGGCTCGTCCTTTATCAATCTGACTAAAGTCGAGATGCTCTTTTCAATGAGCATCTCGACTTTAGTCAGATTGGTCCTTTGTTTACATTGCGGGTACCTAACAAATCCAATTTGAGAAAGTGCCCTTTTCAAACCTGTTGCCCCAATACTTCAGTCTCTTTTTATTAGATTGAGGATCACTGGTGACAACTAAATTGGGCTGTTTTAGGTACTTTGGTGGTTGGTAGCGAAAATAAACCGTATGCATTACCAAAGATTTCCAATATTTTAAATAAATATATTATTCATTTAATGCATCACCATGAAGTAAGTTTTTGTGTATAACACGAGCTTTCGACATGCCTGTACCCGTGTAATTATCAATTGCAATTGGATTTCAAAACATTGATATAAATTCAAATATAAAAATCAAAGAAACAAATATGTATTATGTGGCCAATCAGTGAAACTGTTTACAAGAGTAACTATGTTGCACAGTAATCTAGAACAAGCATCCTGAGAGTATTGCACATCAATACAGGGTCCCCTACTGGAAGGTTATCAAGGAGTATGAAATCCAATGAATATTTTAAATGGTGTCCAAAATAAACAATATTCTTTTACTATTTAAAGGATTAACCTGTTGTTCAGGGAGATCCCTGAAATCCTTAAAACTCCTCATAAGAAGTTCTAAATTGACAATTGATCAGTAAAATACCAAGAAATACATGACAAGAGACATATAAAACCTTAACTTGGTGTACTCGCATACCAAACATCAGCTAAATGTCAAACAAACATTTCGTCAGGAAAACTGTCTTTATAAGAAATTTCTAAAGCCCAAGTTCGATAACTTCCGAAAAAAGGTGCGAAGCAGAACAAACGTAAACTTGATCTGTAACCAACCATGCTGTACTCACATACTAACAACAATTTGAACGAGTGTGAACATCCAGCACAAAAGTCAGAAAAACTGTATAAAATGTTTAAGTCCAAGGGTGATAGCTGCGTAAAAAATGCGCGAGATTGAATGAAACTTGAACTTGATCTGTAACCTACCATGGTGGACCCAAATACAAAACAAAAGAATTGAGTAGCTTTAAGCATCTAGGAAAAAGTCCGGAAAACTGTTATTTTTGTGATATTCCTAAAGTCCAAGGGCGATAACTTCGGTAAAAATGCATGGAGCGGAACAAAATGTAAACTTGATCTGTAACCCACCAGGGTGGATCTACATACAAAAACCAATTGAATATCTGAAAGCAAATATAAAAAAGTCTGGAAACTGTTACTTTTGTGATATTTCTAAAGTCCAAGGCCGATAACTTCGGTAAAAATGCACGGAGGGGAACAAGACGTAAACTTGATCTGTAACCCAGCATGGTGGACCCACATACAAACAAGAGATCAGTGAACTGATCTTAGCCCACCATAGAACACTATCAGAAAGTGGGGCTGCTTATAAACGGATCGCAAATTTGATATGTGAAATTTATTTGTTCAGTTGGTGGCTGGCTGGACAAGAACAAAGTTTCTTCCGTAGATAGTGGCTGTTATCTGAAAACTCAAAACCACCTTTCTTCAAGCACATTAACGCTACTTACCGGAGCTATATGTACAGTTTGCACACAGGCCAGCCAGTGATATCGCTTGTTTGAGTCCTGTACACAATTAAAATTTACAAAATCCAAAACGATTGTACACATGTTACCAAGATGCATTTAGTGTTTGTTTACAAATCAAAAGATAATGTATATCTGTCAAAAATAGCCCGTGAAAAGTGTAGAATGGGCGACGTATCACTCGTCTGATGAGTAAAAATTTAAACATGACGAAAGTCAGTTTAAAAATTAATGGCAAAAAATGTCCCGATTCGTTCAGAAATAAGTGAACTCTTATAAAAAAATCTTCATGCACGATTTGATATAAATATATGATTGAATAAAAACATTTCAGTTACTTTATTGGTAAATAGCATTTACAATTGCGAAGTCAGTTGCTGTACATAGCTGCCTGAATGCAAAATCGATCGGCAAAATAGTGATTGTACGTTGCCGTGTATTTCATTTCATTTGGAAATATTCCTTCCTTTCAAACTCTGAAAAATACAATATGGATCTTCTTAAGTGTCTTAGGGAACACTCTCCTTTAAAAATATTTATTATTGTTACATTTTTGGAAAGAATTTAGGCGTTTAAAATCCAAATTCGAGAAGGCCATTTTACCGACTTCGAACAAGCCGTGGAGGCCGGCAACATGCATAGATAAACTGTTTCTTATAGTCGCCCTTGGAAATCTGAAAGGAGTCGATTTTGATGTGTTTTAAAATGACCCGAGGATTGCAATTTCACTCTGAGGTTTAATAAAGCTCCGATAAATGCCTTTTTTCAACTACTCTGGTCTACATGTAGGATATTCCAAAATAACGTCCTCAGTGCCAAAAATTAGCTTATTTGTCTTTAACTGGGTCATGCTTTTAAAATGCCTGGTAGGGGCCCTGTGATTGACAGCGGGAACTCGCACTAGCGAACTAATTTCACCAAACGATTTTAGCACTTTTTAATCATAGATATTTAAATATCTCACTCACTGTCAGTATGTTGGAGACAAGGGAAATATATATAAAGATCTGAAGCTGTAAATATAAGGAATTCCACAAGCTTTTATTGTCAAATTTAACATTTTCTTGTTATATACGTATGCTTGAAGTGTCCGTTCTCACCTAGACAAGTTGGAAGTTATCAGTGAATTGCGCGTCCGTTAAAGTAAATGAAACCTCTTTAACCGTTTGATTGATTGACAAAACAAAACACAAAGCAACCAACAGAATAACCATACGGCGTCAGTGGAGTTTTAGCCGACTTTTCTGCTGTCGCCATACGATGTCTTCGGTAATGAAGCAGACTAGCACTCTAACGCCAAATGGGACAGCGGTACCGAATGTGTTAAATGAAAACATCAACGACGAAAAAAATACATGTTGCATAACTTGACCATATGAGGAAAAAAATTCATCAAGATCCGCCTGGTAGTTTTGTTGAGTCCGCGATCACAAACTATGTAGATAGAAATCACAGAAAAAGCTACCGGCCGCCATTTTGGATATGCAAATGAGCAGCGAGTGCATAACAAGGCCATAGGGTTAACTTGCGTATAACATTTTACGAACATCCTTTCATTACTTTAGAACAGTGATAAAAAAATAATGGCCAGTGGCCGCCATTTTGAATATGCAAATGAGCAAAAAAGTGCATAGTGTGCAACGAGACCATAGGGCTAACATGCGTAAATTAGTTTACGAAAATCCTAGCCTTTCTTTACTTTAGGAGAAAAGTGACAAAAAGAAGAAAAACAAAATGGTCGCCAAGCGGCCATTTTAATATGCAAATGAGCAAAAAAATACATAGTACGCAACGAGGCCATAGGGTTAACCTGCGTACAAAGTTTTACGAAGATCCTCTCATTACTTTAGGAGAAAAGTGATAAAAAGTAGAGAAACAAAATGGTCGCCTAGCGGCCATTTTGATATGCAAATGAGCAAAAGAAATAAATGTTGCACAACTAGACCATAGCAGGAACGTGCGTGTGAAATTTAAAGAAGATCCGACTACGACTTCTCTTGGAATCGCGGTCACAAGAGAGAAAAGTGATAAAAAATAGAAAAACAAAATGGTCGCCTAGCGGCCATTTTAATATGCAAATGAGCTCAGAAAAATAGATGTTGCACAACTAGACCATATGGGGAACCAATACAAATACATTTCATCAAGATCGGCCTGAAGGTTTTCTAGATTCCGCGATCACAAATTATGTAGGTAAAAATCACAAAATCAAGAAACGTTTTAACATGCAAATGGGCAAACAAAATAGATGCTGCACAACTAGACCATAAGGCCATAGGGTTAACCTGCGTATAACATTTTACGAACACCCTTTCATTACTTTCAAACAGTGATAAAAAAATAATGGCCAGTGGCCGCCATTTTGAATATGCAAATGAGCAAAAAAGTGCCCAGTGTGCAACGAGACCATAGGGCTAACATGCGTAAATTAGTTTACGAAAATCCTAGCCTTTCTTTACTTTGGGAGAAAAGTGGCAAAAAGAAGAAAAACAAAATGGTCGCCCAGCGGCCATTTTAATATGCAAATTAGAAAAAAAATACATAGTACGCAACGAGGCCATAGGGTTAACCTGCGTACAAAGTTTTACGAAGATCCTCTCATTACTTTAGGAGAAAAGTGATAAAAAGTAGAGAAACAAAATGGTCGCCTAGCGGCCATTTTGATATGCAAATGAGCAAAAGAAATAAATGTTGCACAACTAGACCATAGCAGGAACGTGCGTGTGAAATTTAAAGAAGATCCGACTAGGACTTCTCTTGGAATCGCGGTCACAAGAGAGAAAAGCGGCCATTTTAATATGCAAATGAGCTCAGAAAAATAGATGTTGCACAACTAGATCATATGGAGAACCAATACAAAAACATTTCATCAAGATCGGCCTGAAGGTTTTCTAGATTCCGCGATCACAAACTATGTAGGTAAAAATCACAAAATGGCCGCCAGCGGTCATTTTAATATGCAAATGAGCAAACAAAATAGATGTTGCACAACTAGACCATAAGGGGAACATGTCTGTAAAATTTGATGAAAATCCGACCAGTAGTTCTCTTGGTATCGCGATCACAAGAAAAGTTTACAGACACCGGACGACGGAAGACGGACGACGGACGACAGACGACAGACGACGGACGACGGACGACGGACCACGGACAAAAAGCGATTTGATAAGACCACCATGAGATCATGGTGGTCTAAAAATCAATTGAATATCTGAAAGCATATAGAAAAAAAGTCCGGAAAACTGTTACTTTTGTGATATTTCTAAAGTCCAAGGGCGATAACTTCGGCAAAAATGCATGGAGCGGAACAAAACGTAAACTTCATCTGTAACCCACCACGGTGGACCCACATACAAAAAATCAATTGAATATCTGAAAGCATATAAAAAACTGACTTGCCGGACTGACGGACGGACGGAGCGCAAACCTATAGTCCCTTTCGTCTTCGCCGGTAGGGGACTAAAAAGCGACATCACGTGACGTAAATATGTTAACACTACAATATAAGAATAACGTAATGTAACGTTACAATGCAATGATATTTCAACAAACAAGCTGTATGTTAAACATTAACATATCAATATAAGAAATGTTTGAAACTCTCTTTAAACGTGGGTTCCATACTAATGAGAAATGATTAAGGCACACGACGAAGCAAGTTGTTTGTGGACAACACAAGCTTTCGACACCTATATGCCGGTGTCTTCATCAAGTGCAAGGAATTTTATATTTAAAAACATGTTCTTTTATTTAGTATTTATACCCATGTTTTGAAATATTAAATTCAATTACACTTGATAGAGACACTTGGGTTGATTAATACCCAAACCAATGAAATCGGTGAAAAGAACATTTCTTTGATAATCATACTTGGTGCAGTTAAACAAAAAATGTTCTAAGGTTTCCTGAATATTGCAGACATCACACAAGTCTGTGTCAGACAGATGGATTCCATATTTGAGCTTGAATTCATTTGACATTTCTAGCCTCGATGACGCATATACTCTACTACTGGTCTAGAATTCAGTATTTTCAATTTTCCGCCAAGAGCACCTCAGAAAAAGCTGTTTGAAAACCTTACGTTCTCCTTCAAATGAAAAGCTGGACAGTATAACCAATAGTAATGCCAATATGAAATACGACGAGCAGACACACAACATCAGTTCTGGGTTCAGACACATTGGACAATGGAGATAAAACAGAAGCAACAAAGCCATTGGTAGAAACCCGAAGGAAAAGAGAACTAGAAGAATGCACAGCCAGCGGGTCTGAAACCATCTTTTCTTCTTATTTAAGATCTGAGTAGTTGATGGCACAGCAGTTTCCCGTAACTTTTTCTTTGCCAAATACAACATTCTGGAAGAAAATAATGGAATTTTAAGTTTCAAGTTGCTGCAGTGTTATAAGCTTTATATATGTTTAGGAAGGCTTTACGATAGAATACAATAGAGAGTTCACAATATCTGGTAACAGATGACGTTTATTGATGACGTAATTGTTAGTTCGATCAGCTTTTTTTTGTTCTTAGAACTGAACAAAGTCTAACATTCGAATGACAAAGGCTGCCATCATGCACAATGGCAGCGCTGGAGAGAGAACGTTTGGAAACTATCATCATACTCCAGCTCTTTATAAAACATTCTAATAAAATGTTTGAATTTCTTATGAATGCTTTGAGCTGTACTTTCGATAACAAACAATCCCCTTTGAATGTTGAACAAAACAATACATTTCGACAATTATCCAAATTCAGGATGAGGTATAAAACAATTACTCTTTATGACCTTGGGGAAGGTGGGGGTGTTTGTGGCTCAGTCGGTATAGAGTTACAGGGATAGTCGCTCATGCCGATACAGGTCTTCTGTCAATATGTCAAGGATTTAAATGCCACTCAGTTCATTGAAAAAGTTTGGTTTTCTGTTGATTGTCCTGTGTGGAGAGTTGCAAGATTTCAACCGAAGGTCGAGAGTTGCCTCCTGACAAAGAGCTTGGTCCGCCGCTTTTGAAGTGAAATCACTTTTGTTAATTTGTAAAACATCAATCAATCTAACTTCTTAGCTACTAATTTAGCTGCAAATTATATTTCCTTGTATCAAACTGAAAATTTAAAATTGAAAGCTTACTTTGCAGAGCTTAAAGTCGCAATGGTGGAAACTGGTAATAGGACGCCATAAATCTGAAAACAAATATAGGATGTTGGGAAGAGATGCCATCCACAGCATGATACGGTATTGTCGTCAGTTGTCGTTACAATACCGATTAGAGGTACCAGGTCCACGGCCGCCAGTCCTCCAAGCACAGTCATCAGCAATACGCACCTTCCTTGAAAGGTATTAAATTTATCTAGTTTCATCGGATCAGCTAAAATCATCAAAGGAACTGTAAAATACAAAAGAAGGCTCCCTAAAAACATTTCCATCAGTAACAATTCAATTCCTTGTAAGATTTGGCACATTTTACGAGTCTGTGTTCCACCAGAAGGGAAAACATTTAACGGCGACATCAAGATACTATCTAGAAATCCGATTATGCAAACAACATATGTCAAAAACCTTTTAACAGATTCTCCTTTTAAGAACTTTTCTACAATACCCCTTATCAAACATACAAACATTGAAATGACACACAGTGAAACCAATATAAATGTCACAATTGCTGGATTTGGTGACCTTTCCCCACTTCCACATCTGTCTGCAGATATGTTCGTTGTACTATTCATATTTTCCAGAGCATGCGTTGAATATATTCTCTTATGTCCTGAAAATTGCTTACTATTATAGTGAAGGGTATCTTTTCATGAGACGATTCAATGTCGATGCCAGTCTAAAAGTAGTATTGTTCTTACAATTGGTATCATCTTTTCACCATGCAACCCTCATATGTATTGTTTGAGAAAATACTCAGGAATGATGTCATGGATTTTACAAAGTCAACTTTGCTTCCATCGAGCATGTTATTGAGGCCAAAATTGTCCTTACTCGGTAAACCATTTAATGAAGTCGATATGACGGACAATGGGAACAAAAGGAGGATTCTGTTATCCTAAGGGGGGGGGGGGGGGGGAACAAAGAAGCAAGTAAAAGTATATTTACTTTGGTGTTTGAATTCAGGTCCATTAGTGCTTTACAGACTCGCCCAACATTGCCTATCCCTTGATCTTATGTAATTCACAAGTGAATGACAACACCATCGTGCTCGAGTAAGACACAGGGAGAGTAAAATGTATAGACAAACAAGCGTTGTCTGCTGTTGTTAGTTTTCATTTGTTCGTACTTCGCTCAAATCAATGGAATTATCCATAGTTTGCCAAATCAACAAGTGATTATCGATTCAGTCACTGGTAGCACAGGTATGGTACAATAGGTCTAAATAATTGCAGGCCACTATTGGTAGAATGGTGAGTCTAGATAATTACCGACCACTATTGGTAGAATGATGAGTCTAGATAATTGCAAACCCATATTGGTAGAATGATGGGTCCAGATAATTGCCGACCACTATTGGTAGAATGATGAGTCTAGATAATTGCAAACCCATATTGGTAGAATGATGGGTCCAGATAATTGCAAACCACAATTGGTAGAATGATGGGTCTAGATAATTGCAAACCCATATAGGTAGAATGATGGGTCTAGTTTAATTGCAAACCACAATTGGTAGAATGATGGGTCTAGATAATTGCAGACCACTATTGGTAGAATGATGGGTCTAGATAATTGCAGACCACTATTGGTAGAACGATGGGTCTAGATAATTACAAAGCCGCACTCGTGTGTCTCATTCTGTTTCCGGCGAGGAAGAACAACACATTAAGCCGCCATTGTAATGGTGGCCCAACTATTCTTGATCGACGGACTTTTCATAACCCTGCGGTCACGTGATGCGAAGATTTCGCCGGTGAGGTCACATGAGTCAAATCGCGTTGGGGTCCTGTGCAAAAAGGTTGAGGAAGCCATCTAAAACAGCCACATGACTTGGGATTTTGGAAACCCTTGAACAAGCTTAGGATCATGTGATAGGTTGTCGTACGAGAAGAGTTTGAAATCCGTCAGGCCAATTTTTACACAGTTTACACGAAGAGAAATCTAGAGGTTTAACAACGAAGTTCGAACAAATCAACGTGTAAAAATGAGGAATGTTTGAAATGTGTGTAAGAGGTAATAGCTGAAAGACAGGTGAGATTCATGTATATTAAAGACTTGAATGAAATCGAATTCTTTCGACTAATTTCAATTACAAGCCGTAACTAAGTCAGTGGCGTCACCATAACTCCGTCATTGTCCGTTCAGCTGCCAAAACGGTAAGAAATCAGATCAGGTCTGCGGGGTTGAGGGCTCGAAGACCGATCAAACATCTAAGGTTATAGGAAATCACAAACGACTACGTCTGGATTGGCATAGACAAAGACACTCGGATGAAACTTGAGACCTTGGATTGATTGATTGTTTGGTGTTTTACGCCGCGCTCAAGATTATTTCACTTATATGGCGGCGTTACCAGTTTTATTGTGGGAGAAAACCGGGCTCTATGCCCGGAGGACACCCACGACCTTCCGTTGGTAACTGGCAACCATCCCACATAGGTCGTTCGAGTGAAAACCCAGTCAGAACATTTTCCAAATTTTTTTTGGACTGAGTGGGATTTGAACCCGCGACCCATTAATGGTGAGATCTTGGAGAAGAATGCACTTGTCCGACGAGAGCATATTTCTTCAGCACGCTGCTGATGGCCGAATTAGAGTTCGGAGAGTTCCTAGTACAACTTAAATCCAACAAGATTGATAGATTAATTCACAAGTATAGCGGTGGTGCTAGATTTAATGGGGGAGGAACCGGGCTCTTTGCCAGGAGGAAACCCCCAAACAGCAACTCTTCCACCATCAAGGGAAAAAATCCACTCAGGAATTTTTATTTGATCGGATTGAAATTTGATCTAGCACCGTGTCATTAAAAGGCCTGTCTTGGACTGAGGGATTTTCGCTCTTTTCATTAAATAACGACCATCAATCTAACCGACTGAGCCACCAAGGCTTCTATGCAATAAGAAACATCATACCAAGTAGATTATATGGTGGTGGATCTGTTATGGTATGGGGGTTGTTTCACATGTGATTTCATAATCATACAACGCAATGTGACAGGGGCTCGTTATATCCCAAGTCCTCGATCCAGTTGTTGTTCCACAATGAAACTGGTATCTTGGTTTTTACGGACGTCTTGTTCAAATATTCGTTGTGTTTTATCTAAACTCTTTTTACAATAAAGCACACTTTTTTGGCTATGTATAGTTACATCGTACAAACTTTTGCCACAAATCAGTTCTGACAGAGCAATCGCCCCACTTCAAATCAATATATAGTTTGTATGTAGATGTTTTGATCACAGTACGTCCGAGGATGAGGTTAGTAATGTTGTGTATTTGTATACACCACTACTTAAATTTGTACTAAATGAGATGGTAAGCAAAGATAAGATGTCACAATTTAATAGTAATTTGTTGAAAGCTCTTATTTCCATTTAATTTTTGTGTGAAAATGGTTATCCCTGAACACAACTCCATGTATCCGTCGATCGGACACTCCTGGTATAAAGTGTAAAAAGGGGGTTACAGTATGGATATATACATTTAGACCTGTGGGTCTCAGGCAATGTTTCGGAATCGATTCCGGGCACAATGAAAAGAGGAATGTTTAAATTGTATTTAGGAGATCAAAGCTAAACGCAGGTGAAAGCTTTTAAACAAGTTAGTCTATTTGTTTTTAATATAAATCAAAATGTGTGCATACAATCTGCTGGTCTTTTTGTTACTTCTTCTTTTATTAACTTTTGCCCACTAATAGTTTCATGTGGAAATATCCATGCTTATGTTTCTATTCAACGTATCCATAAGCTCTCGGCAGGTCTTGTTTGTCCTATGTTAATTCTTCCCTATTGCCAGAACACCAACTACTTATATGGTCATCCTTTGAAGGCTACTGTTACTGATCAAGTTGTTATCTTGTCACTTTGACTCAGATTCTGAGATAAATAATCCGTATAAACATCCATTTTGTCCGTACGCTCGTATTCTCTACCAGTACCAACTTATTATTTTCTGATAATGTTACTGATCAAGTTGTTACTTTTGTCAGCTCAGTCCGACACTGGTCTTCCATCGATGCGGCGCGGTTCCAAATGCCACACAGACGAAATAAAATTTAAAAAACGTCTGAGTGGATTTTTCACTCAATTGCCATATGTGGATGAGTTGCCAGCTACTGACCGAAGGTCGGGCTTTTCTCCGATCGAAGAGCCCGGTTTCCTTACCCACTAAACTTGTTAACGCCGCAATATTAGTGAAATAATCTTGAGTGCGGCGTAGAAAATAAATAAATCAATCAATCTTAAGTCCGTACCATTGGATTCTTTTGCCAGTACCTTGTATTCATTTGTCAGTATCATTTTATTCTTTCAACATTACCATCGCTAAAACAATGCTTTGAACCATGTTCGACTTAGAAAAGAATGTACGTTCGTCCCGGCTATATATATCGTGTTTGCTTTTCGGATAATATTTTGGCTTTTACAAAACATATACTGTATGGATTTGCGTCAATCCTTCAGTGTCTTTCAAAGCCTGTTATCAATTTAAATCTATGAAAAAAAAATCGATTTTTGCAGCTCAGCCACTTAAATGACAGTGTTATTTTCTCATGGAAATAAGAGGTATTCTTGGAAATCACATTATTGCGGTCAATCAACAGATTAGTGTGTGTTTTCAAATTTCCATTTTATCAAAGAGCTATAAAACACGACGAGCAAAAGTTCGATCGATTTCTGTTTTACGCCACACTCAAAATTATTTCACTTATATTGCGACGCTTCCAGGTTTAGTAAGGGAGGAAAGCAGGCTCTTGCACCAAGAAAACCCCTGATCTCTGGCGAAAAACTCGCTCAGAAATTTTAGTTGGTCTGAGTGGGATTCGAACCCGCGACACGAGAAGGCCTGCCTGGCTGAATCACCTACATGTAAGTCCCTGCACGCAAACGAAAATGTCAAACTTCATTTTTTTATATTCTGCCGTACAAATTCCTACAAGCGGATAACCATCGTTGTGGGTTATATAGATTTTGCCATCTAACTGATATTAGCTGTTGGATGAGGTGCGAGGCGTCAGACTATCACAGCGATAATTGGTGCGATTAGATAAAAGTGATGGCATGGCAAACTGCCAGAAACTCATTGGAGTTGTATTTCACAGAGCACGTTCAGCAGAGACTACATGTAGCCTTGCGGGTTTAGCTTCTGTGTTAGCCTCAACAGCTAGCCTTCGTTCAACTATTCCTCTGACATCTTCAAAGAATGATAAATTATAAGAATGTACTAAAGAATTTAAAACAGAGAGATTGAAGTGTTTGTTTATTCACATCTACACGCTAGAAAAGAGAATAAATTGCTTACGCCAATCATTTGGTCAGATGAAACGTGGCAAGGATACGTCCTGGGGCTCGTTCTACTAAGCTGGCGTAAGTTGCGCCAGTCGCAAAAGCGTGTTAAATTATAGGAACTTGCGCACGGTCGCAAGTTTTATGGCGCAACTCTATGTTGTAAACCTATGCGTAACTTTGCGCCAGCTTAGTAGAACGAGCCCGTGATGCGTACATATTTTCTGAATATTTAATCTTGTTATATACCGAAGTTATGTTTTCCACTACGACTCTATTGTCTTATGTCCTGGAAAGCTAAAACTGGGTTTTAATATTCCCAAGTTCTACTTCACGCTTCTGGGTTTTGTCTACGTTTTTATTTCTATATTACTTTGGTGGTCGGCAACTGTATAATACGTTTGTGATATAGAAATGACAATAGTCTATACGTAAGCAATGACCATTAATCAAACAGATACATGTACCTCATGTTTGCGTGAGAGAAAAGAAGAACTTCCAGACCGGGATTCATATCCGTGTAATAGTAGCTTTTCTAAAGTTCATAAATATTTATACATTTTTAAAATATTCCAACAACTATTTTTGTTATAGATTACACTCATTTGGATGCAAAATTGCAATTACTTTTTGTAATACAGACGTAGTAAACAGAAAAACTCAGAGGAATTTTAGTCCCTTTTTTTATCTCTGAAGATCTTTAATGTAAACCATGCACCCATTCCAAAGTTGTTAAAGGCATATACAATGCTCAGTTCTTAAATTATGTTTGACAAAAGTTTCAGTTTAGGATTGGAGTTTACCTTTGTGGTGAAACCAGTCGCCAGTCGTCGTTATGTTGTATTAACAGGTAAGATAAACTTGTGAAGTAATGGAAAACTGTATGGCTAAGCTTTACTCGGAAATAAACTTCTTCCGCACCTAATATAGGTTCACTTTAATGTTTGTGCATTTATAGCCTTAGAAAGAAACACTAAAACCAATTAAGGTTGAATTGAAGATGATTGTTGGGTATTTGTGTTCCTGAATAAAGGTTCATTTGTTTAGCTAGGTTTAATTAAACACAACGTTAGGTTATATATTTAATATAATATTATTCCCCAAAGAACTGTATCAACGCCGCATGGAGCTAAATGTTTCCAATGGGACTGGTTACGCCGATAGTTTGGAAGTTGTAAGACTATGTGACATCGCTTTCCGTATGGGTTTCATTTCAAATAATGGAATTAGTCGTAGCTCCTCCATAACAAAAAGATAAATTTAATATCGTCTAATCAATTTGGACGATACGATCTTCACATTTTATCGATACTGTATTTGCTATATTGCTGCAGATAAACCATTAAAGCGATCGCCTCCTTACTGCTTTTCCATTTCAGTGGGAAAATGCGGTTAATGAAATACCAGGCGAATTTCGAACTGTATTTTGTCAAGTCACATTATTGTTAGAACATGATTATCTCCCTTCAGTCAGGATCTTACCGAGGTTAACGGTAACTTTATCAGTAATAAAAACTCGTAATATATAACGGATGCGATTTCGTCAACTAAGCTGTTCGAAAACGAAGCACTTGTCCAGGGCCAGATTGCTCTAAACTTGATTAGCTTAACGGGAATTGTTAAATGACCGATGCTGCAATGGTAATACATTCTATTACAAGATTTAAACAACCCTAGGGTAGTCTTCGTTTTAGGAGTTGATTCGTTAGGAGGAAGTTGAATTCAATTTACAACTGTTGCTTATCGGAAATTCCGTTCGTACATGTAGATTTATACATCTTTGTTGGCGATGAGCATGTTGAATATTATCAAGAATCGCACACTGAAAGTATCATCCAAAAATTATTTATTTTAAAATATTTTGTAGTCGTTAAATGAATAAGATGTAATTGTTTTGAAAACTTGCAACGAAATGCTTAAAGACCATTGTAGGATTCAGTATATTTTGTGGAAAAAAAGAAACACAATCCGTTGTCATCCTGTCTGTGGATTTTGTATGAATCAATGAGCTCAAACCAATAAAGGTTTTTGTATTATATAGCTCATTGAAACAGATTTTGTATTCACTTAACCTATACGACATAGTTGGTCTTGGGATAGAGTTGATTTATCTATAAAACTGAAGAGACGTTAGTAGGGGACTTGTTCTATAGCTGCAATTGAAGTCTTATGTTAACTTAAAAGAAGCTTACATTAATTCATCGATTTGCCTTTGTGGTTTTGAGTAATCTAATCGGCGACATTTTAAATTCACCTAACAAATCAGGCAGCTTTTATTCTGGAATAAATGGGAATTACCCTCGTATGAACAAATTATGTTCATAAAGGCATTGGAATTTGAATATTTATTCTATTTTTTATTGTATCTTTCAACTGAGTAAGATTATGACTCGGTTTATAAAGCATAAATCATATCTACATGAATGTTTATCCTCGATGACGTTATAATCACACGACGTGGAATACATTAAGTGTGGAAAATATGTTTACAATTTCTCAATGACTCCAGAGAAATTACATCTGTTTATTAATGGTACCATCTTGGATACATGCTGAGCTAAATAGACTCGGTTGTATAACTTGGCGTGACTTTAGTCTTTAATTTGCTGTGTCATTAGTATCGATGGGAGAAAACTGAAGTCGAGAGGTCCTTCAGTGACTTCCTGGGTAACAATAGAATATCCAATATCGGAGTTGGTATATAACCATGTTACTGGAAACAAACTGCCTCGTCTAGTTATTTAAATTTCCAACGTAACTTGAGGTTCAGGTCACGCGGAGGACAGGGTTGGAACTTACATATCTTGTCTACAGGCCTCACTGTATTCGGCCATTAAACTTAGATAGATAAAAATGCTAAAGACGTTTGGATTTCCAATTCAGAGAACTATTGATCACTCCTGTGGCCTTGTAACAGTATACATGTATGTCATCAACAAGCAATATAGTTTTAAAGAATGTCAAAGACTGTGGATTGACTTGGAGGCTGTCCGTATATAAAACGGTTTAATATATGGACTTCGTTTGATTTACCTTTATATCATGATGGAAACGAGCACCTGTTGAACGATGAATACAATATTTCAACGATATCCAAGACGTAAACTGTCAAAAGACTGAAATACCAAATATTTATCGCCAATTTCAAATGGTCATTTTTAATTTGATCTATTTCCCTGTCGCCAGTGCTAAGAAGTTTGAGATAAAATCAAAGATAACACCTCCGTCGATGTACCAGAGCAATGCTAACTAATTGAAGTTGAAGGTCGAAGATAATTGTGCCATTAAATTAACCCTCTCGTCCAACTATCGATTTCCAATTAGAAGCATTCTATTATCCAACGTTTGACCAAATAACACCGTTCATTTTGTGGATTACTTCATCAAGCTCGTTTGTTGATTCGATAATTTGTTTGCTTGGTGTCACTCGACATTATATTATTCCAGCCTTACAAACTGTACGGTCGTGTTTGTAAGGGCAACGTTAACCGACCAGATCCTAATTCAGATGGAAGTGGCAATGTTCTTCCTTCAAAGCCCGATTGTGCCCTTTGATATTTGAAGAAGCTTTTTTTATCTGACAAGATTTCATTGAAACCGTAATGACATATACAGTAGTTGCTGACGAATCGTAAAGTATAGGATTATGCTATAGGAATATATATGTAGACGAATGCGGATTATGTTCAGTTTTCAGTCAATAAAATATTTACCTTCTTAAACAGAGGCTGCATGATCCACAATAAAATATGTGTGCCTTAAAGTGTATACAAATACAATGTCACAGGAGAGTTCTCTATTGCCTCAGGTTCTATATGATATGGTTAGTGTGATCTCCTTTTCAAAATAAGAAGACAATTCAACTAATTTTCCTTTGTTTTCGGAGGACCATGTCCATCCCTCCAGATTTCTTGACCGGAGTTTATCTTAGTTAATATTTTGATTGGTTGAGAACTTGCCTGATATATACTCATAAGCAACTTGATGTGCAGTGAAAGATTTCTCCTGTGATTTTTTAAAAATAGTTATTGCTATTTGTTCCAGTAAATCCCATCAATTTTACCATATCATTGTTCGGGTCCTATCTCAGTAATTCTTTTTAAGATAAGTTTTGAGCTTGGTTGGAATAATAATAATAATTTGAGGATTACTTTGAAAGTTGATTGGTGTATATACTTTTTATGAAGGACTTGTGTATCGTCCCATATGTAGGCCCTATTCTGTGGGTATGATATTTTTTGCGTTGGTGCCTTGTTCTCGTTTTGTGTTTCTTGAGTCTATATCTAATGCATACTAGTATCTAGTTACTGTTCCGTACAGTTATACCTAGTCATTTTGAATCCCAGCAAATCAGCTCTTCAATTCCACACAGAGCTTTCTCGCGGAGAGTACCTAGAAACACCTATGAAAACTAATAAGGATAGATTGCAGAAAATATGTCATTTTTTCCAAAGCTTTACAATTTACTTCGAAACCAACCGGTAACTCAATAATTATTTCTTTTTTTTCAGTTTATATTCGCAGCCACCACACATGTCTAGAAGTTTTTAAGATAGCTTCTTTTTTAATTAACGGCTTCGAAATGTAAACAGTTTTCAATACAGTTGAAACCCTTGGATGTACCGTAGTAAAAAGCTCAATGCTAATTGTGCCAAGTACATTAACTCCATCATCCAATGACCTTGTATATATTGCAAATTTTGACGCAAAACACGGTAGGGGCGATACAGCAATATCCCGACAACTATTACAGAGCTCATAAATCTTATCCTTACTGTCCGTCAACAGAGAGATATCTCTCTAGGACCCCCATGGGTTATCTCGTTACCCTATCAGAGGAGGCAAGTTATTATGTACCAGCAGATGGAATGTTAACGAGGAGGAAACGCAGTTCGAAATTTATACAAATTTGGATCTTGCTTTTACAGCATGGAAGATACAGATCTACATGTTATCTTTTTTCAGATTTATATATCTCGGTGTGTTTGAGTCTATCAGGAACAGAATCCCGAAAAGTTTATCGAACCTTGTAACTAAACACTTTTTATTTTTGCACCATAAGTCTTTTGAAGTCCTGAGTAAACTGTTTCAGAAAGCAAAAGATATGCCACGATAAACAATGATCAAGCACTCGAATAGGATAATTTAATGACAAATATGCTGACCGAACGAAATAAATTGTAAGTATATCTGAAGAATTGCATTACATCAGCGCTCTAAGAGCAAACATTTTCATGCTTTGTGTTCAACGACATACATGTATACCAGATACGGATTATGAAGTTCACCATGAGATTCTATATCTGCATCCAAAAAGCTACTCAGTCCTCTTTACAACTCTATGTGTACTTCAATCCACTTCAACTTCCACCAGCGTTGCAATCTGGGGAGAACATTTTGTTATTCTCTCATAGATAGCTCTGCAATCATAACTAGAGCAAACATCTTGTTATAACGTCATATATAATAAATACTAGGCTACATTCATATGCGAGTTACATTCTGCATATGTGCTTAGTTGAAGTCATTAACTGTTTGCTAGGCATGTCGACCCACAAAAAAAGTCAAATTTGTGAAGCAAACATTCTATATAGAAGGGTAAGCAATTTTTGGGAATTCATATCAAAAGTGCTTAAGACATATCTGAGAGACATTGCAGAAACAGGGTTTTTTGTTTGTTTTCCTCAAAAGTCATGCTTTAAAACTAGTGCAAATAAAGTGGTACAGTAATTGCCTTGCGTTTAAAGCTAGAAAATGTCACAAGAAACAAAATGACCGTGAAATGGTCGTGAAATAAACGACCTATGGAATGTTCCTACCAGGAAACAGCGAAGGGTCCACTATTTCTTGGATATGATACGATAATATCTTAAACGCTCATTAATATCAGTTGTGTAAAGAATTCAATTATTCTTGAGCATTCAACACCACACTCCGATTAAATCGGGGGAACTGTGCCCGAAAGAAACTCTCTCTAGATGTAAACCAGTCGAGTAGCACCGGAAAAAAAAAACAGATATTAAAAACAACTGGACTGGCACTTAAACAAATAGCGTAAACGAAAAGCGGCACTTTCATAATGACTCAATATTTCGGCATTTATCATACAATATTCTGAATGACGAAACTGTCGTTTTTCACTATTTGTGTATCGTGTAAAAGGTATCCGTGAAATTAATAGATTTTGGGCCTTTGGTGTGATTATTTCCATTACTTTACTCCTAAATACTGTTAAATACAAAGGCCTATCCGGTAATAAAAATAATCTCGAAGGTTTTGAAGGTTAGATTTGTTTTTATGGTGTCCATTTTGGGTGTATTTCGAAGTGATTGTATTACAGCCTCGAAGTGAAATACCTCTTTAGTTTAAAAGCCAGTAATTCCACGGAGATCGTCAAAATGTGTCCAGGTACACACAGAGGGTACACAAAGGTTGAAGCTTCATTTACATTCATCTGTGCGATTTCTGTTAACGTGGTAGTCAATAAAGTACAGTCAGGGACGTGTTGAATGCTGGGTAATTATTCCAGCTTTCTTCTAGGGTTTACAGCGTCTTCTTTTTATGGCAATGTAATTGATTGTGCAAATCCCCGGGCAATCCGTCCCATTAATATCACTCCGTACACTCAGGCGCAGACACGCAAAATCGGATACATCAATATAAACATATTGCAAAGAAATAACATTTCGTGCGGTTCAATTTTATTCACTTTGCAACGGTATTACATTTTGTAAATTGTATAGCTAATTCATTCTTCTTCGACGTTAAATCAAACTGTTGGTGTAAGTTGATAACATTTAATCATCTATGTCTGGCCTTGATATAATTAGTTGGTCTCATGTTTGAAATGCATTATCTGTAGAGTATTTAAACATGTGTAATATACACCTTTACCATTAAAAGACAAGTGAAAACTAAGGATTTCCTTCAATCACACATTGATATTATACTTTTCTTCGTTATTTTACCAGTTTAATTGGAACCTTGCATCTAACAGCACGATTATTGTAGAATAAAAATGTCATCAAAACTGACAGTTGACCCTAACCTGCTGAGAACAGCATTTTATGAAATCCGTCAACTAGCCGGGTGGTGTTAATAAAATGCAGCAAAACGTTTATTTAAAGGCAGACTTGCCGCGAAAATCAGGAATATTGTTTACATTAAAAAAGAAAGACCGTATTCTGTATTTATCCCAGACAATATAAGTTAGGAACTTTCTATTTTTACCAAAATTTAAAAGTTTGGACGTCACTTTGTATTTTTAATTTGAATTTGAAAATTTGAATTGTTACGTACCCGGAACGTAAACAAACCGATCTGCCCCCTATTGGCGATTTTATGTTTCAGTCGAGTGAGTGAACTAACGGCACAGTGTAATTTTACGTAGGCCTATTTGTCTGAGAAATACAGACTGACGATCGGTTAACAGCGACTGGAAAAGCCTGCTGGTAATTGTTTGAGTGTAAACCACAGATACAAAGGCCTGAAAGGAGGGTAATCCAAAACGAAAGTTGACCGACACTGATCGTTGTTGTTGTAATCAGGCTTCGATTCTTCGTTTGTTTTTCATCCCATTTTTACAGTCTAAAGCTAACTAGACATGTTTTATGTGTCCTATGTTTAAGTTTAGTGGTATTAGTCGTAGTAAGCTCATGTAAATTGGTTTTTTTTAGCAAATTTAAACAGGCTACGGCGGCAAGTGTGCCTTTAACAAATGGGCAAACACGACATCCAAAACATAAGAAAAATATTTCAGCCTTAAGAAGCAAAAACGGTTTACCCCAATACATTCACCTTATAACATAACAACACATAGCAATAACTTTGTAGCTCCACTGTTAAACCATGAACCGGACACCTCAGTCGACACCGACAATTTCCCTCTCCCTCTCTCACCTTGACCAACTTCGCGGTTCGCTTAAAGTGATACCATTAATCAGGTTTTATTTGAGAAAACCTTACTGTGTAACGTTAGTCATACATTGGCCAAACCCATACAAAGATTTCTGAAAAGACAAGAGCTAATATAAACAGTTCAGATTAATACTTATAGAAAATCCTATCAAATCAAACTTGACAATATATTGCTAATATTTATATTAAGTATTAAAAGAACAAAGATTCTCTCCTTTCGCGCTGTGTAGTCTTTTTAGGGGGGTCCCTTTGAGAGAACTGCAGTTTCGCGTGGCTTTAAAGGCGATATCACATGCACACTGACTGTAATTGTTCTTCAAGTCAGGAATGAAATTAAATAAGCTATGAAATTGATTTACCCTCCTCAAGAATGTGGCATAAATTTAATTTGGTCGATTTCATAACCATGCATTGTATGAAAACTATACTTGTGTAATTCTATATATATTGTGCTGGATGTGGACAGTATTAACTTTGCTTTCGTTATATTCGATCATTCCGCTGTAGAATATTCAGTTTGATCTTGGAATAATTACTTTGATATCGTAAATCCCAATATATTGGGAATATATATGTTAATTGTCCAACATATTACTGTTTGGTATCTCAATATATCTGGTAATTGTCCAACATATTACTGTTTGGTATCTCAATATATCTGGTAATTGCCCAACATATTACTGTTTGGTATCTCAATATATCTGGTAATTGTCCAACATATTACTGTTTGGTATCTCAATATGTCTGGTAATTGTCCAACATATTACTGTTTGTATCTCAATATATCTGGTAATTGTCCAACATATTACTGTTTGGTATCTCAATATATCTGGTAATTGTCCAACATATTACTGTTTGGTATCTCAATATATCTGGTAATTGTCCAACATATTACTGTTTGGTATCTCAATATGTCTGGTAATTGTCCAACATATTACTGTTTGTATCTCAATATATCTGGTAATTGTCCAACATATTACTGTTTGGTATCTCAATATATCTGGTAATTGTCCAACATATTACTGTTTGGTATCTCAATATATCTGGTAATTGTCCAACATATTACTGTTTGGTATCTCAATATATCTGGTAATTGTCCAACATATTACTGTTTGGTGTCTCAATATATCTGGTAATTGTTCAACACATTAGTGTTTGGTGTCTCAATATATCTGGTAATTGTCCACCATATTACTGTTTGGTGTCTCAATATATGTGGTAATTGTACAATATATTACTGTTTGGTATCTCAATATATCTGGTAATTGTCCAACATATTACTGTTTGGTATCTCAATATATCTGGTAATTGTACAACATATTACTGTTTGGTGTCTCAATATATCTGGTAATTGTCCAACATATTACTGTTTGGTGTCTCAATATATGTGGTAATTGTACAATATATTACTGTTTGGTATCTCAATATATCTGGTAATTGTACAACATATTACTGTTTGTGTCTCAATATATCTGGTAATTGTCCAACATATTACTGTTTGGTATCTCAATATATCTGGTAATTGTACAACATATTACTGTTTGGTATCTCAATATGTCTGGTAATTGTCCAACATATTACTGTTTGTATCTCAATATATCTGGTAATTGTCCAACATATTACTGTTTGGTATCTCAATATATCTGGTAATTGTACAACATATTACTGTTTGGTATCTCAATATATCTGGTAATTGTCCAACATATTACTGTTTGGTATCTCAATATATCTGGTAATTGTCCAACATATTACTGTTTGGTATCTCAATATGTCTGGTAATTGTCCAACATATTACTGTTTGTATCTCAATATATCTGGTAATTGTCCAACATATTACTGTTGGTATCTCAATATATCTGGTAATTGTACAACATATTACTGTTTGGTGTCTCAATATATCTGGTAATTGTCCAACATATTACTGTTTGGTATCTCAATATATCTGGTAATTGTACAACATATTACTGTTTGGTATCTCAATATATCTGGTAATTGTCCAACATATTACTGTTTGGTATCTCAATATGTCTGGTAATTGTCCAACATATTACTGTTTGGTCTCTCAATATATCTGGTAATTGTACAACATATTACTGTTTGTGTCTCAATATGTCTGGTAATTGTCCAGAATACTATTACTGATTGGTCTCTCAATATATCTGGTAATTGTACAACATATTACTGTTTGTGTCTCAATATGTCTGGTAATTGTCCAACATATTACTGTTTGGTATCTCAATATATCTGGTAATTGTACAACATATTACTGTTTGTGTCTCAATATGTTTGGTAATTGTCCAACATATTACTGTTTGATTTCTCAATATATCTGGTAATTGTACAACATATTACTGTTTGGTGTCTCAATATATGTGGTAATTGTACAACATATTACTGTTTGTGTCTCAATATATCTGGTAATTGTACAACATATTACTGTTTGGTGTCTCAATATGTCTGGTAATTGTCCAACATATTAGTGTTTGGTGTCTCAATATGTCTGGTAATTGTCCAACATATTACTGTTTGTGTCTCAATATATCTGGTAATTGTACAACATATTACTGTTTGTGTCTCAATATATCTGGTAATTGTACAACATATTACTGTTTGTGTCTCAATATGTTTGGTAATTGTCCAACATATTACTGTTTGGTATCTCAATATATCTGGTAATTGTACAACATATTACTGTTTGTGTCTCAATATATCTGGTAATTGTACAACATATTACTGTTTGTGTCTCAATATGTTTGGTAATTGTCCAACATATTACTGTTTGGTATCTCAATATATCTGGTAATTGTACAACATATTACTGTTTGGTCTCTCAATATATCTGGTAATTGTACAACATATTACTGTTTGGTGTCTTAATATATCACTGCTGAATACCGTATCTACTTTTTACGGTGAATCTCTCGAATTGCCACTGTTGAGCATTTACTTTTCCAGCCATACATGTACATATTAAATATGTATTTGCCCCCCCCCCCCCCCCAAAAAAAAAAAAAAAAAAAAAAAAAAAACAATGTCGTTGTGCCAGTGTTCACTTTGCTAATGTAGTCTTTAGTATTCACTTAGCTAAGAGAATCTCTCAAAATATAACCCTTTGGATATTCGCTGCTATTTCAACTTTGCCCCGAGAATATAACAACATATAACTATTGAGATTAAGTTTTCTCATGGAACCTCCAATATATCATTTTGCTCTGGACAACAGCATCCCCTAAAATATGCATTATCTTTACATTGGTCAGTATTTAAAAAATGTCGGGCAGTTTGTGGGTATGGACATCCTGTACATAGTGAATAGTTATGGACCAGCGGTTTAAATCTAATGTGCATTCCAATGATGGTATGGAAAACAGTTCATATCTGGTATTTGTGCTTCAAAGAACATTAAAATCGATGGTCACACTAAAAAACAAGAGTTTATCACACTTTTTCAAGAGACAGTTCACGAAAAACACATGCCATTGTCGTGCAATAAATCCTTGATATAAAGTGTACGACTGGACTATCAATGTTGACAATGTCATCAAATGGAATCAGTTGAGAGATACGGGTTGTTAACATGTAGGGAATGTTACACCTGAGCTTGGGTTATCTTATGTAAACACAATGACAGGTAATATGGAAGGATTGCTCGCCATAAGTAAGCCTATTCCAATGATTACAAAATTATGAGTAACAGTTCAATTTATAATGTTTATGTAAGTTAAGAATGAGTTGAACGTCTGTAAAATATTTGTTGCAAACGTAAAGTTTATTTTTGAGCACACAGTTCTCCCGCGAGTTCCCACAACCGACTATTACATTTGAAGACAGAGATACAACCACACATAGGATAATTTCGTTTCATTGAATACGCCCAGGTTCTCTTCAGAGTGCAGAGACTCTGAACCTGGTTTCTTCTTCCATCGAGCTTATAAACGGTGCTTTGAACCGAAATCATCTTTATTGAGACATAAAACGTACATCAATAAAATAGACCAATTAAGTTCTACAACGGATTTTGTTAACGACATTTAGAGGCTGCTATAAGGCGCTATCATTATCGGCATTGCTGTACCCGGGAGAGACTTTTATCTTCCAATGCATATCTCTATTCCTATTTTTGTTTGTGTATTATCTCTGAACGATCGTCCAGAGGTTTACTTTTATCGTCTTGTCTTTTGCTTTCCATTCAATTCGTTTCACTTGATTCACCTCAATCAAGCAGATATGGCCATGCATACAGAACTTCTTATAGAGCTAAAACATAGTTTATATACAAATCTATAAGTTACTGAAACAAAATGAAACGAGCTGAAATCGTTCTTGTTCGCTCATCAATATAACTGCAAAGCCAATCAGACTTCGATCTATTCGACTATCAGTAATGTGTTATGTAGGAATAAGGCAGGTTATCCGTTTCCTTGTCACATTTTACCCTTAAAAATAAATCTTGAAGCGAATTCCATTCATTTTCGCCTATGAACCCTAGCTTTTCAATTAATCTTTGAAGTCCATTCCGAGCAAATAGTTAACAATTCGATGAAAACTTTAAGTAAATTGTTATTCACAGCAAAGCTTTTCAAAAAGTCATGTTTAATTTGTCTCTATTGTCACTCGTGAACAGATAAGTCTGTCAATTAATACCCCCAGACCGTTAGATATTATCTCTAACTACGTCTTATCACTCCAACAGAACCCAAATCACAGTCTGTCGAGAACTGCTCCTTTGAAAAGACAGACTGAATGAAGTCCGGGAAATTGATTAGATATCATGATACTGATGGTAATATTGGATTATTCGTGGAGCAAATTACTGAGGCCTTTTTAAATCAAGCCGAGGAACATTCGGTATTTATAGCTTCGACTAGCAGCTCTATAAGTTACTCTGTCTGTCTGTCTTGTTAGATATGAATATATCATCTTATCTCATTGAAAGAATTCAAAAGTACTTTTGTTTTAATCCTGATTTAGTTTACATTGCCTTTTCATTATCGATAACATTCTGAAGAGAATATTCATTGGGAAAGCGTGAAACAAATGTGAATGAAGATTGCTACAATACCTCTGCACAAACATATATGTTTGATGGTGATTTGCTATAATAAACGTCCTGTTGACGTATATAAGTGGGTGGGTTTATTTTACTGTTCCTCCAACAGACATCCATTCAACAAACCAATCTACTTATAATCTTTCAGATATTTTTGAAAGTTCCAAAGGCCATAATCAGGCTAGCTGTACCTTAGTATTAGAATTTTATTCACTTCCGGTCATTCAGGCAGTTACCGGTTGAACAATCAACCCAAGAACCCCAACCTAACATTATCTAACATCCCTCCATTGAAGCACGCACCTAACTTTTTTAACTGTTTCACTGTTGAGTCCACTTCTTTCATAACCTGCTTTGATATTTTGGTGTACAACAATTCCAAGGGTTTTCATAAAGGAAACTAATATTAATGCTTATTCAAGTGATACAATTTCACCGAAAACCAACCGTCATTATATTTAATATAGATATAAAGCAAAAATACCATCTTCCAATGCAACCCGATTTAAAATAGAAACAAGGGTTAGAATAGCTTTTAAATAATCCCCAATTGTCATTTAGACATTCAATTCCAAAACAACTTGTTTTAGTTGTTTTAGCGAATGATTTTATCTTACTTTGCCACCATATAAATGAAATAATCTTGAGTGAGGCGTAAAACATCAATCAATACTTTGTCCATGTGTTTATCTATCTTGAAAGACATAGATATATACAAGGCAATGTATGGCATGGCATTAGAAGTAAAACTGTTGAGATTACAAATGTTTCTGATTAAGAATCTGCCAAAAGGAAAGCATAACTTGGATGATAATGGTGAGATATAGTGAATACAACTGTTGAGGTAACAAATGTTTCTGATCAAACAACTGCCAAATGGGAGAACATCACTCCTACTCCACTTACCCAACATCACATATCATTTCCAGATGTAGTGAAGTACCCGGATGAAAACCACACTTACTGATCAGTTCAATCTGGTGTGTTTGTCTCACTAAGTGATTAAATCTGTTCTGGTTAAGATGACCTGATCTCTTTATAGTGGATTGGTTGGTCAAAAGGGACACAGTGATACTATCACTGGAACAGAACAGAGCCACGTTTACAGGACAATTCATACTTTAATAAACTGGAATAAAAGAAAAACACTTCTTTAACATGGCTCACCAGTTCAGAGTTGCAGTAAGGTCCTGTCTTTGAAGAATGCGAGTTTCTGTCGGACAGGGATATGAACCATTGGAGGTTTAAATTGGTTTCCAAATAATGGTGTGTTTCCACGGACCTGCATTAACGCGTGTGTTGACGGATGCGATTGTTTAACGGATAGGATGAAGTGTTTCCACGGACTTACGTTAACGCATGCAATCGAGAGTGTAATCTGTCACAAGGTTACGACCAACAGTCAAGGTCATATCACTTTTCGGTTTGGGGAGAGAAAGTGAATAAGTGGACATCTACATAGCCTTTTCGTACAAAATACATTTACAACACAAACAGAAGTCAGAAAAAAGGAGTAAAAAAACTCACTCGGTGTTTTCTGTGGATTTCGATCTGACAGCAAAAGGTCATTAGGCCGGAAAACCCCTTCGATGACGTCATGATTAGCGAAATCTCTCGTCCGTTACCTCGTCCAATGCGTTAAAAATAGGACCAGCTCCATTGTCCGCCCGTTGACGCGTGCGTTAAAAACTATCGGACTGACCATAGAAACACTATAGCATATTTCTGTAGTTCTCATTCTTTGAGGGAAAACGCATCCATCAACGCACGCTTAACGCATGTCCGTGGAAACACATCATTAAGGATACAACGTACCCCACAATCATCTCATTAAACTTGAGCGATAAATGAAATTTGCTTGACCCAGTAGAACTCAGCAATCTTTTACAAACTGTTTAATTTGTTTATTGGATTTACCGTCAAAGTTTGTAACTCTCATAGTCGACATGAGTATAGACTTCTCAAAGCATTTGGATTTAATTCCCGGGTACATCTGATCAACTACATGGTAATTTCTGGCCACAATGATGTAAGACGTTAAAATCAATAAATCGCCAGGGCCGGAATTTGTCTTCACTGAACACGACAACATCTGTACAAGTCAGTATCTGTTAATTAAGTCGACGTTTACACGGAAATATTCCCTGATTACAGGTTGAGAGTAGTGTGGTTAGTTCTACTGTAAGATGCTTTGAACAGTACGATGTATTTGTGGATAAAAAGCGGACTTGTACGATATACAACACCTCCGAAAGGAAACGTAGGAATGTACCAGACTTGTACGATATACAAGACCCCTTAAAGGAAACGTAGGAATGTACTGGGCTTGTACGATATACAAGACCTCTTAAAGGAAACGTAGGAATGTACCGGACTTGTACGATATACAAGACCTCTTAAAGGAAACGTGGGAATGTACCGGACTTGTACGATATACAAGACCTCTTAAAGGAAACGTAGGAATGTACCGGACTTGTACGATATACAAGACCTCTTAAAGGAAACGTAAGAATGTACCGGACTTGTACGATATACAAGACCCCTTAAAGGAAACGTAGGAATGTAACAGACTTGTACGATATACAAGACCACTTAAAGCAAACGTGGGAATGTACCGGACTTGTACGATATACAAGACCCCTTAAAAGAAACGTGGGAATGTACCAGACTTGCACTATATACAAAACCACTTAAAGGAAACGTAAGAATGTACCGGACTTGAACGATATACAAAACCACTTAAAGAAAACGTAGGAATGTACTGGACTTGTACGATATACAAGACCTCTTAAAGAAAACGTGGGAATGAACCGGACTTGTACGATATACAAGACCACTTAAAGAAAACGTAGGAATGTACTGGACTTGTACGATATACAAGACCTCTTAAAGGAAACGTAGGAATGGACCGGACTTGTACGATATACAAGACCTCTTAAAGGAAACGTGGGAATGAACCGGACTTGTACGATATACAAGACCTCTTAAAGGAAACGTAGGAATGAACCGGACTTGTACGATATACAAGACCCCTTAAATGAAACGTGGGAATGTACCGGACTTGTACGATATACAAGACCCCTTAAAGGAAACGTAGGAATGTACCGGACTTGTACGATATACAAGACCCCTCAAAGGAAACGTAGGAATGTACCGGACCTGTACGATATACAAGACCCCTCAAAGGAAACGTGGGAATGTACCGGACTTGTACGATATACAAGACCCCTCAAAGGAAACGTAGGAATGTATTGGACTTGTACGATATACAAGACCACTTAAAGCAAACGTGGGAATGTACCGGACTTGTACGATATACAAGACCCCTTAAAAGAAACGTGGGAATGTACCAGACTTGCACTATATACAAAACCACTTAAAGGAAACGTAGGAATGTACCGGACTTGCACTATATACAAAACCACTTAAAGGAAACGTAAGAATGTACCGGACTTGAACGATATACAAAACCACTTAAAGAAAACGTAGGAATGTACTGGACTTGTACGATATACAAGACCCCTTAAAGGAAACGTAGGAATGTACCGGACTTGTACGATATACAAGACCTCTTAAAGGAAACGTGGGAATGTACCGGACTTGTACGATATACAAAACCACTTAAAGAAAACGTAGGAATGTACTGGACTTGTACGATATACAAGACCTCTTAAAGGAAACGTAGGAATGTACCGGATTTGTACGATATACAAGACCCCTTAAAGGAAACGTAGGAATGTACCGGACTTGTACGATATACAAGACCTCTTAAAGGAAACGTAGGAATGTACCGGATTTGTACGATATACAAGACCACTTAAAGGAAACGTAGGAATGTACCGGACTTGTACGATATACAACGTAGGAATGTACCGGACTTGTACGATATACAAGACCCCTTAAAGGAAACGTAGGAATGTACCTGACTTGTACGATATACAAGACCTCCGAAAGGAAACGTAGAAATGTACCGGACTTGTACGATTTGCAAGACCTCCGAAAGGAAACGTAGAAATGTACCGGACTTGTACGATTTGCAAGACCTCCGAAAGGAAACGTAGAAATGTACCGGACTTGTACGATTTGCAAGACCTCCGAAAGGAAACGTAGAAATGTACCGAACTTGTACGATTTGCAAGACCTCCGAAAGGAAACGTAGAAATGTACCGGACTTGTACGATTTGCAAGACCTCCGAAAGGAAACGTAGAAATGTACCGGACTTGTACGATATACAGGACCCCTTAAAGGAAACGTAGGATGGAATGTAACAAATGCTATAGTATATCAAGGCGACATGTGAGAAGCTGAAATTGAATTGCTAGACGAATTACATTGACGATTGATTGGATAATAATAGTGCTATTTTCAACCACACAGCACAATTACTTTTATGTCAGATTGAAATTCGAAATCCCTCAGAGACACTCCAGGATCTGACACATTTACAAGTTCTTATTGTTCCCAATGCTTTTGAAATCATGTTCAACCCTATAGCAATTAATATTCTTATCTCTTCGGAAAAGTTTTTACATTAAACATTGGATAAAACTTTGATAGAATTTAAAACAATGCATATATTCACCTTCTGGCACCTTGATTTGTTCTCTTTAAAAACATTTTGAACACGTAAACGACAGATGTTTATTAAATTAATACATATATGTTAAACTACCAGGAATTCCTCATTGAGCGAGGAAGAACGTTCCTATGTTCGTGATAATGTACTGCCTGTGTATTAATAACAAGGAATTTTCCAGAAAACCATTTTGGAAATAACATATTAACAGTTGGGTGCAGACCATCTGTGTTGTATAACGAGACCTACCTTGAGAATAAATGTTTGCAATCTAAGACTCATGTTTACAGCTCTGAAAAAAGTCAATCCATATTCTTTATATCGCAGCTAATAGTGGGCTATGGTATGTTCCTAGTATTTGACGTTTGGCTAAGCCTTTATAAACTACATTCATCTCAGTCAGCCATGTTCATTTCTATCACTGATTTGAAGTAAAATTATAATACTTTATAATCACGTCCGATATTTACGATGTAAACTAGTGGTTGATTGCTTTTTAATTATTTGGATAGTTCAAATATACATTCCATGCTTTGACATTATTGTTGCTCGAAAAAAACTACAAATAACCAACATTGTTTGTATTTAACTCAGAATTTGATTTGTGGTTTGAAGGTGTTAATATTTTAACAGAGGTGTTAAATGTTGTCTGAGAAAGAGTTATTTGTCCCACGAATCTGACTGTCCTCATACATACATACATACATAATTTGATTATTTGGCGGCTCCATTCTGTTGAATGATGTGCGCCACAACAATTCAGTGTTAGTTGTAGAGTTGATAGTAGATGTTCATGGAACATGCCAATCATGACAAGAAGTTCATTTAGTAGAGATGAATGTCGAAATCATTACCTTAATTACATTAATAACACATGCTAATATACAATTAAAAGGTGAGAAAAAAGTACACATATCATACTAAAGGGTTTCAGCAGAAATCATTATTAATGTTAAGACAGGACCAAAACCCTTATTGACAAGTAGTACACAGAATATACTTTCGGTTGACAGCAGAAATCATTAATAATGTTAAGACAGGACCAACGCCCATTATGACAAGTAGTACACATAACATACTTAAGGGTGACCGCAGAAATCATTGCATATGTTACAGACAGGACCAACGCCCATTATGACAAGTAGTACACATACCATACTTAAGGGTGACCACAGAAGTCATTGCATATGTTACAGACAGGATATATACCAATAATGACAGATACACTCATTAAGAACAGAACACATGTTAATATTTACAAGTAGTACATATATACAAAAGAGGTCATAGCAAAAACATTACATGTAGTAGAGGTAAGCCACATCCCAATAATGACAGGTAGTTACACATACTATAAACTGAAAAACTAAATCCTAACCTGTTATATAGATACCCAGATGCCAATAATGACAAAGTGTAGATAAATAATAAGAATGACAGCTGGGATCACTAGGCCTATTACAGACAGACCAGATCAAACATGGCAAGTACTAGACACAGTAGAGGGGTCAGCAAAAATCATTGAATGTTTTACAGACTGAACCCATGTCAATGATATGAAGTTTTACACATACAGCTACTAGACCCGATAGAGATAACTGACAGGGATACATGCATAATAAAGATGACACATACAACATTAACATGCTTTACAGACAGACTACATGGAATGTTGCACTTCTGAGCAGATATGCTTGAGCCAAGGTGACTACTGCAATATTAACATATAATTATATCGCATATAGCGTATATGGTGGCAGATGGGATTATACATATGTGAATATTAACATTGAAGTAAAAAGTAAATGAATATAATAATTTTAAAAAAAAAAATAAAAAAAAAATAAAAAACAACCGGGAATTAAAACTTTTGGCACTTAGAAAGGAATTTCACAACAGCATTGTACACTTTAATTTTCTTTCTGGTTGGTTTAAGAACTAAATCTATAGAAGGCCTTGATATGCCTGTGGCAATAAGATCTGTGTACAAAATTTCTCTATTTGCCTCATATTTCCTACAGCTAAACAAAACATGAGATAGTTTCAGAAACTTTACAGTATTCACACAGGCCATTTTCATGCAGATTAAACCTATAAAGATATGAGTTAACAGGAATGTGTCCAGAAAGAAGCCTGTAGAATAGTGATTCTAAGTGTCTAGATGGAAATGATATATCAGGGGAGATAACTGTTGGATTAAATTTGTAGTAAAAACGACCCTTTTCAGAGTTTTCCCAATCAGCTTGCCATAAAGTAGTAAAATATGATTTAAGATGACTCATAGCCTCTGGTAGTGACAGGGGGACATTAGTAGATATAGTTGAGAGTGAAAGAGCATTTTTAGCATTGTTATCAGCCATCTCATTTCCAGGGACACCAACATGGCCTGGAATCCATTCAAAACACGTATATGCCTTGCAAGATTAAGGTGGAGCAAATATGCACAATTTCATGAACAATAGGGGGAGAAATTTCCCATGAATAATTACATATAGCCTGAAGGGCACTTAATGAGTCTGAGAAAATGACTACTTTGGTAGGTTTCAGATCTACAAGAAAATATAAACAGAGTAGGATAGCTGTAAGTTCAGATGTAAAAACTGACACATAATTAGACAATCTATATCCTTTCTGGACATAAAGATCTGGTACACAATATGAAGCTCCAACTTTACCAGTTTCTGGGCATTTGGACCCATCAGTATATATTTGTAAATACCCGTACCAGTTTGAAGAGATATGGTCCATGACACACAATCTACTTATATCATTTGGGTCAGATTTTCTAATTTTATGGTGTAGCTCTACAGAAACCTTAGGTTGAAACAATGTCCATGGGGGGATATGGGGAATGACATATTTCTGTAGAGTAATTTGATCTGCACCTGACTTAACTGACAACTGCTCTGCCCTTAGTTTAAATGGTATTGAATGTTTGCTCTCAGAATTGTAGATCTTCTTATTTAAAGAAGCATCAAAGACACAATTTGCAGAATTTCTGGGCATTGATTTTAGCTTAAGGGAATATTTTAGAGTTCGAAATTGACGCCTTAAGTATAAAGGCCATTCTTTACACATAACTTGCAAAACATTTAAAGGAGTAGTTCTCAGAGTTCCAGTTGCTAGTCTTAGTGCAGAGCATTGAATAGAATCAAGCTTAGCTTTAGTACTATTACTAGCGGATGAAAAAGCCTCACACCCATAGTCCAGCCTAGAACGAATCAAAGCCCTATATAATAATAGCATGCAAGTTTTATCTGCACCCCATGCCTTGCCTGAAATTGATCGCATGAGATTAAGTACCTTCTGGCATTTGGAAATAATGTTATTAATGTGCTCAGTCCATGTCAATCTTTTATCAAATACAATACCTAAGTATTTAAAAGAGGGAGAAATCTTAATCTTTTGTTTGTCCAAGGTTAATGATAGTAGTAACTGGGATATGTGTAATCTTTTTCTTGAGAATAGAACTGCCTCAGATTTACTGGGTGAGAATTTAAATCCCCACAACTTACTCCATTTCACAATATCATCCAATCCCTGTTGAATAAATTTCTTAGCCACATTTAGATTTTTCCCTTTAAACCATATAACTACATCATCAGCAAATAATGCACAATTCAATCTTGGGTTAAGGACTAGAGGCAAATCATTTACAGCAATATGAGAGATGGAGAAATAATACTACCCTGGGGACATCCATTTTCTAAAATAACAGGGTAAGACAAATCTCTACCTATACGAACCTTGATAAAGCGGTTTGACAAAAAACCTTTAACCCACCCTAACAATTTACCACATATGCCTAAAGATCTCATTTTTTGTAGAAGTCCGTCTTTCCACAACATATCATAGGCTTTTTCTATATCTAAGAAAGCTGCTAAAGAATATTCTCTATTACCTAAGGCCTGTCTAAATGAATTCTCTAAAGTAACAATATGATCTGTTGTGCTTCTGTTTCTCCTAAAGCCACTCTGTACCGTTGAGTATATACCATTTTTATTAAGAAACCATACTAGACGAGAATTTACCATCTTTTCCATTACCTTACAGAGAGTTGAAGTTAAGGATATTGGTCTGTAGGATGTGGGAAGGGACGGGTCCTTACCAGGTTTTGGGACAGGTATTACAATGGAGGTTGTCCATGATGCTGGTAGTTGCATACTGTGCCATATTGTGTTATAAAACATTAGGATTACATAGAGACATTTTTGTGGTAAATGTTTTAACATAGAATATGAGATCCCATCCTCCCCAGGAGTAGAATCTTTGGTGGAATGGAGGGCTTGTTTCAGCTCAAAGATGGTAAAATCATCATTTAATGTCTCTTCTTCGGTTAAGGGGGTAGCAGATATCGGTATACTCTCCACATTTTCTTTGAGAGAAATAAATTCAGAGTCATAATTTGTTGAACTAGAAACAAATGCAAAATTATCAGCCAGAATATTACACTTATCCTTGTTTGTTGTATAATGCACATTATTACAGACAATTGAAGGGATAGAACTAGATTTTCTTTTGCCACTTATAGCTTTGGTTTGGGCCCAAACATGTTTGAGTGGTGTGTTACTGTTGATATTGGTACAGTATTCTCTCCAATATGATTTCTGGGCCTTCTTAATTGTTCGTTGTGCTATAGATTTCATTTTTTTATAATGTACTACATCAGTGAACAGACTTGTGTGCTGGGCACGATTTTTGGCTTTTTTTCTATTTTTTATGGCTTTTGAACACTCATCTGTCCACCAGGGGACTGGGACTTTACAGTGTGGGGTTCCAGAATATTTAGGGATAGAATTATGGGCTGCAAGATTTAACGCACTCAAAACATTTTCCGAAAAACTATCCACATTTTCACTGTAGCTCTGATCAGTTAGTAATTGTTTACATTCATTTGCATATTTATTCCAGTCAGCTTTGTTTAACTTCCATCGAGGGGTAGATCCTATTTCATGATTATATGGGGAGAATCCAAATGATGCTGTGATAGGGAAATGGTCACTTCCACAAGGGGAATTTTGATCAACTGTCCATGAGGAAGTTGTACTTATATCACCAGTACAAATAGTTAAATCAATAGCTGACGTTTTTCCAGATCGAATATCTAGCCTTGTCCCAGTACCCTCATTCAATACCACCAGATTGTACTCATTTATGAAATCATAAACTATCTTGCCATTGTAATCAGTAGAATTAGATCCCCACATTGCATTGTGGGCATTGAAATCCCCACAGATCATATAAGAACCTGATTGAGAGTGAAACAATGATTGAAAATCCCCTAAGGCAAGCTTTTTACATGGGTTATAGAGATTATACATGGTGATTTGCTGACCATTTTCTTGGCCTATTTGATAACCCTGACACTCAAATGTGTTAGTATTAGGTAAATTGACTTCTGTAAAGGAAAGACCTTGCCTTATAAATATTGCCAATCCACCTCTCTCGCCATTAAGCCTGTCAAGTCGCTTAACTTCATATCCTGGGAATGTAAAATTAAGGTGGGGTTTTAGAAATGTCTCTTGAAGACAGATTACATCAGGTTGAACACTAAGATTTGATACATAATATTTGAACTCTTGACCATGTGAATAGAGAGACTGTATATTCTGTTGCAAGATATGAAAAACCATGAGAAGAGTTGTAAGACTAAGACAAGTATTACTTCTTATTTTTAGCTCCATTATTTACGAGTATTGTTTCTCAACTGTAGTATTTCAGCTAAATCTTCGGAATTTACAATTCCACTTCCCAAGTGATGCTCTGCACGCTTAGAAATGAATTCCACAAAATCAGGTTTTTTAGATATTTTTACACAATGGAAGAGAATTTCTGTGATTAAGGAGATTATACTAGATACTGTGATTGTTGGACAAGCATCTGTTTGGCTTGATACATCAACATCTGTTTGCACTGCAACAGAATTCATTACTGGGCGACTTTTATTGACTGGTTGTCTCAGGGATTTAGGGACAACTGGAGGTACTTCAGGGGTAATAAAAAGTGATTCATCAAAGTCTGGATCTTGTGAACAATTTAGGGGATGAGAGGGCTGGGATCTTACCGACTTAAGTGCTTCAGAAAAAGAGACTTTTTGAGTGACTTTGATATATTGGGCCTTATTAGCTTCTTTGATTTTAGGGCATCCTTGGTAGGCCGAGCTATGATTTCCTGAACATCGAATACAGCGAGGGGATTCTTTGTTGGGGCAATCCTGATAGGAATGGTTTCCCCCACACCTGGCACATCTTATATTACCTCTGCATTCTGACGCAATATGATTTAATCTTTGGCACTTAAAGCACCGAATTACTGGGGGGATATATAGTTTAATTTGAAATACCTCAAAACCCAAAACTATCTCAGAAGGTAATGTTTCCAGATCAAAATACAAGAGCATACATCTGGTGGGTGTTTTTTCTTTGCCTTTTGTAAGACGTTGGACCTTGGTACATTTCATATCTTTTAAGGCATCAAGGATTTCATCTTCCTTAATCTCTTCGTCTATACCATATATAACACCTCTACAGGAATTATTAGACTGCAGTTTACATTTGATATCTCTACCCAGGATATTGGTAAGCTGTAATACTTTTTTTGCCTGACTCGTACTTTCACAAACTATAAGGTAATCTCTTGATGGAAGTTTTTTGGCATACTTAACTAAACCTACTTTTTTATGAAGTGCTGATGCAAATTGAATTGGGCTAAAACTAGTAGCAGGGGCACCCCCTATGGTGGATAAAATTACATGTGTAGATTTTACCTGTTGTTCTGATATTCTACAAGGTCTTGATTTCTTTCCTGTATCGCGCTCAGAACTCTCTGATCGATCGCGTTCTCTGATGCCTCGTTTAATTCGACCTCTGTGGGGGGCTTCGCTAAAATCCATACCAGTACCATCCGATTCATCCTCGTCCATGTTCAGGCCGAAGATTTACAGAACTATGCGATAAATGAAAGTGCAATAACTTAACTAAGTGCTACAGACAAGGGGATGTTAATACAGCACAGTTATTTGGAGAGTATTCTGGGGCGACTCAGAACGGGGGAAAAACGAAAGAAGCCCTACATAGACAGAGACAGTGCAGAGTAGACAGTGCAAATACAATTACAAAAAAAAAAGGTCTAGATTTTTTTATATTAAATTATTGTTACCTTAAGTTAAGGTTTTACTTACAGTGGTGATCTACAGAGCTTATGGGTTTATATTTACAACACTATACCAAGAAGAAGAAAAAAAAAAAAAAAAAAAAAAAAAAAAAAAAAAAAAAAAAAAAAAAATTGGCGCGATTGCAAAATTCCAAATGTACAACAACAACATACGAAAACACAAAGCAAATTCTAACATTCACAGAAATCAGTATTATATATACAGACATAAATTACACACACAAGACAAGCACATTCCACAGCATCCATATCAGTAAACAATATATAAACATGCAACACAGATACTATACGGTAGGTGAAAGTCGGGGAAGATTTTCGGAGCAGTGCAAAAACACGTCTACATCGTCCAGCAGACTCGTACCTTCCCTCTGACTGTCCTCTAATCGGATTATTATCACAACTTCCGAGTACCTGTTTGAGTTCATTCTACTTGCCATGATTATAACGTTTACCGGTATCCTCGTCGCCTATAAGCTATACACATATCCAAATACACACTTTCCAAGACCTTGACAGATGGTAGGCCGAGGAAATTAGATACAGTATAGTTGTCTTCCGACAGAATTCCAATATGCTAAAATACACGAAAATGACAAAGAAAGCTATGTGTTTAAAACCTGGCTATGAAAAGCAGCCAATCTAAACGTGTGAGAAAATCTGATTGAGCGACAAGTGTGGGATTTCACCATGTGCTTGGGGATTTATAAATCATCAAATACCCCCAAAGACCATGACCAGGAATGACCTTTCCTGTGATAATCCGTCATATAAGATAGCTATTTATATTATTCAAAGAATAAATAAGAGAATAAACTACAGTAAATGTCAATCTGTGTTTTTTGTGTGGTTGTTGTGTTCAATGATTTAACGTCTCGTCATCAGTTCACCTACCAAGGAAAACATTCCTCAAATTTAACCCATCCCACCCGTCAAACAAATATCCTATTTCCTAACATTTGGACTGTTTGAAGCCTAATAATTCTGTTCAAACTTAGTGCCACACTCATGCCAGTTTTAATACCTGCTAAGAGCAAAAAGTGCATTTTGTATTTCAGACTCACGCGGGAGCGGGGGTCTGGTTATTTTACTAAAAATGAGCTTGAAAGAATCATTTGCTTTAAAAACATTAATATTTCCAAGATGTGAAATGTCATTCCTAGGCCTTATTGATGTAAATGAACCTCTATTGAGACATATACATGTACAAGTATTTTACACCCTAAATTTAGAATCTTGTATCTGCTCTAACGTAACCCTGGTCTACAAAAGCCTGATTTTCAGAAAAAATGGTGAATTCATCTATTTTATATTTCAAATATCTAGTCCAGATACAACGGCACCAAAATGTTAGTGTTTGAAAATTTAACACAAAATACCTTATTTTTTACACACTGTTATAGGTTACAGGATACAGTTTCATTTCCCATTTCCTTTCCATTTTCAAATATATCAACATATGAGACATCCTTTACAACCAAATAAAATTAGCATAGTGCATGGTTTCACGCGACACACAATTTAAAGGGAAAGAAAATCTAAGCTTTAGACTAGTTTAAATGGAAAGAGTAGAGTTCATTTAGTCCAAAACAACTGTCCAATGTATGTTTTATCCCCTCGTAAGTGAATAATTGAATTTTGAAGGTAGCTCCATAGGCTATTCACAAGGCCGCCACCATTTTTTCATCAGTTTTATCCAATTATTGTTGAATAAATAAATTTAAGTGCGTTATAGAGTAGTCATGTGATGCAATTTAGCCAATGGCTGACTAAGCAATGGCGTGCGGTTGTGTGTTTTTTTTTATTATTTTTTCCTGGCCCCCTGCATTTTTTTTCTGGGCATTTTTGTAGTTTTTATGGAAGGGCAGGGGTTGAATTACTGTCTGGAAATGATTTTAGAAGTGGAATGGGACCAGTTCAGGTGGATGGAGATCTGGTAGTTGGGGGTGCTTTGGTTTGTTATGAGCGGAGGTATATGTTCAAAGACACCCCTATCAGCTGATTCTACTCGTATCTCATAATTTCTACCTTCAACATATGAAAAAATTGTGCTTAAAATACTGCCAAAGGACTGTTCAAGGCCCCCACCGAAGGATTTGGTTCAACGAAAGTTAGGGAAGGTGCTATGAGAGCAGACATTAACATTACCGCAAATGGGAAATGAAGGAAAATGAAACTGTGACCTGCTGCCTGTATGGGTTGAAGACATATTTTGTGAAATAGATCACTGTACAACAACAACACTGTGTTTGTGACTTAAAACTTGTCAGAAACACATTATAAGGCCTATAGTACTGTCTAGATGTGCTGAAAATGTATCTTTCATGTCTTTTCTAGCAAAATATTTGCACAAAATTGATTTCTTGATAGTTTTGGGGGGCAAAGTAATGTACATGATTATGAGTTGAATTTCTCCTGTAAGTAAATGATACTTTTCAATATGGTAGTTTACCTACATGTATTTCTGCAATGATATGCTATACAATCTGGTTGCTTTTCTCATTACCCTTGCCAAAACACACAGAACACTACCCTACCCCCCAAAAATTGAAAAGAATTTGGGCATTACTTGATTTTGTGTACATATTAAATTTTATTTGGCTTTCTGACAAAAACCTATAGTTCTTACATTGATTTGATGGTCAACATGTGAGAAACATAATAACCTCCTTTTCTAGTCTTACCAAATGCCTTTTTTGTAAAAAAAACAACCTTTTTCGGTGTTGTTTTATGTCAAACTGAATATTTTTTGTACTCTTTCAGGTAATTTCAGGTCCTGTATAAGATGAATGGAATTGTTTATCCACCTGTGAGTATATTTTCCTGATTCACACATCAAAGCAATGGAAATGAGAGTCTTTCTACTTTTTCCAGAGGTAATTTTACCATGGGCATGGCTTCACAGCTTCATTACATTAGAAATTCGCCTCAAATAGCATGCCTAATGGCACTCAAAGTTGGCATAAAACCGCCCAGAATATAATGACCTGGGCTTTCCTGATTTTATTCAGTACCTGCATGTGTCTTACACAATTTTCAGTTGCAAGAATGTAGGAATCAATTGTTTAAAAAAAAAAACAACCTTACATTTACCCCACCCCCCTTTTTTTGCATATTTTTTCTTAAATCTAATCATATTTTCCCAGAAATATCCTTTTAGAACTTTTGTTTGACTTTTTGGGGTGCAGTTTTGTTCTCTGGGCTAGGCTAATAATTAAGTTTATATTCAAGGGTACTTGTGGGCAGTTTTGAACAGAGTTTTGTGTTGGGGGATCCCAACAATAAGCCGTGTGGCAGGGGACTTCTTCCTCTGGTTTTAAGCTTTCAAGTACAATTTTGAGCCTAAAATCAACCTGGGATACAAGAATAACACTTGTTTTTTCAAGCTGTTTAAATTTGGCCACAGTATGACTGACTTTGAGTAGAATTTATCCATTTTGAAATCCAACAAATCTTAAAATTTAACAAATGCACAGTATATTTTAGTTGAGGAAGCCACAGAAAGATATGTGTCCTCATAAAGTTAGTATTTTGTGGTAGAACACTCTTAGTAGAAGTCACACTAGTTTACAGAGTTCAAATATGTTTTCCCAGAGCTGAGATATGACAATTTTAAGCTTTTTTAGCTCACCGGTCATTGTCCTTGCTATGTTCTAATGGGGGGTGGTGTAAATAGGAGGGCTACAGAAGGCTTAGTTTTCATTGCATTTAGTTTTCCTCTTGAGAGATCATTCCAAATACCTTTAACCTCAATGTGTTAGATTTAGAAGTAGATTGAAGGAATTTTGTGCCTCTGTTAGGATACAGGTCACAGTTTGTCACTTCCGGAAATTCCTAGGGACGAAAGAAGTTCCAGATATTTTTGTGTGTTTTTTTTATTATTTTTTCCTGGCCCCCTGCATTTTTTTTCTGGGCATTTTTGTAGTTTTTATGGAAGGGCAGGGGTTGAATTACTGTCTGGAAATGATTTTAGAAGTGGAATGGGACCAGTTCAGGTGGATGGAGATCTGGTAGTTGGGGGTGCTTTGGTTTGTTATGAGCGGAGGTATATGTTCAAAGACACCCCTATCAGCTGATTCTACTCGTATCTCAAAATTTCTACCTTCAACATATGAAAAAATTGTGCTTAAAATACTGCCAAAGGACTGTTCAAGGCCCCCACCGAAGGATTTGGTTCAACGAAAGTTAGGGAAGGTGCTATGAGAGCAGACATTAACATTACCGCAAATGGGAAATGAAGGAAAATGAAACTGTGACCTGCTGCCATATGGCAGCAGGTCACAGTTTCATTTTCCTTCATTTCCCATTTGCGGTAATGTTAATGTCTGCTCTCACAGCACCTTCCCTAACTTTCGTTGAACCAAATCCTTCGGTGGGGGCCTTGAACAGTCCTTTGGCAGTATTTTAAGCACAATTTTTTCATAGGTTGAAGGTAGAAATTTTGAGATACGAGTAGAATCAGCTGATAGGGGTCTCTTTGCACATATTCCGCCGCATGTAAATAGACCAAAGCACCCCCCAACTACCAGATCTCCACCACCTGAACTGGTCCCATTCCACTTCTAAAATCATTTCCAGACAGTAACTCAACCCCTGTCCTTTCATAAAAACTACAAAAATGCCCAGAAAAAAAATGCAGGGGGCCAGGAAAAAATAATAAAAAAAAACACACAAAAATAGCTGGAACTTTTTTCGTCCCTAGGAATTTCCGGAAGTGACAAACTGTGACCTGTATCCTAACAGAGGCACAAATTTCCTTCAATCTACTTCTAAATCTAACACATTGAGCTTAAAGGTATTTGGAATGATCTCTCAAGAGGAAAACTAAATGCAATGAAAACTAAGCCTTCTGTAGCCCTCCCATTTACACCACCCCCCATTAGAACATAGCAAGGACAATGACCGGTGAGCTAAAAAAGCTTAAAATTGTCATATCTCAGCTCTGGGAAAACATATTTGAACTCTGTAAACTAGTGTGACTTCTACTAAGAGTGTTCTACCATAAAACACTAACTTTATGAGGACACATATCTTTCTGTGGCTTCCTCAACTAAAATATACTGTGCATTTGTTACATTTTAAGATTTGTTGGATTACAAAATGGATAAATTCTACTCAAAGTCAGTCATACTGTGGCCAAATTTAAACAGCTTGAAAAAACAAGTGTTATTCTTGTATCCCAGGTTGATTTTAGGCTCAAAATTGTACTGGAAAGCTTAAAACCAGAGGAAGAAGTCACCTGCCACACGGCTTATTGTTGGGATCCCCCAACACAAAACTCTGTTCAAAACTGCCCACAAGTACCCTGGAACATAAACTTAATTATTAGCCTAGCCCAGAGAATAAAACTGCACCCCAAAAAGTCAAACAAGGGTCTAAAAGGATATTTCTGGGAAAATATGATTAGATTTAAGAAAAAATATGCAAAAAAAAGGGGGGTGGGGTAAATGTTAGGTTGGTTTATTTTTTAAAACAATTGATTCCAGCATTCTTGCAAGTGAAAATTGTGTAAGACACATGCAGGTACTGAATAAAATCAGGAAAGCCCAGGTCATTATATTCTGGGCGGTTTTATGCCAACTTTGAGTGCCATTAGGCATGCTATTTGAGGCGAATTTCTAATGTAATGAAGCAGTGAAGCCATGCCAATGGTAAAATTACCTCTGGAAAATGTAGAAAGACTCTCATTTCCATTCCTTTGATGTGTGAATCAGGAAAATATGCTCACAGGTGGATAAACAATTCCATTCATCTTATACAGGACCTGAAATTACCTGAAAGAGTACACAAAATATTCAGTTTGACATAAAACAACACTGAAAAAGTTGGTTTTTTTACAAGAAAAGGCATTTTGTAAGACTAAAAAGGAGATTATTATGTTTCTCACATGTTGACCATCAAATCAATGTAAGAACTATAGGTTTTTGTCAGAAAGCCAAATAAAATTTAATATGTACACAAAATCAAGTAATGCCCAAATTCTTTTCAATTTTTGGGGGGTAGGATAGTGTTCTGTGTGTTTTGGCAAGGGTAATGAGAAAAGCAACCAGATTGTGTGGCATATCATTGCAGAAATAGGTGAACTACCATATTGAAAAGTATCATTTACTTACAGGAGAAATTCAACTCATAATCATGTACATTACTTTGCCCCCCAAAACTATCAAGAAATCAATTTTGTGCAAATATTTTGCTAGAAAAGACATGAAAGATACATTTTCAGCACATCTAGACAGTACTATAGGTCTTATAATGTGTTTCTGAGAAGTTTTAAGTCACAAACACAGTGTTGTTGTTGTACAGTGATCTATTTCACAAAATATGTCTTTAACCCATACAGGCAGCAGGTCACAGTTTCATTTTCCTTCATTTCCCATTTGCGGTAATGTTAATGTCTGCTCTCACAGCACCTTCCCTAACTTTCGTTGAACCAAATCCTTCGGTGGGGGCCTTGAACAGTCCTTTGGCAGTATTTTAAGCACAATTTTTTCATAGGTTGAAGGTAGAAATTTTGAGATACGAGTAGAATCAGCTGATAGGGGTCTCTTTGCACATATTCCGCCGCATGTAAATAGACCAAAGCACCCCCCAACTACCAGATCTCCACCACCTGAACTGGTCCCATTCCACTTCTAAAATCATTTCCAGACAGTAACTCAACCCCTGTCCTTTCATAAAAACTACAAAAATGCCCAGAAAAAAAATGCAGGGGGCCAGGAAAAAATAATAAAAAAAAACACACAAAAATAGCTGGAACTTTTTTCGTCCCTAGGAATTTCCGGAAGTGACAAACTGTGACCTGTATCCATATATTCGGAGACAATCTTCCCACTTCAAGTTTGTCGCCATGTTTTTTTTTTACCTAAATCTACCAGTATACATTAGAGAGCGGTAAAAATACGTCATTATTGATCTAAAGATAGCTACACCAACATCACGTCATCAAAATGGCTACACAGATAAGCCACTGACAGGACCTACTTCTGTCTGTTTTTATTAGCTTGAGGATCACTGGAGGTAATTGACGTGAAATGTTTTAAGTACTTTGAAGGTGGTTATCGACGATACTCCCTATGTATTTCTAGAGATTACCCCTCCTTTAACATGGGTACCGCCATTTTGACAGTTTAAGGCTTACCCTAAGCCAAACTGTAGTATTTTCTAAATTGTTTAAAAATAACCAAATACATACAAAAATCTTCAATCAAACATTGATTCCTTTCAAGCTTTCAATCAATGTTTGATTGAAGATTTTTGTATGTATTTTTTTATTTCTAAACAAGTTTGTTGTGGTTCTCCGCTGACCTTCAGATTATTAGAGTGATCAGCCTCGGATAACAGACGCCAAAAACGCACATTTAACGAGTTATTTAGAGTATTCCGTGCTGCTATTGTTTTGTGTCTGACAGTCAGTAAACTAACAGTCGAAAATAGACCAAACGCGCAGCCACAAACGGCTCTAGTGCGCACTCGATTCTTTTGACCACAATAAAGCAGACATTGGGATCTTCAAATAAAACTCCCTAACCGGTGGTCTGTGGAAGCTGGGAAAGTTACCAATGGCCATCTGGAAACCTCATCTCTACATAACGGTAGAATAGCACACATTTTAACGATATTCGTTCCGGGCACGTCCCTTTAAAGTATGTACAGTAGACCTGAATTAGTTTCAATCTAATATTCAAACAACTATCGCTATGTAAGCCATTTCCTAGCTCTAGCAATTTTCATTGGCTGAAAAACAGAAAATGGGTGTATTGAAATGCTAAACATCGACGTTGGCTTGAGGACGTCAGCCTCTAAGGATACTACCTAAATATATTTTTCTAGTCCAGATTTGTTTATACGATGAACCAGCGGGAATGATTCTTCACGTCGATTCTATGACAAATTTCACAGTACCTCATTCAATACAGTTCAAAGCAGACTATACATTCCGTTACAAAACTGCTTCCTCTCTGCAGTCGCAATAAATATAAAGCTTTGAAATAGCCAATTTGTCTTTAGCCATTATCTTTATTCTGACAGTATCACACTTGAACGTTTGAAACCAATGACAGAAAATGTGTTTATTTCTGTAGACGGAACATTAATTGGGTTCTATATTGTCACGAAAAGAGGGAAGACCATGCGTGTATGGAATCGAGTATGAAGTCAATTCTATTTCACTGATACTGTCAGAGAACTGATGACAACGCAAGTCAAAATGTCTTACATGTTTTCATACTGGATATTACAGCCCTGTCACGAATGCTAAGTTAACATCCAATCTAAATGTACCATTTGCAATAATGTATCGCCCCTTAAACGAAAACAAACATTTTGTACAAAGCTAGCTTGATAGATATAATAAAAGTAGACATGGCACGGACAGTTTTTGTTTTTGTATTCTGGTTAAAATAGCGAGAAGCGGCATACATCGTACTTTGTGTTTCTGAGTAGTTAATATCTGTATCTCTAAATGTCTTAAACAATTTTGTTTGGCCATTTTGTTATCATCCAAGAGAAATTAATCTCACTGGACTTCTCGTCCTGGCATCTTTTCTCTATTGAGAGAAACAAATATCTTTCCCTTGAGGCAATCACATAGCAAATGTCGATGCTTTCGATGTGCCTTGGGTTGTTGAATATGATAGTTAGCATTCCATTGGATTCTCCCAAGAGCTATGCTTAATTTCCTTAAATATCGACAAGAATTCTCACACAAAAAAATGGGGCTAACTTTAGGCTACTATTGTTGCACTCACGAATATGCATTATGCCAAATTAACAAAAGCATATAATTCAATATGTTCTGACAAAACTTTATCGGGTAAAATTAAATAGGGAATGTATTCATAGTCGGGACAATCGTCAGGCATGGCTGACAAATTCAACCTTTGAGTTTCTGTAATACTGATTTATATTCATTTATATTCACAGAAAAAATAGGTTTAGTACATGGTATGACGAACAAGTCTTTAGTATTGGATAAATTGGATTGTTTTGTAATTTTTTGGAAATACCAACCATTTTTAGGACTTCATAATATCGTATAGTAAGTTGGGATGTAAAATCATACATGACTGCTTTATGAATTAAAAACCCAAATTGTGAAAACCAATCTGCCATTAGAGTTAAAAATAAACCTGATAGAAAATATAGGATGTTTAGCCATATATCTTACCGATGTGGAAGAACAAAAACCGAGACGCAAGAGAAAAATGGATAGATATTATTACGCAACCTGAAAATCTACCAAACACCCATCACATATTGTCTAAAATTGTACTAAACTGTAATAGTTCCAGTGTATGATAAACTACGGAATCCTGGAAACAAATCAATATTTGGTTAAAAACATATATCCAGACTGAATCTAAATTTACTTTTTGTGGCACAGCAAATGAAACCATTGAACATCTATTTGCTAACCGTGTGCTTCCCTCCGTTGTGTTGGGACAACTACATACCTGGATTTACCAACCATCGAGGACGATAGTTAATCGAAATAAACTGGAGTTAATTTTGTGTAAAGCAAATACGTCAAACCTCTTTGTTTGCTATATATATGATTGTTACCGCGTGGTGGACACATTAGGCGAATATTACTAGCCGATGATTCGCCGAGAAAGGGGGAGAGGGCACACTGAACGATTTTCTTGGGGAATAAAAAATATACGCAACATGTCTCCGTGTGTGGTAGTCACGATACCACCTTTTATAGTCATTTGTAGTCATTATTTGGTTTATGACGTCATCTGTATAGCACTTTGATCGACGACCAAATAAATGGCCATATAAATTGCGAAAATATTGAGTCAAATGAGACTAAAGGAGTTACACTACTAATAATTGATTTGCTTCTGACGTTCAAGATTGATTGACTTTTATTCCTTTGAGAAGAAATCAATTTCACGGACCTCGATTCCCATCGATGTTACATCACCTCTTTTAATAGGACAAATGTCTCTTCCCTCATTCTCAACGGTCTTTTGACGTTAATTGATCGTCGATAGTTTTATTCTAAAATGTTTAAAATACGTTATCTTTTTGCAGTTGAAAACAGGTGTCCTTTTAAAGCTGAAAAAATCTATTTTGGTGGTTGACTAATCGTCTGTTTTTAGTTGAAAAGACGTTCTTCATTAGTTGAGAATACGTTCTTTTTTGGTTGACGACGTTTTTTATTAGTTGAAAAAAACGTTCGTTTTTCGTTGAAAAGACGTTGTTTTTACCAATGAACTATATGCGTGGAACGGAGGTCGCGTGGTGCTTGATATGCTTCGAATGCCGCCATTACCAGGAGATAGTGGAGCGTCCATCCAGATCTGTTCTGCACGCGCTTATCAACTGTCAATGGCGGCAAATTTTACAAAGTCCGATCCAAACCAGCCAATGAGACGTGTCCATTCCACGCATATAGTTCATTGGTTTTTACGTCCGAAGACAACGTTGTAACAACGTCATATCGATGAGCAAAACGACGGTAAAATAACCGCAATTATTATTTATACATAAGTGAAAACTAGGGATTTCCTTCACTCAGAAATGTTATAATTCACTGCAGTGAAATAACACTTTTGTTATTTAATGCACGCGACGAAGCCGATGACGTCGTCGGACCTACTTCTTTCTTGCGTACCGACGTCTGCTGTACAACAACAACAGTACATAGGATTTCGATAGGCTAACTGAAGCCTTTTCAGTCATAATTAGCATTAAGATAAATAAATTACAGCTGAAAACACATAATTGATTTAATAGAGGATCGGCTTACCACTCTAAGTCAAAGCGATAAAACAAAACTTCAAAATCGATCGTATGTTGGCAGAGTTGTGTGACCTGCAGCATGGCTTCGGAGAATCGGACCACTGCGTGTAACGCATAACTGTACTTGCCATTCATTGACGCGTTTAAACAATGTAAAGTAATTTCAAATATCATTTTTTATCCTGGTGACTGATGCTCTGCAGAGTTAAAATCCATGGAGTTCGATTTAATTTCTCTTTACATCAAATATCGCGAAAAACTCAGGGAGAAAATGGCCATTCAAATGACCACAAATCTGACAGTCGATAGTCACGTGAGAAGAACAGACATGCTGTTGTTTCATTGGTCAGCGATATATATTCCTACGTTTGCTGAAAACCTAATCCGTCATAAATTTGTCAATACTTTCTTTTTTATAATTGATAAATTTATACTTCATAAACAATCTCCAGCCTAAAACATGATAGTATAAATAATAAACAGAATATTGTACAGTTGTGTTTGAATAGCATTTATATTTTTTTCTCTTGAAAGGCGGAGGGATAACCCACTTGACGCTTCGCGTCTCGTGGGTTATTCTCCGGCTTTCACTCGAAAAAATATAAGTGCTATTCAAACACAACTGTTCAATATCCTCTATATCTTCGACGTCATATCAACGATAACACAACCAAAAATCCTTTGATTCAACGTCGGTATGCTATCTGGGTAATGCCTGCTTATATTTATTTTTCATTTCGATCAGATTTCAAAGAAATAAAGAACAACTTGTTATGTCATTTTAGCCTGGCGCACACGGGGGAATATGGCTGCGCCCTCGGTCACTCGTGGCAGGCAGCGCAGCAGAAAATTTTAGAGCACACGGTATCCCTTTCCACTCCCATGACTGTGTGCCATGTGACTTTTAGTACCCACGTGACAGATAATGCCGCCATGATGTTATTATGTTTCCAATCACATGTCCCTGTAAACTAATTATATTGGCCAGTTAAATGTTCCAGCTGCGCCTTTGGCGCGGGCTGTCCGCAGACGGTGTGCCATCAACCACTCGTGCCACAGAATATCAAACACGATAGATATTTTCCACAACGCCACTTGTGGCCAAAATCACACCAAAAGTTCGCCGCACACGGTGGAAAGGGCTGCGCTGCCTGCCACGAGTGACCGAGGGCGCAGCTATATTCCCCCGTGTGCGCCAGGCTTAAAGAGTGTCAAAGCCGAACGGTAGCGAGCGATTGATTGTTTGGTGTTTTACGCCGCACTCAAGTGTAGCTTTGCGCGCGTTGGTTTGTTTTGATTCTTGAAAATAAAGTATATCACATACTGTGAATATCTTTTATTGTTTTACGCAGTATATGTGATAGTAATTGAATTATATGGATTGACTTCAATGTTTCTTCTGTTCATCGAGTTATGAACGAACTGGCCCCTTGCAAACTTTTCATAAACCGCTTCGCGGATTTATTTAGTTTGCACAGGGGCAAGTTCGTTCATAACTCGATGAACCGAAGAAACATTGAAGTCAATCCTTATTTGACCGACGGCCAAATAAATGGTCACATAAATAAGACTGCCGGAGTTACACTGCTAATAGTTGATTTGCTTCTGACTTTCATGGTTGTTTGAGTTTATTCCTTTGAGAAGAAATCAATTTCACGGACCTCGATTCCCATCGATGTTACATAACCTCTTTTAATAGGACAAATGTCTCTTCCTTCATTTGAGAAGACAAAAGTCGGGCATTTGTCGACTGGAAAATAAGCCTTCTCAACAGAAAACCATGTCGTTTCAATAACGCAACCAGAGTTCACTTGTCGCCATTGGTTTCATTCTACATAATCATTCCCTAACTAGAAAATAACCAACATAGATGAAATAATATCCATGTATCATAATTAATACTCAATAATTAGCGATAATCCGCAAAACAACATTTTATCTGCACAGCCATTTGTTTAAAGTGGCATGAGTTGCCAAAATGTTGATATTTTGACGTTAATACAGAATGTTGAAATTATTGGCTATTTTTCTCAAGGCGTATAATTCAGAAGCTTTTTAGTGCTTCTAGTCTCGAAAATGTACGATAAAGTATTGTTTTGAACTAACTTTGGCTTAGAATGAATGAATGGTCGTTCCGGTTATTTAAATTTTGGTTTACTTTTCGAACACGTTTTCGGTTCGTACAGGCCACATACTGTATGGATTTTCCTCATTCCAACCCCAATCATTTAGTTTTTCGATGGCGTTCAAAGGCTCTTACTGTCGCGACGATCAGAAATTATGAAAAAGGGTGAATTTTGGCAGCTCCTGCCACTGTAATTTTGCATTCAGTTGAATCGAATTTTATTTAGCTTAGGCATTGCTGCCTTTCGCTTAAAGTATATGCGACATACAGCTCTAGCGAGAACAGAAACTATACATTGAAATTATACATTACCATTAAGCTGACACCGTCTGACTTTAAAGGCTTCGTAGGCAAACTTAGCTAACAATTTTATGTTTTTACTTGAGCATGAATAAAACAGTTGCTGGCATTTAAACATACTAGGACGCTTCCAGTAATATTTTTTTAAATGCAAACATCTGAGGTCGTTGTACTTGGGGCATACAAACAAGAAATGAAATTCGTCCTCAACTTGATTTAAGGTACATATTTGACAAATTACGGTCCTTATGTTCTAAGCGATTGGGACCATGTCTACCGGATTCCACACGTAAACAATGAGATGATGTTATAAGGCGTGTTAATATAGTTCTATGATTATCGTTTATTATATTTTTAAGTAATCTTCAAATCTGAAATAAGGTTTAGGGGCTTTGTAGAAAGTCAGCCTGGGTGAGACTAAATATGTATACCATTACGAAATGTAACTATCTTTCACCATTGTTTTAAATTCTAACAGAAATGAATTAACTCTTACGAAGTTTGATGACAAAAGTGGCTTTTATCCGGAAAACGGTAGGAGAAAAACGTTCTGACAGTTACTTTAAAACTCCATACAACATTTGTGCAGTCCTTGCTGAGTTGTTGTTTAACCTTCCCAAAAGCCCAGGTTTATCAATAAGTTTATTATCAATCTCTAACATAGAATCTATATCGATTTCACGTCGTTTATCAGCCATATCCTATAGATCGCTGTAACTTTTTAACGTTGTTTTGTAGAAGAGCTATAAATGCTTTCCAAGGTTTTGTTTCCAAACGTATCTCTAATTCCTGCTTGAACTATTTCAAGCATTAACAGATATAGCCTTGTCTTGAATCACTTGTTTGGAGATTTTGTTGTATGAGTGATTCTTCACATGGATTCTATAGAAAATCCAATCTGATTGATCGGCCATAGAAAGCATTCTTCCTCTCTCCTCTCGCATTACATGAAAGGTTTTGACATACTCAATTAGCCGTTAACCATGTCTGTTATTTTACTCCAAGACCTTTTGAATTCAACGCCAGAAGATGTGATGAGTATTGCAGCGGAAAGTGAAGATGATCTTTTCCTGCAATGAGAAGAGGGAAGAATATGTATCAATGCAATATGAAAGTGATTTAAGAAGTAAGATTTCAATGATTTCGTCAGGAAGGAAAATGACAAATAGGTCGAACGGCAATTGCAATAATAACCTACGTGTATAAGACTATGCTTTGTCCGGATTCTGCATTCTAGAATGTGAGATCAAATATAGACATTACGCAAAACTACTTTGACAAGGATAATAAAAGTCGACACGAAAATAATAAACGGAAAAACATAAACTAACACCATTAGTGGTTTATGTTCTTTTGAGATCTTGTTATAATGTTAATGGTTTATGGTTTATTACAATTCAGAAACCTACAGGCTCAGAGCCCACTTACAGGTCTGATAACATACATATATTAAATTTAAATAACAGTAACATTATTGTAAATATCACAGTTACAGATCAAGACATCTTGTAAACATTGTAGATATAAGTGAAAATTGTAAATATGAAGCAAGAAATATTTAGAAAAAATCATATAAAAATAGATTATTGCTAATTATGGCTGAACAGATTCTTATGAAACAAAGTATGTTTGTAGAAAATAACAACTCATATATACATTTGATAAAGCAGGTACATACCAACATTGAGTGTGTTTATGTAACAACAGACCTGATTTTTCTCCGAAAGGAATCTTTGTTCGCACAAATGTCAACGTCTGACGATTGGCTGATTCTGTTATAATAGGTCATCGTCCTTGGGAAGAAAGAATCCTTTCGAATAGCCAATCGGGCAAAAGGAGGTTTGAAAAAATGTTTAACTCTTAATTGCCGTGGAGGACAGTTGTACTGTACCTGGCTCACCAAATAACATGAGTCAAAGTTTGAATGTATACATTTGAAAAGAAACATTAGATCCGCGACTTTGCGTCGATCTGACAAACGCGGAAGATCGTACAGTTTACAGAGCTCATCATAGTTTTCAGTAAAATATGGTGAATCGGATTTAAAGCACAAAAATTTGGTAAACTTTTTTTGGACCTTTTCTATTTTTTCAGTTAGATTTTTTTGAGAAGGGCTCCAGATAACAGAGCAATATTCTAAGTTTGAGCGCACAAGCGAAGCATATAAAGACTTTAAAGACGCGACGCTTTTAAATGAGTAGCAGGACCGTCGCAGGAAACCCTGAATACGGTATGATTTCCGTACAACATTATTGATGTGCTTTCCAAACTTCATATTACTCGACAACGTAACACCGAAGTCCATTATATGATCAACTCTGCCAAGCGTTAATTCATTGATTGTGTACGTAGGCCTACTGGTAATTTTGTTCGTTTTGTTAGTGAAAGAAATGAAACAGCATTTTACAGTATTTAAAGTTAGATGCCACATACTGCACCAATTGACCACTCTATTCAGATCATCTTGCAACAGAACGCAATCACTAAGTGAGCGAACACACTTAGAAATTTTGCTGTCATCTGCATACATAGAGAGTTCGGAGGATCGCAGACAAGTTTTCATGTCATTCACGAACAGGACGAACAAAAGTGGACCAATAAGGGACCCTTGTGGGACCCCCTAGATAACAGGTTTCCATGAGGAAGAACGCCCATTTGAAACTACAGCCTGATGTCTATCTGTAAGATAAGATTTTAGCCAGCGTAGCACAATACCTGAGAAGCCAAACTGATTCAGTTTATGGATCAGAAGTGCGTGACATACGGAATCGAACGCTTTACTGAAGAAGTCTAAGTATATGGCATCTGTTTGCAACTTCAGGTCAAATGCTTTAGAAATGTTATCAGTGTATTCGGACAAATTTGTTTGAGTATCCCGATAACGAACAAAACCATGTTGTTCGGTAGCCAATTGACGTTTAACGTGCTCAAACAACTGATCGTAAACGGCTTTTTCGAACAATTTGCTGAAGAGCGGGAGTAATGAGATCGGGCGATAGTTTTTGACGTCATTACGATTGCCTTTTTTAAAAACCGGAACTTCGTTCGCTTTTTTAAACTGACTTGGGTAGTGACCAGTATTTAAGGATGGATTAAAAATTTTGAAAAGAGGGAAAGCCAATTCGCTGGCACATTCACGAAGGAGAATGCCTGAAATATTATCAGGGCCACAAGCCTTATTTATATTTGTAGATGAGTGTTAAAAGTGTTAAAACATCGTCTAAGCATATGGATAGATTCGTTAGGATTTCGCCATTAAGTGACCCAAGATCGGGTAGTCTGTTTATCTGTTTACTCTCTGGAAGTAATCACTAAAGAATTCAACAATGCTATCTGCGTTACTACTTTCAATTCCATCGTATATGACAGAGGCCGGCACACTGCCTGTAGACTTTTTGGATTTGTCAAAACCCCAAAACCTTTTAGGATTTTTAACATTGGCCGATTCAACTTCAGCCTCATAATCATTAAATTTTTCGCGTTTCATAGCTTTAAAAGTTCTTCTTAATTCGGCAAAAATTACATAGTTTGTGATATTTTTTTCTATTTTATATTTTTTATAAGCGATTTCTCTTTCTTTCAATATAGCTATTAAATCCTGGTCAAACCAGACAGGATATTTTCTATTACGAAGTCGAATTGAGGGTACAGATTCAGCAATTGCTGCTCTAAGAATGTCATTAAAGTTTTCGACGCAGGTGTCAACATCCGGGTCGTTCAACAATAAGTCCCAGTAAATAGACGACAGAAGCTGTCTTAAATGAGAGAAATCTGCCTTCCGAAAGTTCAGTACAGTTCTGTTACATAAGGAGATTTTTTCTGCGTCTTGTATGTGGATGTCACAGTGCAGTGCCTTGTGTCTTGATGTGACGGCGTTTTCGGCCACAGACACGTCACAAAAAGCTCCGCTAGTACACACCAAATCAAGGACATGATCGTTACATGTAGCTAAGGCATTGTATTGTGTTAGATCGTATTCTGCTCGGATGTCAATACATGTGTCCGACTGTCTCTCACTTCAGCCAAGTGGCTTGAGTCCACTTTGAGTCACTCGCCACTGAATATCACTGCGATTAAAATCACCCGTGAGAATGATTACGTCACGGTCAATATCAACAGCATTGTAAAGCTTTGTTAAGGATTGAGCAAGCTGTTCCCAAGTATAGTGTGTGGACCACAGTGGGATATATACAGAGCCAATAAATCTGGTCCGTATTTGATGCGTTTCTTGGGTGTTTTTTAATCTTTAACCTTTTGCGGCTGACAATTTTTTTTCTGCTTTGTTATTCCTCCGAAAATGAATTTATCTCAAAGACTTCTCAACTAAGAGAAACCAAATGTTTTACATTCCACTAGAGAAATCAGATGACAAATGTTGGTGATTTTAAAGCACCTTTGGCTTTTAGATTGATGTTTATCGCTTCATTGGGTTTCCCCAAGAGCTTTGCTGCAAGGAAAAACAGAGAGAGTTATCGTTAGTGTTTTAAAAGTATTGAAATTTAAAGTGGGGTAGGTGTGACCACGGTTTACCGTCAAGTTTTTTTAGTTTCTTAGCCAACATCTCTCCAGTATCATTTCAACCATCGTCTACAGACTGTTCTTCATACACTGCATTTAAGCTATTCATCTAAATGAATTTATCAGATTCTTAAAGTGGCATAAGCGGCCAAAATGTACACTTTTTTCATAATTTCTGATCGTCACAACAGTGAGAGGCTTTGAAGGCCATCGACAAATTAAATATTAGCGTTGGAAAATCTATACACTAGGTGGCCTATACAAACCGGAATAGTGTTCAAAAAGTAAACAAAATTTAAATAACCGGGACGACCATTCATTCATTTTAAGCCAAAGTTAGTTCAAAACAAAACTTTATCGTACTTTCTGGAGACTAGAAGCACTAAAAAGCTTCTGAATTATATGTCTTAAGAAAAAGAGCCAATAATTTCAACATTCTGTTTTTACGTCAAAATATCAACATTTTGGCAGCTCATGCCACTTAAACAAGATTCTATTCTTTGAATTATCCAGTCTAATTCCGGGATTCTAGGCTGTGAATTGATATTTTGTGATCGTCGGATCTATACTGCCGTACCGGTCAACTTTGTGAGTTCGGACTACAGATGTCTATCTCGGCAAACTGTAAATTCATAACTTGTACAAGTAAGTCATTTTGATATCTATTTTCTTGCCACTGTTTGTGTAATATTAGCCTGTAAATACGTTACTTTGTCGTTGTTTTTTTTTTAATATAAATCAAAATTTGTACATACAAACTGCTGGTCTTTTTCTTACATCTTTATTAGTGTTTTTGTCTGGTAATATAAGCAAAACTTTCCCCTGATTAATGAAAGCATATCTTCCCAGGTTATCCTTCTGTGCTAGCAGCTGTGAAACAGGATGAGACTACGTTTTAAGTTTACAGCTCTTCTCCATTTCTGATTACAAGAGTCTAGGAATAATTTCGATATGACATGATGTCGTATTATCTGCCGTTTAATCATAACGGTAATGAGCCATCAACTGATATAAGGTTTGACGACATTGATTTATCTCGTACTCTCTCTCTGTTTTATTCATTTCCAGGCAACGCATTACCACACTAAATTCCACATTGTTTAATTCGTGAGAATATGAGATGAAGCGAACAGATGTTTATGAAAGCATATACTTGTTTACAATGTGCTGTAGGCATTTATCGATAATTTATCGAAACTACAGCACATTATGGAGATGTTTAGGGACCATATCGCACCTGTCAGTGCAGGACATATCGTCATACTTTTTTGTGAAAAAAAATGGTTTCAGATTCAAAATATAATTTTCAAATCGATTTAAAGACCAAAAATGAGACTGAATAGTTTTAGTTCAACATGTATGGATTTGCTTTTATGTGCTTAAGCTGCTCGCAATGTGTTAGCTCTATTTCATTAGAGAGATTCTAAAAGAGTTTCTGATGAAACCAATCAACTAAATAGCATCGACAAAACCTGCAGAGCCGACCAAAGGCGTGAGGACTCTAAGGTAGCATTAAGGCAAATTAACTAAATGACACCTTGTCTCCTTTTGATGCCATTGAGTTGACATAGGAAACAAAATTATTTAGTACATGAATTATGAAACTTCCTATTTAGTGGAGTCTACGGAATTACGCTTTAATAGACCCCTCTAACAAATATACAGAGGTCACTGAAAGATTTAAGAGAATGTAGACTTGGAATGTAGCCTTGTAACTTCATTTTAAGATCCCCAAAAATTGAAAATTTTCTGACTGGGTTTTCACTCGAACGACCTATGCGGGGTGGTTGTCAGTTTCTTACTTTTAATAATTTTTGACAACTTTTCCAACAAACCCCTTCGACGTAGTAAAATTTCAGGACTAATAATACGTAAATAAATAAACGTAAACATTTAGCTGTTTTCTATAGCACAAAGCTCGAAATTGAATAAAATAAAGTATTCTTTAATAGTATTAACATTTCGAACTTATGAAAGTGGAGTTTAAAACCAGCGACTCACTATTTGACTATTGGGTTTTAACTGCGTTTGATTGTCCTGGGTGTATTATCATCGAATTTGGATATTTATTTAGCATCTTTTAACGCTTCGTCATATACGGATTTTCAAACTTAACTGGATCTATACAGTTTCTTTTTTAACCTAATATCCTCCCATTCTATCCAATAATTTAACATTAACTATATTTGGACAGTTGTTATGTTTATGACTACAAAATTATTTACTGCCTCGCCCAGGAAGTAAAATTTACACTAGCTCGCTTTAAGTAAAATAATTGAAAGTAACTATGAATGGAAATTTCCAGCCGATCAAGATGATGGATCGCATCCACTTCAGGATTTTTGTTGTTAGGCCTACATGTAGCATACAATCTCAAATTAAATGGTGTCCATCAAGCCAAGTCCTTTGTCTATGGTTAAAGGAGAAGAAAAGGAAAAAACTAAGTAAATACAGTACAGGCGCGACACATTTTCCTTTCTAACGGTACCAAAACCATATTTCTACGATTTTTCCTCGCCCAACTGTGCTATAAGAAAGTTAACAATCGTTATCAGAGAACGTCTAAATTGACTCGGCAGCCATCTTCACAGCAGAGCTTAGCTGTGTGTCTCGATCGGCCAATCAGCATACGCCTGGCCACCAGTCACTCACTAGCGTAAGAGAAATTGGTCAACTCTGAAAGTCTCCCATTTAAACCTAGGTTAATTTTGATAATTTCGACGCGCTAATAAGAGAAGATAAACACTCTAACAGCTCTGAAATTTACACTGGCTAGTAAATCAACCTTTTGGGAAGACGTGACAGGCTGCTATGTTGTCTACGCGACTTGTGGGGACCGTTGTAGAAATTTTAAAAAAGGTAGTCTTACCGCTGACATTGCAGGTTATAACCATACAAGATATGATTAGTTCGCAAGGGAAGTAATCTACTAATACTTTTTCCGGTCAATTTCAAACCGTCAATGGCGCGCTCCACTGACGATTGAGCACGAGCTTGTCGGGCAGATTCATTTTCATTGTATTTTCACACCGTAAACCACATGCAAGACTCACACACATGAATACGATGGTCTATGGGAGCCCGTTCAATACAATTGCATGTTGTTTTTTTTGTTTTCTCCTCCTTTAAGACCCTAAAATAGAAATACCTTGGTTGATTTAGATGATTTGAGTATCGTTCAAATCATTTGAGTCGCATGTGTACATTCCAAGGCCCGTCATTTGTTGACGTTGCGGATATCTAACACATCACATTTTCAATGTAAATTGAAAATACAAAATAGCCCCAGTAGTATTTATGGAAGATTGAACAATTTTAATAAAACGTCAAGACCTGAAGGGTTGCCCGGATGCATCTGCCTTGTCGGAAATATATGGATATTAAATCTTCAAATACACACATCAGCTGCGACGAGCATCTGGCCTACAGGTTATTAACAACAGGGTTTGGAAAAAAAGGAAGCTTACGGAAAAACAAAATATGTCATTTTCACAAATCATTAATTTTCTCGATAATTACTTTCTAAAGTTGTTCAGGCGTTGAATCACACTTAGTCCAAAGTAAACATTCTGTGTGATTTTTTCACTTCTCCGTCCTATGTGGAATAGCTGTCTACACCTGTCAAAAGTCTGAGGTTTCTTCTAGGCAGATCCGACATCTCACTGGAGGGATGAAACGCAGGTTGGAAGCTAATGGAGGTCATACGCGCTATTGACCTTCTGCTCTAGGGATGTCTTCTGCACATTCAAAGGGACATTTTTACTTCAATATGCTCGCCCTGTGAAGACAGATGGACTCTGAAGTTTCATACTTACAAGCATCTTTTATTTTGTTAAAATACACTTTTGATTTGGCTAACGATATCCTGAATAAATTGTATAGCTTATTGCCAATATTGGTGATTTCTTATCGCCAGAATGTTGCCCTTTATAATCACAATCGTTTCTGCATCATCAGTTTGCCAACAATCTCCCTACACCAATGATTTTTTTTAAACTTTTTTCTTTGTGTATAAATTGATAATCCAGCCAAAACGAAAAAAAGGTCAAACAAATACGTCACCGAGATTCGGTGGACACAAAGTCATAATGTGGAGAGTAATCTCCCACACGGACAGAAGTGACCCTTTTCTAGCTCAGCAGTATCCCATTATGGGTCAACAGAGACAATTTTAACAAGAAAACTCATGACAGTACCTAAAAGGTGAGATCATTCCTTTATGTCTTGTCATGGCCATAAAGCTGCATGGTCGGACTCAACCCATCGGCACATCTGTGTGACTAATTACATTTTTCCGCCAATGTCAACATGGATCTGGGCAGGGATCTAATAATAATGAGTCTTTTTACCTAAGTCTGTGGAACATCTCAGGAAACCCCGCTCTCAGTCAACAAAAGAGAGGATCAAAGATAATCCTGTCAATTGTGATAACGAATAATTCCTTTTCAAGAATACCTTCATTTATCGTAGGCAACTCAGTTCGATACGTTAGACAACATCCAGACATCTACGGTGAGAGGAAGAAAGGATGGTGATGTGAAGAAAGGATAGCATCTTTACAGGTTATTGTATGCGTGTGTGTGTCTGCATTGTCTTTGTATTGTCTCTGATTGAAGACAAACTTTAACATTTGGTGTAATAACACATAGGTAAAACAGAAAGATGCATGACTCTCCGTGCATCAGAACATGCGCTCGACAATAACAGCGAAATTCATAACCACTTACATAGCTGTGATCAGTTCGATCACATTATGAATTTATTTTGTATGCCAGACAATGGTACACCGGCAAGAATTGATCTTTCAGGATTCGTTCTAAACAGTATAAAAGTCATTGACAGATCAAATCATTGGAATGAGCTTCTCTTTAAAGAGGCTTATGCCATCAAAAAGCACAACCCTGAACTTAACACTGGCCTAAAGGCCTCCAAACAATTTAGTTTATTTCTGTAAAATTTCTGTCTCGCCTCATTACAGTAAATACCTGTCAAACACTTGTCAATCTCTTTAGTATCTACCATCTTAGCTATCTTAACGTACTTTATTCTTACTATTACATGTTTATTACCTGCCACCTGTATGCCCCATGCTGTTCTTCCTTAATCTTCTTGCTGTACATAACCTTTAATCGTTTCATTACCCTACATGTGTTGTTTTAAATTCTTATCTACTGCCTATATATACCGTTATTTTCATTGTATCACTACTCCTGATGATGGTTTGAGAATAAACCGAAATATTGAGTTAATATGTCTTACATGTCTTTCTTCGGATTGCTCACTCTACTTTATAACACATAAAGCTCAATCAAATTTTAAAAGCAGATCAGCAAATATGTGTTACCCATAAACTGAAATTAAATCTTGTGACAAATCTATCGCTTTATCAGCTGAAAACTCAATTTAAAAATTATAAACTTTGCAGAGTTTTCGGGGAGAGGGCGTTCAAATATACTCACAATATGATTTCTTCTTGAATTTATGTGTATAAGACAACACCTAGATTCCAGATTAATACCGTTTATCAATTTCTTCAATTTGATTTGTTTATTTCAACAACATCGACAATAATGACCTCGCAGTGATAAATGCATTTGTTTTGACTGAATACTATCACTGCAGTACACATCGCTTGTATCATAACATAGGACAGCTATTGTACAACATATCCTCACAATGAGAATTCCCTTTGCTATATTAGCCTGCCAGAGGCACCTTTGTGAGATTGTCTCAATCTAAATGGATTATTCCCCAAGACAATCGATTGGCGTCGCCGTAAGGCACAATACCACATTTTGTAACACAGCTGCTTTTACGATTATTAAAAGGGTTCGCAGATTCTCTCGTCTTGAACTGGCCTGCATTAATATCCCATCTCGGTACAACAGCAATTGTAATAGATTCGAGTGTTGATTTTCTTAAGGTGTACAACTAGAACGCCTTTATACATCGATAGTAATTTGACCTCTGGAAGAATCAGTAAGTTTTAACCCTGGATTGTGACAAGTCTGTAAATACGGAGTCTATATTATTAACAATGTCAGCATTGATGGAATAAAATGGCTTGTCACTAAATATCACCATGCACGCTTTACAAACTTACAGGCGTCTTCAAAAAAGGCTCTTATCTGTGAAATTATGGAGATCGATTTAGGTTGTATTTGATTGTCATATCTTGGACGGCCATCTGGGAATTGCACATTCTACTTTGAATAGGTGAATAGGTGAGTTTAGAATAAAAAAGCCCAAAATGGACAATGTGCTAGGTCCTTCTAAACATACAGACAAGGTACATCAGGCTGTAGCTAGATATATTATAAATACACACAAACATTGATATAATTTTATTTTTATGTGAGTGTATAAACATATATATTGAATTTACTGCTGTATAATACTCAAGTGACATCTGACTAACAAATATCGACCAATCTGTCTATCTTCCAATTTCCCACCACTGTATATTTGCATATTTGCCAATCGTATATGGGTGTAAGCATGTTTTAATATCTTAAGAGGTTAGGTACATGTAGTTCTCAAACGTACCAGCATATACTCTTGTACAGAGACATTCAATATATTGTGCTAAAACATCACAGTTTTGTTAATCGCTCAAGGTAATAATTAATTAATCGCACGTGACCAAAGCTTATCGTTGATTGGTTAAAATATCACACTCTGTCCCGAGGGAGGGAAAAGGAACGACAATCCGCAACAGGTCATTCTCGGGGTTTGACTCGGTGCGAACCAACGTTCAGCGGTATCGGGTTAAGCAACAAAAACGGCTAGGGCGGTATTAAACCCTTAACTAGTATGGCGTACATCATTGATACGAAACAACCAACCAAACAATCCCTTTGGAACCCAATTAGAAACTCGTCTCCATGGTTGTTTAAGTCATGAAGATTTTCCATGTGCCCGTGTGTTTTATTGTTTATAAATTGAGTACTATCTGCTGATAGGCTATATAGAGGTTCAGTCTGTGTCTAGAAAGTTGACCAGGCCTGATCCACTGTCAAATGAGATGAACAGAGGTAATTGTGCCAATTGTGTTAACGCTATTCTTTCTCGAGAACTGGTCGGGAAACATGGTTGTCTGCATAACTGGGTCAGCTAAGTGAGACAATCTTAAGACCCCATTAGTACATCTGGAGAACGAACAGGTACTAACCGAGGAAGGAAATCATCCCGACTTCCTCGTGTAATTAATTTGACATTTGCTTAACGGTCCTAGCACTCCTAGCTTTAAAAACGACACCAACTAATTGAGTTGTTAATAAATTGGACCGATGTAAGTAACGTCTCTGGTACATTTCCATAAGGTTCGTGTTATCTCTTAATCTGAAACTTGAATCTTGACAATGTGTCACTTGGTAATTCAAAAATGCACATATTTTGTACTGAAGTTCAAAGTAACATCGACAATATTACCCGATCATAGCCTGTAATACTTCGCTGGTGCATGGGTTATAAAAGACATCTGCAATCTGCTCAGTGAAGTAGACAAATCAAAGCTTATAACGTCTTCCGTCTGGTTTTCAGACACCTTCGCAAAATTTTTTATATAAAACAGAATACTAGTATTATGTCAGAAATTCCCCCAAACAAACGACTATTAAGTTTAGAGTGCACAACTACACGAAAATGTTAATAATTTTATCTATCGAAATGTTTGTTGCCTCTTCTACATACATCTTGGACACCGTTTAATAAAACCGAGATTGTTAGAACTCTTTACACGTATCTCTACTGTTTCCAAACATCTACTGTCTATGTAGGTGAACTCATACCCATGTGAACTGTTTGGCCAACTCAGAGCCAAGCTAGTTTTAAATTGCCCCAGCTTTCGGTTTTTGAATACTTTCAATGTACTTTTGGAATGCTTCGTTGGATTGCATACTGTCCATGATGCGCCTGTGTTTTATGGCTGTTACAAGACAAAATAATAAATGAAACAAAAGTAACAAAGAGATCAGCAGATTTTATGGACAAATTTTGAGAAAAATTAAAAAAATAAATTTACAGGCAAATTTAATACAAACATTGGCAAGAAAATGACTTACTTTTACAAACTAAGAACTGACAGTCCTGATATAGAAATCTGACCTAGGACATAAAGTTCACAGCTGTATAGATCGGATGATCACGAAATATAAATCCACAGAATGGTATCTTAAAACACACAGGTAAATCTACAGAATGGATTCAAATAAATCACTGACAAATAAGCAGGCCGAATAACAGTCCAAATAATAAACATGTTAATAGCACCCAAGTAGTTCAGCTCGAAACTGACTGACGAAATACCAAAAAAGGGTCTTTATATATATTCTCAGAAATTTTTGCAATTTGACACTATTGTTTTAGTTGATTCATTTCTAACTGAAATTTAGCACTTTCACTGTAATGGTGTCGCTCAAATTCTTGTGTCGTGGAATTGATCACTGTTACGTACAGCTGAACTGTTAACATATGTATCTATTTAGATTGTCTTAGAATTTTCTCGATTGTGACGTAATGTCTGTTTGTTTACGAAATGTTTCAATTTTGACCTTTATCCCAACTGTTACTATGACGACTCCTTGGAAAGTTCTAGTCTCTGTAATTTTAGTTCATAACCTGTTGTAATGCGTAGACAAGAAGATTCTCGAAATACTCTATTTGTATGCAAATGTTTAGATCTTTCTGGAAGTACTGAAAGTGTATATAAGACGTTGTTATATCGTTATTAGGCAGTCAGCTTTCCAACTGGTCTCGAGTGCTATATTTTGTTATAGTTCAGATTTATATCTGGACTCTGTATGATACAGCTAGTAAGCTGCTATCTTGAATACGATATTCGTCTTATGACATAGAGTCAGTTTTGAACTGGTCTCGATATACTTTGGATGCTACGGTCTGATATGAGTCAGATTTCTATCTGAACTCAGTTTACTATCTTTGAATAAGATATTCGGCCTGCTTTGTCAGTGATACCTGACTTGTGAATTCTGTCAAGAATTTATTCTGTGGATATACCACCAGTGTGCTAAACCAGTGTGTTTTCAATATTCTATCCTGCGGATTCACCATTGCGTCTTCAAGATTCATTTTGGAAATCTATATTTCGTCGATTCGTGGTCATCGGATTTAAACCAGTGAACTTTGTGAAGGATACAGATCTTTAGGAACTGTAATTACTTAACTTGTATAAGTAAGTCATTTTGATATATGTTTTCTTTCCAACGTTTATGTAATAATTGCCTGTAAATAAGTTAGTCCGTTTGCTTTTTAATATAAATCAAAATGTGTACATAAAATCTGCTGGTTTGTTGTTACTTCCTTTTATTATCATTCGGTATCGTAACAATCACATATTCTAACACAATTGACCAGATCTATTCCTTCTTTACAATACGATACCTGGAATTGAACTGTATACAAAGGATCTTAAAGAACACACACATTTATAGAAACTACTATGCTATCTCCACCAAATACAGAAACTCACAAATCCAAGCTTTTCCTTTTTGTACTTAAAATTAACCCCATCGACGTCTATGACACCATCCTGTATAATAATCCTGCATGCTTTTGAAATGATAAAAGCAAATTTGCTTATATTCAATCCACTGGAGCATTCAACTCACCAAAAACGTGGATACCTTCAAGCGGCCTAAGGCTAAATGGTTCCATCGCCAATCCATCAGTTCAGAATTGCCTGTGTCTAAAACAGCGTGACAAAAAATAACGTAAACGTTTTGTTTTAAAAAAGAAACTTTTTAAAATCAACATCAAGATTTATATCTATATACATTGTTGGTAATCTACTCAGTAAAAATAGCAGGTAAGGTTTTATCTGCACCATTTTAGTAGAGATTATTGTCATTTTGTTTCGGGTTTGTGGAGCATCATATTAGGAAGTTTGTCGTCAACATACAGTCATTAGACATCACGGTATCTTTTTCTCGATTGACTCAAAACTTCTTGCCGGTATTGGATTATTTGTGAGTGCGCGCGCGGCTGTGCGTGTGTGTGTATTTTTTTGTTTATTATTTCTAAACATCACTAAAAACATACAGGACAGATAGAAATTAAAACAGCACATGGTACATAACAAAAGCTCCTTAAAGAAAAGGGATGTCGAGATCTCTCCATCAGCACCATATGTTTAGGGATACATTTATTACATATGGATGAGTTATCCTCATTAATAACAATTCGCATGACTTATACTAGTTACAATATACAATCAAAACAGCGCCCCTCAACTCGCCCCATTTGTGTTTAGCTGCATAACTTTCAAATTCGAAAATTGCAAAAGATGACCTTACAAGTATACACGTATGATGTTTTGAAAAGATTTGAAAATCGTAACTTTTGTTTCTTCATTCCCATGATACAATTTGCCTCTCTTTTCTTGATACGGGTTTGCACAAGAGTGGCTTTGAAATGTAGAAGCCAGCTATTTAAGCATAAGATAGCATCGGTAGATGACCTCCATAGAGTATTTTGTCCGAGCCTAAACCATGCTTTACTGTTATGTTCTTATGAATGACATACATGCTCTTCTAGTCAAAGCTTAGATGAAGCTAGCGAAATTTCGAACAACGCGGCCTCCATTACCGTTGACAAGCACACCAACGAGTGGCACAAACTGTACGAGTTGTATTTTCCTGTCGTATAGTTCAACGGTTAATGGCGGTCCCGAATTTCGTAGTGGAATTTGAAGCGATACCAAATTGATCGAGACAGACCTTAGGCTTGGTCAAGCGGAAAAATCAATACCCCGTACGCGAAGAGAAATAAATTCTAAACGGATTTATGTCTGGTAAGACCCATACACTGACATATTTATATAGTACGGATGTCACGAAGAGTTGTACCCACTTTTATAATGGGATCTATCTTTGACCATAAAACGAGAGCTATTGAGTAGGGTCAAAGTTTTGGCTAAGATGAAGCCTAGTTTGTTTGTTTTTTTGGGTGTGTAGAAACCAGTTTTGAAGTAACAGATGGATTATGAAAAAACAACATTTTTGAAATAAAAACGACATTTTTGAAGTAAAACCCACTTTTGAAAAATATTAAACCCAAAAATAATAAAGACATGAGTGGTTGGTGTGAACCTTCAGGTTGTTCGAATTTAAACACGTATAGCTATGTCCATTTCCGTGTTCTAGACCACGTTCAACTAGAAGGTTTTGAGATCAAAACATATGTCTCCCCCCGCAGTGACGTTAATGATGAAAGGTACATTCAACTATGGCTCTAAAACGGCCGGTAATTTTTTTCAATTTGGCCGCATAAAAAACTAAATTTTTGGTTTGTAAACTTTGGAATTCTATGAATCCCTGGCTGACGGAGGCCCACAGAAGATCGGACGGGCGTACAGGTGCCAAAACTTGTACACAAAACTTGCACACAAGCAACAACCATAGAAAAATTTCGATTCTAAGGCTAACTGAAGACAGGACAAACGTACAGGTGCCAAAACCTCATGAACTCTAAACATCCTCACCAATAAGCAGTAATTAAAATATCATCAAATTCGGCCAAGTGGTTCCTGATCTGTAATTAAAATTTCATCAAATTCCACTGGAGATATCTTGCACACAAGCAACAACCAATGAAAATATACGATTCTGAGGCTAAATGAAGACAGGACGGACGTACTTGCGCCAAAACTTGATGAACTCTCAACATCCTTACCAAGAAGCAGTAATCGAAATATCATCAAATTCGGCCAAGTGGTTCTGGAGATATCTTGTAGACAAGCAACAACCAAAGGAAAAACCCGATTCGGAGGCTAACTGAAGATCGGAAGGGGGGAGGGGCGCCAAAACTTGATCAACTCTTAGCGTTCTCACCAATAAGCTGTAATTAAAATTTCATCAAATTCCGCCAGGTGGTTCTGGAGATATCTTGTAGACAAGGAACAACCAATGAACATATCCGATTCGGAGGCTAACTAAAGATTGGACGAGCGTACAGGCGCCAAAACTTGATCAACACTGAACGTCCTCACCAATAAGCTGTAATTAAAATTGCATCAAACTCCGCCAGGTAGTTCTGGAGATTGGACGTATTGCTTGAAACTTGACTAGTTCGAGTTCATGTAAAGGTCGCTTTTAAGGATCCTTCAAAGTTTACGTTGGCCGCCAAAGCCAATTTACTCTATTCCCAATCTAAAAATGTGTAGTCCGCTCCATAACTAGAGGACGCTTTTTCGAATCAGTTTGAAACTCGAGTAGTGTGTTGAGCTCCTGAAAATGCTGGATTAAAGAGATTCCGCAAAACCCATACCGGCCGCCACAGCTAATTTACCTTATCCCGTATCTATAAATCTGGAGTTATTCTTTAGATGCTTTTAATAAGGCTTGTTCTGTTCTTTTTAAATCTCTTCTCCCCAGGGGGGTATTCTGTCAGGTTACTTCGAAGGATCAAATCTGACCCATTAAGACAAATCACTTCTCCTTCCTTCAGCCCCCGACACGCTTCTCCTTCACGAATGTACCGTTACTGCCCAACATTTCTCTCGGGTACATCAATGAAATGCATAAATGCGCGAATCAAACTCTATGTATACGTCCCAGATCGCGGGGCTTTTTTCGGTGAACAATCTCGCAACAAATATAAAATGACAGAGAAACTTAATTGTGACTCCTCTAATATCTATACACAAAGAAAAAAGTTAAGCACCCCCCCTGGAAAGTCTGCACCGACCGATAAAATCATTGGTGTAGGGAGATTGTTGGCAAACTGATGTTGCAGAAACGATTGTGTTCATAAAGGGCAACATTCTGGCGACAAGATATCACCATTAATGCCAATAAGCTATGCAATTTATTATTCAGGATATCGTTAGCCAAATCAAAAGTGTATTTTAACAAAATAAAAAGATGCTTGTAAGTATGAAACTTCAGAGTCCAGATAGCTTCAACCGATCCGTCGTCTCACTGGAGGGATGAGTCGCAGGTTGGAAGCTAATGGAGGCTATACGTGCTATTGACCTTGTGGCACAATATTTCAGCACTCTAGGTCATTCGGCTAAGGGCCATTTTGAACTCATGCCTATATAGAAAATCTCTTTTCTCACTTCCGCTGCAGATACCAAGCACAAACGTTTGGAAAGGGAACGTTTTTGGATTCAAACTATTTATCTTTTGGGTTTGAATTTGGACCCGGGAAGATGTCGTGAAAAAACTATAATACCATATGTGTTTCAGTATAACAAGCATTTTCACTGTCTTTGGAAATTGGACAATTTTCTGACTGGGGTTTCACTCGATCGACCTATGTGGGATGGTTGCCAGTTACCAGCGGAAGGTCGTGGGTTTCCGCCGGCCATAGAGCCCGGTTTCCTCCCACATTAAAACTTGCAACGCCGCCATATAAGTGAAATAATCTTGAGCGCGGCGTAAAACACCAAACAATCAATCAATCGATCTGATGGGGTATAACTTACTTTAAATGATAAACCTCTTTTTAACACAATTAAAAACTTGGCTCCATGGGTAATTTAGACAAGAAGATTTTCCCCGTGCCCGAGTGTTTTAGTGTTCATAAATGTAAATCTGGCTTCTGCTCTTTAACTTAAAAACCCTTTGTGGTTTGACTTTGAAACTTGAGTGATGTGTTAGGATTATGGAAAGGCTTGTTTTTCGTGAATATTTACATCTGAGAGTTATAAGCTTTGAAACTGTAGTAATGTTATGGGTAAAAAACAAATAGGATTGTTTTCTGATAATAATACAAATAATAGCCCCGATTTCTTATTTTGGAGACGCGGGATATGCCATCGTCTCTTGTTTTTGGAGTATCAGAGTGAAAAATTGTTTCCTCTTGTCGTCTTTTTGACAGACAACTTAAATTAGCCCACCACCATGGATAATCCGGGCAACACAGTTGTGGTTGGCGGTTTTCTCTACACGTACCTGCAACACCCGTCCCAAAAAAGTAGAACACGATAAATCAGGCCATAATTTCTACAATTTTTGAGAAAACAAAATGAAATTTTACATGTTGTGAAGTATGATGGCTTTGGTGGTGGGAGAGCGCCCGTTCCCACAGGTGAATTACTCTGGCTATTTGATTCTCTGCCTGCAAAATGTAAATATGTAAGTTTACGTGATACAAGTTATTGTTTAACAGACCGAGTCAGTTTAGTGGTAGTGAAAAATTGTATCAACAGTAAGGAGACTAATTGTTTTGTTTGTTTGTTTTGTTTATTCACCACAACAAAAGATATATAAATGCATAGAAAGATCGAGAAAATTAAAGGGCGGGAATAAAATCCAAAAAGATCAAGTGGACTGATAGAACTGTATAGTGTGGGGAGAGGTAAAAAGGACAATGATCATTGACTTGAAAACGGTGTTAGTATCTACACCGAAACGTCGTCAGAAATATAAACGAAGAAGTTTGTTATCCATACCAACCCCGTGTTAATTGACAATTCAACTTCTAAATGCCACTAAAACAACTGAGAACCATTTCACCTAGGTAACAACCTTTTCACCTAGATGAGAATCTTTTCACGTAGGTGATAATTTTTCACCTAGGTGAAAACTCACTTGCTTCCAACAACCTTATAATCCGGCGATTTTAGGTTTAAGTTTTTTGGGGATATTTTAGCCTTTAAACAGAATGTGGAAATTATCGGCTATTTTTCTCAAGACGTGCAATTCACAAGCTGTTTAGTGGTGCCAGTCTGTAGAATGCAGTACATTCTAGGCTTAGAATGAATGAACGTTCGTCGCAGTTGTTGAAACTGTGTTTACTTTTCGGACACCATTTCGACCTGTAGCAACCGGTTTTGAAGTAACAGATGGATTTTAAAATAATGACGCCTTTTTAAATAAAAATACGACACTTTTGAAATAAATAATAACCAATTTTAAAATAATTTTAGAACCACAATTTTCTGAACTGGCTGTTATTTACTTTAAAACTAGCTTTTATTTCAAGTGGTCCTTCCATCTAGAACAACATTAAAGATGGCCTGGATTAAATGTATCAGTAATGTGTATAGTTAAACACACTGACTTCAATTTCCGTAATACGTCAGTCAGCGGGGTTATCTCCCCCACCGCTCAGAACCACAAAAACTGGAATGGAGTCTGCCCCGGGGAGATTTCCCGATGAGAGAATTTGTACACATGACTTTATTTAATGTGAGATTATCGATTCCTGGAACATCACGTTTGAATTAAAGCTTTGGCAAAGTTTCCATCGGCGTTGTTGATTCAAAGAGGAAACGATTCATTGCAGTAAAAACTACAAGAGAAATCGTTTATGAAATCGACAAGCTGTCATCCAGTACATAATTTTCAAATCGATTACGTTCTCATGGTTTATATACTCCTGTCGAGTGGCAAAGGTTAGAGACCTAGGCTATATGTAATACTCACAGTAGTACAGGTGTGGATTATAAACCCCTGAAATGGTCCAAAGGATAGAGACCTAGGCTATATGTAATACTCACAGTAGGTACAGGTGAGAATTATAAACCCCTGAAATGTTCCAAAGGATATAGACCTAGGCTATATGTAATACTCACAGTAGTACAGGTGTGGATTATAAACCCCTGAAATGGTCCAAAGGATAGAGACCTAGGCTATATGTAATACTCACAGTAGTACAGGTGAGAATTATAAACCCCTGAAATGGTCCAAAGGATAGAGACCTAGGCTATATGTAATACCCACAGTAGTACAGATGAGAATTATAAACCCCTGAAATGTTCCAAAGGATAGAGACCTAGGCTATATGTAATACCCACAGTAGTACAGATGAGAATTTGGCGTGCATCATCCTCATGGATGGGTAAGTGCCAATAAAAATTAACCCCCCCCCCCCCCCCCCCACAGATGAGAATTATAAACCCCTGAAATGGTCCAAAGGATATAGACCTAGGCTATATGTAATACTCACAGTAGTACAGGTGAGAATTATAAACCTCTGAAATGGTCCAAATGATATAGACATAGGCTCTATGTAATACCCCTGAAATGGTCCAAATGATATAGACATAGGCTCTATGTAATACCCCTGAAATGGTCCAAAGGATATAGACGTAGGCTCTATATAATACCCCTGAAATGGTCCAAAGGATATAGACATAGGCTCTATGTAATACCCCTGAAATGGTCCAAATGATATAGACATAGGCTCTATGTAATACCCCTGAAATGGTCCAAAGGATATAGACATAGGCTCTATATAATACCCCTGAAATGGTCCAAAGGATATAGACATAGGCTCTATGTAATACCCCTGAAATGGTCCAAAGGATAGAGACCTAGGTTATATGTAATACTCACAGTAGTACAGTAGCCGAGAAATCTGGGCTCTGCCGAATTATTTTTTTTAGCAGACCCGCCGAAAAAATCGGCGGCGCAAATTTTACAACAAATAAGCAAAGAATAAAGTTTTTACCTCTACATTCCGATAGCATAGGCCTAGAAGAAGGAGTTCGTCAACTTTACGCGGCTGTAATGTGGTAAATTTTCCTTTATGCAGTCAATATTTGCTTCCAAATCCACTGACTTTCAACCTGACGTAACCGCCATAGTAAAACATTAACCGACCTAAAAACTCGGCGGGGCATCTTAGAAATACGTAACTCGTAATCTTCGGAAATCTTTTGTCATGACCAATGGACTAGGCCGAATATGAAATATTCTTGGAGTATTAAATACTAGATGTTATAGTTATAGATATATAGTTATATCGATATTATTTTACCCTAGTGATTCAGGCTTAGGCGACAAGACACATCAGCAGCCATATAATACCAGTCGCCGTAAGACCGATAATGCGGGCTAAGTAGTACAGGTGAGAATTATAAACCCCCTGAAATGGCACTTAATCCATGGACCAACTATGTGACTACACAAAGTGTATAGTGCGGCGTAAAACATCAATCAATCAACAAAGGGATGTACCATGTGTCCGGGACAGTCCATCAATCAATATTAGGCGTTTTTTTCGATTCGTTGTTAATTTGGAGTAGTTTTTAACCTTGTTCAAGTTAATTGAAACATTTGATTCTTTGAGGTTGTGATTACATAAGACGTAGCCGAAATTAAATGCCACCGACGTAACATATGGCCAGTATAGTGTTATGTAGATCTTAAAATAATTAGTCGAACTGATGTAAGTGCTTGCGAACACATAAGAATAAAATGCTAACATAAATTCATTTTATGTCATTTCAAGATAAGTTTGCTGTTTTAGATCAACGAACGTTGTTTGAATTCTCACCTCTATGTTTTATAATTCTGATTGCAAACCGAAATATCTAGATGTCTCCTGTACTATGTTTTTAGCCCGCTATCCTATATATTTTTCACGAAAAGATAAATCCACATTTTGGTGACGTTGTGAATTGTTAAAAGCACCCGAGTGTAATGTAACTGTCTGTAAGATGTACCTTATTTCCATTTCCCGGCACTGTGTAACCTATCTTAACGCCCCATTGCCTCCCATAGCGCACACATGTGTACTATCACTTCACAAGAAACCTCATTAAATTGTAACATAAATAACTTTGATAAATTCTTTCGCGTCTAATATACATTACTAGCGTCTTTCATCCAACTGAGGAACATAATGTACGACATGTAAATACAACCTTTATATTTTACGTTTTACCTCAACTACCCATGTAACATCTGTATTTATTAAGCAATTGAGCTATGTGTCAGTCCGACGGAGTCAGAATTGGAGACAACCATAGCGTATTTATAGTCCATAGGACTTGTTATAAACTTTGATTTTGATAAACTATACGCTATTTCTAATCATCAATCCTTTTCATTTTGAGACTCTGCATCATTTTTCCAACTGATTTAAACCAATCTTATGGAACTTCTTCACCCAAACAACACTTTTATGGGAGGGCTTAAACCCAGTCTCAATATGTAGCGCTGCACATGAACTAACATCCTTTTAAAGATTGATTGATTGATTGTTTGGTGTTTTACGCCGCCCTCAAGATTATTTCACTTATATGGCGGCGTTGCCAGTTTTATTGTGGTTGAAAACCGGGCTCTATGCCCGGAGGAAACCCACGACCTTCCGGTGGTAACTGGCAACCACCCCACATAGGTCGTTCAAGTGAAAACCCTGTCAGAATTTTTTTAAATTTTTTTGGACTGAGTGGGATCATTTTAAAAAGAATTCCTTTTAAAAGAAAACAAAAACTCATTTACCACGTAATAGCGTAGTGTTTGACCTATCCGAGAAATCTGGGCTGCGCCGGATTTTTATATTTATCAAAATAAACGACTTTAAATTCTCTGGTAGGTGATGACTTTTTTTTACACATATTTCACAGATTCGTTTTAATTTTTAAAGCATGAACTCTGCTGGCAATGTTTATTTAAAACGCTCGGGGACCAATATATGGGACAAATATACAAGATTCCCATATATATGCAATCATTTTAAGACAGAGCGCATGTTTGTCTTTAAAACAAAACAAGTTCACGCATATCAATTTCTAAAGAAGGTGTAATTCAGGCTCTAGGTTACAAATGTAACGTTTGTGTTAGATTCTCAGCATCTTGGAGACAATTTCTTCGGGCTATGTTAGACCAATCGTGGCTTTCTATGATACAGTAATGCCGACGATGCTAAACCCATTATCTAATACATTGAAAGTTCTCAGTGATGGTAAATTGTTGAATTTCAAATTTGAAGATTGTTTATTTTGTACCGCGTCGATATAAAGATTCCCTGTTGGTTTGATACTGCTCGGGTTAGATAAACTGGTCGCTTTGGTCCTCTCCCTGTTGGTTTGATACTGCTCGGGTTAGAGAAACTGGTCGCTTTGGTCCACTCCCTGTTGGTTTGATACTGCTCAGATTAGAGAAACTGGTCGCTCTTGTCCACTCCCTGTTGGTTAGATACTGATCGGGTTAGAGAAACTGGTCGCTCTGGACCACTCCCTGTTGGTTTGATACTGCTCGGGTTAGAGAAACTGGTCGCTCTGGCCCACTCCCCGTTGGTTTGATACTGCTCGGGTTAGAGAAACTGGTCGCTTTGACCCACTCCCTGTTGGTTTGATACTGCCCGGGTTAGAGAAACTGGTCGCTTTGACCCACTGCCTGCTGGTTTGATACTGCTCGGGTTAGAGAAACTGGTCGCTCTGGCCCACTCCCTGTTGGTTTGATACTGCTCGGGTTAGAGAAACTGGTCGCTTTGACCCACTGCCTGCTGGTTTGATACTGCTCGGGTAAGAGAAACTGGTCGCTCTGGCCCACTCCCTGTTGGTTTGATACTGCTCGGGTTAGAGAAACTGGTCGCTCTGGCCCACCCCCTGTTGGTTTGATACTGATCGGGTTAGAGAAACTGGTCGCTCTGGCCCACCCCCTGTTGGTTTGATACTGCTCGGGTTAGAGAAACTGGTCGCTCTGGCCCACCCCCTGTTGGTTTGATACTGCTCGGGTTAGAGAAACTGGTCGCTTTGACCCACTCCGTGTTGGTTTGATACTGCTCAGGTTAGAGAAACTGGTCGCTCTGGCCCACTCCCTGTTGGTTTGATACCGCCCGGGTTAGAGAAACTGGTCGCTTTGACCCACTCCCTGTTGGTTTGATACTGCTCTGGTTAGAGAAACTGGTCACTGTGGACCACTCCCTGTTTGCTTGATACTGCTCGGCTTAGAGAAACTGGTCGCTTTGACCCACTCCCTGTTGGTTTGATACTGCTCGGGTTAGAGAAACTGGTCGCTCTGGCCCACTCCCTGTTGGTTTGATACTGCTCGGGTTAGAGAAACTGGTCGCTTTGACCCACTCCGTGTTGGTTTGATACTGTCCGGGTTAGAGAAACTGGTCGCTCTGGCTCACTCCCTGTTGGTTTGATACCGCCCGGGTTAGAGAAACTGGTCGCTTTGACCCACTCCCTGTTGGTTTGATACTGCTCGGGTTAGAGAAACTGGTCGCTCTGGCTCACTCCCTGTTGGTTTGATACTGCTCGGGTTAGAGAAACTGGTCGCTCTGGCCCACTCCCTGTTGGTTTGATACCGCCCGGGTTAGAGAAACTGGTCGCTTTGACCCACTCCCTGTTGGTTTGATACTGCTCTGGTTAGAGAAACTGGTCACTGTGGACCACTTCCTGTTTGCTTGATACTGCTCGGCTTAGAGAAACTGGTCGCTTTGACCCTCTCGCTGAACATAATTTAGAATACAAACATAAAAATTTGACTGCCAAGTCAAATATGTTTCAGTCAACAGGAAGTGGAATTAAATCAGCTTCAAATCCTTTCATTTTGTTTCCCGGATGTTGTCTAGATTCATAGCACGATCGGAACGGGTCCAGTTGAGGATTGCTTTGGTGATGGTTTTTGTCAAAGTAGACGTATATCGACTATTGAACAGTGCCTTAGTGGGTCTGTGTAAAGTCCATTTCTCAGGGGGGTTTTCTATGTTTAAATTACCAGTGTTTTAAGGTTATTAAAGTTCAACTACATTCTGGGTCAAAACACAAGATTTTTACTTATGTCCATCCAATATTCCCTTGTATCCATCCACCAAACTTCTGTCATTAAGAGATCTCCGTGGATCTATTTGTTAAAGATATTGCGTGCAAGTTTTCACGATGTTGAATTTCTAAGGTTACAGTTGTCAGTTTCCTGCCAATCGAAGTCTTGTGATATCTGAGATATGACAGAGATTATGTCACAATTTCTGACGTTTTATCATAACGGTAAACATGTATATCATGATGTATGGGTTTATAACCAGAATGTAGACCGTCTCCAGGCAACCTATCAACAAAAACGAGCCAACCATTCTTTTTTACGTGGGAAAAACATGCGATGTGGACAGATGTCGATGGAGGCAAATATATCAAGTTACTAAAAAGGGTCTATCGATATTTGTGCAAGGCAGGAGAACACGGTATAGCTTCACTGTTATCGCTCATACTGATGGTGTGTACCGATCATTATTTCCTCCTGTGATGTAACACCTGCCCTGTATACAAACATTAACTACTGGTACCCGTTTATCGCACACTGTACAGTATTACTCTTATGTCATGTCTAAACTATCACAATGAAAATGGTTACATTTACTTTAATATGATAGTGGTGTAGCTGTGTTAATTTAGATTTATGAATTATGTTACAAATTGTGTACTTTGATTTGGAGCCTTTGGGTCGAATTGAAGAAAGTCAATTCGGTTACCTGGCGGATCGATATTCAAACTCTCTTTTTAACGGGAAAACTCAAAACTTACTTGGTAAACTATAGTTGCAAGCTATCTGTGTTTACAAACACCCCGTATAAGCAATACAGAACATGGATGAAATATCCATACAGAATAGATATTGTTTCTATTTAAGGTTATCCACCAAAAGATTCAATATCAACATTTTGACAATTTAAGATTATTGTAATAAGCCTAACGATATGTCTTTTTTATTATTATTAATAATTTTATAATTATTTCCATACACCCAACATACATGTCAGACAAAAAAATGAAAACAGTTCAAAACAAAGGCCCTATAAATAGCGGTATGTTTTGTTATGTAACATTGCGACATATGTGAATAAAACAAACAAGAAGTCTAACAAACTAAGAAACAAACTTGAACGGAAGAATAACAAATCTGAACTGTATTCTCGTTATTTTTTGGGTTTACACTATTTTGACAATTATCGCAAATTCTACTATCAAGTTTGGATGACGCCCGAAGCCGTAATCAAAGCCGGGTCCCAGAGTACGGCATCTATCGCCAGCACTAATTGTCGACTGTCTTATCCATCCATTCATGGACCCCTAAGCAATCTCTCAGAAATAGCTTTCAACATAACTAGTCAACGTGAGGCGACCATATCGAAGCTACCTTATTGACACGTGACATTGCCTGACATAAAAGTCTCAATAATTACACCGGAAGTGATGGTGCTACCGTGCATTTGAACCTTTCACTTCTCGGTAGCTAACAATAAAGGAAAACGAAAAAGCCTTTGAGAGATACATGGGATTAGTATAAAGTTTGTTAAAAGACAACGATATTAAAATTGGGTTATATTGAAAACTAGACGTGTGCATAAGAACAAAAACAAATAAGCATTTAATTATTTTCAGCTAAAGAATTTTCTGACACGAAATGTAAGCATTTTTGAAGGTGGAACAAACTTCAAGAAATATAACCAAGCTTCAAGTAAAGGTCCGTTCACACGGTGCGATTTGTCGTACAGACTTGTAGCATGCGATTAAAATGGATGCTTTTAATCGGTTGATACGATTTGTCAACCAATCAAATACATCCATTTTATCGCATGCTACAAGTCGGTACGACAAATCGCACCGTGTGAGCGGGCCTTACCATATTTTGGTAACAAACTCAGTAACAATAATCTTGAAAGTTTACCATGGTCATTTGCAATTAAGATCAGTGGGTTGAAATTTGAATTTAATATTTGTAGAGTGGCATAAACTGCCAAAACATTTTTCCGTGAAAACTAAATTTCAAATTATCGGAAAAATTCTGATATCGCCGTATGTGGCAGAGTTGCCAGGCAATTCCTCCGGGCATAGAGCCCAGTTTCCTCCCCCAGTAAACCTGACAACGCCGCCATATATATTGAGTGCGGCGTAAAACATCAATCAATTAAATCAAAACAAATTATCGGCTATTTTTTCTAAACCTAAAGTAATCGACTAGAAGCTTTTTTCCACCAACTTCAAAACCGTTAATTTTCCTTTTGGCCAGACTTTATTAAAAAAGGTTCAACTTAAGGAATATTCTAGATGGCGTTTTGATTGAATTTCGATCTCCTACTTGGAAAAAGGTAATAATGTACGCGTTTGTTTCGAACATCGCTCTGAAAGCAATTGACATAAGAGCGTTCTTGGCAAGACATGCTAACGTCGGAGATTTTTTATAATGGCGTAAAATGGCGAAAAACTGCTAAGTCGGACCTTTTCTTTAGTTTAGTGTCATAAATGGCCTGATACATCCACTATCCAATTTTCCATGTCATACGGAGATTGATTGCTTGGAAATGGATTGGCATATGAGCCGAGAACGCGGGATAAAGTCACGTGGTACAAGTCGATATTAAGGCATGGAGAGTGACTGTAAGCAAATGCAGTAGAATGTGTTGAGATGTTCAGCGAATGATGTAGAGCTTGGTTTGGTTACCAAGGTGGCACGCGAAAACGGATTACCATAGACATATACTAGATGATAGAAATACGGTAGTGTTTAAGTGTAGAATCTGAAAGCTTGTATCAGAATGGCCTCTCAAGGTACTCGGACTGTTCTTATAGCCGTGGATGACAGTGAACCTTCCGAACTTGCTTTCCAATGTGAGTTATTACATTTCTCTTGTTCTAGTTATAGATATGCTTTTTACTATGTGCCGAGTATTATACACATTCATTTGTCAAAATACCATTGAATAAGCGAATCTGTGTAGGACCGTTTCCACTGATACTATAGAGATCGGTTGTTAGCAGGGAACCTATTCGGTCTATCGCAGGTTATTTATGGCACCTATGACTAACATTAACTTAATTAACGGTAATCAAATAAACCTTATCTTAATAGAACTACTCGGTGTCAAATCTCAGTTGACCGGACCATTTACATTTGTCTTCATCTTTCTATCTTGGCGAAGACTATAGAAAGACTTGACCAAGCGCTTCCCGTCAATGTAATAATTTGGTTAGCACCGCTTTAAGTATATGTGGTAGATAGGGCCTAGTCTGAAACAAAATAAAAATACAACTCCAAAATCTGAAACCATAGCTGAATGATATTCTATATTTCGGCAGATCTTTGTAGTCATCGCCAGGAAGATAGTATCTGTAAAGCCATTTATCAACAGCCTATCGATGTGTTGAAGGTACATAAGTTAGTTTAAGTAATAATAATAGTGTTCTTGTTATTGGCAACTTAACACCAGTATGCGCTTTTTTGTTAGATCATTTGAAATATCAATACATTGTTTTGGCACGACCAGTTAAAAAAGGTAAGACACCAATTCAACTATTTGTTTTGATTTATCAGCTTCAGCAGTACTTTCAATTCTTCAAATCTACTTACAGGATCTAAGTAAGATTACTCATTAGTCGTTCCTAAACATGATATTCGATGATAGGTTTGAGTTATGATTCTCACCTTTTCTTAGAGCGGTTTTGATAAGGTTAACAATGTCGTTGTATTTTTAAAAAATGGCTACGTGATAATTCTCCGTTTTCATCTAAACATCACAAAGGCGCAAAGGTCAGGAGAGATAAGTGCCTCTTTTATGAACATTATCTTCCTGTTTCCCGGGCTAACCTTGCCAAAGATTGGCACGTATATGGCTGCCAATGATATTATCCAAGCAGTCCCGTGGTAGGTAGAACGTGTTTTACGGGTAAGCTATAAATATAAGCGACCTTAATAGACTGTGAGAGTAACGGGCATGTTCTTCCTCATTCCTACTGCCACATGCATCAGACGAATATAAATATCACAATTTTATTAGGATGTCCGCGCTGGAACTGTCCTTGTTGGGATATTAATATAGAGAACATATAGAATAAGATATGGTGAACAACTATTATTCTTTTCGGATTGGACTAAAGACGCAATCAAATACGGTTTCTAAATAATAGATCCTCGTGCGAGCACTGTTTGGTTTTTAAACTGTTGCATTCATTTGAAAAAGTCGTGAGTTTGTTTACGGTCGTTGGGAAATATTGTATTATTTATATAGTATTCATCGTTAAGTGAGACGGCGCCATGGAACAACTAAATGCAATCTGACAGCAACGCTGAGAGTATTTGATTGTGAAAGGTGTGGGTTTCATCTTCACCAAGCTACATATAAACAGTAATGTTCGTCAGTCTCAAGCACACAACTGGTACTCATAAAAACATCTCTCATTTAGGCTCTAGTACCTATAAGCGTTTCCAATGTGCGGTATATCTGATGGATAGCACTGGTTGGTTTGTGTATCAGGGTTAACTGACAGACTCCCAGAGATAGATACTCTCTTAAAGGTTAATGGGGGAAGCCGCCTGAATTCTGCTGGCAAGATGATTTAGCCTGAGGGAGCTGCTTTCACGTACAAACGGTCTTTACTGTCTCCCAAATACACTCTGTCATGTTGTATAAATATAGGTGGCTGGTAAATGCTGTCTGTCTTTTTCTGGAAGTGTTTTATCAAAGGACTGAACGTTGGGATGTAAACACTGGTTTTCAAGGCTTATGGTGGGATGTAAACAATGGTCTTCAGGAAGGTTGTTATAGCAGACTTGCTGCCGTCACGGAATTAAACTTATACCGTCGTCACACTCATTAGAAGAAAAAACGTTGAATTGGAATACTGCTGATGGCGGGAATGTTTTTGAAATCCAAATGGCGCCATTTGGAATGAATCTAACACTTTTCACTCAAAAATGTCTCCTTACTGAATCCAACTAAAATCATTATTTTTGTTTTTCATTGAAGACAAACTAGTAATTCAAGCGTTGTCCATATGAATAACTGACACAGTCCATTATGTGCATCAATAGTCCATGAATACATACTGTTGATTATGATTCGGACAACACACGTATTCATGAATAAACAATGTACCTGTTGTGAGCAAGACCTTGAATAAACCTATCGAAAACACACTCTGCCAAAATGATGATAAAGAAATGCCTCGTGTATAACAATGGCATGTAAAGACCGTCAGAAACTGAGGAAAAGGCGCCGCCATTATATTCACGTGTGTTGACACTTCACAGCCCCATACGGCTTGTTGTTGGATAGAGCTAAAATCCGATAAACATTTCTCCTTTCATGTAAAGAATTCAATGATCTTTATCTGCTGATTCTTATCTGCTCCTCAAACTTCATGGAGAGGAGCTCTCAACCAGTATTAAAACAAACGATTTAGTGCTGAGCTGTCGTTTGGTACAAGTCTGTCAGTTATATCCTACACAAAACTAGTTCAAAATTGATCGGAAATGCTCTATCGCTGCTTTGATGGTCACGTAACTCTCAAAGACATAGCCGCCTCAGAAAATTGGGGAAATTAGAGGTTCAAACCGTTTAAATCGCGTGCTTCCGTTGAAAAAAACATCTGGTCTCCCTTTCCAATAAACAGTTGACTTCCGATATTTATGTTTTTTGTTTATGTTAACGGTATATCATTGAGTAGTTTTTTGTCGAATTCAGCTTTCGTTTGCAATTACTCGCTAATAATAGTCTGGGTTTTTGGCCCAAGGCAAAAATAAACACGATCTGATTTGAAATTGAAGGCTAAAGGAATACTCTAGGCAGCATTTAAATTAATCGATTTAGATGAAGTTACTGGGATGGTGTTTATAATGACATAAATGTTGATATTTTCGATTTTACCAATTAAACTGCCTGAAAAAAGGTTTCCTTCAAAATAATAGAAATGACCGATATTTGGAAAATGGAGATTTATTCATTATTAGAATATTCAACGGTAGAACAGTCAAAAATTGGTATGTACGATATTATAACTAGGTCTTAGTTACAATAGTTGCTACAATAATTGCATATTAACATGGAATGGTACTTAAACAGCTTTCAAAACAGAATCGATGTAGTCCCTATCCTGTTGAAATGACGACGACAATACTCTCCACTAGTGTAATGGAATCGACATGTAGAGCGTTTAGGTTAGTACGTTGACCAAGGCAGTTGGTTGATTGATTGTTTGGTGTTTTACGCCGCGCTCAAGATAATTTCACTTATATGGCGGCGTTGCCAGTTTTATTGTGGGAGGAAACCGGGCTCTATGCCCGGAGGAAACCCACGACCTTCCGTTGGTAACTGGCAACCATCCCACATATGTCGTTCGAGCGAAAACCCAGGCAGAAAATTTTCCATTTTTTTTTGGACTGAGTGGGCCAAGGCAGTTGGCATATCCTGATTAAGCCCTGTTAGACTGTAAATATTTTCTTCGGAATACTGGGTACTTTGATTCGGGAAGGGGATATGCAGTGATCATTTTCCACATTTCACACAATGTCAGTGATCAGTTAGACAACTGTCGACAATTATCAACCATATCATAGCCCGACCATGCCAATATACACCTAACAGTGGATCAGTGGTGATCAGCAAACCATTTGCCAACTATAAAAAGGTCAACAATGCAACCCAGGTTACGAACCTCTAGCCAATATTGTTATCTAATGATTATCCCACCGTAGAGAGGATGACCGTGATATAACGTTTGGCCAACTGTGGGTGACCGACGTTTAACCTTATATAAAATGACTGACGGTACCAACCTATGACCAACGCTTAATGAGCCCTATACAACAAAACATCCATAAGATTATCTAAATGCCAAAGTTACCCATGTTTGGTCAATGTCGGAAGGCTGATGACCAACCACGGTAACCGTAAACCCAACATTGGCCCAGTGTTTCGCCAACAAATACAACCAGGGCACTCCGAATCCAACGTTAATCCAATGTAGATAACGCTACAATCGACCGGTCCTAAATTGACCAACCTAACCAACCTTGCTTCAACGTTGAATCAAAGCTGGACGGTGGACTGGGGCCATTAACCAACCGACAAAATGTCAATGGCGGTCTAACGGTCGTGTGCTGTTTGTTTGTTGGTTGTAGGTTGTGAGATGGAGTTTATAACCTTGTTGTTTGTTGGTTGTAGGTTATGAGATGGAGTTTATAACCTTGTTGTTTGTTGGTTGTAGGTTATGAGATGGAGTTTATAATCTTGTTGTTTGTTGGTAGTAGGTTTTGAGATGGATTTTATAACCTTGTTGTTTGTAGGTTTTGAGATGGAGTTTATAACCTTGTTGTTTGTTGGTTGTAGGTTATGAGATGGAGTTTATAACTTTGTTGTTTGATGGTTGTAGGTTATGAGATGGAGTTTAGAACCTTGTTGTTTGTAGGTTATGAGATGGAGTTTATAACCTTGTTGTTTGTTGGAAGTAGGTTATGAGATGGAGTTTATAACCTCGTTGCTTGTTGGTTGTCGGTTATGATATGGAGTTTATAACCTTGTTGTTTGTTGGTTGTAGGTTGTGAGATGTAGTTTATAACCTTGGTGTTTGTTGGTTGTAGGTTATGAGATGGGGTTTATAACCTTGTTGTTTGTTGGTTGTAGGTTATGAGATGGAGTTTATGGCCGTTTTGTTTGCTGGTTGTAGGTTGTGAGATGGAGTTTATGACCGTTTGGTTTGTTGTTTGTTACATAGTTCTGTCTGTGCCGGGTGGGGAGGGGGGGGGGTGTGCAAAATTGATGGGGTTCAATCTCAGTCTACCGATGTTCTAGATGCGTAACCATTGTCAACGTGTTACAAAAGGATTGCAGAAAATTCTACTGACCAAGGCTAAGCTCCTGTCAGTCATCAACCTAATGAAATATCATAGGTTTGGTTTATTACAACCATTTATGGGGTATAAAGGTCTAAATGATATACCTCTTTTTAACACAATTGGAAACTTTTCTCCATGGTTATTTTAGACAAGAAGATTTTCCCTGTGCCAGTGTGTTTTAGTATTCATAAATATATATAAAGATGCAACCAGCAGAGTTATAAAACATTGTTATCCCTCAGAGAAGTTTCTTTGTGATCTGAACCCAAAATATGACTTTATTGCAATATGACCATTTTATTTTATTTTACACCGAAAATGACCAAGCTTAACTAACTTATGATATTATATTGATTGCTGATAATCTGTTTTACCGAGGCTTCCGTGGATCAATTGATACAGTGAGTTAATATAGACTCACAAGGTTTCTCTCGATAGGACAGGGAGATCGTATCACACTTAATAAAAATGGCGAAAAAAATTTGACTGAGTTTTTAGTTGATTGTCTCCATATGAAATGGTTGCCAAGAATCTAGTACATCCATCATTTGTACTGTAATTATCATCTAATCACGTCGTGGATTTTTTAGCACAGCACACATCATATTAACTTCTGTAGGTTTTCCTACTTTCCAAAACCAACCAATTGATTCTCATTCCTAACAAAAAACAAGACATCTTGTGCTGAAAACTGTACATTGTCTCGTTGCTGTAAGTGAGATGAATAACGGTCCATTTGGTTTCTAAATGTTCAATATTTGATAACATGATGATGGTAATATATATAAGACAATGATCAGAATGAAATCCCCCTTTATAACACTGATTGGACAGCCACAGTTGGAACAGACGACATGAATTCGAGAATATCTTCTTAACTGACAATCAAATCTGGAAGACGAACATATGGACATGTCCTATATCAGATTCAAGGGAGTGGGTGCTCACATATCCTGGAAATTATCGATTTTTAGATCAGAGCTTAGTTAGGTTGATCGATTATGTGATTGGAGCTCTACGACAAAGCTGAGTTTCGGAAGAAAAAAAAACTCTTTGAAAATGCGGTTAGACTTTTTTTTCTATAAACAGTGCTAATAAATATAAAGTTTGTTTTGACAGGAGATCAATAGTGGCCTTGTGTTAAACAGGTTGCTAATAAACATACTATTGATAAACCTGTTCTTTTGGACAGACTAAAAGGAAACCAGTCAACGATGACTGACAGATAAATAGTGGACTACATGTTTGCATGACATTTCAATTGGAGATTCTGATACCGAACGGCAGCTTGTCAATGAACCATCTCTCTTGTGGTTTTGTCATAATGAGCCAACTGGCCTAAATGTGATTAGATCAACGATAGCCATACGAAGATTGTCTTTTTATGGGGTTTTTTTCGGATATACTTTAGCATCTAATTGGACGTTAGAATGTTAACATTTTGCATGTGCGTAAAGTAACAATCTTTTTTATCAGATGATGACATGTTCATTTGTACGGTAAAACCTAACCAAGGTTTTGTTTTAAAACGTTTTCATCATGTGGCTCACATGACAGTTTCACGAAACTACTTTTAGTTACGATGGAATCTCAGTGAAACATACGAAACCTGTGTATTCATGTTGTAAAATAAGTCAACACTTTCTTCTGTAATAATGGTAGCCCTCTGATAGAGTACAACTCTGGATGCTGTTGAAAAAAACTTATAGGAGGAAAAACCTAACCACATCATTCAGCTTGTTCGGGTTTGGGTTCGAAATTCAGTTGTTTCACTTGTTTGCTGTTAAATGGGGATCGTCTTTGTCCAACTTTTCTCTGTTTCTAATGATATTAGACATGGGGGAACCTTATTCAATAATATTCGCCCTCTGACTAAGATACTTTCCTGAGCCAGACTGGAGTCTTTGATATTTTTGTTCATCGTTTTTTTTATGCAGGTGACCTTGTTCTTTTCTGTGCGTTTGCCAAGGCTTTACAACAGCACTTAAATGTATGTAATGTTTTTGCCAACACTATAATTTCTACTGTAAGAAAAGCGTTCATTGCTCCCAATATCTACAACAAATTGCATCATCCTTCCGTGAAACAATACCTACATATAACTTATGTAAACTGTTACGTGTATCTTCAATGTCATGGTGGGTCAGTCGATTAGAGTCTCTCAATGCGACACAGGCCTTGGAGGACAGTTCTTTATTCACTGTTTCTTCTAATTTTGGCTACTTCATTGGCGTCTGGTCTGACCTAAACTATTATTATACTATTTATGTTATTATTAACCATGATCTCAGGTACAGTAAAAAATTACATCAGCATTGTGCATGTTTCAACTGTATGGCGACCAAGGGGGGTGGATATTTTACGTGGAGATTTCACAAAAACGACCCCAAGGTTACAACTATATCTGCTAACCCACTCATCTTCATATACTCCCGGGACTGGCATACTCATGAGTATACCTAATATGATTTGTTTCCTAACAACAGGAGGGTAATAAGAGATTTTATTTCATAATGCTTATGATAGGCAAGCATTAGTCCACCAATGTTGATTTTAATGTAGTTTGGGAATAGTAACGCCATCGTACTGTTTACAGCATCGCACGAATTAAACAAGAGTGAACCCTAGTCGCGTTATTCGAACGGCAAAGTTTTCTTTGGAGAGGAGTCATTTTCCGGTCGATAGATGCCGAAGCTCACTAGTATTCAAAGACTTGTCTGGATAAGAAGTTTCACATTTCTGTGTGTTCATTGAGAGAAGCTCTTGGGAAAGCTGACAGAGCGTTAACGATCGATCCAATTAGTCCAGGATGCTTTGAAATCATCAACCTTTTGGCTTCTGATTACTCCAGTGGAATGAAAAACAATTTGTTTCTCTCGGTCTTGGAAGAAACTGCAATAGACGAGGAGTCTGTGGAGTGGATTTCTTTTCAAACACATACAATGGAAATAAAACTACCAATGCCAGGCAAAAACGGATGGCGATAATCTATAGCAAAGTGATCAACAAAACATCAATACAATGTTACAATCATAAATATACCATTTTAACGGGAACGCCGTTTGTTGGGATTTGTGTTCAGCAACACAGCAATACAATGTCGAAAAGCATCACACTAACATTTTAACAGGAACGCCGTTTGTTGGCATTTGCATTCAGCAATACAGCAATACAATGTCACAAAGCATCACCCTAACATTTTAACAGGAACGCCGTTTGTTGGGATTTGCTTGTATTCTTTGAAGAAAAAGAAGTTATAGATTATTTTACAAGTATAGGAAACTAAACATTACGTAATATTTCGACGGTGGGAAGTACGTAGGCGAAAGATTGAGCTGAATTGTTCTGTAACTGTATATTCCTGGTTATCGATACATATGGAATCTGGGCAACTAAATACGTTATGCTATCAGCTACCACTAACTGAATAAACAACACACGTCACAATTACTTCTCACAATGTGTTCCTTTCAAATTGTACGTGTAAACCGCTTATGTACAGTATATTGCCTATGAAAGAGTTTAGGAGAGATATTTACAGTCTTCTTGTCTCTACAAGGGTATCATTCAGGCTGATAGAATGTCGACAATATCAAACTGACATGACAACTCTCAAAACGGGAATTCTCTTCTGAATATATACTAACAATGTTGTGACAAATTATTATTGACACACTTGCCGTCGTTTCTGACATGTGTTGAGAAAGCCAATTAATTCATAGGAGTATACAACAAGTAAGCTAGCTAGAATTAAACATTTGGGCACATTTAGCATCTCCAGGTATGCTAAAATGTCTAAATGGGGGTGAATTGAAGCCCTAATTCAACAACAACGCTCAGCAACCTTTTAACACCAGTGCTGGCTTACCTTAATGCCAGGGTCCTTTTATCGGTAGTTTACGGTCTCAAATGTAGACCTTTCGTGTCTGTCTTTACAGGTCATTCGTCTGTATTTCTTCAGTCAAAGTCGGTATGACAATAATGTAGGGCCTACAGTTAGATCGCTCAAAACTTAAATCATTAAGGCGTTTGTATGCCCAGGCTTGGAATTTGTTTACCTTGGGGTACGTAATAAATGAAATTTTCTATTTCATATTAGTGTCATCAGACTGATGCTCTAGCTGGCATAGGCCTACACGAACAAGAATTAATTTTCTCCAGACGTAATTCCTTGGCATGGCACATATTCCATTAACGGATAAATCTTCCAGTGGTATTCAGAAGTTGAATGGATAATTACTTATGGATAACAACTTCTTGGTTTATAGGGTGACGACGTTTCGATGCAGTTCTTACATCGTTATCAAAGTCATTGACATAGTTGACTTTGATAACGATGTAAGAGCTACGTCGAAACGTCGTCACCCAATAAACCAAGAAGTTGTTATCCATCAGTAATTATTCACCTTACAATAACGAAGAGGAAGGGAATAAGTTGAGAACACATGTTTGACCTTCAGTTCGGCTCTGTCCGTACTGATACCAACATCTTACCAGCTAGAGAAAACAGATATGTGAAATGGAGTGGCTGAATAAGTGTATGTCTTGTACGTGAGAATTCTGACAAACATTATGAGGATGTCAGTGGGAATAAAAGACAAACTTCCAGACAAAGCAGCCACTTGACTGGGAAGCTGTGATAACAATCCGTTTGGTAAACAGCCAGAAATTGCATCAAGGGGGGACTACTCTTCCCCATGTACCATTACTGGCCCGAGAGATTGCTGTATAGAGATTTTGAATATGTTCCTCTCTCATTTGACGGTGTCTTTACATGTTTATTTGATGACAATTGTCAGATCTTCATCTCTCTGGCCGGCTACCATCCTACAAGCCCTCCCCCTCCCCCTCCCCCCACCAGCGATCAGAAGCTGTTTAACTTCAGTGTTTAAGTCTGTAGATTACACTCTCAACTTCATTGGCAGGCTTTTTGCGTCCCTTAAACCAGATTTTTTATCGGTATTTCTTGGATTTAATTAGCAAAATTATACTGAACTGTTAGATCGCTCACTCAGTTCAAATAATTGAGCGCTAGTGCTCATACCCGGGATCGAAGTTTGTGGGTACATTACAAATACAATTTTCATTTGCATGTTAAAAATACAAAATGATGCAATTTTGATGAAATTGAAAGTTCCTTACTTTTTCTATCAGGGAAAAATACAGAAAAAACGGTCTTTGTTTTTAATGTAAACAGTATTCTTGATTTTAGAGGCGGGTGTGTCTGAACCCGTTGCGACGTTAATTTACCAGACAATTGGCGGAAATAAGTCTAAATAACATTTAGCCAAGCGGGGCAATGATCGTTCGTTTGTAACAGCAAATACAGGTGTGAGAAAAATATGAATATGAAAAAACATTTTTAACAACAGCTATATGGCAATAACATTGAATGTTTGGGAAATCAAGCAATGATTTCTTAAGCTATGATTATATAATGTGTAAGAATGCCAGCATGTAACACGTAAGTCAGATAAGATTCAGCAAACAACCAAAGACTAGGAATGGACAACGAACACAAGCTGTTTAGTTCTATGTAAATAATATGGAATATATCTCCCGAACTGTAAACACGAGTCTTATATTCCGAACTGTAAACAGGAGTCTTATATCCCATGTATTCCCCGTATCTACATACAGGTCTTCACATTCCATCTACCTATAACCGATATCGGGACTCTGACAGGCACTAAGATGAAAACTAATGTGCTATTTTACAGGCTTGTCTTATATAACACATATGGTCTTCATCGGCTGTATGTCTATATAAATACTGAAGTGAATTTCAGGACAATTATCTTCATTATCAACACTCTTGTACTGAATGTTCAGAACTGTAAAAACCGCATCATTCTGTGGGTCTATAGTCCATTCCAGGCCGTTTTATTTCTATTCTATTAATGCAAAATGGGATCTTTAAGTGTCACAAATGTACATGTACTTCAATGTTTCTATTAAAGGGGCATGAGCTGCCAAAATGTTGATATTTTGACGTTAAAACAGAATGCTGAAATTATTGGCTATTTTTCTCAAGAGGTAGAATTCAAAAGCTTTTTAATGCTTCAAGTCTCGAAAATGTACGATAAAGTAATGTTTTAAACTAACTTTGGCTTAGAATGAATGAATGGTCGTCCCGGTTATTTAAATTTTGTTTACTTTTGAACACGTTTTCGGTTCATACAGGCCACATACTGTATGGATTTTTCTCATTCCAACGACAATCATTTAGTTTTTCGATAGCCTTCAAAGCCTCTTACTGTCGTGACGATCAGAAGTTATGAAAAAACTGTGAATTTTGGCAGCTCATGCCCCTTTAATTGGTCTTTAATACAAATCTGACGGTTATTTGTTTCTGTTGTTTTCAGTTTATGTGGAGAATGTTATGAAGGCAGATGATTTTGTGGTATTTATTCACACTCCAGAATATAATGAATTCTCCATGGCAAGTAAGTTGAACATTTCGGGGAGTCTTTTTGTTATCTAGTCGTTGTATATTAAAATTGAGTAATTGATTGTTATAACTTACTAAATATTTGTATAGTTGTAAATATATGTTACATTTACCAGAAAACACCTATACTGTGTACGTTCATCTGTAAATAAGAGGTTTTTACATCCTCAGTCCCTCAGTGACAAGAAATCATAATTTCGACTGATCGTAAATATAATTTTAATTCTCGAGGTTGAACAAAATAACGATGAATTTGGAATATTATTTGATGATACAATAAAACATAATGTTTTCCCAACAATGTGCAGTAAAACGTAGCCACTTTATTTTGTGGAAATTATGTATGTTGTTGATGATTGTCTACGGCTAACTAGATTTCCATCCCTGCTTTTCAAATCTCCTTATAACTTGATTCCGGGGATAATCGTCTGAATACATCCATATAACATCGAATTTAACTTTGCCACAACTTTATCGACAAAAATCCAGTTTGCAATATGTGAAACGTACATTATTTCAATTTTATTTGAAAGTTTCCTTCCCTTCCCTTTTCTCTTAGGCTCAGATTGTGTGATGTCCGCATGCCTACGATTTTAATTTCGAAATTGACGTAATATGGACTAAACTATTTGCTTGAAATAGCATGTTTGTTACCAAGGCAACTGTCAATGACTTTCTCATAACATGTTCAAATTTAAGCTAAATAAATTTCAACTTGGTCATGTTATATTTACCTTACACCCCCTCCCGTGATTCCCTTTAGGGTTTTCCTACATATACGGTACAAGTGCGTTCTAATCAGCAAATAAATCGCAGTACCCCAAGCCTGTTGTAGTGGAACTGACCACCCTACATTCGAACAGTAATCAGGGAATATTTCCGTGTAAACGTCGACTTAATTAACGAATACTGACTTGTACAGATGTTGTCTGAATCGTGTTTAGTGAAGACGAATTCCGGCGCTGGCGATTTATTGATTTGGACAGCTGAGATCAGGCTTAACATTATTATGGCCAGAAAGTACGCTATAAGTTGATCTGATTTACCCTTCAATTCAATCATACTCCGAGTAGACGATGGTCATATTGACTGTTGTGGATAATACCGGGAGTCAGTATATCTAATGAACAAACCCCCCATCCATGTTGAGAGATGACTTTGTTTAACCAAGACGGACAGTTCCGAGGTTTCTGTTTGTATTTGACAAATGGCTTTGGGCGTTTGTTCCCAAAAATGCATACAAGAGAAATGTATTGCACAAAGAAGACCATCCGATTCTGTTTCTTTTATTGGTTTGAATGTATGATGAGCAAACTACGAGCTTTTTAACAACTTAAAGAATGTCTGAAACCAATATCTCGGGTTTTTCAAAATATGTTTTCTGTATAAAAGCACCTGTGCCTTTACCACGAAACTCCTCGTTCAATAAACTCCTCGTTCAAATGCCCGATAATTTCCAGATTTCCAGATATATTACATCGCTAATCCGTTTGTCAGATAGCAAATAGTACGTTGTAGTGACCATTTACATGTAGGTGTAGATCTGTTTCGCAAAAAGTCATTAAGACAGCAATGTCGGCCAAATGATTCAGTGAATTAGGTACTATATATGTCGTCCTCATTCATAAACTGATGTATTGACTATTTTTCTTGTTTTCATTGTCCAGTGGAAGGTAAGTGAATTGCATTATGAGCAGATTGTTTGGAATTGTGATATCCGTGGTTAGTGTATATCCCCAGTAGGATGTTGTGTCGTTAATCTATATCTGATGGATTATTGTTTATTATTACCCTGGTTGGTTAGCCTCGATACCTGGTAGTCTGTTATGTTAATGATCCCAATATCTGGTAGCCCGTTATGTTAATGATCTCAATACCTGGTAAGGTGTTGTGTTAATGATCTCAATACCTGGTAAGGTGTTGTGTTAATGATCTCAATACCTGGTAAGGTGTTGTGTTAATGATCTCAATACCTGGTAGGATGTTGTGTTAATGATCTCAATACCTGGTAGGATGTTGTGTTAATGATCTGAATGCCCGGTAGGATGTTATGTTAATGATCCCAATACCTGGTAAGGTGTTGTGTTAATGATCTCAATATCTGGTAGGATGTTGTGTTAATGATCTCAATACCTGGTAGTCTGTTATGTTAATGATCCCAATATCTGGTAGCCCGTTATGTTAATGATCTCAATACCTGGTAAGGTGTTGTGTTAATGATCTCAATACCTGGTCGGATGTTATGTTAATGATCTCAATACCTGGTCGGATGTTGTGTTAATGATCCTAATACCTGGTAATCTGTTGTGTTAATGATCTCAATACCTGGTAGGATGTTGTGTTAATGATCTCAATACCTGGTAGGATGTTGTGTTAATGATCTGAATGCCCGGTAGGATGTTATGTTAATGATCTCAATACCTGGTAGTCTGTTATGTTAATGATCTCAATACCTGGTAGTCTGTTATGTTAATGATCTCAATACCTGGTAGTCTGTTATGTTAATGATCGCAATATCTGGTAGGATGTCGTGTTAATTATCTCAATACCAGATAATCTGTTGTGTTAATTATCTCAATGTCTGGTAATCTGTTATGTTAATGATCTCAATACCTGGTAGTCTGTTGTGTTAATCATCGCAATACCTGGTAGACTGTTGTGTTAATGACCCCAATACCAGGTAGGATGTTGTGTTAATGATCTCAATACCTGGTAGTCTGTTGTGTTAATTATCTCAATACCTGGTAGACTGTTATGTTAATGATCTGAATGCCCGGTAGAATGTTATGTTAATCATCTCAATACCTGGTAGAATGTTGTGTTAATGATTGCAATACCTGGTAGTCTGTTGTATTAATTATCTCAATACCTGGTAGTCTGTTATGTTAATGATCTGAATGCCCGGTAGGATGTTATGTTAATTATCTCAATACCCGGTAGTCTGTTATGTTAATGATCTGAATGCCAGGTAGTCTGTTATGTTAATCATCTCAATACCTGGTAGAATGTTGTGTTAATGATCTCAATACCTGGTAGTCTGTTGTATTAATTATCTCAATACCTGGTAGTCTGTTATGTTAATGATCTGAATGCCAGGTAGGATGTTGTGTTAATGATCTCAATACCTGGTAGTCTGTTGTGTTAATAATCTCAATACCTGGTAGTCTGTTATGTTAATGATCTGAATGCCTGGTAGTCTGTTCTGTTAATCATCTCAATACCTGGTAGACTGTTGTGTTAATAATCTCAATACCTGGTAGTCTGTTATGTTAATGATCTGAATGCCCGGTAGGATGTTATGTTAATGATCTCAATACCTGGTAGGATGTTATGTTAATGATCTCAATACCTGGTAGACTGTTGTGTTAATGATCTCTATATCTGGTAGGATGATGATATCGATACCTTGTAGAATATTTCGTTGATAATTATATGCCCTGTAGACTATGGTGATACTATTACCTTAAGTGAGTGTTGTGCCGTTAATCAATATATCCCGTAGATGTTTTCGTAAAAGTTTGCGTGTTGTTGCACCAGATACCTCAAAGATGGTTGTTTCATGTATAGAGAGAGATATTTGGTAGGTATTGTGCCACATTATATTTCGTAGGATATTGTGTCCTAAATATGTTCTTACTGATTTCTAGCTGATCAAATTTGTTCGTCGTGTTAATAACTGTAGCTGTGTTTCATGGTAGCCTTTTCTAAGCCCATTGAATGTTATTTCTGTAGCTGTGTGACCTTATATAACTCTGAGATCCTCATATTTTCATTCTGTTCAAGTTGTTAGAATTATAATGAACAAAACAAATTAAATTAGAGGATATTAGGGTAGTTTGTTACTCTCTTGTGACATACCCTTAACTAACGTAAGAACTGGCGTTTAGAATTATGCTGTCAGAAATTGGTACCACATGCCAACATATGAAGTAAATGAGACATGATACTGTAAACGATGGTATAAACAACCCACCATAAAGAGATCAGTGAATCTTATCCTGGACAGATTTAATCACTTAGTGAGACAAAACCCCCAGATTGGATTGATCCGTTAGTGTGGCTTTCATCCGGGTACTTCACTACATCCGGAGGTGCCATGTAATGTTGATGTTTGAGTCGAGTAGGAGAGATGTTCATCTTTTTGGCAGTTGTTTGATCAGAAACAGTTGTTACTTCAACAACTATACTCCTTGTAAAGCTGAAGCTAGGTCATCAAGACAGGACCACCTGTGGGATATTCCAGTGCAGAATCAAATATACCGTACTTAACTTAGAAGCCCACATGCAGCCGTAGCCTGTTTGACAACTGTTAAGAAAACCAATTTACACGAGCTTACTAGAACTAAAACCACTAAAATTACACATAGGACAAGATGTCCAATTAGGTTTAGAAATGGGGGTGAAAACAAACCAAGAATCGATGCCTTATTACAACAACAACGATCAGTATCGGTTAACTTTAGTGTTGGATTACACTCATTTCAGGCCTTCTTGTCTGTGGTTTACACTCTAAAATGATCTGCAGGCTTTTCAAGTCCCTCTGACCCGATCATCATTCTGTATTTCTCAGAAAAAGTACGTAAAAATATTCTGTACCGTTAGATCGCTCAGACGACTCAAAACATTAGGGCAATGGTACGTATGGTCAGGTTCGGAATTTGTTTACATTACGGGTACCTGATGAATCTAATTTTCAATTTGAAATTAAGAATACTAAATGATAACAAAACTTTCATTTTTTGGTAAAAATCTTCTTCTGGTTTGGAAATATACAGAGGATCGTCCACTGTTTTTTTATGTAAACAGTATTCTGGATTTTCGCGGCGAGTGTGCCTTTAACAATGCTTGGTTTGCAATAGATCTCACATATGGCATGACTGATAAGTGATAATTATGAACCCCATTGGTAAATAAATAAATAAATAACAGTCAATGCGTTTACTTTCTGGTTGGAGTGAGACATGTAAGTGAGACGTGTACGTGTTCGGTTTGTTTTTATACGTATTATGATATCACCAGCGCCGTCCGTCCCGGATTCCCTTCCGCTCCATAACTTAAAGAGTTTTGATCGGATCTTTACAATTCTTTTACAACAAATACCTTATGGGTAGAAGGTGTGTCATAAACCATTTATTACATATTCAGTTGCATAATATGGCATCTACATTGGATTCTGCAATATTCCCTTTTTTGTCTATCTCTTCATTCCCTTCTGCTCCATAACTTAAAGGGGCATGAGCTGCCAAAATGTTGATATTTTGACGTAAACACAGAATGTTGAAATTATCGGCTATTTTTCTCAAGACGTATAATTCAGAAGCTTTTTAGTGCTTCTAGTCCCGAAAATGTACGATAAAGTATTGTTTTGAACTAACTTTGGCTTAGAATGAATGAATGGTCGTCCCGGTTATTTAAATTTTGCTACTTTTCGAACACGTTTTCGGTTCGTACAGGGCACATACTGTATGGATTTTCCTCATTCCAACGCCAATCATTTAGTTTTTCGATGGCCTTCAAAGCCTCTTACTGTCGTGACGATCAGAAATTATGAAAAAAGTTTGAATTTCGGCAGCTCATGCCACTTTAAAGAGTTTTGATCCGATCTTTACAATTCATTCACAACATTCACTTTATGGGTAGCTGGTGTGTCATGAACCATTTATGACATCTTTGATTGTATAATATGGGATCTACATTGCATTATGTAACACAAGTCTATATCTTTGCTCACTATCGCTCCATATCTTGAAGAATTTTGATCCGATCTTTACAGTTCTTTCACAGCATATACCTGTTGTGTAGATGGTGTGTTGTCGGCCATTTCTGAATATCCAGTTACATAATACAGCAGTTTTATTTTAAGTTTTTACCTGATCTTGGCCATTTTTTTTTCAGTGTAAATATAACAGTTATGGGTAGATGGTTTGCCAGGAACAATTTAAGACATACCTGGTATCATAATACAGCATCCATATTAGATTATGTAATATACTCTTTTAGTCTATGTCTTGGTTGTTTGCGCTCTATAACTTGAACAGTCTGTATCTTTATAATTCATTCACGGCATTTACCTTTTAGATATATGGTGTGTTGTCAACCATTTATGACAATTTTTGTTGCATGATTGCATAATATAACATCTATATTAGATTATGTAATATTCTCTTTTTGTCCATATCTGCTTTAGTTTTAAACTGATCCTGACAATATTTAGAGTATATATACCGAAGGGGTAGATGGTATGTCGGAAACAATTCAGGATATCGTTGGTTACATGATACGGAATGTGTGTTCATCGAATAGAGAAATGAAAATCCTTAATATGAACATAGGATTTCAATTGTTGAAATTTAAACAAATATGTTATATAATGTAAATTAATCAATCATAGCGGAAGGCGTATGTTGAGTTTACTAAAACTCTTGTTATGTTGTATAATGACACATTTAACTGTGACTACATGTATGCAAATTGTTTGACCTTGACATTGTTGCAGGTCAAAGTGTCCTTGAACAGGTTATGAAAGAAGTGGACTCAAAAGTGAAACGGTTAAGCGAAAAATTCAAAGATAAACTTGAGAAAACAGACGTAAGTTGTTATGTTTACTTTGTGCTAGATTAATTTCTCTTCAACCAATAATTGCCCAATGAATGAAATTGAATTTCTTTGGGTTGTTTAACTGAAATTTAACATCATATTACCCAGGTCAATAAATATGAAAAAGACTACATGGTACAATCGACGCTGAGGATTCTTTTTAATAGCTTCGCAGCTTAATTGGCTACACTTTAAAGTCGCATGAGCTGCCAAAATGTTGATATTTTGGCGTTAAAACAGAATGTTGAAATTATTGGCTATTTTCTCAACCCGTATAATTCAGAAGCTTTTCAGTGCTTCTAGTCTCGAGAATGTACGAGAAAGTATTGTTTTGAACAAACTTTGGCTTAGAATGAATGAATGGTCGTCCCAGTTATTTAAATTTTGATTACTTCTCGAACACGTTTTGGGTTCGTACAGGCCACATACTGCATACATTACTCTTTCCAACGCAAATCATTTAGTTTTTCGATGGCTTTCAAATCCTCTTACTGTCGTGACGATCAGGAATTATGAAAAAAAGTGTGAATTTTGGCAGCTAATACCACTTTAAGTATCACAATGTAAGAAATGTAAACTCTCTTTAAACGTGGGTTCCATACTAATGATAAAAAATGAAGACATCACCACGCAGTAAGTTGTTTTGAACAACACGAGCTTTCGACACCTGTTACACTTGACGAAGACACCGGTACAGGTGTCAAAAGCTTGTGTTGTTCAAAACAACTTACTACGTGGTGATGTCTTAATTTTTTATCATTAGTATCACAATGTAGTTATAACTGACCACACTAAATCCTAACAAACCAAAGTTGTTGTCATATGAACATATTTCAGACTTGACATAATTCCCTTCCTGTTATTTCTATTTTCAGTTGGCAGGAAAATTCAAAACTGGTGTTGGCAAACCCGGCGAGGTTATTGTGAAGGCAGTAAAAGAAGAAAAGGCAGCCCTTGTAATCACTGGAACCCGGGGTCTTAGTAAAATCAAACGTGCCTTCCTGGGCAGTGTTAGTGATTTCGTTGTCCATCATTCGACAGTGCCTGTTCTTGTTTGTAGATTCGATGCAAAAGAAAAAGACAAGGACAAAAAACATTGATGACAATATCGTATATATATAGCCAAAATATACTTAATATAATGCACCAAGTTACTGTTTTACTGTAGCTTCGTCCAGCTTTATGAAGAAAAAAAACGACTGATTTTGTCAAAATTAAATCTGCCCGAAACCTGTATTGTCGAACACCTACCAGCGTTAAAACCAGAAAGTAAATGCAGCTATGTGAACTATGTGAGGTTCATTTTATTTTCCTGAAAGCTCTTAAGAAACAAATCCAGTTTGTGTGTAATCAAAGGTTGATATTCGCCCTCTTTCACTGAATGTGAATGTTCGTGGAAAACGCGGCTAAAAGCTTTGTAAATATTCCTTATCTATTAATAACACAAACAAAAACAAGAGAAATGTCAATATACAATGATTGGGTTGTCAGTAATTTTGGTATATATTAAGTAAGCTGCACGTTTCTTAGAATGGTAAACACAGCCAGAAAACCGGTGGTTAGTATCCCCATTCAATGGTGATGGGCTCATCCCCGGCCAATGGTGATGAGTTGAGACGCTCGCCATTTTCCACTATCACTACAATATGGTGACTGAACTGATCGTCACCATTTCTTACCACCAATCTTTGATGACGAACGGACTATATCACAACAAGTGGGTGATGGTCGATCACCATATTTCTAGCTGTGAAGAATCTGCTAAATTCGTATTCTTTTTTTTCTTATTTAAAAATGAAGGACATTATTTCTGTATTAATTGTGTACGAAATCCACATATTGTTTTGAATTGAATTGAACACACATCCAATAATCCATGGTTTTTGTATTTATTTACTGTTGAAGAAAGTGAGCCAATATTTAGCATCGATATGTGTTGATGAGATCTCTAATTTAAAAATCAAGCACAAAATTAAGAAATAATAAAAACAAAATAATTATTAAGCCTTACTCTCGTTTGTCTTTTCCTGACTTAAGACTAATCTCTCGGAAAATACACAAAACGCACAAAGGCTGTGGAGGAATTTTTACCATTACACGTTCACTGCAATCAAAATAATATTACCAGACAAAATACCTTGGATATTGAAGATTTTGTTGAAAATCTGACTGGGAACAATACAACGAGAGAAGATGGACACAAGGATCGATTAAATGTGTGTTTTTAAAAGATGAGGTTTTCAGATTACCTTTGGTAACTTCCCTAAATCAGCTGCACAACCTTACAACCTCTTTAGCTGTGTGTGTGGTGCATTATCGGCTGTTTGTTTACTGATTGTCAGACAACAACAGCAGAGAATCCCATAAATAGCCCTTTAAATGTACCTGTTTGGAGGAAAATAGACTTGCGGCCCTTCATTTGAGATTGATTACTTTTTATTTTTCTACTAATCTTAAGGTCATCGACAATTCACGACAAACTTTATAGCCGGCGTGTCCTTTTAAACTGGTGATTAAGCTGTAGAGTGCTTTTTCTCCCACACATAAGGCGTCTTTTTATTGTCAAAATTCTATCCCTTCAAGGATTTATTCAAGGTAAGATACAGGACAGTTTCATCAATTCGATGTCGTCTATAAATTATCAACTCTAGAATTCATTTCCCTAATTAAAGAGAAAGGAATAGAACGATGAAAGTAGATTTTAAACTTTCGATGGCGAAGAGTTGATTGACATGCTAATTAATATCCATTGACCAAAACGTAAAATCTGTTGCAGCTATTAGGGTATTTTACGAGATTTTCAAGACCGTGCATATATTTAGTATAAGGGGGTGTGAAAGGTGCAAATGTATTTCTAATATGTACAGCTTTTTCGAATGAAGGCGTTAGTTTCAGTCACCAAGAAAATTTCAGTCAATATTTTATAACTATTCGCAGACGAACTTTTCTTGGATAAAGTAAAACATTGACATACAATGAACAGATGGATTGATATTGACACATTAATTGTGAAATATTAATGGTGGATATTTCCGTATAGAGAAAGGTCATTTTTACTCGTCATTAGAGTTTCAAATGGATCGATCCCGACACGGCAACTAAAATTGTCATTGTCAACGTTTTATCAAGCCAGGTCGAAATGTGCAAATCAATTTTCCGTTTTTCTCTCAGTCCAGGTCCCCTTTTGGCTATATTCTCTTTATATTATAAGTCAGCTAATCAGTCACGTCCTGTCAACGAAAAGGAGCACTGCACCTTGCTACATGTATGTTCTAGTGAGTAGAACCCACCTGCCAGGAAAAGATAACCATGTCGTTCAGAAAATGTGGCTATGTTACAATCAAGTTTTACTTGCCTTGGTATGTCTTATGTCTAATAAGACACATTTAATAAAACGACCAGGTTGGTGTCCTTGATGAACATAGTATCGTTATCATCTCCCAACTGTGTGAGTCAAATTTCATTTTGTTCATATGCTTCGCTATATTATTTCGTCTTATGAAATCAAAACAAGACACAATTGATTTTCTTTCCAGTGCCAAGACATTTGTTACAGTTTATTTCTAGGTCCTTAGTATAACAGAGAGAGGATAAATGATCCATCGGAAATCTTCATGGGAGAGCAAACAGGATGATTGAAATCTATAAATGGAGGTATTTAGTATAAAACTCCCTTTAACAATGAGGTCTCGGGGGCTCAGTCGGCAGAGTGATACTCCCACAGTTCGACACAGGCCTCGGTGGCTCAGTCGGCAGAGTGATACTCCTACAGTTCGACACAGGCCTCGGTGGCTCAGTCGGCAGAGTGATACTCCCACAGTTCGACACAGGCCTCGGTGGCTCAGTCGGCAGAGTGATACTCCCACAGTTCGATACAGGCCTTCCTTCAATCCATCAAATTTGAAAAAAAAATTCGGAGTGGATTTTTCACCCGATCGCCGTATGTGGATCAGTTGTCGGGAATTCGCCGAAGGTCGTGGGCTTCTTCCAGGCAAAGCCCCCGATTTCCTTACCAAACCTGACAAAGCCGCCATATGAAAATAAAATAATCTCAACTTCAGCGTACAACACTCTATGAGTCAATCAATCCTTTAACAATAATGCCTATACAGTTTTTGTTGGAACTGACCACATGAATGGATTCACGTTAACACTTAATTTTTCCACTGAGTCATCTAGAAACAAATCTGGAACAGAATAATGTGCTGAGTGAATTAAGACTGAACGTTCAAGTACCCTTAATATCCTGGAAATAAACTCTGCCTATGTTAATGAGTATTGGATTAACACTGGAATAATTCTTAGACGAAAGATGCAGTGACGTGGTCCTATGTTAACAGTTTGATAATAGACATAATATGGATTGGCCTAGTAATTGTTTTGTTTTTTGTACATGATAACACAGAACTCAGCAATTGATAAAAAAAATACATGTATTTAGTTATTAAAATCATCAAACATAAATATTGGCACATTTATTTTACGGTAATACTTAATAGGAGCCTTTTTTCCGAGCAGCAGCTCATCAATTGTATTGGATAATCTGCATTTTGCTTACAAGAAACTTATCGATATTAACCCGTCTTTATACACCGATAATTGTTATTAAAAACGACTCTGATGCCATTGTTCAAACCGTTGTTTATTTTTCAAGAATTCACTCCTTGTTTCTCATATATCAAAAATTCTGTGGATATACCTACATATATTAAGATGTTCATATCTGGGATGTGACTAAAATAATTTCAATTAGACGTTCTTTGCAACTCAACCTAGTTCCTGAAGATATCCCCTGTAAATACGCAAACAAGTTTTTCGGCAAATTGTTGCACTGACATACCGAAATTCAAATGTGCTTATAAAAACATTCCGATTCACATCGTCCCAAACGTACTATATATTACCAAGGCAGCGTATAATACAGATGATATCCAGGAGAAATCGCTTTTATGAACCAGAAAACATTTTTCATACATTCATGGAATTGGCATTATTTCTCTTTACAGTATCATTGGAATCAAACTGACTTCAGACACTTCGTTCACACCCTTCCCTCCTTCTCACAGCAACAAAGGACCGAATTGATTTTATTCCAGCTCCACTAATCAACACATACTGTGTTCTTGATGGTAACATGTTTTGTTCATATAAGAACAAATGGTTCATTGGGTTTCTCAATGCGCCAGGAACGAGTAAGATGGAAGTGCTGAACAGCGATGCTTTGAATGGTAATTCTTCTTTATAAAACCGATGAGGCGATGTTGGATTTGTCTATTGTATCCACGTCAAGAAGCATTCTGAGTCACCAGGAAAACAAATCTGGGCCAAAGAAAAGATAATGCCAGGGATAATGGCTGATATTACATGAAAGACAGTGACATTTTATCTACCCTTAAAGCTATAGAAGATGCCTCGTTTGAAATCTAAGTTCTTGGAAAACGAAAACGCAAAAAACGTTCTTTGTGCATCGAACAAGCTGCACAAGCATACGGTTCTTGGTAAAGTAGCATACACAAGAACGAACCTCAAAACATTCACCCGAGAGCTGGCGAATGACTGTATATAATACATAGCAATTGTTCGAACTAAACTTCCCTTTCGTTTGTAGAAGAGTTGTTGAAACTGGCTACCTAAATTCTCGCTACGAATGTTCTCTATCGACTCACCGGGAAGTACATCTGGAAGATACATTTGTAAACATTGTCCCATAGTTTTTAATATCCCTTTAGGGAGATTGGGTGTTCATCTAACCTTGAAATTAACCCTGTTGACGTTGACGCTTACTTTTCCTTGAGAAGTCGAGATACTATAATAGCTTTATTGTAGAACAACGTTATACAAAGTAGTTGCAGCTATTGAATATAGTCTTTGCTTTAAAATAACTGGAAAACCTGAGCGTGTCTAACAATTTGATAACAAACACATTCTCTAGTATTGGGTAAAATCCGAAGTCTCCAATGCCCGTTGACGATGCTCCTCCCTGTGCATTAACAACAAGAGTAATACAAATCTTTCCTACCACATCACATCTATCGCATTTGGCACGTAAATACTGGCATTCTTATTTTAGGTAATATCTTAGGATATTGCAATGATCAACAGTTTGACATATTTATAATTTAATGATTTTCCATGAAGTTTTGATATCGTAAACAACTCCGCCTTTGCCCATCCTTATATAATTGATAATTTTTAGGAAGCTTTCTGGAAATCACTGATATAACAATATTTACTCCTGTCTGGCGTACATATATTGTATGTAGTAGTCATTAGTATGGCTTTGTGAGACCGTTACATATCCATAGCTTAATGAGACCACATTGCACACTACATTCAGTTCAGTATCAGCAAAATCAAAATCAATTTGCAGACTCCTTACAAATTTATATATCTGCAAGGCAACAAAAACTGGATTTTCTTTCATTTGCTGCAATCAAATCATCGTCTGTGGATAATTTCTCTCCCAGCCGACCCTCATGAATTGCCGATCAAGGCGATTAACAGACGATTTAGCTTCATTGTGCTTTTTCGTTAGAAGAGAAAGGAGGCTTGAAGATTAAAGAAGACCATCATGTGAATAATGCTTTCTTCCTTTCCACTGAGAGTCCGATGGATTAACAACAGGAATCAGAGTTGATCCGGATCTTCATACAAAGTCTAGAAGAAAACCCTAACAAAGCCTCGTCTCGGTAAATCTCACATTCAGGAAGATGCATTTCTGTTAGATAGCCTGGGACCAAAAGGTTACAAAACCCCAAACTTAACTTGAGTACTTTAGCAACTCTTTACAATCCTCCACGTGGCATAGAACACTTACATGGCCTCACAACAAAATGGAATGCCATAGGGTTAAAACTGAAATTAACGAAACCTTGGAAGGATTACAAATCTGGTTTATGTATGTAAAAGAAGAATTGAATTGCGCTTGTCTAATTTGCCTTTTAAACAAGTTGGCCACTCAAAAATTTTACATTACGTATACTATATTAATCTTTGGTTAATAAAATTGTGAAAATAAATGTTAATAAAGAGAACATTTCGTTGAAACAAAATAATCGTGCGACATCGTTAACAAAAAGCACAAAATAAAAACTTTCAGTTGATACCAATCTTGGAATTATGTACGTGAAAGCAATTTTATAAGGAACAAAAGCCCTAAAATGTATTCATACGTCCGGCTGTTTGAATTTTGTTCGTTAAAAGCACACATTCTCGGTTAGTACAGCCACCGTAAATTTTTGTTTTTTCAAGATGCTTCTATTGCTTGACTCTTCTCTTGGCAATTGGAACTTATAAATTATAAAACAACAGCTCATGCCAATTAAATAATAAAATTACCATTCTTAAAATTTATCGATTGTGCATTCAGACGAATTTAAAAGAAGTTTTATTATTAGATCACTCTATTTGCCCATTATTTCGAGTACTAAAATCTCGATGTAATTTTACCACACACGAACACAGTTTACAGTAATTTTTATCGGTTTATCATGGCGTTAAATTTTCCATAAACTATAAATTTAATTTAAAAGATGTCCCAGTAAATTAGCTCAAATTGCAGTTCACGCTGACGGTAAGTGAGACGGAGAAATTGTCCTCATAATTACTTCCCTATTAGATGTATTCTTCCAAATAGCCTTAAAACTTTCCTCACACACTCTCAGATGAAGGTCGTGTCTTTCAATCCTCTTATGACAATGTCTCCCGGAGGTAAGATCTTACCTGGATGATTATCCTCTGGTTTGTCCAATACTCTGTTAAAGCCACAGCATCACAGTGGTTACTTAGTATTAGATATATGGGGACATGAGCTAAATATATACACAATCTCACAGAAATCGAGGAGCTCCATAAAGAGCCTTAGACTTCTGACAACTGATCAGCTTAACTGACTGTTACCCTGAGGACATACCTTCCATGGGCAATCATATTACAACTGGAATTGGACCGATTCTTGAACCAGACGATGCCACATCATGTATATATTTAGAAATGTATCTGAGTTAAGCCACATTCAGACGATGCGGTAAGTCGTGTCGACTCGTCAACCTCCACGAGTCGATCCAACTTAAATCAAATTTAAAAAGTGTTGGTAAAGCCGAATTTGACTGATCTTACGAAATCAGGGGACAATTAACTATATTTCAGTGTGAAGATGATATTCGTTTATTGGCGTATTGCAATTTAATTACGTGTCGGATATTATGTCACGGTATTTGTCTGAAAAGTACATTTCACTTGCGTGTGATTCCATTCTCGAAGACCATGAGACAGTTTCCGTCCAATTCCAGCAAAGCAGACAATAATCCTTAATCAAACATCAACTGATTCCAGCTGCCGTGAGGTTAGCAGTTGGAAACCCTTTGTCGTTGACACAATAAACCATCTCTTTCAGGCACGTTCCTGACTGAAGATGAATTGCAATGATATTTGATCTTTACCAGTTTCTTCTTTTATTATCTCATTAAATACTGATATTATCCAGAGGTACTGGTGGGTACTACAGTATTTGTCAATGACAACCACTGCATACCGCTTTTACCCTTATACAAGGTAGCTAATTATGTAGTTTTGAATTGCCTGGAGAAAACTAAAAGTAGTTCGGATTTTATAACAAAATGAAAATAAACAAAATTCAAACACAGCAAAAGTCTAAGAAAATCTGAAAGAGTTGAGCATTCCTATTAACTTGTCTAGTGTATGAAATATTCAATATAATTTCATGTTTCTCTCGGTGCCTGGTTTTTAGCTGGTCGTACTTGATATTGTCTTAGTTGATCGAATCATCTGGCGACTATTCTGAAACGAAGTTAACAGCAGTATATAAATGCATTCTTCAAAATTATCAGTTCGCTTAAAAGGAAAGAAAATCCAGCCAAACGGTGTATTCACCAAATAGAGCAACTTAATAGCTTTCGATAGAAGCATGCAGTTTATTCCTAAGATTTTTTCGGATTTTTTAAAAAATCAGCATTACGAGTTTAACGAAAAAGGAAGTAGATCATCCATGTTGATTTCGGAGCCGGCCAATAAAAGTATAGGTTGCGGTCACATGCTCTCTTCAGCCCAAGCTGGCTTTGAATCCGCTGCATGGAATGGTCTGGGCGGATTTTCTTTCTCATTAGAGCTAATTCCATCGTTAAAGTGTTTTTAAAATTAATTCCACTATGCATCACCCACTTTGAACTACATTGTATATTACCAAAATTAGTTTTAAAGGGTAATTAGTGAAATACTGAATATTATTTGCATATAAAAATCAGACATACAAATTGCCATAGTAAATTTCATTTTGAAAATGAACTTGACGTCGGACTGCTCGTCGATAACATGTACAAATAAAAGTATTTGATATTATATTGCGATTTTTGCAGAATTGTGTAATTTGATAATTTAGTTGTGCTGCTAGTAGGTTTCGAGAAAGGCGAAACTGTAGATGTCTAGAAGGAATTTTATATAAACCAGTTAAAGGGGCATGAGCTGCCAAAATTCACAGTTTTTTCATAACTTCTGATCGTCACGACAGTAAGAGGCTTTGAAGGCTATCGAAAAACTAAATGATTGGCGTTGGAATGAGAAAAATCCATACAGTATGTGGCCTGTATGAACCGAAAACGTGTTCAAAAGTAAACAAAATTTAAATAACCGGGACGACCATTCATTCATTCTAAGCCAAAGTTAGTTTAAAACAGTACTTTATCGTACATTTTCGAGACTTGAAGCATTAAAAAGCTTCTGAATTCTACCTCTTGAGAAAAATAGCCAATAATTTTAGCATTCTGTTTTAACGTCAAAATATCAACATTTTGGCAGCTCATGCCCCTTTAAATAAGGTTTATTCCCATACCTGATCATGTTATTTACAGCAACCCGACGTCATCAATTGACCTGTCCATAAACACATTTATAAGCATAACTTCTTTTAGAAAAATAACACACACTTCCTGCAAATCGGGGGTCTGATAAATGATTTCGCTAAATTGTTCAATTTAACCGGGGCTCTGTGCCAAATAGAACCAACTCCACTGTACCATTTGCAACGTATGGAATCACTCTACTTATTTTGTAGTTCTATTGTTGTATTATTTTTGGGTGTATTTGGAACATTACTTATCTTTATTTTCAGCAGTCATATAATAGAAATGCAACTTATAATAAATAATATAAAATATAACAAAATATGAGCTCTCCCACATCCAAAACAAATTCCAAAACTGATCGGTTGTGGGGAAAAAAGCCAGTAATAGTTGCACACACCATTCAACAGAATGGAGCCGCCAAATAATAAAATTATGTAAAGCCAGTAAACCAACCAATTAATATTATATTACTACACGTTAGAAGAACTGATAAATTTTCTGTTTCATATATTTAGTAGCAAATTCGGACGATTTTTTTCAGCAAAATTTATTTTTCATTATTTCAATAACATGACCAATATGTCGATAGTATAAGGCATTTGGCCAACGGCTGTAGGATGTGACCATGTTGGCAAAAAGCCATACAAATATAGGTTTTCCAAACCCCAGCCAATAATTCTTGGATTAAAATATAAGGTGTATTGTTATCTCATTCGATGTATTGACCATGTTGACGGAAACCCGTTTTTAAGACAATTGGCATGGGGGAATCGCGTGACCATGGTATTATACAACCCAGCCAGAATGTTCTCTTTTTGGGACCGGGAGGTTTGAGTTGGCGTGAGAGATTAACGCCCATTGCTTTGAAAACCAAGCATCCTTAAGTTTCAAATTTGGTTCGATATCATCTATATAGGTACCCTGCTAGTCACCAGTGTCAGCTAATAGAACATGTCACGCTATTGTTCTACCAAGCTGGCATGATCAAAGAAGTCGATAACTAGTCTATCTTTGAGACGTTGCAAGATTGGAAGTTTCCATTTCCTCTCTTTTTAACAGTAAGACTCTTGGGCAACCCAAGCGTTAACAATGAATTCAATTAGGCATCAAAAGCTCTTTGAAATGAAAGACCTTTACAAGTTGCTCAAGTTAATTACGGAGACAAAAATAACAGCTGAAAACTATATAAGCGCGCAAAAACCAAAACATACGTTGAAAAAACACAGTCACTGTAACAGTGATACGTCCAGTCTAAGCAGATGCGATACAATAAAATTTCAATACGCGTGTTTAAAATTCGTGAATATTAAAACAGTTTGATCAATGTCAAATTAATTAAATGAAGAAAGTTCCCAATACTCGGTCTGTGTCAGTCCGTTCTTCATATGTACAAACGAGGAATTCAGAACGTGTCATTTAGCTAACCGAGTTATTCAAAACACCACTCAAGATCCGAGTAAGAACTGAATGTAGCATGAGCACGATATTGCGAGTGTTTTTGTAACTTGTCAATGGATCGTTTGAAGTAACTCTAGCAGCCATCTTCTGTCCTATCCAAGAACTGTAAGTACAATTTAATTAGTTTAGTCTGTCAGATAATTCAGAGATAAAGTTTACAATAAAAAAATGTTTATTTTTTACTTATTAATTCAATACATTCTACAAGACAACCTTATCAGTATTTACTTAATGATTCCAAAAATTATCCAAACGCAAATTTAAGGAGGACATACGTTAACTGAATCCGCACCAATATCTGCAATATTGTCAGGGAGGTTTTAAACTTTATACTGTTTCAATGTTATCAACTTTCCATACAAAGACGTACCTCACGTCATAAACGATTCCCTTCATATTCCCTTCCCTTCGATTCCCTTCATCCCTTCCCTTCACCCCTTCCCTTCGATTCCCTTTCCTTCACCCCTTCCCTTCGATTCCCTTTCCTTCACCCCTTCCCTTCGATTCCCTTCGATTCCCTTCCCTTCGATTCCCTTCCCTTCGATTCCCTTCATCCCTTCCCTTCACCCCTTCCCTTCGATTCCCTTCCCTTCATCCCTTCCCTTCGATTCCCTTCATCCCTTCCCTTCACCCCTTCCCTTCGATTCCCTTCCCTTCATCCCTTCCCTTCACCCCTTCCCTTCGATTCCCTTCCCTTCATCCCTTCCCTTCATCCCTTCCCTTCACCCCTTCCCTTCGATTCCCTTCCCTTCGATTCCCTTCCCTTCGATTCCCTTCCCTTCACCCCTTCCCTTCGATTCCCTTCCCTTCATCCCTTCTCTTCATCCCTTCCCTTCACCCCTTCCCTTCGATTCCCTTCCCTTCGATTCCCTTCCCTTCGATTCCCTTCCCTTCACCCCTTCCCTTCGATTCTCTTCTCTTCATCTCTTCTCTTCATCCCTTCCCTTCACCCCTTCCCTTCGATTCCCTTCCCTTCAATCCTTCCCTTCGATTCCCTTCCCTTCATCCCTTCCCTTCGATTCCCTTCCCTTCACCCCTTTCTATCACCCCTTCCCTTCGATTCCCTTCCCTTCAATTCCCTTCCCTTCACCTCTTCCCTTCGATTCCCTTCCCTTCAATTCCCTTCCCTTCACCCCTTCCCTTCACCCCTTCCCTTCGATTCCCTTCCCTTCATCTCTTCCCTTCACCTCTTCCCTTCGATTCCCTTCCCTTCATCCATTCCCTTCGATTCCCTTCCCTTCACCCCTTTCCTTCACCCCTTCCCTTCGATTCCCTTCCCTTCGATTCCCTTCCCTTCATCCCTTTCCTTCACCCCTTCCCTTCGATTCCCTTCCCTTCGATTCCCTTCCCTTCATCTCTTCTCTTCATCCCTTCCCTTCGCCCCTTCTCTTCCCTTCACCAATTCCCTTCGATTCCCTTTCCTTCACCTCTTCCCTTCGATTCCTTTCCCTTCTTCCCTTCCCTTCGATTCCCTTCCCTTCAACCCTTCCCTTCTATTCCCTTCCCTTCACCCCTTCCCTTCGATTCCCTTCCTTTCGATTCCCATCCCTTCACCCCTTCCCTTCCCCCCTTCCCTTCGATTCCCTTCCCTTCGATTCCCTTTCCTTCACCCCTTTCCTTCGATTCCCTTCCCTTCATCCGTTCCCTTCGATTCCCTTCCCTTCACTCCTTTCCTTCACCCCTTCCCTTCGATTCCCTTCCCTTCTATTCCCTTCCCTTCACCCCTTCCCTTCGATTCCCTTCCCTTCACCCCTTCCCTTCGATTCCCTTCCCTTCACCCCTTCCCTTTGATTCCCTTCCCTTCTATTCCCTTCCCTTCAACCCTTCCCTTCTATTCCCTTCCCTTCACCCCTTCCCTTCGATTCCCTTCCTTTCGATTCCCATCCCTTCACCCCTTCCCTTTCCCCCTTCCCTTCGATTCCCTTCCCTTCGATTCCCTTTCCTTCACCCCTTTCCTTCGATTCCCTTCCCTTCATCCGTTCCCTTCGAGTCCCTTCCCTTCACTCCTTTCCTTCACCCCTTCCCTTCGATTCCCTTCCCTTCTATTCCCTTCACCCCTTCCCTTCGATTCCCTTCCCTTCCCCCCTTCCCTTCGATTCCCTTCCCTTCGATTCCCTTTCCTTCACCCCTTTCCTTCGATTCCCTTCCCTTCATCCGTTCCCTTCGATTCCCTTCCCTTCACTCCTTTCCTTCACCCCTTCCCTTCGATTCCCTTCCCTTCTATTCCCTTCCCTTCGATTCCCTTCCCTTCCCCCCTTCCCTTCGATTCCCTTCCCTTCGATTCCCTTTCCTTCACCCCTTTCCTTCGATTCCCTTCCCTTCATCCGTTCCCTTCGATTCCCTTCACTCCTTTCCTTCACCCCTTCCCTTCGATTCCCTTCCCTTCTATTCCCTTCCCTTCACCCCTTCCCTTCGATTCCCTTCCCTTCACCCCTTCCCTTCGATACCCTTCATCATAAACGATTCCCTTCATATTCTCTTCCCTCCATTCCTTCCCTTCGATTACCTTCATCATAAACGATTCCCTTCATATTCTCTTCCCTCCATTCCTTCCCTTCGATAACCTTCATCATAAAGGATTCCATTCACGCAGGCAAGCGGATTAATAAACTTTGTTTTAATTTTGAACGAGATAAAATGCTGCTACTATAATTGAAATGATTAACTAGTAATCGGTATTGTCCCTGGAATAACAAAACTACATGAATTGTTACCTGGAAGAAGAGAGATATTGTTCAGGTGTTGAAACGAAAGACTTACATTCAACTTAACAGCGTTTGGCAGTCTAAACAACTATGTTTATATTCTGTCTGTTAAAAAATTGCTTGATTTCTTTTAGTGAAATGCCCATACATTACAAATATAATTTAGACACAGTTCTGAGGGCTTTATGAAAATCGGTCACAGTGTTAAAACGGACTAATCCAATTTACTCAACTAGGTAGTCTGTTACACGGTATGCGTTTAAAGGTGTGGATACTAGGTCGCTTTAACCAACTGATTTAATAAGGAAGTCCGGGTTATTTCCTATCTCACCCTGTTTGCTGTACTAATGAGGCTTTAAGATTGTCTCACTTAGCTGACTCAGTTATGTAGACAACCAAAGTCCCACACATGATAGGTCTACAGGTAATACAGGAATCTGTTCTTGAACAGGAATCATTGACGAGGTCGTTAACACAATTGGTACAATTATCTTTGACCGTCTCATTTGCCGACAGAGACGATTTTCCCCACAAGGCCTAACAGACACTCGGCGGGCTAAAAACAACATGTTGCCCTAAGCAGTTGAGACCATTGTCTCATCATTTTGTCTAGTTCTTTGGGGAATAGGATTTACAATCCCAATATCGAATCATTTCTTACTTATTTATAAATGTTTGATTTATATTCCATTTATTCTAGAAAGCAATCGGAATAGCCCATGCATTCCCTAGTGTATAAGATTTAACAACACAGAGCAGGCAATAATTTTATGTCGGTCAGAGTACATTGACTGTGTGATGCAGTACGATGACTTTGTGACAAAGTATTGACTGTGTGACAAAGTACATTGACTTTGTGACAAAGTATTGACTGTGTGACAAAGTACATTGACTTTGTGACAAAATACATTGACTTTGTGACAAAGTATTGCGGAGCAGACGAGATATCGAATGACTGGCTTATCATTCAAATACTAGAAGCACTACTTTTTTTCTCGTAAAGACGGTACAGCATTTATAGCAATAGATTATGTGATGATTTCTTTTATCTGAACAGACATTTAATCATTGTGATTTTTTTTCACTTCGTTTATTATTTTGTCAGCGATTTTCTCTTCGAATTTTTACTCGGATTTTCGCCAAAACTAGCAAACCATTAACTTTCAATGTTTGGGAGGAAGTAGCATATATTATATTCATTTTGTTCTTTCTCAACACTGCTTGTAATTTTCATAAATAACCAAAAATAACCAAAATAAAATATTGCTTCCTTGTCAACTATGATCTTGCATCTATGTTTTGTATCACTCTTCATAACGTATCAAAATATTTTTGCACGCAATTCCGGCTGATACCAACAGCTTTAAACAAGATCCTGAACGGAAAATAGATGCACCAGCAAGTACAAGCCTTCGGCAATATATAGGTGCCCTTCCAATAATATTAAACTCAATATACCAGATTTACATGTGAGCTGTAGACAAGTATTAATTTGTCTAGACACACTGATCGAAAGAGTTGAAATCCCCTGTATCAATCTATCGTGCAGGAAACGTACATCATTATGAAAACCGATCCGCAGAAAATCTGCAATTTGATTCAATTTCTTTGATGTATAAAATGTGCAGTTTATCAAATACTACATGATTTAGGTAATGGTTTTGAACACGCTCTTTCTCTGACAAGTTGGTTGGTATATCTGTACAAACCATCTCAATTGCTCAAAGAAATATCCAGTTGGGTAGTTTCACATTACTTTCCTTTCTTACAGAGAAGATCTGGTGAATCTCCGGAGAGAGTTAACGACCAACCTAATACGTCTAGGGAACTTTGAATTTATAGAACTTTGCAAGTTGATAACTTCAAGGATCATTATATCAAAGCGAGATGAACTTTACAAGTTGATAACTTCAAGGATCATTTTATCAAATAAAGATGAACTTTGCAAGTAATCCATAAGGTTAATTTCATTTTTGTAGAATAACTGTCAGATAAAAATAATCAACGAAAACTGCTGGAAACTGAATGCAGAAAACGATATGAATTAGAGAAAACTCACTCAGCACTCCCCAATACAATATTGACATTCGATTGACCCGACCAGATGTTATTCGTGACAACCTTAAGAGCAGTAACACTTTAATCTGGTATTTCCCGTTGAATACATTTCCACATCCTTGGATTTCACACGAAGTTAGAAGTATTAGTAAACAATCGAACAAACCCCAATAAGTCATTGCTAACAAACAAAAATGTTGTATCTTTAGTGCTTTCTCACTTCGCAAAAATCAAAACGTCCATTGGTTTTAAATAGCTATATATTTTATATAGGATTAAGGCTTATCCTATATATAACTAAATTCACAGGAAAAGGGCATCATCTTAACTTCAGCCTAAACCTGTTTCTAAAATTACAGGATTCGCACTGGCTTGTAAAACGTCCATTCTGATTAACCGTGTACCATCAAAATGATTCCAATGCATATATATTCTACAAAGGCGTAACAATACACATGTTTTACTTGTACTGGATATCATCGACATGTTTTGAACTGAATTTCAGTTTAGGTACTTGTATGAGATCTCCCCCAATCAAGGGACACATTTAGTTGTTTGCCTGACAGGAACTGATTTTAATATTGGTGACAGAAGTTGAATTGCTCGTGTGATCCAGGCTGCCGGACTTGACAGTGGAGAGAGTTTATGTTGTGTTGTGTTGAATGCTTTCAGGCGGGCTTTGAATTACATGCAGAAAATCCTGTTTTCTATTTGAAGCAAACGTATCCCCGTTTTTACTCACACGTCATTGATACGTCACGAAATTGGTCTAGATTTTCTTCAGACAAAACCAATTTATGTAAGCGGTAAGCGCTGTTTTTGAAAAAGCAACACCACTTTTGGCAGACTAGAGCTTCGCAAAACGTCAATACAATCCGAAGCCATAAAGTGGATCAGTTCCATTAACTAGCGACTTGAATTGGTGGTGATTTGCAAGGTCTGTGTTTAAAGTACTAGGTCCCTAACTCTCAAATTGATGAAATGAGGAAGTCGCTGTAATTTCTTTCTCGGTCAATATCTTCTTATCTGTCTGTAATAATGACGCCGTTATGGTCTCCTATAACAGACTGACACTCAAGCTCCCACCCAACATGCATACAGTAATAAAGTCTGTACTAATGACGCCGTTATGGTCTCCCATAACAGACTAACACTCAAGCTCCCACCCAACATGCATGCAGTAATAAAGTCTGTAATAATGACGCCGTTATGGTCTCCTATAACAGACTAACACTCAAGCTCCCACCCAACCTGCATACAGTAATAAAGTCTGTAATAATGACGCCGTTATGGTCTCCTATAACAGACTAACACTCAAGCTCCCACCCAACCTGCATACAGTAATAAAGTCTGTACTAATGACGCCGTTATGGTCTCCTATAACAGACTAACACTCAAGCTCCCACCCAACCTGCATACAGTAATAAAGTCTGTAATAATGACGCCGTTAAGGTCTCCCATAACAGACTAACACTCAAGCTCCCACCCAACATGCATGCAGTAATAAAGTCTGTACTAATGACGCCGTTATGGTCTCCCATAACAGACTGACACTCAAGCTCCCA